>JALPQD010000098.1:3906065-4506065 GCA_023101885.1 Typhlomys cinereus | reverse complement strand
AAGCTAAAGGAAAGAACAAACACAGAAGCTTCCGTTGGAGGTTTTACAACCTAAAGATCCTCTCCTATTAAAAACAAACCTTAAGGTGCACATTGTTGCTATGCATGGTGAGATGTGTGTGGGGGTGCACGTGTGACTAACATCTAAAGAAGTAGAACAGCTGCCTAGGGTTTGGGAGCGTAAACATCATCAAGAGGCTGATGTTTCAAAGGGAACAAAAAGGTTTGGGTGAGACTTGAGAATAGCTCAAGCTGTGGCGCTGGGTGGTGTGTGTGTGTGTGTGTGTGTGTCCACAGACACATGTGGCTGTCAGAGGACAACTTGTAGAAGTTTGTTCTCCTCTACTACCATGTAGGTTCTAGAGATTGAACTCAGGTTATCAGGCATCTTAGAAGCACTTTTATCCACTGAGCCATCTTGCAAGCCCTCTTGTAATTCTCGTATTGCAAGATTTCCTGAAGGCTCCACTAGCTTTCCTAACCTCTACATTGCTGTCTACCTCTAATCCCACACCTATGGGATCATGGGAAGTTGATTATTATCAATCCATGGAGATGTTAAAATATAGGTCCTTAGATTTCTGTTCAGTGTTCTGACATTGAAGGGACAGAGTTCAGTGTTTTGACATTAGAGGGGCATATTACTGAGATGACCCTAGATAGCAGCAGGAATGGACGCATGTAGATCTGTGGGTAAATCAGTGACAAAATTGGCTGGATGTTGATAACCTTAGTAAGGTCTAGATTAGAAGCTTGGGGACGGAGTGAGCTTTGCATATGGACGGGCCATTTGGAAGAAGAATATCTGTTACCCATGGCAGTACTCACCAAAGGGAGTCACCTTTGGAAAATAAAACCTGCCAATAACCACATGGACTAAAGTACTTCACTGTGGTAGTTCCCAGCTTCTTCCCTTAATCACTGCACTCATATTCATTGATACAGTGGCCATTCCAAGACGGATAGAAGCTATTTGTGAGCTCGACAGCAAGGATCCCTCACCAAGGCTGATCTTGCTATTACTGCTGAGTGTCCAACGTGTCAACATGTCGACAGCGGAGACCAAAGCTGAGTTCCCAATATGGCTGCATTCCCTGGGAGGACCAGCCAGCCACCTGGTGGCAAGTTGATTACATTGGACTCTTTCCATCATTGAGGGGGCAGCATTTTTTTCTTCCTGGAATAGATGCAGACTATGGATGTGGGTCTGCCTTCCCTGTCAGCAGCACTTCTGCCAGCACCACCATCTGTGGACTTATTGAATGCATTATTCACTGTCTCGATATCACACAAAATAGTTTTGTTCTGACCAAGGAGCTTTATTTTGTAGTTTAAGAAAAAGGAAAGGAAGAAAAAAAGTGAAGGAAGGTGTAACATTCATGATAATCACTTTCCTTAATTTTGTCCTCACACAGAAGCAAGTTGCAGTACATGTAATGCTATTTATGTCAGCACTGGAATACAGGGCTCTAGAAAACTATTTTTTGTTGTTGTTCATAACAACCATACATTTCGTATTCTTTTAGTCTATAGGTCTAAAGAACACTTTCTTTTCTTGGGCTGGAGAAATAGCTCAGGGTTTAAGACTGCCTTGCAAAAAAGTCTTGAGTTCAGATCCCAGGTCTTATGTAAAAATCTTGCCAAGTAGAAACAGCAGCCTGCACATCTGGCCCTGATGGGTGGAGACTTGGAAATTCAGAGAAAAGCAAAAAGAAGGTCAAATCAATCCAGAGTGGGTCCTGGAGTCACCCTTGGTCCTCCACAGGGACACACAGTGCCCTCTCTCTCTCTCCGTCTCTTCTCTGTCTCTGTCTCTGTCTCTGTCTCTCTCTCTCACAAACACACACATACACACACACACGCACTTGAGTTTAAAGAACACTTTCTTTTTAGTTCTCATTTTAAGTTGAGACAATGGTGCCACTGAATCAAGAGGCAAAGAAGGGACTTACTTTACTAATGGTTATTCACTCTGATTAGGAAGATGAAGTAGGGTAGTTTATGCACTTGGGAGGTAAGGTGGATTGCATCTGGAGTCAAGGAGCTTCCTGGGCACATCGTATATCAGTGATAGAAGTTGTTAGGAATCTTCAACAACCAACATGAAAACTTGTAGAAATGATGACTTTTAACCACTTCTGAGATAAATAGTTATGTTCGACTTACATGCTGATTGTTCATAAAGTTAATAATCATAAAGTGGAAGAAGAAGGAAGTTTAAAGTCTAAGCACAGCCTGTGACACCTGCAAAGTGACAACATGCTGGTCCTGTATTTTTTGCATGCATATGTATGTATACAGATATATTGAATATTCTTATTTCCTTTTAATCTTTTCTATTTTCCATATCATCATTTAAGATATGCTAGTTGACTTAAAAATCTAAGCATTATTTGAGTGGTTATCAAAGAATTATTTATCTATACTCGCAAAGGACTTAACATGACCCAGATGTGGCTGTGGTTCTGGATGGCAGTTTGAGTTTTTACTTTGCTAAGAGTTAGGTAGACACATGAGGATGTTGTTCATGTTGGCTGATTAGGCTATAAGAAGTGATTTCCTGGATTTAAACTGAGAATTGGGAGGATTATCTACTGTCAATTCAGCATCAAGATGCCATATTACACAGGCATGGTACCTGTGCTAGCCTGATACTACTGATGAGAAATGCTTCCATGAGATTCAGTAATAGAAAAGAAGTAAAGCTATGCCCTTGGGTGCAGCAAGGGACAGACAGGGACATTTTAGTTTTATCCAGGAGTTTTAGCATCTTCCTGGGAATCACCCAGGAGGTATGGCAGCCAACCGTGGCTACTGTTAACAGGTAGTCTATAAGCCATAGACTTCTGGGTTTTTAAAACATGACCAGGGCCTCCTTGACTCCCATTCTTTCAGCCCTTGTGGCAATCATGTGAGTTTCTAACATGCTTAGGAAACCCCTCCATTTTGATAATGTTCAGGGTAATTCTGGTCTCCCTAAGCAAGCGCCATATAATAAGTTCAGACTTACCCCTTTTTTCCCCTGAGAAAATCCTGAAACCAAGGATGAGAAAGTAAAGCAAGTCTCTCTCTCTCTAGACAATTTTTACTGAATGAAGCCTTCAGTGAAGAGCCTAAAATGCACCCCTCCAAAACATGTGAATGCAGAGATAATTGTGCTCATTGGCATACTTTCTGTCTTGATGTCCAAGATTTTGTTGACCGTCTTGCTTTAATGCCAAGGATCCATGTCATTAACTGCTTAGATAAGTGATGAAAAATACAATGGTCCTTCTGCTATGTTCTCTCTCTCTCCTGACCCCTCCCTTTCAAAATACACGAAAGTACATTTATTTTTCTCTATTAATATAAAATGTGCTTATTTGGTAGTGCAGATCTTTAAAACTGTTGACTATAGAAAAGTTTGCATTATTCTAAGATGGTTTTGGTTACCTGTGCTCTGGTTCAGAAGGATGTGGTTTCCCTCCCACATCCTTGTATACTTGGAAAGGCTGTTTTGTGAAATGGATGGCTGGGGCCTATTTCTTAATTCCTGTTGTCTATAAACTCTTGAATAAATCAGTTTTTTAAAATTTTTTTTATTTATTCAATTGTGCGTGTGTGTGTGTGTGTGTGTGTGTGTGTGTGTGTGTGTAGAACTACCATGGACCGCCTCCACCTCCTCCTTGTTTACTCTGCCCTAGGATTCATAGGCTCTGCCCTATCAGGACCAGAAACTCAGGCTGCCCCAGTTTCCGCCCGGCGTCTCGGCGTCTATCTGTGGGGTCTAAGATCCGAACTCAGGACCATCCGCCTGCAAAGGCTTAACCCCTGAGCCACCTTTCCAGCCCCATAAGTCAGTTTTTAATCTATCTTTACTGAGTTTTTTTGTTTGTTTTGCCTGGTACTTGAGATAAAATCCAGGATCAAACTCTCCCATGTATACTGAGCAATTCTCACACTGAGCTACTTTCCTAAACCATTTTTTTTCATGAAGTAGTAATGAAAACAGTTGTTAGCAGCATAAACAGGAGCTAAAATATGAGTCAGGTACATGTGAGGGGAACTATTATGTAATAGTTAGCACCTGAAAAGTTCTGAACTGCTTATATAAATACATTCTGCATATTATCATTCACTCTGTGTATAAGCATTTACCCTGCACAGATATTGCTGTGTATCCTGTGTATGTGTTAATGTTCACTCTGAGTGTGTATATAAACATTCACTCTGTGTGTTAGTGTTCATTCTGTGTATAAGTGTTCACATTGCACAGATATTAGTGTTTACCATGTGTGTGTGTGTGTGTGTGTGTGTGTGTGTGTGTTAGCATTCATTCTGTATGTGTATAGAAGCATTCACTGTGTGTGGTAACATTCACTTTGTGTGTGTACAAGTTTCTAACCCCATCCCAAGCTTGCTTTCAGTGCCACACTATAATTCATTTTGGGCAAAGATTGTATACCCCTGGCAGAACCCTTAAATGATTCCTTATTGATTCCCTACACACTAAGTTTCTTTTGCTTATGTTGCAGCTAGCACAATGGGAGACTGTAGAGTGTAACTATGGAGAACAAGTCAAGAAAGGAAAGGCTTAGAACAGTCAGACTGGATTTTGAGCTGAGAATGGAATCATTTTTTTTTTCCTTCTAGAAACATCTTTTGTCCTTCCACCTCCCCACATCCTGCTTCTCTGGGCCACGTGATCCACACGGTTTGTCAACGCTCCTTAGTTTATATGTCACTGTCCTAGAAACTAACCTGGAAAGTATTGGACTTCATAGTCCTGGCTCCAAATCTGAGCTAGAAAAGCCTGGTTAGATCTCCTGTGTCAAACCCGCTCCTCATTTTCCCCAACTCCTTTGTGATCAAACAGCAGGGAAATGTGGGAAATTGCTGGATGACTAGAGACCTAATGCAGATGAGCTCTAGGAAAGGTAGCAAAGGTGACCTGCAGCAAGCCTCCCCCCATACACACACATGTTCTACATGAATACCTGAAAGACTGGGCAAGACTGAAGATACTACATTCCACCCTGCCGTGGATGGATGACTTGACATTACATGTGCTTAGTTCCATACTGGAGCCTTATATATTCACACCTCCACTGGTGCATTTGTTGGAAGCTGTCCTGGACATGGGGTACTATTGTGAGCTGGATGTATGTAACCCCTACCTCCTGGGGCTTGCAGTTCCCTTCTCTCATGTTTAATTAAGCCTCCCTGTCACATCAGGCCACAGATATTTTCATTTCCATTTTATAAAGAGGCAGAGAAGCCAGATTTTCTGGCACTGTTCCAGACCCTTTCTATTTCACCATACACGACAGGAATGAACCTGATATTTCATGTACTAACTTTTAATATACCAATTATAAATCATTTTTGTCACTACATCACATCATAAATTCTCCCAGGCAATTCTTTTCAGAATTATTTCAGTTGCCATGTCTGAAACTAATTAAAGTATACTTTAAAAAAAAGTGTCCCATAATTGGACTAGGCCTTCTCCCAAGTTAGTTTAAATTAGTGAGGTCACTATTAGTACAACCAACTCTATTAATAAATGCACGAATCCCTTCCTGTCTATCTATCAAATCCAACAAGGCTTTAAGCTACAAGCAGATTTTAATATTTTATAGATGGGACAGGATTTTGGCTCCTAATTACTCATTTGCCATATTCTTGTTCTAGGATAAAGAGAGTTTGGATAATTATAGTGCTGAAATTTCAAGAGAGAGACAAGAGGCAAGGTGTATGGCAGACTCTGATGCTGCATGTGGCCCAGCAGTCTGTGTACATGGCCACGGACAAGGCTGTCTTGTGAAGACAGAGATGGGATCATATTCTATATTTTGGTTCTTGTTGTCTATAAACTGTTGAATCAGTCATTTTTCTAATCCATTTTTACTGAGTTTTTTTTTTGTTGTTGTTGTTGTTTGTTTGTTTGTTTGTTTGCCTGGTACTTGGGATCAAATCCTGGGATACAAAGTCATTTACTTATTTTTCCGAGTGTCTGGTCTACTTTTCACCAACACCAATGAAAGGTTTACACCCTAACTCTGAATGAGTTAACTATGGTTATGGTTCAGAAAGGCAGTAGTTAGTCAAGATCAAGGGGTCACACCCTGCACTCAGATCTCTTCCTCCATAGAACTCTTGCTCTCCACTGTCCAGTCCTGAGCTAAAGCCATACAAGAGAGCACTGATCCATAGGATCCCAGGAGACACACTGAGGATTTGTGGAAACTTCCTTCTGATCCAGAAGCATTCCTACTCTGTATCTGATTTTCCTCAAACAGATATCCCTTATTTGGGGGGAGGACTTAGATAACATAGATAGCAGATTGCTGCTATCTTGAGAGATGATAAGTCTCTGGAAAGACCACACAGTGTTCAGAAGTGTGGACTGTGCTGAGGACCTTCTGACCATCTCTTTCTCTCCCTGTCACTCAAGGAGTTTACTTCTTTGCATTCTCACAACCGGAGGAGACGGGATTGGTGGTGAGACGGGTTTCTTGAGATCCATTCTTCCTTTTAAAATCTTTCAGAATGATTTGGTGTGCCCATTCAGAGTCTTAATTCTTCTTCCTTGAGCCAAGCACTTTTAGGGTTATGGGAGGAAGGAAGAGGGGAATAGAGCAACTTTTCCATCCTTGTGGTTACTGGAAGGAGCTTTATAACCAGAGGGAGAAGAAATGTATACTGGACAGGCATCTTAGTTTCACAACTTTTTTTTTTTAAATTTTTTTTATTATTTATTCAATTGTGTGTGTATATGTGTGTGTATGCGTGTGTGTGTGTGTGTGTATGTGTGTGTAGAACCACGGACGAATTCGGGAACCACCATGGACCGCCTTCTCCTTGTTTACTCTGCCCAGGGATTCACAGGCTCCGCCCTACCAGGACCAGAATCGCAACCCCCCCCCTTCCACCTGGCGTCTATACGTGGGATCTGGGATCCGAACTCAGGACCTTCCGCCTGCAAGGCAGAGGCTTAACCCCTGAGCCACCTCTCCAGCCCCACAACTTTTTTGATATAATACTTGATCCAAACAACTTAGGGGAACAAGGGGATTTTATTGGCTCAAGATTTCGGGTGACAGTTCATCGTGGCCGGCAGGAGCAGAGCAGAGCAGAGGAGATTGGCCACTGCATAAACCACAGCAAGACTGGAGAAGGGCTAGGAGCCAACGCATATCAACGTGCTGTCAACCTTGCCAAATGCCTAATAATTCTCTTCTCTGTCTTTACCCACCTGTCCAAGGAAAGATTCCACCCGCCACAGGCAGGTGAGCACAGGGAGTGTAGCAGTGGGGGGGGGGGATAGACCCTTGGGGGCGGGGATAAGCAGGCGCGGAAGTCAACGACACAGACTCCAGAAGTCAGGCGAGTGGCCAAAGCAGGCTTGCAGGCTCGCAGGCTTGCAGGCTCCTTTAGTGTATGAATAAGGCAGCCTATATACCCCACCCAACATCCCATAAGTCCCAGCGTGAAGTTTTTGCTGAGTTGTCCTGTCCGGGTTGGTCCTCTCAGCCAGGCAGTTTGACGTCAGCACCAGGCACAGCAGCAGGTTCTAGCTTGGGGAGGTTGCATTCGCGCATGCGGCCCACACAGCTGATACAGGCCTGCCTGGTCCGGTCCTCCTACAAGGGAGCACACGGACCATATGGCCGCAGGAACAACTATCCAATAGGCTGTCCCTGTAACCTGATGTCTAACACCTACCTAGTGGAGCTAGAGATCAGAGAGTCAGTGTTCACCTAAATCCATACATTCCTGATCTGAGCTCTCTCTCTTTTTCCACTTTGTATTTTCTCCCCAAGGGCTTCCACATGCTCTTAAATTATTTTCTTAAAACTGCAATTAAAACAAATCTGTTGATCACTAAAGCTTGTTGGTTCATTATGGATTCAGAGAATAGTTTTCTGATTTATTTCCTCTGTTTGGGCTTCTTCTACCCTGTTGATGGAATTTGAATCTAATCTTTGTGATCAATTATAATTAATTAGGCCGCATTCTTCCACAGTAATGGTGGCGATAGAACATTTATGGCTATCTGTGTGCTTCTCTCACTCTAAGCTGTAAGTAGAGATCTGTTTGCTAGATTGCTGCTAATTAATCGTTTAGTTTGTCAAAACATCACAATGGGCTTAAAAATACATTTTGATAGTACCACTGCTGACTGCTACTTGTGAATGTCTGTTGGCACTAGGAACAAAACCGATGAGAAAGATAAGGTTTCCTTACAGAGATGCTGATGTTGGGATGTAAATCTGTCTTTCGCTTGCGTCTGTGCAGTTCTGAGACTGTATATTTATTTTTAGGACATACTTGCACGTGAGGATAAATGGTAACTTGAGAGGACAAATGTACCATCTGTAATTTATTTCAGATGAATGAAGCTGGGAAGCTTCAAATGACTGTTCTATAAGGCCCGGATAGTATTCACGGACACACAAAGACTTCATTTTAATCAATAATATCAGTTTTCTACCCAATAAGCTTGCAAATACTGAACTCAAAATGACCCCAATGTTGGGCTGGAGAGATAGCTCAGGGGTTAAGCCTTTGCCTCACAAGCAAAAGGACTTGAGTTCAGATTCCATGTAAAAATGCCTGGCAGAAATGGTGGCTGTCTGAACTTTGGGCCAGGAGGGTGAAACCTGGGAAATTCCAGAGCAAAGCGATATGGAAGAAGATTGATTGGAATCCAGATTGATTCCTAAAGCCATCTCTGGGCCTCCATAGGCACACACACACACACACACACACACACACACACACACACACACGCACACACCACATGCTAAAGGAAAGATGCCCAATGTGCTCCATTTTATGTCTTTCTTTCAGTTGTACTCTTCTGTGGGGTTTGGGGTACAAGAATTAGCCCCATGTCACAGCAGTTAGTAGAGGCAAAGGACAAAAAGAGGTCCTTGGCTTATGGAAGTGATAAGCAGGATTATTGGGAGAAGAAAAATGGTTGCAAGTGGATTGTTTGTCCAACTCTGCAAAAGAGAAAATGGCTGCTACCGAGGGCTGAGGCAAGAAAGTGGACCTTATGCTCCGCTGCTTTGAGCAGGTGTCTCTGTGCAGTGAAGAGGAGGTTGGCATAGGCTGTTTTCCAAGTGGTATGAGGCTATGAGGCGCAGAGTTGGGGAACCCAGAAAATCAATGACTGATGATGGACAAGGATTGAGTCATTTTGAATGTAGCGATAAGAGGCACAGAGGAGTACTGGGTAGTGGGGGACGGCAGGACTTCTGAATCCAGGCTTTGACAAGACTTGACCTATGAGTTTGAATGTAGAATGGAAATAGTCTCTAGGGGATATCAGAGTATGCTCAAACAAGACGTTTGAAGCCTTGAATGACCTCCCCTCCTATCCAGGCTCCTCTCATCTGCTACTGCAGCCATGGAGGAAGAGGTTGTTTTTTGTTTACAAAATAGTTTAGTTGCAATGTCCTGCTTTATTTTAAACTTCTTGAGTATTTTGATTTTATCTTTATCTCTAACAGTGAAATGGAAAACAATCTCTAATTTCACTTGCTCCAGAGGGAGTATGGAGATAGATTAAGAGCCTGGGCCCGCTGACCACTTCGCTTTGGTAAAAATCAGGTTATTCTGGCTTGGAAATGTGTGCATGGAAATCATCCTGGCAGAATCCTCAGCCTTTGGTATGTGTTTTCTGATACACTGCAAGAATCACTTGTAATTCCTAGGTGGTCAAGATTTTAGCATGCAGTCAGCAACATGGCTTTATATGTGGCAGCAGTGCTTCAATATGAGTAGCAGTTATGCTAGAAATGGACTCAAATCACAGCTCTTCTACCTCCCTACAGTGCAGATACCTAAACTCTCTTGCCTTGTTTGTGTGTCTGAAAATGGAGATAAGGACTCTAGCTTTAACTGAGTGTTGTGCTGAGGATCAAACCATTAATCGATGTGAAATGCCTAGAATGCTGCTTCGCTCCGCTATGCCTGCAGGCACTACCTGGTGCTATGATGATTATTGACACATACGTTCAGGAAACACTTCTGGCTTCTCATGGTGTGTAGGAGCTGCATTGGTGGAGATGAACAGTGGAGATGAACAGTGGAGATGAACAGCAATGGTATGAGGAGATGATTGGCCTCGGTCTGATGTCTTTATCCCTGCATTGGGGCTAAGATGAGAATCCCAGTGACAAGAGAGAGGTGGGGGTTAAATGAGACAGTGCATGGAGGGCCAGGCCCATAGCTAAATGGAGATATAATTTACCTAACACTAACATCGCATTTCTTATTTATTCATTTATTTTTGTGGTATTAAGGAGTAGAATCCAGAACCTCACCAAGCTAAATAAAGTACTCTGAGACCGAACTATACTCCTAGTCAGAAGTCTCACTTTGAATATCTATAATTAATTTGATTTTAATGCATTCAGTGCATTAAAACTTGACAGTATTTTATCACCCTATCACCATTGGCATTTACTTTCTATTCTCCCATTTTCCAAGCCCCTCATAACCACTATTTTATTTTCTGTTCATGTGAATTTGCCCACTCAGTTTATACAAATGCAATCATGTAATATGTGGCCTTTTGGGACTAGCAAGGTTCATGTTATAACATGAACCAGAACTTACTTTTTTTATAATATATTTTTTATTATTATTTCAGCTCATACAAACTTAATAGGTACATCAGTTCCCTCCCTCCCTCCTCCCCCCCCCTGAACCCCTTGCTCCAACCTCCCCTCACCCCTCCCTCCCCATCCCCCCGTGCCTCCCGCCCCAATTCCCAGAGCCCTTTCTTGTGCATGCCTGACTCTCCTCTGGGCCCTCCTCTCCGATGACGTACAAGGCATTTCCCTGAACCCTTTCCTGTGTTCCCCTTAAGCATAGGAACACTACTGTGGCTGTCAATCCCTTGCCTCCAAGAATCTTGGTGCCTTTGGCAGATGCTAGACTTTGTGAGGTCAATAGTGTGTTGGACATTGCGCAGGGCATGCAATGTCCAATTATGATTGCTTCGGCCCTAACTTGTGTGGAGTATCTTGCAAATCATTGCTCCTCCCATCCTTTTGCTCTTACAATCTTACCGCCCCCTCTTCTGCAAATGTCCCTGAGCTTCAGGATGGGGAGAGATTAGTCTGGCCTAGTTCTAGGTGGTTGATATAGAGTCTCTGAAGTTCTGGATAGTGGTTTGTTGATTTTCTTTTGCAGTTTTGTTGCTCCTGCAATGCCCTTCACTCCATCGTGATGGGCACTGTATGTCACCCCCTGGCCAGAGACAGAAAGCTGTTAAACTGGAGTCTTATTATAACAGCACATTCAAGGGTAGATGTAATACTTATACCCAAAAGTGGAATCGCAGGGTCATATGGCATTTGGCAATGGGAGGGGCCAATCACCCATTTGCAAAATGGTTAATTTTTAATCTGCCGGACTATATGCCCTCCCCTTCTGGTGAGTTCATACCCCCTTAGTTGTAAATGATCAGGAACGAATTGTAAACTTAACTAGGTGTCACATTACTTTCTTGCAGTCCTTGATGGAGGCCGATTTTCTCTACTGTAACATGGTCACTTCTCTCCTTGTTTCTGGTGTGGCCCTCCAACCTCATTCCTCCTGTTCATAATCCTTGCAATTACTGTAGGTAATACATAGATTGCGACGAGTGTCTCAAGATGGGCTGGGTGGGTTTGGTATTAGGAGCCACCTATTAGGGAGTACATACGGCGCTTAATTTTCTGGGTCTCGGATACCAGAACTTACTTTATATTGCTGAATTGTATTCTACTGTGTGGATGAGACACTCTATTGGTTGGCATGCATTTTTTAGTCTTTTTACTTTTTGACTATTACATGCAATGCTGATCTGGGCACTAGAGCTATTTCCAATTCTCTTGCTATCCCTAATTATGGAATCACTGATCACAGTATAACTCTATGTTTATGAGTTTTTGGGACCCTCCTAGAATCTGTGTGACCTGACTCTGACATTTCCATGAGGCTATGAACAGTCTTAGTTTATGCATAAGAAAGAGGAAGCATAGTGAGTTTAAGTAACTTGTGCTTGTTACAGAGCTATGGATTGCAAGTGCGAACATATCACCAGGTGCTTTTTGTGTTTGGAGGGTTCTGAGAAATCTGTTCTCCGTGGCATTTTCACTGATTCAGCCCTGTGGAAAATTTGAGAATACAGGTCTTCAAAGATGAAAGGACTTGGAGGCAGCCAGAACATACAACACCACAGCCACCTCCCACACTTCTTGTCTTTAATTCCTAGCACGCATTCTTGCTAGTTGTCTGACTCTGAGCACATTTCTTAATGTCTGCATTGCCTGTTTTCCTCACCTATGCAATGGGGATAATCCTATCGCTTTACTCAGTGGGTCCTGAGGAAGAGTCAATGAGATTCTATCTGTAAAATACAGAGCATAGCACCTAACCTAGAAGACAGGCTAAGGGCTGTGTGTTATTACTGTGTTCTTAGTAGTCTATTATTTACGAATGCTTTCCTTCCCCTGAAGCTAAAATCCTTCTCTCTGGCAGTTTCTAATTTGCTCATTAACTTATTCTTGTACTAAATAGTACCTTTTGTTTTTTAATCCCATTGGTTTTATTTGTTCTATTTTCTGGTTTATGTTTCCAAGTTGCTCTTCTATTTTTAATACTTAATAACTGTAAGTAATTTGCACTACACATTTATGCTAAATCTCATGTTTCTTGGTGTTTTTTGTGGCTAGAATGTTGTTGCGTTTTGTTGATCTTCAGTCAAGGAGTTCATGGTTTTCTTTTTCTTTCTTTTTAAATCTTCCTATATTGTTTTAAACTGTAGGATTCTAGTTTTCTTAGATTTCTTTCTTTCTTTTTTTAATACTTTTGTATTATTATTTTATTTAATTGTGTGTGTGTGTGTGTGTGTGTGTGTGTGTGTGCGCGTGCGTGTGTTTGTGTATGTAGAACCACGGGCGAATTCGGGAACCACCATGGATGCCTCCACCTCCTCCTTGTTTACTCTGCCCCGGGATTCACAGGCTTCGCCCTACCAGAACCAGAAACGCAGGCCGCCCCCGCTTCCTCCCAGAACGTGGGGTCTAGGATCCGAACTCAGGACCTTCTGCCTGCAAGGCAAAGGCTTAACCCCTGAGCCACCTCTCCAGCCCCTAGAATTCTTTCTGTAATTTTTTTTTTTTTTTTGGCTTGGATTGCAATCACATTCTTCCACAGTTGTGTACTGACCAGGGATTTCTGACAGTAAATTCTGTGTGGCTGATTATATAGCACACATGTGCTGTGGGTGGATGGCTCATGTGCTGGAGGTCAGACCCTCCACATGGCAGTTTGGAGAAGTGGGAGACCTCCAAGAGGTGGGGCCTGCTGGACAGTGATTGGATCACAGTAGTGCCCACCTCAGCAGGGGTCAGTGCTGTCTCCTGGGAGTGTTTCATATCTCCTGTGGTGGGTGGGATGGATTCCTGACTTCAGATGGCTGCCCTTGTGATCTTTTGGACGCTGATACCTTGCTTTTTGGTCTTCTTAGAATCCCGTGTTAGATAAACCTCACGTAATTATACACTGCATGTGTTAGATATGTTTATAGCAGAACAAAAATGTACTAAGTTAACATAGATATGAGCCAGAAACTCTCAGGGGCTGGTTTGTTATGGATTCTTAGGTCCTGTTACTCTACTCAGTACCAGAACTGAGAGGTGGTAACCCCTGCTGAGCCTCTGTCTGGGTGGCAGGACTATTGTGGCTCTTCTTTCTCACTGCTGCACTAGAAAAGTGTCAGGGTTTGAAATGTGTCCCCCATAGACTCGTGTTTAGGAAGGTCATGGCACCTTCAGGAGGTGAACTTTGCTGGAGAAAGGGGTGGGCCTTGAGGTAAATTAGTCCCAATCCACTTTCAGGACAGGTTTGCTCTTACAGCAGGGATTTTTATGGCTCTCAGCCTCAGATGAATGGATGACCTAAACCTCCTACAGCTTCTGCCTCCAGCCCTGCAGCTTCTGCCATGAAAGACTGTATCTCCTCTCTGGAACTGAAATCTACCTTTCTCCCTGAGGTTGCCTGTTTTCTTACAGTAATGAAGAGTAACTAGTACGGAGAGGGAGCCTTGTGATGAGGTGCGTAGTGTTCAGATTCCGCAGTTCTTTTGTACCTGATCAGACTTGGTTTTAAAAGTGGTTACGCGCCACGAATGCACCGCAGCCAAGCTCACCTGCACAAAAACTACAACAAGACGGGGGCCCCAAATTACACGCAGAAAACCAGGGAGAAATCAAGGTGGTTCTGCCTCCTTGGAAGCTGGCCACAAGAGGAGATTCCTCAGGTATCGGGGGTACATCTACTGAAATACTGCCTGTGCTTCAGCAGGTACCCAGACACATGGAAGAAGAGACATACATTATGGTATCCAGGGGACACATACACAGGAAGGGACATTGGGGTAGGAGGAAAACTTGTTGGGGAGAAGATATCTCTCAATAGGAGGATGGGGAGGGTGAGATAGTATAATGGTGGGGGGTTTGCAACAGACATTCTTTGTGATTTTAAATAACAAAATAAATTATAATGTTTCAAATTACTGATATATGATGAATGTTTATGGTAATAGATGTGCTAATTAACTTGATCTGATCATCACAAAGTATGTATACATATCAAATGATAGCACTCTATAAATACGCACAATTATTATGTGCGTATTTACATAGAACAATAACAAGAAGGAAGTGAGTGCTTGATCCTCAAAGGCAGGGTTAGGGGTTTTTTGGGAGTGCTGTAGATTTTGCTGTCCCAGTACCATTCTGTTTCTTGATCTGGGTGCCAGTAATGTGGGTGGATGATGGAGGTACTGGGCTGTATGTTTATATTTGTGGTTGTTCATATACTTATAGATCTACAATATAAATGTATATATATGTATGCATAATGAATTGTTAAACATGAAAAAGTGCTCTAGCTGGCACTTCATAAAACAACAACAACAAAAAGAAACTAAACACACACAAAACACATAGCTATATAGTTTTTCTCAGGTGTCATTTGCTTCTCCTGGGAGGATTAGTCATGTTACTGAGTTTGCGATGTTGCAGAAATGGATGTCTTTCCTCCTCTTCCTTCTCTGCTCTATTCTCTTACCCTCTCTTTTCTCCAGTTCTTCTTTTCTTTCACCTCATTCTTCCCATCTTCCCTTAGCTTGTTTATAATGCTTCTGCCAAACCAGCCTTACCTTATCCTAAAAAGAAGAGGTATAAAGAATAAAGGCCTTCTATGTAGGGGATGGGACTTTTACTTCTCCCAGCACCATTTTTTTTTTTTTGCAGATTTTTTTTAAACTTACTGAATCATGTAAATAATGCTCTAACTCCTCATAGCAAATGATGCTGCTTTCTTCGTTGTTATATCTACAGTAAACTGGAGAATTATCATAAGCTAATATATACAAACTTCCCTTCTGGGTGTTTATGAAATAAATCACATTTGCAAGAATACAAACTGCCTAAGTGAACCTCATCTTATCCTTCAGCTTTCTGATTGTATTCGTTTCACTCCTGTGGACCTGCCTTTCATCTATCTAATCTTTGGACATTCTGAAGTTTTTTAGGCAGCTCTGAAGCCTGTTTTCTTAGGATTATTATAAACCTGTTATTTATAAGTCTTAACTTGCTTCATTCTCAAATCTCTAAATTGATTCCTGTGTGGGGAACTTTCTTCTCTCTTCTGAGAATCAGGGACAAGCCTGGGAGCTGGGCCAGTCTGAACTGCAGCTATCAAATTATCATCTTAGAAAAGCTATTTTGGTGGAGTCGAAATTTATTAACCAGAGACAACAGGCTGTTCAGGCTTCCAGAAACAGTGGACATCAGTGAGAGGTCAACTTCACGATTGAGAACTGCATCTTTGGGCACACCTGTGAGGAGTGACTTGGTTAACACAAGCCTCTGAAGGAGCCTGTTGGAGATTAGGAGATTACCTCATCAGAATATGAGAAGATCCAGCTCATAGTGGATGAGACCTTTCCCTGAGCAGGTGGATAAGATGGAGAGAAAAATGGTTGGTTTTTGGCAGACTCGCAGCTGGAAATCTCTCTCTCTCTCTCTCTCTCTCTCTCTCTCTCTCTCTCTCTCTCTCTCTCTCTCTCTCTCTCTCTCCCCTCCCCCCTCTTCCAACTCATCCTGTGGACATGGCATGGTCAGTTCCCTCGCTCCTCTTGTTGGTGTGAACTTTCCTGCCATCATAATGAACTACAACCTGTATAATCATGAGATGGAATAAAAACCTCTTGTTCCCCTAAATTATTTGGGCCAAGTGTTCGTGACAGCGATGGGACTATGAGAATACGACAGAAGCAATTCCGATAAATTTAGCCTAGAGCTAGCTGGTTCACAACAGTCATAGGCCATTCATTTGCCAAACACTTAAGGAACATACTCTGTGTGCCAGAGTTAGAGAGAGGCTGTGTTACAGACCCGAAGTATAATGATGAACAATACAGATTCCTGGACCCCGGGGAGTGGCACGGAGGCCTCCCTAACATTTGGTGTTCTCAGTAAGAACCATGCTGTCATCTCCCTCCCCCTCGCCCACCACAGCTCTGGAGGTCTGGTTGGTCTAATGAATATGCAATATTTATAAAGCTGTGATCTTCTGCAGTGCAGCTCTAGTCCCGGAGTAGTTCTGCATTTTTAAAGCCAAGACCTAGAGGTACATTGTGATATTTATTCAATATCTCCTTTAAACATTAAGAACACTTCTTGGCAACTACTATTAGCATATTTTCCTCTATCTTATTATCAAATTCCTGGATCTAGGCGTCTCTTACTCTTTTGTAGTCCATGTTCTCTATACACCTCATCTCCCCCTAAATCCTTTTGTTTATTCAAACCCCTCTCCTTTTTTAAGTACAACTGCCCTGGTAATGACAGTTCCTCTCCTGACCGCACTTCTTGTAAAAACCCTTCTAGGCAGCTTTGACTCTTTCTTTTTATAGACTGAAGATAAGAGAAAAAGCAAAGTAGCGAAAGAGAAAGAGGTGAGCACTGTACATGTTAATTTTGACGCTGTCACATGCACCGGCGTGTGTATCGATCTGTTTTTTTTTGTTTGTTTTGTTTTCTTATTATGAGGGGAGAGAGTATGTGTGGCCCATGTATATGCATGTAGGGAAATAAAAAAAAGCTATGTCATAGTGCAAGTGAACAAATCGTCACATTCTGAGATATCATGTTGGCCAATAAAATATGTGTGTGTTGGGGAATGTATTGCATCTGTTAGTGGGGAGAAGAAAGGCATGGTGGGAAGGGAGGTGCGGAAAATAAAGGAAGTAAGGGGTAGAGGAGTATCGTCTGTGGATAAAAGGTGGATTCAGGAAAAGATGTGGGGTGAAGGATTGTCTGTCTGTGGATCTGGGGCTATGGATTCTCAAGTTTCTTTTTATTTTCAGAGCACATCTGCTGTTGCCTAAAGCACGGCTCGAGTCATCTAAAATGCATCTTAGCTCCTGCCCCTGCTGGTTGGAGTTGTCTAGCGTGAAGCAGATAAGTTTCGACATTCCGCTCACATAGTGGGGATTGGATGGGGCCCACTATGAATAGCTTCAATATGTACATTGCAGGAAAGAGACAGCCTCAGAAACAGCTCAAAAACAGTTTTCGATGTTGGTGAAATGCAAAGTTAAAGACACTCTTTCTTATATCAACCATAAGAGATTCTGTTTTAGCTTTTCCTTCAGTCTTTGGGGTTGTATTAGTTCTGATAAGATAGGAAGAATACCTCTGGAATTTAAGGAGGATTTCTTTTCTCCAGAGTCTGCATATCATGGAGCCTGTGGTCACTGTTGGTTGGGCCCTGAAGTCACTTTAGTGCATCCACTTTGCCAAGGTTACTTCTCATCTCCTCAATGTGGGTGGAAATTGAATTCTGTCTTTGTTATATGGTCACCAACAAAATGATGGCAACTTCCCTGACAGCCTTGGGATTTGAGACTATTGCCTGCTGGCCAGAATTCAGTCTCCTATGATATAGATTTCGTTAGAATCACTTGAAAACTGAATTATCTCTTTCTCTCTTTCTCTCTCTCTCTGTACACACACACACACACACACACACACACACACACACACACACACACCACGCACACACACACCAGGTTAACCATAGCTCAATACTTATGCCTCATTCTCCTGGTAGCTGGAATTATTGACAGATATCACTATGCTAGGCTCACATAAGAATTTCTGAAAATACTTCAGAAAAGAACATAGCAAATGTTTTAGAAAAATTAGTGAGCTATAAATAAAAATATAGGAGGCATCATTTACATTTCACTTTATAACTTGACCTAGAGGAAATATTTATTACATTTTTAGACTGGGAAATATACTCTAGCCTTACAATTTGGAGGTAGATGCAGGAGGATGGAAATTCAAGGGAAATAATTTTGATTGTTCTTCTACCTTACTGTTTTGAGGCTGTGTCTCTAAACCCAGAACTCACAGGGCTAGTCTGGTTAGACAGCTTTCCCTGGTCCTTACCTTCCGTCACCTTCCATGGCTGGAATCACAGGTTACTTTCCATGTGAACCTAGAATTTCAAGAGAGATATGGGGATCTGGAACTCTGATTTTTGGTTTTCACACAAGAGCTTTAGCATGAGACTATATAGTGTAAAAGGACAGAAATTTATTCTCTCAGAATTCTGGAGGCTATAACACATAATCTCTGACACAGTAATAGTCACATTGAGTGTAAAGGGGCAAAATGCATTAGTTAAAAATGTTTGACTGAGAGGATTCTAAAAAAACAAACCTGACTCAACTATCTGCTTTTCATACACAGATTACTTCAAATATGACGCAGACAGATTAAAAGCCAAGTATAAAAATTATATATCACAACAACTTTAATATGGAAGTGACCATGTAACATCAGGTAAAATAAAATTTAGAGAATAGAGCATTACTAGGACAAAGAAGGATAAGATTCCACTCACTAAGAGGGCACCACAATACAAACATGTAGGTATCAAGCACTAAACCTTACAATGTATTCAGCACACATAAATATGACTGAAAAGCTAAAACAGACAAGTCTGTCTATATGGTTGGAAACTTCTATACCATCTGTCAACAATTGGTGGAACAATTACATTGTGAAATCAACAAAGATATAGAATAACTCATCCATGACATTTATAGAACACTCTACCCTACAACTGTGTTTAGACTGCTTTCACTTCGATGTTTGTAGAAACATACCAAGGGGGATCATATTCTACACCATACAAGAGACTTCAGTATAGTTAGAAACTGAGTAAAATACTTTTAAATAAGCTATGTGTTCAATAGCAAATACAATGAGAATTGAAAAGATGCATGGAACTGGATGAAAAAATGTAACAGATCAAAAAATTTTGTTATAGAGCTATAAGTGCTGATAGGGAAATGTTTAACCTTAAATTAACCTTAAATTAACATGAAACATCTCAAATCAACAATCTAATCTCTCAGTTTGGGAAGTCAGAGGAACAAAGGTAAGAAGAAAGCAGGAAATATAAAAGAAGAAATGAATAAACTAAAATTGAAACAGAGAGTCAGATGTTGTATTTTTAAGAACAGTAACACTGACAAACATCTACAAAGATAAAAAAGTATCACAAAGTTACAAGTTCCATCCCTGCAGACACTTGTAGGCATTGCAGGATAGTGAGGAACTATGAAAGTAACTCTCTAAGCATAAATTTGACAACTCAGATTAAATGAATCAGTTCCCTTCTTTAAAAAGTGCAGGGTAAAACTTAATCAGTATGAAATAGTGAAGGTGACTAGTTCTAAAACCATTATCATAACTAACTATATACTCTAAATTAATAAAAGAAATCACCAAATCTATGTGGTTTTATGAGAAAAATGCACTAATTGTGAACAAACACTAGTTCTGGACCCTGTGCCCCAGCCCAGCTCTTCTGGAACAAAAGTAGGGAGAAGTACATCTCAGTCCATTTTGTGAGGGGCTGTTTCACTGAGCTCCAAATTACTAAGATTGCTAAACAAAACATACTAAACCTTATACTGACATCTCTAATAAATATAGTAATAGATATGCAAAAAATAATATTTAGCAAAATATTGTTGCATTTAATGTTAGGTAAAAAGAGCCACATACTTTTGCAAGGATTCGATCTGATTCAATATTTAAAATTCAATCAATATAATCTAGTTTGTTATGGGTCAAAGAAGAACATTATATAAATTGATTGTTGCTGGAAAAATTATCAAGACTCAAAACTCCTTTACCATAACTCATAACCCCAGAAAATTACCAATATGGATATTAAAGAATATCCATGAAAACATTATATTAAATAAAGGCATATTTTGTGGAGTGCATGAAAAAGTTCCAAATCTCAACATTAAGAGAAAACAGAAAATACAAAAAAAAAATCCCACCCAAACAGACATTGAGCTGTATATGACATATGGTTAGCAAATATGTACATGAGAACAGATGTTCAACTTCAGGAATCATGATAGAAATTCAAATGAAACAGCAATGACACATCGCTATATATCCATCAGCAATGCAAAAATAAAAAAAATGTGCCAACACTAAATGCTGGCAAGAACACAGAGAAACTGAACCCCTCAAACACTGTTGGTAGGAATGTGAAATCACAACCTTTGTGGGAAAAACATTTGACAATTTTCTGTAAGACAATAAACTACTATGTAATATATCAACTACTGTCTTGGGTATTGACTTAAAATTAATGAAAATTATGTTCACAATAATGCATTCATAGTGACTGTTTTTAAGGTAGTCTCAAACTGGAAGCACTCTAGATGTTTCAATGATATGTGTGTAATGTAATGAAATGTATGATTTGTATATTTCTATAGTAACAAAATTGTGAAAATGGAAACATTGTATTGTTTGACAGGGATAAAGGAGAGGGTACCTGGAGATGATCAAGGAGGGAAGTGGGTGAAGCACTTAAAGGATGGCTGGAAGAATCCTTATAGTGAAGGGCATGATCCGCATCTTGACACAATATGAAAATCCTGGCTGTAACATTGCATGGCTGGAAGGATCCTTGTAATAAAAACATGCTCAGTACTTTGAGTCTTAATATGAAAATTCTGGGTGTAATATTGCATGATTTAAAGGATTCTTATAGTGAAGGAAAGGCTCAACATCTAAACTCTTAATATGAAAATCCTGAGTGCCATATTGCAAGTAGTTCTGCAAGACATTTTAATTGGGAGCACGTGGGATCCCTTTGTTATTTTTTACATCCACGTGTGAATCTACAATTATTACAAAATAAAGTCTAAGAAAATATTATCTCTTCATTACTGTGCTTCTTACAATAGAAAAACCTAGAGCAATTGAAATGTCCAAACATAAGGGATGCTCAATAAATTGCATGATATTCATAATGTGGAACATTACGAAGCTTCTTCAAGTGATTTTTCATTAAATGATATAAGCGAAGTTGCAAAGTATCTCTGCAATAATTTACAAAGAAAGCTGAATACAAAGTTGTTGATACCCTATGATCATGTTTAAGAGACACATTAGCATAATTAGCAGTTATACTACTAGTTTATGACTAGAAAACAGATTGGTGTGATGAAATAGAAAGTACAGATAAAGTCCAATATACATAAGGAACTCAAAAATATGTCAAAAGTGTCATCTTGCATTGCTGTGGCAAGAATGGGCTTAAATCATCCTGTATGTGGCCATTCTGAAAGAAAAAGATGAATTATCTCTCTCTCACTGAACATAGACAAGTAGAAACACCAAGTGGATGAGGGTGATGTTGACTTGGGTGGCAGCTTAAATGGATGAAGGATGACTGGGGTTTTGACATGTGATCAGAAGAGCCAGGTTGTATCTATCAAGCATCTGTGAGGGAGTTCCTGGACAAAATTGATATTGTGGTTAGTGGATTGAACGGGCAAACTCTTCCTCAGTGTTGCCAGTCACTATTCCTATCAGAGACCTGGATGGAAAGAAAAAAAAAGGAAGAATTCAGTCTCCCAGAACTTTTCTCTCTGCACTCTCAATGTCAAAAGTCTAGGTTCTCCAACTTTTGGACTGTGGAACTTACACTAGAGGTCCTTTGAGACGTTCAGTTCTTTAACCCCAGACTCAGAACCACACCACTAGCTTCCCTGCTTCAGAAGAATCTGGACATGGAATTTGGTTAGATATGCAGGTGCCAACATACATATTGACAAAGTCTGAGCTACGGGCACATGCTTGGTGATCAGGGGTTAAGGCAAGTCCACAGCAAGCCCAGTGTGGGAGGACTCAGCCCAAAGTAGATGAGACTATTCTTTGGGCAGGTGGACAAAGTGGAGGGAACTGGGTTCAGTTGTTTGGCATATTTGGGCATAATTTGCAGACTTGCAGACTGGCAAGTGAATTTTGTCCCTCTGTTTCAACAAACCCTGTGGATATTGTGTGAGCCAGTTACTTCAGCTCCTGATATTGGTGTGAATGTTCCTGTCAAGCTGGACTATGATTTATAACTGCAAATTCTAAGCAAGAATAAAACTCTTTGTTCCCCTAATTTGTTTGGTCATGAATTTATTGGCAGTATGCAAAGTACAACACCAGGTTATCTGTCTTCATCAATGGTGGCTATCTCAGCTCCCATAATCAAGTGAACCAATTCTTTTAGTAAATCTTTTCTCATAGAATAGATTGTTTCTCTCTCTCTTTCTCTTATACACACACACACACACACACACACACACACACACACACACACACACACACATTTTGTTCGATTTGTCTGTAAATCCATGACCAGAATAAAAATCATAAAAATTAAAAAATGTGGAAGTGTTAGAACAAAATATGGATGATTTCCTTTTTGATCTTGGTAAAACAAAGTTTTCTACCTATCTCTAAGCAAAAGATAGATATACTGGATGTAATAAAAATCCATAAGAATGTTTATGTAATAAAACACTACAAATAAAGTAGAAAGACAATTGACACACTGTGAAAAAAAGATTCAGAATAGGCACCACAGACAAAAACTAATATTTTCAATACATAAAAACCTTTTGAAACCTGAGGAATGAAGGCAGAAAATGACAGAAAACGGGAAAATGACATGAGTTGACAATTTTAAAAAAAGAATATCGGTTTCTCAATTAAGAATAAAATATTCCAGTGTGCTAATGGAGAAACACAAGTGGAAACGACAGTGATAATGACATTTTCTTTACATTTGAAACTACTGGAAATTAAGAAGTATAAAATAATGCATAGTTTTGGTAAGACCATGGGGAAGCAAGTACCTTCAGAAATAGGCCTGTGGTCTGACCAGATCCGTGTTCCCCAAGTCTTTTACTTGGGTGTGACAAAAAACTGTGTGCGGCTCCCACAGCCTGGGGCAGGGGAGAGATCTTATACATATTACAGCTGTTGCCACTAGCTGTGCTGTGAGTACTAAAATCTTTAGTCTCAGATTTAGGGGTTGTCATAGTTAGAATCAGCTGTCAACTTGATGGTTGAAGGTTTGAGAAAGTGGGCATTCTACTGCATACTTGGTCAGACATGCTGAACTGGCAAGTAAGGATTGCTCCTCTCTCAGCTATTAGTGGATATGGTTCAGCCAGTTCCTTTGGTCCTGGTGTTGGTGTGAGCTCTCCTGTCAAGGTGGACACACAACAGTAACAAGGAATTGTAAGAGAAAATAAAATCTCTGTTCCCTTAAGCTGTTTTGTCTTGATTTATCTGCAACATGAAGGCAAACTGCAACAAGGGTCTTGAGTTTTTTAATCACCCTCAGTAAACCTGTGGCACCCAGAAATAGGATAGTGGTTAAATTAATTCTGACACATCTATGAAGAATTGTGAAGTGCCTTCTGGTTCCAGGAGCTTTGGGAGCCTGGAGTTACCATACAACATGGCCAAGTCCAAGAACCACACCACATACAACCAGTCCCCAAAATGGCACAGAAATGATATCAAGAAACCACGTTCATAAAAATGAGTCTCTTAAGGGGGTCGACTCCACGTTTCTATGTCACTATAATCATTGCAGAGTGATACAGAGATAGAACATGTAAGGCAAGAGTAATATAAACTGCTAAGGACATAAAAGAGAAAATGGAAGTTCCTCCCACTTTGGAGAGGACTATGGTGAGCCAAGCCAATGTAGTATAGGATCCAGGATTGAAGCTTTGAATAGAAAGAGACCTTGAGAGACAGAGAGAGAGGGAGAGAGAGAGAGAGAGAGAGAGAGAGAGAGAGAGAGAGAGAGAGAGAGAGAGAGAGAGAGACCAGACAGACAGACAGAAGGAGAAATTCAAATACAAGTTTTCATCAATTGTACTATCAATTGTACTAAAGCTGTGAAAGTTGATGGGTAAAAGGGAAGGCTAAGGGAAGATGTTGCATTGTTTTGCAATTCTTTAAGTCCTAAGGAATTTTAAAAAATAATGTTTAACAATTTACTCCTTGGGTAAAGCTATCCCATGTCTATTTTACTATGCTTTTTTAAAGGACTTCCAATTTTATTTTGAGTATTACAATTTATTGTTTGAAAACATGAATATTTCAAAGTGTACTTATGAGGAGAAAGAATGCAACAGACAACCACATGCCATCCAAATTAAAGTCTGTTAATATTTTGTCATTTTCTTCAGTTTTTTTCCTGAGTGGAGAATGTTGAACAGACACTAAGATATTTTTTCCTATCTTGAATGTTTTCATTTTCCTTCTTTCTTCTTTCTAGAGACTAAGGTACAAAGTATAAAAAATGTATATAAATGAAAAATTTTAACAGTCACACTCTAACACTTTAAGCATGTATATATACATTTAATAGAATAGAGATAAGCATGTAGAAACATATGTGCAATATATAGTGTGCTTATTTAAACATGTGTTCTGGTTTCATAGTTCCAATGTCAAATAATCACCACAGGTTCATGTGTTTGAACAATGGGTCCAGTTAGTGAGTCTGTTTGGGAAGGTTATGGAACCTCTAAGAGTGGATGGAGCCTTGCTGAAGGAAGTCTATCACTGGGGTGAGCCTTGTGGTTGACAACCCAGACCCACTTCCTGCTTGTTCTCCATCTCTGCTTTCCTGAGTAGCTACAATGTAGCAGCTGATCTCCTGCTCCAGTAACCATGGCTTCTCTGCTATAATGGACTCTATCCCTTCCAAACTGAAAGTTAACAATAAACCTTTTCTCCCTTAAGTTACTTGGACCAGAGTATTTTATCACAGCCACTGAAGAGGAATTGTGACATTGTTTTTAAAAATCAAATAAACAAGGGGCTGGAGAGGTGGCTTAGGAGTTAAGCCTCTGCCTTGCAGGTGAAAGGTCCTGAGGTTGAATCCTAGACCCCATGTATAGATGCCAGGTGGAAGCGGGGGCGGCCTGTGTTTCTGGTAGGGTGGAGCCTGTGAATCCTGGGGCAGAGTCTTAAACGAGGAGGAGGTGGAGGCAGTCCATGGTGGTTCCCAAATTCGTCCGTGGTTCTACACACACATACATACACACACGTGCACAATTGAATAAATAATAAATAAAAAAATCAAATGAGCAATTATGCAAGCAACCCTTTGCCTTTTGCAGAATTAAACGCCAGCACTGTCAGGCTTTATTTATTTTCTGTTCTCTTGAAATGCTTGCCGCCTATGCACAGGTGTGACAGGATGCCTTTAAACGTTTTTTTCTCCTGAAGGGCTTGAACTTGTTTTCTTTCTTCTTCCTTCGCTTTTTGCTCTCACAAAGTTGCGATGGCATCGTGGGCCAGGCTTCTTGTGAGCATGTGTGAAGCTTCTATAATAAAGCTCATGGAAGGAGAGCGTCTGTATTGCAGGGCGTGCGCATCTTCAGCTTTGCAGTACATGGCCAGATTTCTCTCCAAAGTGGTTAAACCAATTTGTACTCCCACTAGCAGCGTACGGGTTTCCATTTTCCCGCATCCCTGCTAACACTTCTATCATCAGACATTTTAAAATTTGCCAATCTGACGAGTGTGAAATGATATTTCATTTTTGTTTTAATTTGCATTTTTCTGCTTAGTAATGAGGCTGAACATCTTTTTTATCTAATTCTTGGTCATTTGAGTTTTCTATTTTGAAAATTACTTTTTCCCTAACCAGCTAACTTCCCATGATAACTTTATATGTACTAGCAATAAAGCATTGGGAGAAAGCATAAAATATTGATGGTGTGGAATGACGCAGCGTCTGGCCACGCTGACCGAAATGTCATGTCCACGGAGTTGGAGGGCTGGCGTTTGCTTCAGTGTCTGTCCCGAGAATGCTAATTGGGATGATGAGAAGTCCGGAAATCACCAAGTATGAGACCTAATTGCAGCAATACAGAATATTTCACCAGAAGATTCTTAGGAGGGGATGTGACAGCTGTTTAAAAACAAATTGACAAGCTCACAGCAGGCAGAGGGTGCTGTGCATACAGGCAGAGCATATGTGACTGCTATTGTGGGGAAGCCTAGGCCACTGGCGGAAGTTCTGGTGAAGAGTGCTTGAACTTGAGATCTGAGATCTTTTTATTTTTCTCAATAGTTGAGAGAGAGAGAGAGAGAGAGAGAGAGAGAGAGAGAGAGAGAGAGAGAGAACACATGCATACTGTGTTGCATGGGAGCGGAGG
Organism: Typhlomys cinereus; assembly: GCA_023101885.1. NCBI lineage: Eukaryota > Metazoa > Chordata > Mammalia > Rodentia > Platacanthomyidae > Typhlomys > Typhlomys cinereus. Next base: position 4,479,434 of record JALPQD010000098.1, on the reverse strand, counting down.
TCAAAGGACAACTTTGGGAAGTCCATTCTATCCTTCCACCGAGTGGCTTTCTGGGGATCAATCTCAGGCTGCCAGTAAGGTTCCTTACCTGAGGAGCTATCACACCAGTCTAAGGTCAGGAAGATTTTTAAACAAATAACTGAAAGACAACAATGAAAAATCAATCACCTTCATGTCAGGATGGAATAGATGTGCTCAAGCTGAGGTGCGCAGACTGAAGTATTGGGGACGCAGTAAGAAAGGCTCCATTGCCAGGAAAGGCCCTAAATGGACGGTCTCTATTCCAGCTCATATCCTGCACTTCTATATATAGAAGACAATCCACGGAATGAAGTTCCAGGAAATCCACAAGTGAGTCATTTTTAGTGTTCATAATTATGATTGCTCAGTTAAGACAGCGCTTGGGGTAATGGTGAGTCAGCCTTTAATTTGTCTAAATTTCTTCAGCAAAACAAATAAGCCTAAATTGGCTTGAGTGAAGTGGTGCATCGGCTCCAAACTCAAGCTTGATTTGCATGAGGGCATTTTACCCTCATTTCTCTCCCACCTCAGCTCTGGGTCACAGTGCCTCTTGGGGTGCTAGGAATCCTGTAGCTGCATAATGTATGCACCCAGTGATATCATTTTATCTTTGGTACCAAGGGAAGTGGGAGCCGAGGAGATAAATGGTGGATAGAAAACCCTTCAGGGAATGTTACATCATTAGGCGGACTGGAATGGAGTTGCTTTTGAGGAACTAAGGGCCTTTTATAAATGGATTTGGGGTACCGCATGAATAATTTTAGTTAGAGGGAGAATTCTCTGATAGATTTCAAAAGGCTTCCATGAATGTTAATGGAAGTTGGAGAATATTTTCAGATCTTTACAAAGAAGCTGAGTGTCTGTGGAAGAGGTAGCTGTGCTGTTAATCTCCCTGAAACCAACTCTGGATGAGATGACCACTGAGCGATCCCACCTTCATCATGCCCCATGGTCCCTGACATCTGAAATTCTAGAGTGTTCTAGGCTACCATACTGGGGATTTTAACCAACAGGCCCAAATCCAGTGTATTATTATTACTATTTAATTTGATTTTTTTCAAGCCCTCTTCTTAGCTCTGGCTGGCCTCACTGCATCAGCTGTGGGATCTGGGATCAAAGGATTGTGCTATCACGCCTATCTGTAATTATTCCTTGTTCTGTGTGTGTGTGTATGAAGGTTGGGAATCATCCTGGATTACTCTACTTGCTTTGCTCTGGGGTTTCCCAGGCTCTACCTTCCAGGGCTGTAATTACAGGCTGCTGCCACAACCACAACCCAGAGATCTGCACTCAGGTCCTTTTGCGTGTGAAGCACACGCTTTGACCCCCAAGCCACCTCCCTGGCCTCTGACTATTCTGTTGGTGTGACCTGTTGAAAGTACGCATGAAGTTCGTTATGCTCTCACATACCTGCTTGGCCATTGCTTCTGTCATTTCCCCTTTTGGCTAGATGAAGACTGGTCTGAGTTAATTAACTGCTAGGTTTCTCTTCTGCACCGGACATTAACAATGAGGCTGGCATCCTTCTCTCACACTGTGACTTTTAAAGCCCTTGCTTATTTGTTTTTCTTTTATGGAAAGAGGGGAGCCAGAGTGTGTGAGTGGATGGGTGTCCTTCTGCAATTATAACCCTCACTGTCTGCCATTAGATAAAGCTTTCCTATTGGTTGCTGAGGAAAGAGACCCTTCCTCCTTCCCCAGCCTGCCAGACAGGCCCAGCTATAATAGATGCTGTCATAAGATGGCTTGTGTTCCTAAAGTGAGCGTCCCCTCCCCAGGGGCTGTGTAACATGGGTAGACTGTAAGGGCTTTGCAGACATATTATTCTAAGCTTAGGACTCAGCACTTGAAGGGAGGAACCTAAGGAGAAGAAAAGATGTCAGATCCAGCTGGTGGGTGACGTAGACCGTCAGGAATGCCAGCACCATGAGGGTTAGGAAGGTAAAGGATTGAGTGAGAGGAAGAAAGAGTTGGAAATTTATGTAAATACCAAGAATTAAAAGACGGCTTTGAGAAAGAGATTAGCATAATTATGATTCCGAGAGTGTAAGATTTTGGCTAGATCATTCATTTGGATTCACTGACGACAATAAGTGCAGAAGCCAGGAGGAAGTCTGACTGGAATGCGGGTCTGTGCGCCTTGTTCTGGAGCCAGCACTCTGTCTCCCTTTCCTTCCTGCAGGGCGCACTTGGTGTCACAATCACCGGGAGCTCAGAAAGATCTGAAGTATGCAGGCTTCGAGGACTTGAGCAGACGTCCATTTTCCACTAATAATAATAATAATAATAATAATAATAATAATAGTAATAATAATAAAATAAAAGCAACCCGAAGATCATCTTGCCTTTTAGAACAAGTGCAAATGTTTAAAGAAAGCAGTTGGTCCTGTGAGAGGATGCATGGAAGGGAGGCCGAGGAGACCAGGAGTCAGGGAGGTAACTGCAGAGAAGAGTGTTAATTCCTGTAATCTGCAGTGGGGTGATTTGGGAAAGGACTGACTTCTGGATTTCTGAGCTGATTATGTCCTGGTGGATGCTAGGCCTGGTTATGGCTGATCATAGTCTATTCTGGTTTTAGACCATATCAGGCATAATTCCTCTTGCTTTTTAGATGGCACAGATAAGATTTGGTAGGAATCTGAGAAAGACATGGCTATCCCACAGTGGATTCACAGAGATCCCAGTGGATCCACAGAGAAAGAAAGCACTGGGAATCCAGGCCAGGGGTCTTCAGTTTTGGGCATTTGAGACAGGACAATTTCTCTCTTATAATTGTAACAAGTGCAGTAGCTCAGTCTTCACATTTCTGTTTGTCTGTGGAAATGTGCCTGGGTAAGACTCACATCATTTTTTCCTGACCTGTTTATTTTATGATAGAGGCAACAGAAGCACACTAACAGGGCTAGGTGAGTTGCCTAAGGCCACACAATAGGAGAGTAGGAGAGCTAATGGTGAAACACTATTCGTTTGCTGATCTTGGTGCAGTGTAGACCCCTCCCCTCCCAACCACTCTCATCATTTCACTAACAAGAGTCAGAACTTCGGGATTGACCTTTCTATTTCTAACAATCTCCATCACTGTCAAATAGTACTAGGAACGGTGACAGATTCTGACCCTTTCAGTTAGTTTAGAGACTTGTTACACATATCAGAGTAAAGAGAGGAGAGAATGGAAAAAGGGGGGGGTCTGGTGTGGTAGCTCAGCAGTTAAATCATTTACTGTGCAAGCAAGGGGACTGCAATTTGTATCCCCTAAATGGAGGATGTGAGTGGGTGGCTCACTGAAATTTCAGCCTTGGAAGGTAAAGATGGGTCCTCAGAGCAAGCTGGCCAGTGAGACTAGTCATATCAGGGAACTCTGGGTTTGACTGAGCAACCCTGCCTAAATGAATAAGGTGGAAAAAGTTCAGATAGCAACCTGAGGTCTACACAAACTGACCCACATATACACCCAGGCCACCATGCATGCATGCCACTCACATGTATACATGAAAATGAAAAAAAGAAGGCTGATGCAAGAAGAATTGCTCAGGCAACATGACCTGAGAATGGGGTGCTCAGGCATCGCTGGGGTACATAGCTGTATTTACTATCAGTCATCTTCATACATGTGGCTATAAAGTAGACCTGGCCTACCTGTGACCTGTGAATCATATGCGTCCCGGATTAGTCATACATGTTCCAGACACATGTGTAGATAGAGCAAATGTCAGAAGGATGGATACCCTTACTTTAAACTATTGAGCTTGGGGCTGGAGAGGTGGCTCAGGGGTTAAGCCTCTGCCTTGCAGGCAGAAGGTCCTGAGTTCGGATCCTAGACCCCACATATAGATGCCAGGTGGAAGCGGGGGGTGGCCTGCGATTCTGGTCCTGGTAGGGCGGAGCCTGTGAATCCTGGGGCAGAGTAAACAAGGAGGAGGTGGAAGCGTCCATGGTGGTTCCCAAATTCTCCCGTGGTTCTACACACACACACACACACACACACACACACACACACACACACACATGCACAATTGAATAAAAAAATTAAAAAAAAAAACTATTGAGCTTGGCTGGGGACAGGGCTGTGAATGGGGCTTTTGACTTCAGTTTTCAGTTACATCTCAACAAACTCACATCTTGAATTCAGCTCTGGGTCAATTATTTTCTCATTCACCTGTGCAGTCTGGATTTATTTTTAGTTTGTCAAATAGTTCACTTTAGGTCTAGGACCCTAAGCTGATTCTCCTCAACAAATCCTGGTTTTGGTCTTTAAAAATTTAGGGAAGCACAGTGTGGTATTTAGCCTGATTCATAGCTGAGACTCAGCCCTGTGCCTTCACAAGATGCCATCTTAACTTCCCCAAGACTGCTTTCCTTCTCTATGAGATGAAGTTGCAGAGGGATTTGCAAGACCAGCATATGAGTCAACATAATGCATTTGGAGCTTGTTGGGTACCCAGTATTGGTATCTACTTTTCCTGGTCTCATCATATGTGACACGAGTATTCCTTTCCCATCTTAAAGTTCCTATGGCTTTTTCAGCTTCCAAGCCCTCAGCCAGTTTTCATGGGATTCCCTGTGTGTGTGTGTGTGTGAAAAGCCATTTTTTGCCACATTATGGAGTCTTCTATAGCTTGCATACATATTCAAATGTCTTCAGAGGAACTCCATCTGTAACTGAGCCTCCTGGCTTTCCCATCCCCACTAAATCTACAAGATCTGTTTGCTCGGGAGATCACTGAAGCGCTTTACAATGCCACAATTACATGTAGTAATCATTCAGTTATACCTTTCCAGCCAAATTACTGACTGTTCAGGATGAATTCCTTATGAGGCTCTGAGCTCCATGAAACACAGCTCAAGTCCTCTCCTTACCTCCTCTCTTCCACCTCGCCGAAGTCATAGTCCATTACGGAGAAATCTGAAGGGATCATTACTTTTAGTGAAAGAGCATTCTTCCTCTAAGTTTGCCTCAAGGGCCTGGGGTTTTTAGATATGCCCCTCTGCTGGTGAGACGGGCCACTGATTAGCGTCTGTGTTGTGACAGAATGATTATGCATGTTGTGAATAAACATGCTTGTGTACGCATGTGCGCTGTCACAGCAATGAGGAGCATCCAATAAATACTGGGTTAAGAGCATGCGGGCGCCTTTCTAACAGCTGGCACAGCTGGAAACCTCGCCTGCCTTATTAACACTCCACTTATCTGGAATCTGCTCACTGAGCAGAAACAACTTCATCAAATTTTTTTTTGCAATTTGCATTCCGCCTTGCCATCACTCATTACCATTGACCTCATGCTTCCTGTGCTCAAGAGGACGGTCCTGCCTTGGTCCGGCTTGCTCCATGTCCCTCACCTCTCTGTCCATCACTATCAGTGGTAGGGCTGGGATGAGAGCAGCATGCTGCTGTCAGGGCTAAGAAAGGATTGTGACAATTCCTCTCTCCACTCAGCCTTGCTCCCCACTCAGCCTTACCCTCTTCATTCTTGAAAAAGTGACAGTTCCCAAATCCTTTCTTCCTCCTGGCCATTTGTCACTTCTCTCCATGGCAGATTAAAATGAAGAGGACCAAGCTTTCTTCCAAATGGGAGAGAAAGAAACAGGCAGGCAGCACTTTGAATGTCCGAGAAAATATTCTAATCCCCTCTCAGTGTCTTTCAGGGATTAGTCAATTGTGCTCATCGTTCATGTCAGTTTCTCACTTAATCATTCTAATCTAGTTCCCCAGCCTTTTAACTTTCCTCCTTTGCCCTGGTTCTTCTATTTCATGCTGTGTTTTCTGCAGCTTCATTAGCTCCAGTTCACAACTCATAGCGTCTTGTTACATTTGTTTTCGAACCAGGTGTTTTTTCTTATTGGCTATTTTGTGGGTGCTTTGGGATAGAAAGGGGAATGCGGGAGGTTCCTTCTGTCTCTCTCTACCTTGTACATACTCTCTTCTTCCACCAAAACATGATTGTCATGATCCATGATTGAAAATGATGGCCTCCCTGCTGTCCTGGGTCTCTTTCGGACTGCCTTTCCACCAGGGTCCGGGAACCCTGCATTCCTGTGGACCAGAAACGCTGCTCCCGAGTGCATCTGAAGGATCTCCTAGCAACAAGTTCATTAGAAATCACATCACGAGCTTAGTTTTATTTTTTTCCCCCGCCCTGAGTTGATAAAAACAAAATAAGAAGAGGTGGGGAGGGAAAGAGGGAGGAGGAGAGGCAAAGTGAGTGGATCGCTTAATGGAGACGCTCGGTCTGAATATTTAATATGCTGATTTTATTGAATAAAGGTGAAAAAGTGGTTCTTGCTTGCTGCTTGCCTGTCAAACCATGGCAAACAAGCGTTCTTTTCCCTTAGCTGGAGCTTTTTATTACTGTATGGATTCTGGAGTGTGATTATGCCTATATTTGAGCTGCATTATGCACACAATTACAATTCTCTAGATGAACTATTTATTTAGTACCAGGGGAAGCATTTGTTTGGCTTCCTTGGAGGGTTTTGTGGCGATAATGTTCATCACCTTGTCCTTCATCAAGATGGACTGTCCAGGAGCAGTCCTTGGATATGATCCCCTCGCTTGTCCGTTGTGGTTTACATGAACTTCCCAGCCCCATTAATTCATGCCGTTGGAGAAAGATGCTCGGTGAAAGAAGCTTAGAACTCTAAATGTTTAAAAATATTTGTACTGTTTCCAGGGCTTTCACGGGAAGGGCTTTTTATTCTAGCTATTATCATCTTATGAAATCTGATTTGTAATCATTTTAGAAAATAGCTTTCTTTAGCTATAGTCCGCCTGCCTAGCAGTTCATAAAGAATGAGCCCACAGCTGAATAGAAGCTATGCCAATCACTACATGTGGAGGACTTTGCCTTCAGCAGGTCATTGTGCTGGGCCTCGGGGCACAGAGATGAGGAAGAATCGGAAGGATTCCAGAGAGCTTGGATGGAAAAATCCAGAGCTTATCATGAGAAACATATCCATGGCTAATTACAAGACAATTGAGTGCCACTGTATAGTACATTCTCTGTCTGAGCCTTGGGCATAGACCTGGTGGAGGAAATAAAGTGCTCAGGTGTGGTCTCTACACTCATTACAGAAGGATAAAAGAAGGACAAATATGTAATGATACAGTAGTTGAACAAATGGGTAAGTTATGTTATGTATCGGTGACTGCTACACAATTAAAACTGGAAAATGTGATTGATGAATGGAAGAGATAGTAGGGCGGCCTGGGAACCTGTGAGCTGAGACTTGAATGATGAGAACGAGTTGTACACGGGATGCTCCAGAGCAACAGCCTTGTGGACAGAGAGAGGCGTTGAGGGCGTGAGCTCAGCCGCCTGGGCTGCATGATGGAGGTGCGGTGGTGCCCAGTGAAGACAACAGGCAGGAGAGAGGAGGAGAAGAGGGAAGCGAGGCCCGGCAGACGTCTGGGACTGGATCAGCTGTACCCTGCAGGTCATGGGAAGGGTTGGGGGGACATTAGCCAGGGTTATCTGAAGGAAGAGAATGGGAAGAATGAATATGCATTGAAAGAGAATACATTACATTGTCTTCCATGATGTGGTCTAGGTGGTTCAACAATGGCTCTTTCAATACCGGAGAAGCCCAGAACCAGTAACTGCTGAGTCCATGGGTCTGGATGTCCCAGCAGTCCCAGTCTGTCACTAAAAGCCTGGAGAATTCCGAGAGTCACTGTCTTTGGTCTACATTGGAAGGACAACGGATCTGGGTCCCGATGTCAGCCACGGAGGTCAGGAGTAGCAGCAGCCCAATGAACTAATTCATCATTGTGACAGGGAGACCAGCAGACACAAAGCCAAGGCATTTCCCTTGGACTTCCTGACAGCTGCCCACCCCCATGAAGGTGCCAACCACCTCTAGAGTGGGTCTTTCTACTTTAATTAACCCAATCAGAGGATATCTTACAAGTATGCCCAGATGCTTGCCTCTTAGTTGATTTCAGATTCAGTCAGACTCACAACCAAGATCAACTTTCACAAGGGGTTTATTTAATTTTAGTGTCCAGTCATTGCATGGTATCAGAGAGGACTGCATCTAGAAGGATTCCATCTAGAAGGTTTGTTTTATTTTAGCTTAGATACAAATCTAATTTGCAGATGAGGTTTCTCAGACAAACTGTATGGACTCCTTGATTCTTCCACAGGCATGTGAATGCCCATGATTATCCTCAGTATCTTTAACCATCCTGGATCCTATCCAGTTTTTACATTGATTTGCCAGTCTTTTACTGATTCTGTGACCCTCAAAATTACTTCTAGCAAGATCCTTTTGGGTTCAGTGAGCCCAATTGTACTGTAAACAAGGTACTCCTGCAAGATAAGAGGTCTAATCTTGTAGACTCACTGGCTTCCTCTTCTTAGTGGGGGTAGACAGAACCTAACATGTCAGTTACACTCCATTGGCCTTGCAAAGTGGTGACAAAATGCCGGGCATCTCACCATGTCATCGTTTCTGGGGCTTTTAATGCTTTTATCTATTTTCCAGTGTTACCATTGCTACTGGATTGAAATATTAGAAAATCCTAAACTATAGGGATTCATTTTAAAATTTAAGTTTCATGCTCTATAAACAGCTACTATTATACTCATAGATTTGAAGAGCACTTAGCACTTAGCCTAGAAATCTTCTACAAAAGAGGTAGAGAACCTCAACACCCTGACAGGATGTAGCCTAGGGCAATAGAAGAGCAGTGAAATGGGCAGCAATGACTCAGCAAGACACATTCAGAATCAGACCAACTTAATCTCCTGATCCTAAGGCTTTGGGAACCTCACAGAAGATGAGATGGCGAGAATGTAAGAACCTAAAGATGGGAAGGATCACCTTTGGACAAGACATCTCACTCAAGGCAGGACTGCTGCATTCAGAAACTCACTACAGTGAGACTTGTCGTTCCTTACCGGACCTGCGTAGTGCTCCCATAGAATAGCAAGGAACTTAAGCGAGATAAGAATAAACACTGGAAACCTTGGAGACTAAAGCTGGATGAGTAAAGGGAAATGCCTGAAGAGAGGCAACTTGACAAACCACAGAGACCTGAATCTCCACAGGAGTAGATAAGCTAGAGGCAGCCTTGGGATATATAGAAGCTGACAGGCAAGAGGGCAGGATTGATGGAGGGATGAGAGGGAAAGATGATGGAGGGAAGTAGGGACAAGTATTCAATCTGCTTGTAAAAGTAGAAAAAAATTTAAAAACGAGGGAAGGGAAGGGAAGAGTAGGAAAGGGAGAGGAGGGGAGGGGAGGGGAGGAGAACGAAGAAAAGGGGAAGGGAGAGAAGGAGAGGATGGAGGGGAAGGAAGGGAAGAGGAGGGGAGGGAAAGGGAAGGGAAGGGAAGGAAAGGGAGTGGGAGGGGAGTGGGAGGGGGGATGGAGGGAAGCAGGGATAAGTACTCAATATGTTTGTAAAACTAGAAAAATAAAACAATAAAAATTTTAAATTTCAATTTTAGATGTATTTAGGGATCAGAAGAAGGAAAATCTTAAATTTTATTTTTATCTGTGTTGTATTATCCCAGGAGGTCCAAGATAAAATTTTTTGTCTCCCTCTCCAAGCTTGTCTTACCTATTTCAGATGGTTTGCTGCATTGTATAGGAGAAAGGGCAAAGAGAGGAAAAGAAATGCCACAAAGATTGAATTTCTCTGTAGCGTGTTTCTAAACAACTTGTGTGGGGGTTTCATTCCTTCTGTAGATGTCAAGACTCAAACATTGATGGCCGCTTCCTGGTAATTTTCTAATGCTTTTTCATCTTTTTTGTTTTTATAAAAATGAGTCCAGATGGTTCCAGAATAATTTTTTATTACTGTGGCCAAAATGCTCAATATTTAACTGTGAAAAAAATTGTTATTGCCATCTTTCTACTTCCAGATATCTAATCTTTTCTTTCTTAGAACCTCTTAAATATGTCTTTCTTAAACTTGTATTTTTCAGACTAATAAATAACCATTTTGAAACATGATTATTTTCCCAAATATCCACATTTTAGTTATGTTTAAGTACTTTTTGTTTGTTTGACACAGGGTCTCATATAGTTCAGGCTTCTTTGAATTCTCTCTCTAGCAAACGATAACCTTGAGCTCCTAATTGCTTTATCTCTGACTCTCCAGTGATGGGATTTCAGGTCTGTGCCACCATGTATTAATTACAAACATTTTTATTTGAATATTTTATCCAGCATTTTCATTTAATCAAGGTGAGGAATTTGCAAGTGGGTTCTCATCATTTCTCTTGTTAATCTACTTTTTCTGTGTGTCAATGAATGTAGATTATGAGGTACAAAGAGATATGATCTATGAGTTCTTGGTGCTCTAAGTATATTTCCCATTAGAATTCATGGTTAAATTCATATCAAAACAATCGGCCAGAAGGAATGAGTGTATGTAATCAGCCACCAGAGTTGTCCTACCATGAAATAATGGAGACTTTTGGCATGACTTAAGAACAAGTAAGAATTTTTACTTCTTCCATTTTCCTTTTGTTCATCTTTGGCACTTCCATTCTGAGGGTTGAATTTTTATCTCTTTATTCTTTGTATTCAAAGGGAATGAACTTATTCAAAAATCTAAAGCCATATAGACGATGTCTAAACCAACAACAAAACAGACTGCATCAGTGGGTAGGGATAGGCAGGCACTTTCCCACAGCAGATGGGGGCTAAAATTGAGTTTGCTAATTGATATTATTATAGGTTAAGATGCATTAGCATAGATGGGGCTCTCATGTTTTTCGAAGAAAAGGGTTTTAAATAAGCTTCCAAACAGAGGGAGTTCTGCCTACAAAAATCTGCAGGTGAGGGTATGGTGCATTATACCACTTTTATTGTGGCTAGTAGCATAAGACCCTTTAGATAGCCATTAATGAGAGGGAAGTGATACTGTAACACACAGGAAAACTTTTTATATGAAATACACATATTTTCCCAATTTTTCCCTAGTGATCATTCTGCATGTGAGTCCTGATTTCTCATTGTTCTTGGATAGGAACTATGCAATTATAAAGGTATGGCAGCACCTTTATAAAGTAACATGTATGGTGAGCACCAGGAATGGGAGAAGAATGGAGCCTCTGAGTTATAGATTGATGTAATTTGCTCTTCATTTTCCTCTTCTCACTCTCACAGTCTAACCATCTGCCCACTTGCTGTTCAGAACCACTTCAGCAAGTTCAAAATGTCTCTAAAACAAAGGCCCCAAGAAAATGTACATGTCACTGCCTCAGAGTGCAACAGTTCAAGACATGCCTAGCTGGGCTACAAAACCTGTATCTGGTGTCAGCCCAAGTGTGTAGAAGTTACCCAGTAGGAGTTTGATGACTCTGATACTTTTTGATCTATAGGTTTCAACAATGACCTGCATCTTTTTCTTGCTGCCACGTTTTGTGACCCCTTTCACAAGGATCCCAACGAACTGACATTGTGAGGTTTTTAGGCATAATGAGAGACCTGTAAGTGGATAATGGACATGGTGAGAAGACAGCACTTTCGGTTTAGAATGGAGCATGGATACACTATCATGGGGACAGATGGGCATTCATGCCTCTGGCTGTCCTTCCAATGGCTTCCCTGGGTTCTAAGGTTATTATTGCCCTGGCATTGGGAACAGGTGAAGCCTATGGCAAGAAGATCACTGAAGCTCACTGTCAGGGCTGCTTGTATACTAAAGGCAGATTGAAGGGGCAGGCTCCTCTTTGTTTGGGTTGATATTTTCTCTCTTGGTAGAAAACCCTTTTACTGACTTTTTAATAACAGGTAGAATTCAGTAGAGAAGGAGAGAATGGGGTTCGGTCTTTGAATCATGCTTCCCTTGCTTGGGGCCATTAGTTCTCCATGAACACAAGGTTCAGAGCATCACCTGATGGCTGATGGTTGCTTTACCTTAAAAGAATAGAGATAGTTTGTATTGCTTGATTCTCCATTTATAACACAAACCAGAGTAGCACTTTTAGATTTAAATGTAGAAATGTGTGTGTGTGTGTGTGTGTGTGTGTGTGTGTGTGTGTGTGTGTGCTTTTCTAAAGAAGGAAACCATCCTGGTCCCAAATTTGAGGCAAATAGTTTGCTTTAGAGATAAGATCTTTTAAGGGGGGGGTGTTGGGAATGTAGTGCAGGAAGTGTTATTTTCTCTCTTATTCCTTAAGTGCCTCTCTGTCCATTCCTCTTCAGGAGTAGACATTGGACAGTTAACAGGTGGGTGTGGGCTAACACCAGAACACCATGCCTAGAAGATACACATGTACTTCCTTAAAAACAGGAGATGGCTGGTCAATTTAAATATTGTTACCACAGATGGTATTAAGGTGATTTTCTGCTAGGATTAGCATGTTGCTAAAACAAGCTTTTTTGATAAATTCACATTTTTTTGAAAGCAAAACACATTTAGATTTGAATCAAATGTGTCAGATTTCTATATCTAATTTTGCAGTCTGGACTGTTTCTTTTCCCTTGGCTCTTGGAGGAACTGGGGACAGGTCTGAAGTCAAAACAGTTGCAATTTTGTAGCCCTCTGTCTTTGCGCCCAGAACACAATAGTTCTTTCCTTGTGAGGATTCTGAGGAGCTATTTTCTCTTTTAGGACAGTCACACCCAGCTCCGTCACTACTTTGCCCTGCTGGTCCTGGTTGGTGAGTGCTGACGGCAACAGGTGGCTACAGTTTTCTTTTGCTGAGGTGGCTTCTCATTGTTGTATACAGGATGTTCGGAGTTAGATAATTCCTCAGTGGAAACAAACTAACTGGCCAGAGCAGTGCTCATAAATCAGCTTAACATTAGCAGCAACAGCAACAACAACAACAAACCAATCAAAGAACATCTGTGTACCACAGAGGATAGGTAGAGAGAATTCCTAGATTTTTTTTTCCTCTGCCTTCAGCTCCAGACTTTTTGTCATAACCTTCTGTACAGTAGATGTGGTTAGACATTACAAGCACAGATATGCTGCAACAGAATGCAAAGGGACTTTGCCAGTCAGTCAAGGTTCACTGAGTTTGTCAAAAGGAACACTTTCCAGGTGAACTCAATATAATCACAGGAATGATTTAAAAGCACAGGTTTTTGCCAGTTAGAGATTCCCTGAGTGGGAAGAATTCCTTGGCTGCTGCCCTGAGGGCGGAAGTCCCCAGCTGTTGAGGAAAGGTGGGATATCTTCAGAAAAGAAGAGACCTTACTTAGATGACAGGTAGCGAAGTTGCGGGGTCCTTTGCCATGCCACCTCACAGCCTCTAGAGACATGGGTCCCTTCATCACACAACCTCCCAGAAATAAATTGTGTCCAACTGTCATAGCTAGGCACAGGTGTCAACTTGACAGTTGAGGGTTGAGCTCTGGGCACATTTGTGGAGGATTAGTGGTTGAGTTGAGCCCAGAGCAAACCTGAAGGACACTGTCTAGCTGATGGGGAAGGCCCAGCCCATGGTGCATGGGATTAGGCCCTGGAATAAATCACAGAGAGCTGGTTGAGAGAGTTGGCATCCATCTGTTCACTTGGCCAGACATGCTGGTCTGGTAAGTAAGGATCGTCCATATCTCAGCCGTTATGTGGTGATGGTGCGGCCAGTTCCCTCGGCCCCATCAAGCTAGGACTGAGAACTGTAACCAGGAATCGTAAGAGAATAAACTCTTGTTCCCTTAAGCCATTTGATGATCATTTATCAGCAATCATGCAGGAGAACTGTAACACCAACTTTCTGAACCAGTGGATTCTTCCAGAGTTTTCTTACCACTGCTGCTGCCTGGCACCATCATGATGTTAGACTGTGAGAACCTCAGCAGTGAGCCCAGCTGAGCCGAACCCATAGAGTTCTGCCACAAAGAATTGTGAGGTAATGAATGAGTGGAAGTTCGTAGGGATTTGCTTTGCAGTTGTAAGAAATGAATACAATGCATATTATTTTTTTTGAGCTTTGAAGTCAGACAGATTCTGAGTTTTCCACTCACCACTTCTATGATTATTATTGAAGCTCCTGGCATCTCGAATTCCGAATCCAGGGAAAGCATCAGGAATGGGAACACCATTTGACTTACAGAGGGAGATAAAGGGAAGGGCTCACTGAAGGGCAGGTATGCAAGTAAATGTCAGATGTTTGTGTTACCCGCATTCGATACTGCCATTCTTATCGTGTACATGCCCAGCACATCGTGTAGCACACAGTAGGTGCTTCATCAGCTTCAGCCTTTCAGCGTTCCTTTGTCTTCTCTCAGTCCTCAGCTCTACTGACTGCCTTCTTCCCGCCTATCTCCTCCACTTTGTGAATATTGATTTTGAGACTGGAAGGGAAACATTTATCATTCTTAATTGCAATAAAATCATTACAATGGTGTTAAACATTCAAATAGAAATTAAGTTCCACTGCATAATGCAAAGACGATTATTAATCGGTGCCAGTAGCCAAGCTCAGGAAGAGTGATACAAAGAAAATGGATGTGATGTATTAATACCATCGCGATGCCGGAGAAAGATCTTCGATCTGCGAAAATAAGTGAACTGGCAGGGGTGAGTCTTACCGTTTCAAAATGGAGACTCAGCAGATACATTCCTGCAGCAAAATAGAAAAGTAGAAAAAAAAATGCCTTGGGAAAAAAAAAAAAAGATGGCATTTAATGCCTAGGTAATTATCAACGCTGCCTGTAGAAGATAAAGTCACAGCAGTGATAGGCAAAGATTTATGTTCTTCCTCACGCAAATAAGCGTGAAAGCTGATTACTTCACATGCTCTCGGCTCCTTGGTTCCTCACTAAACAGGAGCTCAGCCTCTGATCCTGGCAGGCCTGTCTCTCAATTAAGGTCAGATGGGAGAAGAAAGGGGGGTTCACGGTACAAGTCTGAGATAATTTGTGGAACCTTCTTTAAAAAGAAGATGAAATTATAACTTCAAAATTTAGGGAGAGAAAGGAGGGCCTATTCTCAAAGGAAATGACATCAGCTGCACTTTTTAGAAAGATAATAAATGTCAAAATCATTATAGCATCCAGAAAAATGGATTATTAGTACTAAATCCCTACCTGCTGTCCTCTCTGAGGTTTGCTCCCTACATCTCCAGCTGCAGGCTCTTTGATCGGCTCGTTTTGACAACTGGTAACAGAACTTCCCTTAGAGACAATTCCTTGTTGTCCGGATAGAAACCTGTCTCTATTGTTTCAGAAAGAACAACACTAGTCAGAGCTTTGCCTAGGGAGGGCTCCCGTGTGTGGCTGGCCTGGCACCGTCTTGCTGGGAAGGCATTTCCTTGGCTGGGGAAAACTTGGAGAAGCCTGTGTTTTGACTCTTTCCTGGCGTGGCTACCTTTTAGGTCCTCATTGTTCCATTTGGGTTCCCCTTGGGCTCAAGGGCTGTGTGTGCTTTGGATGCAACTTGGCATGTGTGATAGTATCTAGTTGCTCATCAGCACAACTGATGAACAGTTTCTGCTACAAGCTCAGTGGATAAAGATATGCAGCTGGTATTTTATGCCAGGTGATCTGACTTGGAGGCTAAAGGAGAGCTCTTAGGGCTGCCTCTTGTTGCTAGAGGAAACTTCACGAGCCTTAGAAAGAATTACCCCAATGAAGGGTCGTAAAGCTGTATTACTTTGGTTGTATCTGCCTTTTCAACTTATTCTTTTTTTTTAATGGCTTTTTAAAAATTTTATTCAATTGTGCGTGTGTGGTGTGTGTGTGTGTGTGTGTGCGCGCGCGTGTATTTGTAGAACCATGGGCGAAGGGAACCATTATGGACCACCTCCACCTCCTCCTTATTTACTCTGCCCCAGGGATTTACAGGTTCCGCCCTACCAGGACCAGAAACGCAGGCCGCCCTGCTTCCGCCTGGCGTCTATACATGGGGTCTAGGAACAGAACTCAGGACCTTCTGCCTGCAAGGCAGAGGCTTAACCCCTGAGCCACCTCTCCAGCCCCCTTTTCAACTTATTCTTGTCAAACTTTGCTTACACCTGCTCTCCTTTCAACTTATTCTTATCAAACTTTGCTTACACCTCCTCCCCAAAGGTGCTGTTATCATTCATTCTGGTGTTGACCTAGTCCCATCCCTCAAATCTTAGTCAGACACTACACCCCAGAGAAACCTTTCCTGCCTCCACGTGCCAGGTTTTCCTACAACAGAACTCCGTGAGCATCGTTTTTCACTCGGTTTTCACAGAGACTTTTTGAAAATGCTTTGCATATCATTAGTATTTATACTCACGCATTTATGGAAAATCTACAGAAAATTTCTCTGGTTAAATAGAAAAGTAAACTTGAAAACATTTAACTTTCGAGTTTCGATGTATTCATTTATTCAGCATATCCTGTGAGGCTCAAACTGGAGCAGCGGTAATAAACAAGCCAAAGCGATTTCCTTATTGCATTATGCTTTTAGGAGGCCGGCATTAATTCCTGCTGCTGTGGAGATAAAGGCTTCCTGTTTTATTGTTTGCTTTGTGCATGCGGTCTATGGCTAGTGTACATGTGTGTGCCTGTATGTGCTCCTATGCACATGAGCAGAGGACAGAGAAGGACATCAATCTTCCCATTCTTCCTGAGGACAGGGTCTCTCACTGAACCTGGAACTAGGCCTGTCTGACAAGTTCCCGACTCGCCAGCACTGAGGTCATGCCTAGCTTTTTAAAAGTAGGTGCTGGGGATCCAAACTCAGGCCTTCATGCTTAGGTAGCAAGCACCCTTACTCACTGAGCCATCTCCCTAGTACTGAGATAAAAAAATTTAAAGAAACTGTCAGTATGCTTCTTTGTCCTTATAGAACAATGGAGCAGTTGAATAAAAATAATAATTATCATTTGGGACAGAAGCAAATGGCATATACAAAGGCCCTGAGGTAGTAAGTATCTTGTATTTCTAAACTTTGAAGAATGCTTATCAGAATATGAGCATTTGACTGCAATTATTTTCTGTATGGCTGTGTCTTCTATTCCTGTAAGTTCCTGGAAGACAGAAATGTCTACCAAGCATTTCTGCTCACTCTGTGCCTAACACAGTGCTTACTGTATTCTCATTGAAGGATACTTAACAGATTCAGATCACAGGCATTATATGAAGGAATGGTGAGGGTTCATGCCAGAGCTCATGGCGCAATCAAGCTAATCTTATTTTATTTCTCATCAATTCCAGGATACAGACATCTTCACAACCTGATGTCTAACGTTGTGAGAGTTGATAACATATTACATCTACATTTACTGTACTTTTTCTGGTAGTCCATAAAACAGTGCTGTGTGTTTTATAATAATTGATATGTTGTGTTCAGTGAAAGGTGCTAGACGTCTTCATATGGTTAAATCCTTCACTCATAAAATAAGTGATTTTTTATAACTTTCGATGTTGTAGACTTATTTTTTCAAGTCATCTTGACTCTGCTGATCAGAGTTCTCCTTGGATTCAAAGAATTGGTGGATGTCATAGTTAAGCACAGGTGTCAACTTGACTTTTGAGGGTTTAAACTCTGGGCACATTTGTAGAGAATTAATGGTTGAGTTAAGCCCAGAGCAAACCTGCAAGAGATGGTCTAGTTGATGGAGCAGACCCAGCTAGTGGTGGGTGGGACTAGGCTCTGAACAGGTGAAAAAAATACAGAGAGGTGGTTGAGCAAATTGGCATCCTTCTGTTCACTTGGCCAGACATGCTGGTCTGGCAAGTAAGGATTTTCTCTCAGCCGAAATGTGGTGATGAGTGGCCAGTTCCCTTGGTCCTGGTGTTGGTGCATGCTCTCCCGTCAAGCTGGACTAAGAACTGTAACCAGAAATCATAAGAGTTAAACCCCTTGTTCCCTTAAGCCATTTGATGGTCATTTATCAGCAACCATGCAGACGACTGCAACGGTGGGCATGTCTCATCCATTCTAAAGTGTGATGGAGATGTTGTGTTGTGCATCCTGAAGCCCCCTATGTGCTTTCCCCCCCCTTTGGGAACTTCTGCCTCCATCTTGGGTCACTTCCTCCCTCCCCTCCATTTCACTGGAGGAAAGATGAGGTTCCCACGGTGGGATCCTGCTCCCTGGCACAACCAATATTCAGATGGCATGTGATCCAAGCATGTTCCTTCGCGAGGCATTTGGCCTTGTGACAACCAGGGAGCAATGTGCCAGTTAATGTTTTGAGGATCTGGCTTGTAAAATACAAGGTTTGTGAAGTATGGTGCTTGTACTTGGCCCTGGAAAGCGAAAGGCACAGCTGGGCTCCCCGTGGCTGATAATAGAAGTGCACATGCTGCTAGCGAGGAGGGAAGAAACACATAGGAGCACTGTGTTGGCCGGTTTGCATGTCTGCCTGTGCACTTTGTAGGTGGAACAGAGAGGATGAACCTTCTGCTGCACATTGCGAAGGGCCGATAACTCTGGAGCCAAAGACAGGTCACTTCGAGCAAAGCATACAAATACATTTGATCCTATCTCCATGAGACACAGGAACTTTAGCATTTGAAGGCCCAAAGACCCAGGGTGAGACATCTATTTTTATGCTTATGTTTGATGAAGCATGGACAGTCACATAGAGATAGCACTGCATGGGTTGAAACTGCTCATTAAGGTCGCAAGCCAGAGAAGTTGTGATGATCCGCTTGAGCCCCTCATGAGATCTGACCTATAAATACTGCCTGGTGCAGGAAGGGGTGGCTCATGGGGCTCGTGAACCCCCTCAGAATCAAGAGACCTTCTGGAGATGACATAAATGGTAAACAGTACCTGGGAGGAGGAAGCTCTCAGGTGGCACAGTTGCTAGTAAGGTGTGCAAGAAACATGGATGATGCGCTTTGGGGAGCAGTCTCCCATGCTGGGGTTCTGCTGCTTTTTAAAATATTTTATTCATTCATTTTGAAAAAGAGAAAGTGAAAAGAGGGAGAGAAAGGGAGAAGGAGGAAAGGGAGAGAGGGTTGGGAAAGAGTGCATACTAGGGCACACGTGTGGTTGGTCACAGGACAACTTTTAGAAGTCAGTTCTCTCCTTCCATCGAGTGGCTCTGGTTACCACCACGTTTCTGTGCAAGCACCTTTGCCCACTGAGCCACCTTGATGGCCCGTAATGTTTTTCAGTGTTACAGTCTTCTGAGTCACCCATGCTCAGGTTAGTAGATTGCTTCCTTGGCCAGTTTCTGATTTTCCTATCTGAGGTGAGTAGAGACCATCTCCCCAGGAAAAGTCATTTAACCAATAGGGTTGAACAAAAAGGATGTAGCGTAGTGACTGAGTTGGGACATGCAGTAGAGACTGTTTGGTTCTGTCTTGGCACCTTTGGGCAACTTTCTTTTCTCCTGGGTATAGGCAAAGAAAGATACTTCTTAGAATGAGGATGATGGGGTTTTCTATCAGATGAGGTAGGTCAGAGAATTTCTTTATAATCAACTCCTCCACCAAAAGGCAGGGAAAGATTAGAGGAACAGTTTGAGGATTCATAACTTGATTTGAGGGAAATGGACTATGATTTCTATAACCAGCCTGGGGGAAGAGACATGCCGGTTCTTATGGTTTGCTCAGTACAGGGAAGCAGCAGGACAGTGCAAGGTCAGAGAGAAACTGGCCTATCATCATCATCATCATCATTATTATTATTAGTGACTGTTGAGTGTGTTGTGTATGGGGGTGTGCACAGTTCACAGCACATGCGTGGAGGTCAGAGGACAACTTTGTGGAATCAGTTTTCTCTTTCTACCTTTTTTGTGGGTGCTGGGGAATTGATCTCATAATGTCAGGATCGTGCAGCAAGCATCTTTGCCCATTTGAACCATCTGTGCACCATCTTACGGTTTCCTAAGGCTGCTACTAAGTCCTTTTGAGCATCGTCTCTGAGCTTCAGAGGTTCCTAGACAACTTGTATCCTTGTGGTAAGGACTATATTCCTATCCTAGGACTATATTCCTTGTGCTCATGATCAATGGCAGCCTGCTGAAACCAGTACAAAGGAAATTGCCAGAAAGTGAAATATCTCCAGTGGCAAAGAGCTTACTGGCTCAGAAGGACTCTATTTCAGTGTTGGGAAAAGGTGACTGTTTGGTGAATCTATTCATGTGGAGATAAAATAGCTCTATGTGGACTTCTCAGGCTGTTATTCATTCTATTTACAGCCCAAACAAAAGTCTGCCTCCTGTGTCTCAACCTCTGTACTGACTGACTCATTGACTAAGGCTTCTTTATGGAGGAGAGACATTCCATGTTTAACAGATTAAGTCAATTTTTTTTGTTCATTCATAAGAACAGAAGAAACAAAGGGTCAAAACAACAAGAAAAACAACAATGTCAATCCCAAACACACTAGCCTTGGGGCAATGTCTATTTTGCTCTCATTGCTTCCTGTGTGCTAACTTACTATGGTCTCTATTACCTTACAAGATAAAGTACAGGTATGATTCCAAGGGTGTTGACACAGAGGCTGAGACATGGAAAGATAATTCCCCCAACATCACCAGGGTGGTCACATGTGAACTAGAGTGATATCATTTCATAATTAAGGGATATTCCATCACCCAGGATTTTTTTTCTTTTTCTTTCTTTTTTTTTCTTTTTTTTTTTTTTTTTTACTTTTTTTGTGGTGGTTCCTTGAAATTCTGTGGGATGAGACTAAAAAGTGGTCTCAGCAAAAATGGCATATTCTGAAGTAAATGTACCTCCTCGGAATCTCCATTTTCCCAGGGAAAATATCCTCAAGAGGAGACAGAATCTGCCAGGCCCAGAATAGACCCATCTGCTGTCTGGGTCCCCTAGACAAGATTTTCATGGAAGATATCCTTCTCGGTCCTGTGAGACATCACTAAGCAGAATTTTTAGATTTGTTAATCACCATCAAGATGCAAAGTGTTGAGCAAACCGGCTATAAAGAGGCAGCTACCCAGTGAAGAACATGAACACACATATGTTTTTTTGATTTTCTGCTGGTTCTATTTCTCTATAAGATGATCATGTTGATGAGGAGGATGAGTGTGAGAGCAGAAGAAGCAGAAGGCCACCAGGGAAAGAGTCTTCAAGTGGAAGTTAATTTATAATTCTTTCAAGTAATGCTGGGTTGTAAGAATGGCTACAAGTTGTGGGGGTAAGTGGTGCTTATATATTCAGTCAGGTTCATGGAAACAGATCTAGAGATAAGGTGTGATGATCAGTCTCAAAAGGGAACTTGACACCTATGAGGTGGACCTTGGACATGCCTATGAGACATTATCCATTGAAGGCAGGCCTCTGAGCAAGCCTGTAGGAGGCTGTCTTGACTGCATGATTGATATGGGAAGACCCAGTCCATAGTGGGCGGGACCATTTCCTGGCTGGTGGATAGAGACTGAGAGAGCTGGTAGAACATTGGTAGGCAGAGAGGCAAGTGTGCAGCAAGTGTGGTCCTTGCTCTCTGCTCTTGCTGTGGACGTGATGTGACCAGCTCCCTCTCTTCCTGCTGCTGTGACTCTCTCTCCATGATGCCTGGAATTGGGAACTGAGCAAATTCCCCTTCTTCCCCACTCTTCCCCATGTTGTTTGGATCAGGTATTTTGCTGCAGCAGTGAGCTGTGAAACTAAAATATAAGGTTTCATGTCACATTCTTTGGCATATCAGCAATCCCAGTGGAAGATGGAAAGAGAAGAAGAAGAAAGCAGAGTTTAGTTTAGCATTTGTCTCACAGCTAGCGCACTATCTCTGGCTCTCCTTGAATGCGGCTTCTCTATAACACTTAGATCTCCATGTCTTGCTCAGAGTAGTGCCAGTAACCCAAAGACAGTGTTCCAAATGACTGTGAGTGCCAGCCCTTGGGACTGAAACACAAAGCAGCCAGGAAGGAGCCAGCACACAGAGAAGAGGTGTCCCAGGACATCTGTGAAAAGCCACTACCAGTGGTCGCAGTGATTCTTTATGCATCATCATGTCTGTGCTCCATGTTTATGCATAGTCTTAAGAAACAAGGAATTGTTGTGCCTTTATTTTCAGGAAAAACAGACTCAAGAAATCTAATAACATTATATGAAGTTATCTAATTGTAAGCGTCAGGTTTGATTTGACCTTAATGCTCTCTGATATCAAAGCCAAACTTCTGACTACAGGGTCAATTTTCAATCATATCTTCATTCAATCAACAGTATCTCTAGAGCACCTTATATATGTCCAATACTCTGATTGACATCATAGATGTAAAGATAAGCAAGATTTAATTCTGTCCTTGAGAGACAGTGGTTAACAGAGCTAAATAAAAGTGAAAAAACACTATAATAAATTTATGAATTTAAATATTATAAATGTCATAGAAGAAATAATATTTCCAAGGGCAGGTATAGGAGAGAAGAAAGTATTAAAGAAGAGTATTCAAAGTATTTGCTATCTGAGTCAACCTTTCACATTTGAGAAGGTTTCAGGCAAGTCAAGTTGCTGTTCTTACCACTTTCTGAAAAGCAACTTACAACAGGGGCCATGCCATCTGACTCTAAACCTCTTCAATGTATATAACATTATAGGCAAACAAGTAATTTTACTTTTTCCACCTCCAGTCATAGGCTTATGTCTTTATTCCTATTTAGAGTGGTGACCTCTCTGATGAGGACTTCGAGGAGTGACAAAGGTCAGGGGCAAATGAGCAGGTTATTAAGCTGACTAAGGTGAAGATGACAGCTAAGACCAAATCAATGATGTTGCAGAAAGCATGACACTGGGATGGAGCAGAGGTGCAATGGAGGGAAGAAATGATGAACAAAATAGAAGAAATGGGAAGATCTCCACCTGAAACGTGGATTTCACATTGATGAGGTCCTCACATGGCTTATCTCTTCCTTTTATCAACTGTCAATCAGGCAACTCCATAACCCATTTTTTTTAGTCAATCTCTATAAAAGGGAAGACCGGGTATCATAGAATTCATCTAAGTTGTATAGTGTTTGCTTTCATTTCATTTCACATTTCTGTAACCAAATACCTGACTCGACCCAGCTCACATATCTAGATTACAGTCCATCATGGAAGAAAAAAATCACAGCAGCAGGAGCCAGAAGCAGCTAGTCACATCACATCCCTAGCAAGAGCAGAAAGCAAGGGCAGACACATGCACACTTGCTTATTTGCAATGCTCAGCTAGCTCCCTCCATCTTTATGTAGTTCTGAATGACCTGCTGAGGGAATGATCCTGCCCATAGTGGGCTGAGCCTTCCCACATCTGTTATGCATCACAGCAGTTTCCTACAGCTGGTCTGAAGGCCTGCCTTAATGTATAAAGTACGCAGGTTCACTCAAGAGACCTGTCTTTTGTCAGGTTGGCAACTATCACCAAAGTGCTCAGCGCTATTTTCTGAGACATTGAGTACAGTGACCAGGTCATAGTATTGTAGAATTTCTAGGAATATTTGTATTATTGATTTCTCTGTGACTGAAGAGAAACCTTGGTTGGTTAGTAAAAATAGCTACAAGGTTAAAAGGGACATTAAGAAACTTCTTTCTCTCACCTCCTACAAGTTATCATCTGAACTGACATGATAAATGTTGTTGTGGGAAACTTGCACTTGAAGTCGTTCACTGGAAACCCATGTTTGAGGGCTGTTGCTTCCCCCATAGAACTCTTTGTCCTTTGCAACAGGATTGAGCCTAAGCACATAGGAGCTTTCAATTAGATATAGAAATACTTACATGGCATGGAGTTCATTATTTTTGCCAAGTCTATTAAAGATTACATCATGGAAAAATAAATTCCTGACTAATGCTACAACTGCTAAGACTATGTTTCTATTCTAAAATTAAGAATCAGGACTAAAGGAGGACTTTTTATTTATTAAAGACATCATTCTAGAGAAATGTTTCTTGGATGGGAAAGGAAAATGTATAAAATTCATCATGAGGATTTTGAATACAACCTCACTGAAACACACTTGATGTGAATGCTTGTCCCTCTTCATTAAGGACCTTAGGTTTGAATATCATAAATGCACCCAAATAACTAAAATTCAAGCTGCCATTATGGAAGAGACAACTGCTGACTATCAGTCACCTATAGCTATAAGTCACTTTGCAATAAAATCTGGAGGCTTTTTTATTTGCTTCAGAAACACATTGGTGGGCTTCAAAGATGGCTCAGGCATAAGCCTGTTTCCTAAGCAAAAGGACTTAAGCTCGGACCCCAGATCTCATGTAAAAACCACCAAGCAGAAATTATGGTGGCCTGTACTTCTGGTCCTGGAACACAGAGCCTGGGAAACTCCAGAGCAAAGCAAGAAGGAAGTAAAGCAATCTAAGATGATTCCAAAGTCATCCTTGGGTCTCCACAGGCGCACATACAGTGCCCTTTGATGAATACAAACAGACAGGAAGACACACACACACACACACACACACACACACACACACATTTGCAAAAAAAAAAAAAAAGCACAGAAACACTGATATCCTAGTGTCAGAACCATATAGCTCACATTCTGCAGTTATCAGGAACATAGCATGCTGATTGTGATTCGTCTTTAACGTCGTACATTCTCACTGTGCTCTGTACCTGTGGCAGCCATATGACTTGCCATGAGTGACCTTCAGAGCAGAAGCTGGCAGTGAGTCAGCTCTTCTTACCTCTGGTGACTCGCAGCAGGGCTCCAGGTGGAGTCTTTCCTGTCTGCCTGAGTCCTGCGCAGCACTCATTAACACTAACTGTGATGGGAAGGCAGGATGAACTCTTGCTCTAAACTTGGAGATAATTTGTTTTCACAGCGAAACTTAGCCTATCCTGACCAATGCTGACAGAAACAAAGCACAGGATATGAATACAACTTCATCAGGTCATCAGAATTTCTAAGGTTCCTGAACCAAGAAAATGAAGACTCTCTTTTATATCAGTATAGTTATCATGTACCTATCTATCTTTCTATCTTTCTATCTATCTATCTATCTATCTATCTATCTATCTATCTATCTATCTATATATCTATCTTCTATTTATTTATCTATTTGCCTATTATCATCTATCCATCCTTTCATTATCTGTAATCTATTTATCCACTTGTCCACTGTTATCTATATTATCATCTATCCATCCTTCCACCTATTATCTGTAATTTATCTATCTATGGTCATCATAATCATCACCTATCTATCCATCCATCCATTATCTGTATCTACATATTATCTATCTATCTATCTATCTATCTATCTATCTATCTATCTATCTATCTATCCATCCATCTATCAATTATCTATCCTCTACCTATATCTCTATGTTGCATTTACTGGCCATCTTTTTTTTATGCTTTCTGCTATTTTCACTTAGTAACATTCTAATCACTTTTGTGTTCACTCAGGAGACTTAGAATTAATTGCACAGGACACTAACATGACATTTGCATTGTAACAGTTCCAGGTTATGGTTTGTAGGTTCCTTCCAAATCTCCCCTGAGCCTGAGTTAACTCTGATTTGATTTGCATAGACTTTCTCTGTGCCAGGTTTTGTTTCACTGTTTGCCTCCAGGGGCACTGTACCAAGACAGGCCTCTGTCTTGCAGCTACTCCTCTGGAAATAGTTTTCTTCTGTATCTGTGTGATATTGAAGAACCTTTCTGGTCTTTGCTACAGAAAGCCATAGTATTAAGGAGGGGATTCTGTGTTCTCTTTTGAGCTACGTTTCTGCATGGATTTTCTCTGGCAGAAAGAGTTTGCTATGGTCAGAGACGTGGGTGCCACATTATTTTCTATGCAAATAATGCAGCTTCTACCTCTCTGAGCTCTTACAACCACTGCCTTTCAGGTTACACATAAAGAATCAGACCACACGTCTAGCAGAAGTCCTTCAAGGGTAATTGAAAGGAAATATAATCACTTAGCAATAGCAGAGCAGCTGCCACTTTTCAGATTTTTTCTATCATCAATTTTGGCTTTTTCCCCTAGGTTTGGGATTTTATAAAGCTTTTATAAAGTGGATGCTCCCCTTTCTCCAAAGCATCAGCTCAGAGAGATGTGATTTGAGAAAGAGATTTTCACAGTTCAGATCTCGGGACTTTTACTTGGCTTCATGAGAGTGTCTGAGGGCATGCTGAGGGATGGATGGCACGAGAATCTTCACAAAACCCACTGTTGATTAAGTGTTGCACGGAGAATATACTCATTCATGAAAAGATGTGCCTTGGAAAACATCAAAAGCAGGCATATGCTTTAGGTTTTAATATTGATTAGAGGCATCTGCTTTCCAGGTGTGAGGTGTTTGTCTGTGAACAGTGTGAGATAACAAGGCAGAGAAGCGCTTCCGGGGCTGGGGGGACTCAATGCACGCATGTGTGGGGATGGGAAGGAGAACAAATAAGAGGGATGAAGCAGGATGTCGTGAAGGGTAGGAGAAACTTGGAGAGTGCTGTAGCTGGCTTTGACACATGGGGTTGGAAATCAGGCTGAGATGTATGCTGTGCTGCCTGAAATTTTTTTTTCAGAGCCTTCTGTTTTTAGTTTTTTTCTTTCTTCATCCCCCTCCTCCTGCTTTTTTTATTTGAAAATGTGCAATGATCTTTTCTTGAAAAATTGCACTTTCCTATGCAATTTATGGGCCCCAAGATGGCTGAGGGACCTATGCACCTATCTGCCCACCGCCCAGCCTGTCTCACCATTGTTCATACTTGACACCTTCAAGGAATCTAGAAAACAGGAAGCCTGGCTCTTCAGCTTTCTATTCTCCCCAACCCGAAGCCAACAGATTGACACACAGCACCCGGGCTCTGGATGTGGAAGAGAACTCAAACATCTGGGTATGCCTGGAGCTTTCACTCAAGAGTTTTAGGTATCATGTGAGTGAACACTACATGGTGGAGTCCCGGTCAAGGTGGGGTCTGAAGACCTGGGTTCCAGTACCTGTTCTACCTTTTCCTTGCTGGGTGGTTTTTAGGTGTTTGGTTAGTCTCCCCAATCCTAATTTCTTTATTTACAAAATAAGGGTTTGCCAAAATAATCTTGTAGGTTTCTCCCACATCAGTGGTGTTATTACAAAGCTCATGATTCATTCCCATTCTCTAAAGCCTTTTTTATATTAACTATGTGTGAGGCACTAGAGATACGATATATAAGCTCTCTTGTTCTTCAGTGGTTCACAGTGGGGGGTGCATGAGAGATAAATGTTCCCGATGCCATGTTGCTATGGAGGAGTGGCTGATTAATCCTATCCTGGGGGTTAGGGAAGATCTGTTAACAAAGGGGTAGCTGGAACAGTTTGGAAGGCTCCACAAGAATTACTTTCCATATTGTCATACAGGTCAGTAGTGTGAAGTTTCTTAGTGTTTCTCTTTCTCCCCTTCCCCTGCCCCGTCTCTCCCCCCCCATATTTGGAACTTGGACCAGGAAGCACTTACCATCTTCCATGAACAATTCCTTAAATGTAGCCTTGACTCTTAGATCCTGTATGCATCCCTGTGTCCAGCTAACTCCATCCTCCCTCTTCCTTCTTCCACGCAGACATCACTAACGCAGAGTCAGCAAGTCAAGGAAACTTAATGTTGAGGACAGGGGATGGCAACTGTAGGTCAAAAGGGAGGAGAAATTTAATGTCACCATCCTCTTGGACACAGATCAGGAACTTCCACACAGCCCTTGCTCCTGACTCTGGGCAATGTGTCATTTTCCTTCCTTCCCCCACCATTCTGCTTCAGATCTCCTGGAGAGATGCCTGCTGTTTAGCACTTGGCTTAGGAGAGTGACTCTACTTCTTTTCTCACTCACCTTATGCTATGCCCATGTGCCCTAGCTTTCTTTATGAAAAGTACCTGTTAGAATTGGCTGGAATTATCTTTCATTATTCTGCAACCTTTACCTTCTAGGAAAAGGAGAAGAAGAATCACCTAGACAATTTATTAGTTCATATTAAAAGCTAAAGTGGATCACTTAATTCAGGTAACTAAGGTATTACAATGAGCAAGTTCATGGCTACTTGAGTGGCCTTTTTCCTGAAGTCTACAGAAATCTTGGCTGTTTCTATGACATTGTTTTATTGACTATGGTCTATACATAGTCATAGACCAATATGGCACCAGAATCCAGCTGTTACATGTACATCCAAGAAGAAACAAAAGTTTACTTTTGCATAAGGAAGATTTGTGGAAACAACTAAATTATCACCTGGAATTTAAAATTGTAAAATATTTCATTTATTTATTTATTTATTTATTTATTTGAGAGAGCAGGTGTGGAGGTCAGAGACAGAGAGAGAGA
Organism: Typhlomys cinereus; assembly: GCA_023101885.1. Taxonomy (NCBI): domain Eukaryota; kingdom Metazoa; phylum Chordata; class Mammalia; order Rodentia; family Platacanthomyidae; genus Typhlomys; species Typhlomys cinereus. The sequence continues at coordinate 4,451,318 of JALPQD010000098.1, read as the reverse complement.
CAGAAAAAGGCATGGGGGTTGTAGGACAACTTTGGAAGTTGTTCAGAGTTCAGAAGACAACTTTCAGAAAGTTCTTTGATTGAACTCAGGTGACAGGTTTGCACACTGAGGCAGCTTTACACGCTAAGCATCTCGCAGCCTTGGAATAGGAGCTTATAACTCACCAGTCTGAATCTTACCTCAGGGTCACACATCACTCAAGCATAGCTACAAAGGAATCCGAGGGAACGGAATCCCTGCTTTGGTCCCAGTCTCAGTTAAAGCATAAGTTGCCTGTTGATACAAAAGAAGGTAAGAATGACTCTCAAAAACCATTCAGACATTAAGCCATGATTTCCTTTCTGTGATTCAGAAGGAAAAGGTAAGGTTGCATGTAGCTGTCAGCTTGTCTACAATGGCTATTAAACCCTTTGTGAGTCTCTCAACATTTCTACAGACTCCTCCTAAAAAAAGTAGACAGCAAAATAGGCACACTGTGTGAGTTTCATCTTCCCTTTCTTGAATAAATAGAGAATCCAAATAATTTTGGAACAAGGAACGCATTCTTGCTTATGATACTGTTTATAGTTCATGATCCAGCTTGATGAAAGCTCATCAGGAGCTGAGAGAACTGGCCAGACCATATCTACAGGAATTTCTCACTTGCTAAAGAGGGCCAAGATACTGAACCAATTCTCCCTATCTTATCTACCTGCCCAGGGATGTCCCACCTTCTGTGAGCTGGGTCTCCCCAGGTTGATCAGATAGTCTCTCACAGGCATGCTTGCGGATTGCCTTAATGACATACTTCACAAAGGTGCGTGAAGGTTCAGTCTTTAATTGTCAGTACAGTAGACACCTGTATCTGACTGACACACGCAGCAGTAAAAATTCTCACCAGATCCCTAATCTGTTCAGTTCCTTGGCCGAATAGTATCATTTCCTGCTCTCATCATCAGGATTACAGTTCAGCTTTGCAAAATTATGAGTGAATGGATAGCCTCCTTTTGACACCTGTCTAATCTTTCTTCTGCTGTGATCTTGCTATTGTAACTCTAATAATCTATTCATCTTGCTGTTGTAACTCTAATAATCTATTCTTTCAAACCTCCAACATTCTCTTTTGACATTTAACCTTTTGTTGTTTTCCTTCAAGCACTTTTTTTTATAATGAGAGCATTAAATATGACCAAGAACTGAGCTGAAGGCGCCCAATGAGTAACTGACATAGCAGTACTAGCAAGACTGGTCTGTGGGCTGTGCTGTATACCTGTGTTGTGTGCCTAGACGGCAGAGGGCCTTCACCTTTTTCACTTGGGAACTGTGGTTAGCGTGCTGAGATTTTTGTGTTTGGAGGGTCTGGAAAGGAACATTCTAAGGGTGTCATGGCTCCAGATATCTCTGAGCTTGTTTCTTGTTAGTGGGAGAGAGATAAATACAGAGATGATGAAATAATTACTTGTCTCTTTTAATAGACCCTAAGGAAATGGATAGGAAGATTCTGAAGTAGAGGTCATGGTTGATGAGTATACATTGTGAGTATATGGGGGGTGGAGAAAAAGAGAGAGAGAGAGAGAGAGAGAGAGAGAGAGCTTTAAAGAGACAAATACAAGGACAGAACACTCTGTCAGATGGATGGAACTGAACCAAGCTGCAAGGGGAAGACAAGACTATGGCCATGAAGAACCAGCAGAAGGGAAATTTGGGCCCAGGGAGAGCCAGTGCAAAAGCCTGGGACAGTGGAGATGCTGATACAGGATATCATGTTGTGCAATCGGTAAGCTGTCAGTAGACAGTGTGATTCTGAAACAAAACGTTCTTCCTATAGGACTGCTCAGAGATTATTTGAGTATGATGTGAATTTTGCATTTACCCATATTGACCGAGAGGAATGCTTGGAGAATAAAAATTGTGCAGGTGAAGTGAGAGGTGGAGGAACACGGCCCATGTGCATCTAAATGCTCTGAACGCCCCTCCCCATTTCAGTTTACTGGGCATGAAGTCATACTCACACCCAAATTTCTTTCTGATTTTAGATAGCCTTTTCCCACGTTGAGCAGTCGCAGAATACAGCTCTTCTGTTATCCATTTGCACAAGCAAGTTCCTTCTTTTTTCCCAAGGCGAAGTTTATTTATTGAAGTATTATTATGTTTTCTCCCCACTTAAAATATGTAAAACTATGCACACAATTTATTAGGTTCTTATCTCTTCAAAATGTGGTACTGAGGAATCTTTTGAGTGCTTTTCCCCTGGCCCCATTCTTCCCATAAGCTCGGTGGTTTTTATTGCATGGTTTTGCACAGCGCAATGAATTTTTTAGGAATGCATATGTTGTATTACAGCAAATGGCACCAGGGGAGGTTTAAGTAGGCAAGGACCAGGTCCTTATACATGGTTTTATATATGGTGTAAAAGAAACATGCATATGTATTTCCGAGCTCTAATGGGAAGACACGGAAGAATTTAAACAGGGTAATAACATGATCTGATCTGGTGGGAATGTGGCTTAGAGTAATAGCTCAAGCTTGAAGCAGCAAAACTAGTGAGGAGATCACCCACTATCATGGCCCAGGTCAGAGGTGGTCTTGCTTTGGACTGGGGAGGCAATGAGCTGGAAAGAGTATTTTGGAGATAGGCTAGGGGTTGGGTCTTTTGGACACTTGTTATGGCTTCCTCATGGCTGACTTGACTAATAGCTGGAGTTTCCCTGGCTTGAATTCCTTGATTCTCTAGTTAAGATGGCCTCGTGTGCAAAGAGACCCCCATTTGTTCATGAGGGAACTGAAGCTGTTATTTGCCATGTTATGGCTACATTGGGGCCATGCAGTATAAGATTGCTTTCAGGAACAGAGGTCACCCTTGAAGGTATTTTTTCCAATTGGCAATGCTAATCTATTTTCATTAACTTCCAGTTCTTTCTTTTAAGATACACTTAGGATTAATAAAATAAATTGCAAGACACGATGACTTCCATCCTGGGATTCTTAAGAAATTAACTGGAAGCAAACCCCTCTGAAAACTCTGAGAAACTCATTGAGGGGGCCGTGACACCAGATGCTGTGAACCGGGTGACCGAATGTTCAGACCCAGAAATTCAGGAATAATAGCAGGATTAATTTTCAGAGTGCAAGAGAGATTACAAGGTGGTAGTGAGAAATCAAAATGATTCTTAAAGACCTAATCTCGTCACAGGAATCTAGCTTTTTTCTGCAACAGCATGGAAGCTCTACCATGGCCTGGATCCTATTGTGCTTTTGATTAGGCGTTTGAGTGGCATTTTCCTCAACAGTCTGCGCAATGTGATTGTGAACTTTTTTCTCCCTGGGGGTACCTGGATCTGAGGGAGGCCTAGCTTCACAGAGTCACTGATGAGAAGTAACAGAGCAGGAGGGGGAAAGAGGGAGAAGGAGGAGGCAGGAAGGGCTGCCTTTGGGTAGGTGAAGAATGAGATACCTCAGGAAACACTCTAGAGTTGTCCAGGTTGGACTGAGCTGTGGTAGGTTAATGAGAGGAGGGATGGAGGGTGTACAATGTCCTATGGTGCACTAATCGGTCACTCTGTTGACGCTACTACGTGTTGAAGGTTGAGCTAGTGGTGTTAGGATTATAAGGAGACAGGAAGTCAGACACCTACCATGTGGCCTGGTCATCTCTGTCCAAAGAAGAAAACCATAGAGAATCAGATGTCCAGAATATACCTTGGAAGTTCGGCTGGTGCTGATAGAGTTGCTGGGTATCTTAGTCTAGTTAGGCTGCTCTGGAAAAATTGTTGGCTGGGAGATTTATAATAAAAAGTATCGCTTACAGTTCTTGAAATCTGGAAGTGTAAGATTGAGGTGCTGCAAAGTCCGTGCCCAGTGAGGGCAGGGTCATCACAGATAGTGCTTTTCCTGTGTCCTTTCATGACTGATTAGCAAGTTAATCATCACCCTGGGCAGGAACCTTCATAACTCAATCACCCTCAAAAGACTCATCTTCTTCTACTATCTCCATGGTTGAGTTTCAAAGTAAGAATATTAGGAAGACACAAACCCATCAGACTGAATATGAAGTATATCCCCTCTTCCACAATATAGTTAATGTCATTAATAAAGCCAGTCACTAGAGCAGACTATCTTAAAGAATAAGTAAGAGTCACTTGTGATTAAGTTAATAACACTATCCTGTTACATACAGATAGTGAAAGAATAAAGGAATTAGCAGCTGTTACTCCTTTGTACTCAGAAGCAAAGTAATGAGGGAGGGATGGTGCCTTTCTTCCTTCTTAAGTTCTTCTTTGTCATGCTTTAAGTTTGTATGTTATGAACTGGAGAGATGGCTCAGGAGTTAGTCTCTGCCTCAAAGCAAAAGAACCTGAGTTTGATGCTAGATTCCATAGAAAAATGTCAGTCGGCAATGGCAGTAGCTTACAGCTCCAGTCCTGGAAGGTGGAGCCTGGAAAACCCAAGAGCAAAGAAAAAAGGTAGTAGAACAATTCAGAATAATTTCCCATGTCACCCTAAGACCTCCACAAGCACATCCAGTGCCCCTTTGATATACACAGGTACACACACATAAACACAAACACACACACACACACACACACACACACACATACATGCAAAATAAATCCAAAACTTAAGCCTGTGCATTATGTCCAAGTCATACTTTGTTCATAAAAAATAAGCACTGCAGGTAAAATAAAATTAATTATAATGAGTACAGTGTGTGAACGCTTAGATGTATCATCCTGTGTCATGTATGTTTTATCCATATCATAAAATTTAACATTAATTCCTCTCATTTGGGACCTGGAGACTGAGGCTCAGGGAGGGCCATCACATAGCCCAAGTCCTCAAGTTAGGAAGTGATTGTTGCTGAACGAATGCTGTCATTCATTTATGCAAGCGCTCAAAGCAACATGGACAGGGCCTATTGCCTATGCACAGTCTCAGAAATGATGCGTCTTTCTTCCATTCTTCTGAGAAGAAAATAATTTCTTTTAAAAAGTTTCATTTGGCTCTTTGACAGTTTTGTCCACATAACACCAAATTACAGTCGTTTTTACCCCTCCTTCCCTAATCTTATGTCGCCTCCTCTTCCATTGACTATTGTGAGGGTAAATGCTGGCTGTGGGAAGGGAATCTACTTGCTTTAGTGGTACATTGAAGATAAAATAGTTTCAATGTCTTTTTCTTTCCCCTATTTCCCTGAGGACAGAGAGAAAATTTACAGAGATATTTTCAACTGTTTAGAATATGGTATGGTCATTCTGCCTCTAAATTGTTGAAGATAGCCAGAGGCTCTCTGGTCTCAGAAGCTGTGCGAAGTACGAAAATGCGTGAAAGTAATTCTACAGAGCCATTGTCAGGTGGTCTTCCCACCACCCAGTGCTCCCTACTGCATGCTGGGAGTTTGCTCTCAAGAGTAAGTGTGGAATGTGTTGTGAACACAGCATCCTGAGAGAGGAGACGCAGGCGGGAACAGCCCACGCTGTTCAGTCCTCCATGGACACGGGGTATCTTTGGATGCTTTCTCCCAGAAAGTCATATTATTCCTAGGAGAAAACTTTGGGTGGGCTGCTGCCCCAGGTCCCTCAGCTACAGCACAGGTGGGACATGTGAAAAGAAGACTTTATTTGCTTTGGGAAGCTTGTCTTTGTCCTGGGCACTCGCCAGTCCTGAATCCTGGGCTTATTCCGGGCTTTCCTGGCTATTGGTAAAAAGGAGTCCACTTCTTAGCATGTGTGCAGGGGTGTCTATTTCTGGGTTTAGGTGAGTCGTTGCTCACTATGAACTGAGCCTATTTTACAAATCTCTGTGCCTGCGATCTGTCACAGTTGATCACCGACAAGCTTGTCTCAGCTTGTTGCTGCTGTGATACGGTTACTCTGACAGAAGCCACTTAAGGGAGAAAGGGTTCCCTTTGACTCACAGGCCAGCATATACCCTATCAGGGCAGGGGAGTCAAGGCACTGGGAGAAAGAAGCTGGTCCTACTGCACCCGCAGTAAAGAAGCAAAGAGCAACGAATACTTGCTGCTGCTCAGTTGCCTTTCTCCATTTGTATGGTGCAGGATCCCAATCAGCAAACGGTGCCACCCACAGTGGTAATCAGTTCCTGCCTCAATTAAGGCAATCAAGATAATCTCCCACAGGCCTGCCCAGATGCCTGTCTCTGAGGTGAGTCTAGATTTTGTCAAGTTGACAATTAACACTAACCATCACATCAGTTCCTCACCAATCCTTACCCACCCACCAGGGCAGCCTGCCCACCTCCAACAGAGCTGCACATGGAGGCATGGGTTGTTTGCTGGTGTCGTTTTTATTTTTCTTCCCAAGATACAGTAGAAAAAAAAAAACTCAGGCTTCTATCTTCTCAACTATTTTATCTTTTTCCTAGAGATAAGATTTGCTACAGTTAGAGAGCTAAATATTCTTTTTTTTCTTAATCTTGAAATTTAGCTTTTAAGAATAAAATATAGCTGCATATTTAGTATTGGAAGACTCTAAGACTGTTGAACATTTTACAGTTTAAAATAACATTTATAATTGCCTTTCTGAAACATTTAAGCCATTATTTAATTCTTGAAATGGAATTGGCCATTTCTTTTTCTTTCTAGGTAATTATTACAGCATTATATTTTTTAAATTTGTTTTCTTTTTTTTAATCTCAAAAGCTGTTTATTTTGGATACATTTATACCTAGTTTAAAATATATCAGTTGCAGATGTAACTGTAAATATGGACACAGTGATTTTTTTTTTTCCCTCCTGCAATGCGTGACCTACACACTGCCTGCCGACCTGGTGGGATGAATCAAACAAAACTTTCCAAACACAGGAGGCCTATGCTTCTATTTTTCTCCATTCTACCCTTATTAAATGGCTAGGGTTACAATAAGAGCTGGAAGAGTTCCCTTGCAAGCTGCGAGAGTCGTTTGAACTTAGATGTAGCTTATGTCAAAGCCTAACTCTTCACCAGTGTCCTGCTCTGTCTCCCACATGGCGACTTTTCTTCATGATCCTACAATTTTAGCCCTTACACCTAAGAAGAGTTGCATATTTTACTCACTGAGGACAAATAGAAACAAACATTCAAATAATCATGTAAATTGCTATAATTATAAAACCTTTACCTAAATTCATAATCCTATTTGGAGAGGCTAAAGTAAAAGTTCAATTCAAAGATTCTTTTTCTGTCCTCTGCCAAGATTCTCTCTGTCTCTCTCTCTTTTCTCTCTCTCTCTCTCTCTCTCTCTCTCTCTCTCTCTCTGCTAATTAATAAACTCTGTAACTGGCAGGATTTTGGAATAGTATTTTCTTTTCTTTGTAAAGGTACAAGATAGAAAGTTTTGTTTAATGAACCAGAGATTTATTCAGGATCGACTCTATCTTTCTAACACTTTTCTAAAAATTCTTGATGTGAAAACAAATGATTATGCCTTTGTGTCATCTCCAGATTTGGGTTTTTCATCTGGCTATGCCACTAACTAGCTAGGTGATTTTAGAGGGATCATTTTCTCTTTGAGAGTGGTATTACAATGCCTCCAAGGCGACTTTGATCTCTAAACATCCATAGATTTGTGAAAATAATTATCTCCATTATGTAAAGAAAGTCCTTCCTTTAAAGGAGCCTGTCATGATAGAAGCACACTGGGGTTCAGTGATATGACAACAAAGGGGAACACCACAAAGACCACTTTGAAATGTCGGCATGTAAAGAAAGGGATGTCTTCTTGCTGCTTAGGGTTGGGCTCAGAAGTTCTTAAGGTGAGTCGATAAAGTGTTTGATTTCGAAAGGCAATGGTCTGTGTCAGTGAGGAGAGGCTGTGGATGAAGAAAGAAGTGTGTGAATTTTAAGATGTCCCGTGGCTGTAGTTATTAAATTCATGGCAGCAGTAGCTCTTATTTTCACTGGCTATACTGTATTCTGAGTTTTCCAGAAAACAGATAACTGAATATTAAAAACAAGTATGTATACATGCATGTACGTGCATACCCAGATACACACATACACACACACACACACACACACACACACACACACACCATTTGATACCATGGTGTATATGTGTATGTATGTATATATGTATATATATAAAAATACATAGACATATATATACATATATATACATACATATACTTTTTCTAGTCATAGTAATGGAATGATTTAATTTCTATAAGACTACAGTTAGGATCAGGTCCTGTAGGAACCTTACCCACCACGCTTCCAATCTTTACCTCACTTCCCTGGTAACTCCTAGACAAAGCCCAGACTGTAAGGGAATGTGGCTCTACCCATCCTCTTTACTACACTCCCCTAGTTACTCAGGCATGCTCCTTAGCAATGTGCCCCCAGCTATAAAGGATTGTAGCACTGCCCATCTCTCTCTTCTTCCTTGAACTCAAGTGTGGTCTCTGTCCTCTCCTCATACGCTTATGGCAGTCCTTTCCTAGGGTCTCTCTGACCTTAAGCTATCTGTTCTGCTCTAATGCTTTCCCACCTTACAGTTGAACTATGGCTTCCTCCTTGCCTCTCTTGAGTGGACAAGAGTTTCTTCCCTTTTTTTCTTGATGTCAATAAAATCCCTGCTTTAACCTCTGAATGTGTTCTGGTTTCAATCTTTGGGTCAGGAACGCAAGGTGCCCAAAGATACCCCAAGCCAGATGACTGTTGTGCCTGCTTGAACACCATAAAAAGCCCACATTCTCTTCTACTTTGTCTTTTATCCATTCGGGCCATCCACAGATTGGATGAGGCCTGCCCACACAGGGCCTGCACCCTGCTTTCCTCTCTATTCATTCCAATGCTGCACCTATCAAGAAAAACCTTGGTGGGGGCACACAGAGAACATGCAACAAATATCTGGTTGGTCAATTTGACATAAAATTAACCATCACGTTTATCTTTTTGCAATACTTCATGACTGCTTTGAAACACGAATTGTGACTTGCTAATAATTATGATTCTAAAACAGAACAAAGGACCTGGCCTGCATGTAGTAGGTGTTTTATACATAGCTATTCAAGAGTGAATGAACGAATGGATGAACAGAAATGAAAGAAGATGTCTGGTGTGGCTGAGTTGGGATGGGTAAGTGTGGGAGCAGGATAGATGTGGGTTTTCCTTTCCTAGCAATTGGATTTCATTATCTTTTTAAGGGAGAGGAAAACCTTTCAAAACCACTCCATTTACTGTTGCTTATTTGAATAGATGTGACACTCCAAAGTTGATATTCCTTAATAGCTGTGATTAACATATCTAAATACTTCTCCAGTGACTTCTGAAGCCTCTTTCTTTTGTTTGAAGTTTTCTTATAATTTCCTCTGGTAGTTTGGAGAGGCCAGGCTGGTCTTTGTGTTCTTTATTTTTGCTGACTGAAACATCTTTTTGGAAATGGATATTCCAGTGATAAGGGTATCTTCTCTCCCCAAGGACAAGAATCAATTTCAAATTCCTATCATTAGTAAGCATAACTTGAAATATGCTTTCTGACTAGAAAAAAATCCCTGTCAGTTCCAAAAGAAAACAAAGTACTCACAGATCTCCTCTTAAGCATAAATCGAGTTTAATTTTTTATAACTAAACTCTTCCTTATACATCCTGCAGAGAGGGGACTTCAGACCAGGCCAGACCTTGTCACCAGTGCTCTATTGAAAGTCTGAATTAATAAAGCTGCCTTAATTGGTCTGATAGAACTAGCAATATGACCTACCACCCAGCTGCACCTTCTGATCTCGGATTTAAATTTCTACAAAGGACAAGCAGCAGCTAGCAAATCCCTGTTTTCTTTATCACATAGCACGTCCACAGTTATAACACGCTGTGGCCCCGCTCACAACTTTATCCACCAATCTAGACTATGTTGCGGAGCTAGTTAAATGAACTTAGCTATCAAAATGCTAAGCTTGATAGCTCATTTATCTTTCTGTCTCACAACTCGACGTTACAATACGGTAGTGATTGATCTTGCATCTTCCAGGTACTATATAGTATAAAAACTAAGAGAAGATTAATTAAAAGCTGTCTTACCCAGACAGGATTTTAAATAAGTTTTAGATTTACACTATATATCAGCTGAAGCAGAAAGATTCTGAGAGCAGAAACTCAGCAACACCAATTGGCTTTTTTCCTTTTGAAAAGCGGAATATGTATGCAGTGGTCCTGATCGTCATTATTACTCTTTTGCAAGTATTGAATGCCAAAGTGAGGCAGAAGGAGCTGCCTATGTTCCCAGTGCAGGGTAGCTCAGCACACAGAGGACATGTTGCCACGGGATAGCCTGAGGGCACAATCCTAACAGCTTAGAAGTTAAGTTAATTTCGTGTGTGTGTGTGTGTGTGTGTGTGTGTGTGTGTGTGTGTGTGTGTGTGTGTGTGTTTTCCCTTTTTATCCAGGTTCTTGTGTTTGTAAGTCAGAGACTGAAACCAGAACACATGTAGAGGGTTAAGGAAGATTTTATTAAAGAAGACGAAGACTGAACTCACTGACACGGAGTCTTCCAGGGACAAGAGAGCCAAAGATGGCTGGTAGGATCAGGGGTATTTATAAATTAGGCAGGCCTGGGAAAAAGTGGCTTTTCCTTATTGGTTAACCCTGGTTTCTGCAAACCTGATTGGAGCTTTTGGGCCCCTACATCTCACTATTCTGTTCATAGCAGGGTGCAGCCTATTTGACTTTGTGGCCTATTTGACTTTGTGGAGCTGTTTCTTTTGAGGAACTTAGGTTATCTGCAATGGAGAGCTTTTTGCCATATCCTTTCATGAATGGGATTGGGGAAACGCTGGCTTGTGGGGGATTAGAGCTAGTTCCTTCAGATTATTAGGGTGTTTTCCTTCAGGATAATCCCAGCAGTTGGGGTGTGACCTTTAAAGATCTTCAAATACCTTCCCAGCACGCCCCTGTTCTGAAACTACCTGAGCTCTACAGGGGTTTTTCCCATTGAATTTCAAATTTTTAGAGACTTTAGGAGAAAATCATACTGAAACTCATATTTAAGAAAGGAGAAACCCTCAAATACTGTGTATATCTCACCTTTACTACTTAATAGAAAGTGTCTATGGGAAAGAATTGCAGCAAGCACTAAGGGGATAACTATGCCACATGACTTGCTTATATGATCTCTAATCCTCACGACAATTTCAAAGCATTGAGAAAGACTATGCTTGTGTCTTACTGGCTGATAGTCCACAGTGCTGGCCTTTTTTTGAGTGCTGGTTTGCCACTACACCATATTGCTTTCTACATATATGCATAGAAACTTCTGGAAGTCAGCAGAAGTAGGCTGTAGGCTGCTTGAGCTTAATTTCTCTACTTATAGGAAACTACTTCTTTCTTGACTTATCCCACTCTTTCAGGTGAGTCTGCCTCTCTAGCCTTCAGAGCATTCTTCAGTAGTCTGATGGGTGGAATTCTCTATTTACAGCTAAACTTCTCTTTAAAAGCTCCTTGCCTAGAAAAGCACCAGTCCTATTTTTTTCTTCTGTTTAAAACACATAATTGAGTTGTCCTTACACAGCTTTAAGTTTATAATCCTTGAGATTCTTATTGATCACTGTAAAGGAAACATTATTATACATTCCTCTCTTTTTTAATAGTCACAATACACTTGTCATATATGACGTATGGATAGATTTGTAATAACTAGAGGTTTTGATTTTTCAGAAGAAAGGAGTTTGCTTTAGTTTCTGTCCAAAAGGAAAAGGAAAGAAAATGAAATGTATTGACCTTGTAATGAGCCATGAGCAATTCTGCCACCATCTAATTAATGCCAAATAGTGAGCTCAATTCATCACGCATGCATTAAGTGTCTTCTGGATGTTGGCAGTGTGCTAGAAACTTTTATGAACATGAAGATGCTTAGCTTACAGTTCTTCTTCTGAAGGGTCTCTCATATTCTATGAGATTGTGATTATATCCACGCTTAAAGTAGATTGCTGAAATGATTACTCAGTGACATGACTTATGAGGAAATAATTTTCTTCAATAACTTGGACATTTGCCTTACTGGCTGAATCTCAAGGTACAATTTGGGTAGATTTCCATGAGAGGCAGCATGATTCCTAACCCTTCTTCAAAGTAAAATTTCTCCCCAGGGACAGCGTTTGCTGATGGTCATGATGTTACCACAGCTGCAGTGATAACCTGCCAGTATTCTCTGAGGTAGATAAAAAATCCCAAAGCTTTCGATTCAATCAGAGGGATGAGGCCATGTATACAACTCTGCCCCCTCTCTAAGGTTTTGGTTCTTGGTTGTTTAATTCAGTAGTAACCCAGGCACAGTTACAGAAGGATCCTGCAGATGTGAGTAAAGTTTCAAGTAGGTAAACTTTAAGGTAACAGATTACCTAGGTTAGCCTCAACCCAATCATATGAGATCTTTCAACAGAGAATCTGATTTGACTAGCAAAGAGGAAGGAAAGAGAAGTGTGTATGCGTGTGTGTGTGTGTGTGTGTGTGTGTGTGTGTGTGTGTGCATGTGTGTATGTGTAACTTGGTTAGATTTTTTTCCCTTTTTAATTCTTTAACAGTTTCATGCATATATAAAATTGGATTTCAGTTAGTTTTCATTCCATGTCACTGGATTCCATGACCCTTCCACACTTCTCCCATTGAAAACTTCCTTCCCAACAAGTCTCCCTCCTATGCTGATGTCATTTTGGGTATTATATGGCCCACTGAGTTTTCAGAGTTGTCTACATTAGCATGTGCTTAGATACTTGCTAAAGCATGGATGATATGTTAATGCAAACCACTAAAGAAAGTAGCTGCTTCTCCCATAGCCAGCATTGATCCTCAATTGTCCCTCAGGAACAATGTGGAACCTCTTGAGCTCTTCGCCCTTTAATGATAAAATATCGATAGGCCAAATATTGTGTAGGACTTAAAGAAGTTAACGCAGCCGCAGTGAGTCCATGGGTACCATGCCTTGTCATGTCCTGAAGACACAATTTGGTGGCATTCATCACCATCCTCTATCTTTTACATTCTTACTTGTCCCTCTTCCTCAATGTCCTTGGGGTTGAGAGCAAATTTAGATGTCAGACTTAGGGCTTGATACTCTGCAGTCACTTTTCTGTACTTTGGCCAATTGTGATTCTTTGTCTCAGTTACCTTCTATTACCAAAAGAAGCTTCTTAGTCTAAGGTTGAATGTGGTAAGCATCTATGGGTATAATGGTGTTTAGATAACAGTTTCATATCATGTCCACAGAGTAAAACTAAAGTAGTCTGTGTTCTCCTAGGGCTTATGATATTTCAATGTATAGATTCTTATCTAGATTTACAGTACCAGGCATGAATCCTTTCCTAAAGAGTGGGTCTTGAATCTAATCAGAAAACTGTCGATTATCCTCATAACATTCATCACACCGTTGTACCAATGGCTACATCTTGCCAAAATTCTTACTACTGTTCACTGATGGCTTTTGTTCCCCAGAAACCTGCACAGCAATGTCTGGTACTATAAAAGTTAGCCAGCAAGTTGGAAGTCTCCAGGGAAATTCTTGTTTCTCCAAGTTCTGTGATCAAAATTTGTAGTCTTCAAAAATAGGGCTTTACAATCACGTCCTTGTGGCACTACCAATTCAGTGGAGGGATGGCAACACCTGATTGGACCCCCGACCCTATATAAGCCCAAACACTTCCTTAATAAATTTGAATCTGCATCAACTCATCCACTGCTTGCTCTTCACCTGATTCCCGGGGTCTGGGTGGTGACCCCATCGCCCGCTGGTCCCCTCACCTCGAGCCTCGAGACCCTGCTGTTTCCCCCTTCTTTTCCCCGACTGGCCCTGTGGGGATTTGGCAACAGGTCCTGTTGGGCAACCGATAGCAATGGCCTATATCATTTGGGGAGTCTTCAGTACCTCCTCAACCAATAGCTACTATGAAGAGATCATTGTAACTAGTATTGGGATTTTGGTTTAATCACCTATGGCTTCCTGGAGGAGCATCGCAAGGCAGCTTCATTTCTCCCCTTTCTTCTCCTTTTTGATGAATGGGATATCTGAAATGAGGACTCTGGGGTCTCACCTTGAATCAAGCCCTGGCTCTATCACTTATCAGCAGGGTCCTTGGGACAATCTTTCAGTTTTTTTTCATGCATTTGCAAAATAGCTTTATGCAATTTGCAGTGCAAGGACATCATACAGATGGTCATTTAAAGAAAAATTCATGCTCTGGAAGAGAGGTAATTATTTCTATTTGGTTTACTAACTGATTTTCAGTATTTCTTTTAAAATTGTAGAGCCTTATGGGAAGTACCTTGTCAAGGTACTGATAACTAAAGCAGAGTCCTCAATGTCTTTACTTTTTAGGCTTACTGGGAATAGGTGGCCCAAGACTGTCTTTTAAAAAGTTCCCAAAGTAACAGAAAAGGCCCTCCTGGTTCCCTGTCATTTCTTGTAACTATTTAATAATAGTGTGCACCAGGTGCTGGGTGGTCAGTCCTTGTCCTTCTCTCTGAACTCATTCCTGACTCTTGGAACGTGGAGCTAAAAAAAGTTTAAGAACTCAATGCAGCAGTGTCTACTTCCACTGGACCTCTGCAATAGCTGGCCCAAGAACGCCTAGTAACGGAGTCGAGAAGATCCCATCAGATATGATGCTACCCTGAGGTGCTGTATCAGACTGATGTTAGAGAAAAAAGGGGAGAGCTCTATATTCCTCAGCCCACACATTGGTGGGCCATTTGTACCCTATGTTAGGGAGGAACACAGGTGGGAGGGGTGGGAAGAGATGTGAGGTGTGGGTAGGTAATGGGCAATGAAAACAATAAAGTCATGATTAATACAATTTAAAAATAAATAAGCTTAATATGTATTAATAAAAGTGAGTAGTTGAAGAATGCACTTTTTTCCATTTTCATGTATGTGTGTAGAGTGCATGTTTGCATGTGTGTTTGCATGAGTGTAAGCATGTGTGCACATGCACATGGAGGACTAAAGGTGACCTTGGGAATCATCCTTGATTGCTTTTTCCTCTTATTCTTCTGAGGTTGGGTTCTTATTAAGCCTAGAGCATGCCTATTGGGGACAGTCTGGCTAGCCAGCTTGCTTTGGGGATTCTCAGGCTCCACCTTTCAGGGTTGGAATTACAAATGGGCTGCCACACCCACCTGACATTATTACATGGACTCTGGTGATCTGATCTGTGGTACTTATGCTTCGGCAGCACGCACTTTAACTGATGAACCAGCTCCCCAACCTAGCACCATTTTTTGATTCATCATATTCAGTAGATGTCAGGAGAAAATTTTTGTTCATCTTCTATTCAGGAAAATCTCTGAGTAGTAGTTCTCTAATTGTGATTCTTAGAACCTGGGCAACATATTGAGTTTTGGGGGTCTCTCCCAAGGCTCACTGCATTTGGAATCATAAAGGCTGGGGCACAACAAGGTGTTTTCAAAGAAGTGCCCCCAAGATACTTGAGGCTTGAGAACCACTGCTCTGACAGACTGCAGTAACATATCTGGGAATTATGAAGTAGAATTTCCATTTTGGAAAACAGTGAATATAGCCTCCCAGAATTAATGAGAAAGATTATGAATGATTCAAATGTATAAGCGACTAAGCACCATCTCAGTTGATATGCCTGCATGTTAGAAGTTTCAAAATGAATCACTGTGCAAAAGTATCAGGAAGTAGCTTTTTTAAAGAAAAAAATTAGGTGGCAAATTCTTTTGTAAAGCGAAAACTCTGATTTATCTGTTTCATAAGCAGGATTTTATGTATTGAAGAAAGCAGATTGTATCTGGTAGTTTTTATGCATTGGAAATGTTTCCAAAGTATTTGATTGGCTGATATGGGACTCAAAATATTCAAGTTGTAGAAAACTGAGAAAATTGCCATTTTTACTATAAATGCTTTTAAAATAGAATTTGACACTTTTTCCACAATGTAGTTTTAAAGACCTTTTCTTCCCTTTGAGATGGCACCAGAGGGGAAGAGCAACCAGGTGTAGGTAAGGACATGTCAATGCCTGCTTCTCTCTTGACAATTGTGTGACCCTGAGCACACTCCCTACTCCTGGACATTAAGTAGAAAGTTATGGTTCAGCTATCTTAGGGGCTTTTTAGACTTGAGTGTGTAGCAAAATTAGTAGGAGAATTGGGTAAACATAGCTTGTCTGGAATGAGCCTGAGGAGGGATGCAGTGGGCATTTGCTGGAGTCATGACTTCAGTGCCTAGGCTGGTTAGGAACGGGCTGGTCCTGAGGCCCAAGGTCCATACAGGAATATGGCAGGAAGTGGAGTCACACACTGGCTTAATATGACTCTGTGGTCAAAGAAGAGTCTGTGCCTTCCTTCTGGACAAGGGCAGGTGGTACCTAAAAGACGTCCCCTGGAGTGCTTTCTCTTTCAAGGTCTCTCAACTCAGTACACTCACCATAGACATTCTGACATTGGTGCAGAGCAAAAGGCTTATGTTCTTGATACCAGCATGTAATTGTTTAGCAAATCAATACTGCATAATGCCATAATGTCTTGTAGGTGAATTACAAATGATAATATTTGAAATTTATTTTGAATTGAAAGATTCTAATTTATCGAAATTAAGCAGAGTTGTTAGGTATTATAATATTATACATTTAGTTCCTGTGGCTAGGATTCTATTTCTCTCAATATAGTATCAAATATACTGAAAGGATTTATAATTACCATTTTGATTGCTTACTTTGTACTTAGCATTATCATAAGTAAGTTACATTTATTCTTTTATTTAATCTTTTGTTTTTATTATTTATTTATTGCATGCACATGCATCTGTGTACATGCATATGTGTTTGCATGTGTGTATCTTTGCATATAACTGGATATACATGCATTTGTGGATATGTGTAAAAGAGGGCACTTGAGTGTGTATGCCTTTGGAGGCCCAAGGGTGATTTAGGGAATCATCCTAGATTGCTCTTCCACCTTATTGCTTTGCTCTGGTGTTTTCCAGGCTTTGCCTTCTAGGGTCAGAACTATAGGCTGCGTCCATATCTGCCTAGAATTTTGACATGGGAACTGGGTATCTGAACTTGGGTTCTTTGGCTTGTGAGGCAAAGGGCTTAATCCCTGAGCCAACTCCCCAGTCCTGTACTCGTTACTTTTAATTAATAAAATTTGTATCTGCTAAAGGTCTATGACAGGAGGTTTTGAAATATATATTACATGACCAAATGGATAACTCAACATAATTAGCACATGTCTCCTATGCTATTTATTAGTCTAATTCATATATTCATTGCGACAAACCATCTACGCTGAGTACTGCTGCTGAGACAGGGAGGCCTCTGTGATTCGCTTCAAGTCCTAAGTCTCAGAGCTAGGCTTCGTGTCAGGGTTTCTCCTTGAGAGCATGGTTTCTTTTGTATTTAGTATGAATGTGAGCCAGGTAGAAACCCTCTGGCTAGGTAGAAAATCTTCTCTTTAGGGAACCAGTATCTCTCCTGCAGAGCCTCCTTGGCCACCTATCAGCGCTTTCCCACCATTTTTTCCACCCTCCAACACGCATGTATTCTGCACTTATCACATGATCTCACCTGACCACCCTCTTTTGTCTAAGAGCATTCCTGTTGGTCAGCTAACTCATCCTGCCATATAGTTTTGTATATCTTTATTCTTTGACAGTTGTATGCATGAATGAAATGAATTCGTGTCATTTTTACCATTTTCTACCCAATATTCTTCCCCTCCCTTTTTACTCTGCGAACTCCTTTACCAACCAGTCTCCCTCTTCCTTTCATATTCTTTTGTGTGTGTGACCTACTGAATTTCATCCATGTTGCCTGTGCCAGCATGTGTCTGAATATCTGATGGAACATGCATGATCCATCAGCGGGCAGATCACCAAGGAACCTAGCTCCTCTTTCCTTCACTTGGACTTAATCCTCAATGGATATCCCGGATATAATGCCTCTTGAGATCTTGCCCTTCCACTGTGAATTACTCATAGGCCAAATCTTATCCGGGTCTTGTGGAAGAGACTCAGCTGCAGTGGTACAACAGCCCTGTCATGTCCAGAACACTCTATCTGGCAGCATCCCTCGTCTTCCTCTGGCTCTACATTCTTATGGCCCTCTCTTCTGCAATGTCTCCTGAACCTTGGGATGAAGGTGATTTATGTCCTATTTAGGGCCAAACAATTACACATTCATTTATCCTTTGTACTTTTCATGGTGTATTTTTGTGTTAAACTACATCCCTGACTCCTCCGCTCAAGGACACATAGATAGGACTTATGATCTCTCAGCTCTCCTGTGACTGCTGAAGTTTTCTCATTATCTTGACTGACTCTTACCTTTTTCATTCCAATGTCAGTTCCTCTTTTTGCATCTTACCGTCTATTCAGAAACTTCATGCAGGCCTTCTGAAGATGCATATGAACCCCCTCATTTGCCTCTTGGTCCTTGGTAAAATCTGTTTGCATTTATCTACTGACCCTTTTCAATCTGAACCACTTTCAGGGAAATATCTACATTAGATCCTGTTCTGGCCTATTGTGGTCCAGTGGTTGGTGGTGGAATGAATAAAATGGAAATTTAGAGATTTGTATGAAGAAAATCTATTAATCACATCACGTCCTTCCTGTCTGAGTACATACACATTTTCATAGGTGCTTTCCCATAACTTAGTAGTTTATTTCAGGCAGATAGCAAACCTAGAAAGGCTTACCTAGAGACATGTTTCCCAGTGCCCCTTGATTCACAACTAATGTGCAAGAGGCATCCTCCAGACTCGCTCTCTTTATGCACTTTGTAATTAATGGAAAGTGGAAATGGTCTAGAAACACACTTTAAAAGGTGTCTTTTTGAATAAATTCCTGCTGGGGGATTCTCTGATGGAACAAGATTGACCTAGCAGTGCTGCCAAGCCCTCTCTAAATCTTCCCAGTCAGACACTCAGGAAGCCTGGAAGAGGAAACTATCTGTGGACAAATTGCATCCAAAGTTCCAATCTCCTTTGTTTGTTCAGGTCATTCCGGATATCATTATCACCTTAATGGGATTTCCTTATTTCTGTTTGCAGGTCCTTTCATATGCACAGTGTAATCTGATTTGAAAGTAAGGGGAGAGAAAAGCTCTCATTTTCATTTTTTTCCCTAAGCAGTGGGCTTGTGGTGCTCCTTTGATCTAGGGATTTGCTGGCTATCAAGAAAGAAATGGCCTTCACCTTTTCTTACCTCCTGCTCCTAAATTTCTGACTTCCATGTCTTTAATTCTTATTTTGTTTACTGACTGCACTTTACTTATGTTCCTGTCTGAGTTGGGGACTGGGCTTTTAGGTCCCTGTTGCCAAAGTAAAGTTGTCAAAGAAAGGAATTTAAAAAAAAAAAAAAACCCTCCAGTGGCTGGGAGTTTGAGGATCAGTCAGGCAAAATAAAAAATCTTTAGTGTGCTTCTCCTCACTCCATCAAAGTAGTTAAATTAAGGATAGTCCCAGGTTCTTGGTAATAGAACTTAACTCTCCATTTGATTTTACCCAGCAAGAACGTTTTTATACATTGTGATTCAGGAATGGTAATTTCATTTGCAAATGGTGTATTTTAGGCAGTAAACAGATATTACTTTCCAGACCCCAAAGATGAATTCATTGAAAGACTCAGATCATCTGGCAGTAAATCGGCAGCCCAATTGCAAACCAGCTGAGTGCGATTCTCTATGGTGGGGGGAGCTGTATCCTGTGCTAGCAAAGAGAAGGAGCAGAAGCCTGAAGAGTTGTTCACAGGCCCCAATCAGACAGCGTGTCTGCAGTTGTAGAGAGTCATTGCTCCTCTAAGACAACTCACAGGAAATCTTCGCAGTCCCATGGATTCCACTGCATCTGAGGGTTCCTTCGCTGGTTTATTTGGTTTCCTTTTTCTCATAAGTATTTATCTTTTATTTTAAGTGACAGAATCATTTTAATTTTGCATTTCTTTCCTCCTTATTTAGACATCGGCGGAGATTAATCTGTCCAGAATATTCTGAGTACTTGGCTCTGGTGTTTCAGGACTGTAAATGGAATACAGCAAGCAGGCAGTTTATCTTTCTCTTACTTTCTAGGCTTATTTGAATTCAAATTTTATTTTTAAAAGGAGTGTATGTGTGCACATGTACGTGTACGTGTGTGTGTGTGTGTGTGTGTGTGTGTGTGTGTGTGTGTGCATGTGTCTGTGTCTGTTAGCCATCCTGGCTAAAGACAATGAAAACTGGGCTTAGAGTTGCCACGTGTCCACCACAGGTATATCCTGGCAGGAAAGGCTAGAAGCAGGAGCAAGAAACAGAACAGGAAGTAGATTTAGGGTATAAAACCTCAAGACCCATTCCTCATTTATGTGCGTGCTTCCTCCAGCAGGGCTCCACCTCCTAAAGGTTCCTCAGCCTTCACAAACAAGTGCCACTAGTTGGGAACCAAGTACTCTAACAGGTGAGCCTGTGGGGGGCATTTTACATTCAAAGTCACCACGGAAGGGAAGGCTACCAAAAAAGGAAGGTGAAAGGCTAGCTTTGAGGAAAATCTAGCTCTTATTCATGTCCATATGTCTGGTATCTCGCTCTATGGTTGGTGTTTAGAAGAACTGAAAAGAGGGACTGGTAGGATTTCTCAGTTGCTTAAGAGTTTGCTGTGCAAACACACAAGGACCAGAGTGAGCTTGATCCTCAGAACCCAAGGCAAAAATCTGGATGTGACTGTGAGCACTTGGATTCCTGTCAATGGAAGCTGAGACAGGTGGATCCTTGAGGTTCAGAGGTCAGCCAACCTAGCATTACTGAGAGCCCCTAGCCAGTGAGAGACACTAGTGTAAAAAACAAGATCAATTGTGACTGAGCAACAACATCTAAGGTTGACCTCTGACTTCCACTTGTACATGAAACACATGCATGGATCTATACTTCCCACTCATGAATCTGTGCACTCATGACCATACACATGCACACACACACACACACACACACACACACACACTTCAAACATGCACCCACATGCCACATACTATACATACATACATAAACACCCATATACACCAATGAAAAGAACTGAAAGAAAAGGGGTGGTTCTTGTAGACATAAAATGCATCCAAACATAAAAAGTCCTACTAATTAGAGAAAATAAAAGGCTCAGAAATATCCTACAAACAAAATTGCCATACTATACAGTTTAGCAAGATGTTTCCATGAAATCCGAATGACCATGCTGATCACAAAGGGATGATGAGGTCATTTCCAACATTGTGATGTGACCTTCGGTTGGAAGCACAGCACAACATGAAAATGTACCATTTCAAATTCCCTCCCACATTGCTTTAGCCCCCTTACAAGGTTATGACTAAAAGCAGCGCCATCTGAAATAATCATTTATGAAATTACATGCAAATCAAAGAAATCATGTCCAAATTGAGGAAAATGACCATTTTTTTTATATTTTCAATCTTTAGAAAATAGCTTTTAAAATAAGTGCCATGCGATCCTCCCTTTTTTATGGTTAATGAGGAGCAAAGCATGTGCCCTCAGGAGCATGTGCCCTTGAGTTCAAATGATCAATGCAATTGGAAAACTTCTTACCCTGTGTATTGAACTTAAGATCTCAGGAGAAAAGATTTTACTTGCACTGCTAGAATGTGACTGCCGGAAGCCTTCCTTCGTCCTATTGTTAAGATCAAGAGCAATCGCAATGAAAATCTATCGAAAATTCCCAAAACCTTAGGAAGAATGTGCTTTAGTCTGAACACTTGACTCTTTTTCCATGCTTTTCAGTGTCTGAATTCATCAATTATCTTTTACCTTGGAAATATCCTTCATATTACAGGACTCCACTTAATTTTGCAGGAGCTAATTATCTGCACCAAGATTTACTCACAGCACATCTTGCTTTCCACTTTCATGTAGCATAACCTTTTCTGCTTCGGCAGCTAGCTCCTCTTGTGACATTATCACCATCTCACTATGCTGATTCTTATATGGAATGTGCAGCCTGTGAGGAACTGGAGGAGGTACGTCTGGCTGACTTGCTATAAGGTAACGCAAAAGGATCAATTATTCAAGTTTTTCTAACCTCTCTTTCCCTTGCTTTGTCTTCCCTTGGTTCCTACCTTTCCCCTGCCAGGTGTGAGACAGATGGTCACAAGGCAGAGAATAAACAAGACCCCTTTCATCCAGCTGGTGCTTTCCTTGTCTCACCTGTGCTTGTGCATTTTCTTGACTACAGAGGGGCTCGAAGAAGATTGTATGGTGAGGACGGGGACTGATCCTGCATCAGTCCTCCATCCGGGTTTCTTTTTTTCTGATATGTATTTGAATGGGCATGCAAGATGTTAAAATATAAAATATTTCGTAGTGTCAATAAACAGCTAGTAATCAAAGCCCTTTATTAACACAAAGCTTCCTCCTCTACGGAGCATCCTGACTTCTTGTGATTCAATCCTAGATTCCCTGGACATGCTTTCCTTCCAGTATAATTGGTTCCTGTCATAGGACTGAGCCTTAAGCTTTACTCTACACTTTTAAAACCACACTTATGTTTTGTTTGCTTTTCTTTTCTGTGAAACCAATCTAAACCTGTATGGATTTAGAAGAGTGTCAAAGGTATATATATATATGTGCCTGTGTGTGTGTGTGTATATGTGTCTGTGATATTTTCTCTCTGTCTTCTGTTTCTTCTCTTTCTCTGTCTCCCCCTTCTCCTTATCTCAGTTGCTCTCTGCTTCCTCTCTCATATATGTAGGTGTGTGTGTGTGTGTGTGTGTGTGTGTGTGTATCTTGTTCTATAAGCTGTGGACCATGGGTTTTTTTATTGGGATCCTTAGACCTTAGTGTCAAATATGAGTCAGGGAATTCTGGGGCACTAATCTTGCAGGGTTGTAGACATGTTTAAGTGAATTTTTGTGTGCTGGCAAAACTGGATATCTGCATGTAGAAGATTAAAACTGGACCTGTACTTGTCACTGTGCACAAAAATTAATTCCAAATAGATCAAGGATCTCAATATTAGGCTAGAGACAATAAAAACCCTAGCTGAAAGAGTAAAGAACTTGAGCTGATTGAGCTAGGCCAACAGTTTCTAAACAGAAATCCAATAGCACAGTCACTAGAATCAACACTCAACAAATGGGATCTTATGAAATTAAAGAGCTTCGATTCAGATAAAGAGATTATAAACTAAACAAAAAGGCAACCCACAGAATGAGACAAAATCTTCACTAACCACATATCTGATAGAGCTCTATTATCCAGAGTGCACGAAGAACTTAGAAAACTAAATACCAAGGAGATAATGGTCCAATTAAAATATGGGCCTAAGAACTCAAAAGAAATTTTTCTAAAGATGACATTGAAATGTCTTACAAATACCTTTAAAAATACTCCACATCCCTAGTCATCACAGAAATTCAAATCAAAATCTCCCTGAGATATCACCTTACATGGGTCAGGATGGCAAAAATCCACAATACAAACAACACCAAATGCTAGAGAGGATGTGGAGAGAAGGGAACTCTCCTACATTGCTGGTGGGAATGCAGGCTTATACAACCACTCTGGTGATCAGTCTAGTGATTTCTAAAAAAGTTAAAGATTGAAATGTCATATGACCTTGTATACCATTTTTGGGAATAATCCCCTATAATGCAGGAATTCATCACAGTGACATAAGCACGAGCATGTTCATAGCAGCACTATTTACAATAGTAAAGTCATGGAATCAACCCAAATGCCCAACAGTTGATAAGTGGACAAGGAAAATATGGTACATTTGTACAATGGAATACTACTCAGCCATCAAAACAGATGAATTAATGAAATTTGCCAGGAAATGGATGGAATTAGAAAAAAAATTATATTGAGTGAAGTATTCCAGACACAGAAAATTAGATGCTGTATGTACTTCCTAATAGGTAGATCCTAGTTCCAAACTCACTTAATGACATATTCAAAGGTAAATCTCTGTAATAACTACTGTAATCACAAAGATTATAAGCAGAAGGGAAGGGGAAGGAAGGCCCCCTAAAAAAAGAGATAGAGGATCACACTTCAGTAGATAAAATAGGTCACCATCAAGTATTACATGTAAGTAGTGAGATATCTGGTGAAGCTCACTCTTTCTTCCCTTCCTGGTTACTTGAGACTGAACATGTTTGATCTTGCCAATCAGGAAGGGTATAGGGACTGGCAGATAGATGGTAACCATCCTGCAAATGGGATATTTACCCCACTCCCCCACCCACTGCTGTGTCCTATTTCTATTCTTCCATCTACCTTTGAGTCTTCTCTTATATTAAGATCTTCATTTAAACAACCTTTCATCTTTGGTTAGGAGGCGACCTTCAGTATTAATCAGGATGGAGCCAAGATCAGTGCAGGAAAAGCAAAACTAAAAACAACAGCAAACCATAATTCAGAACACTAAAGACAAGTTAGGACTGCAGCAGCCAGAATTGGACTTTGCCTGACATGCATAATGGCTGATATGTCAATGACGCCCCCCCAAAATCTAATATGGATCAGAAGAGAGAAGGCTCCAGGCAGTAAGATCCTTAGAGCAAGGGATTAACAGTCATAATAGAGTTTCCATACTAATGGGGAGCCCAAGAAGGGGCTCCAGACTATGCCACTGAGTCCTGAAGCCTCACTAGGATGGAGGACTCAGAGGGAGGTATGGCTTTCATACAAAAGGATGCTCCAGTGGATGGGAGGGAGAAGGGGAGGCACTGGGAGAGAGGAAGGGAGGGTGGGTGATAAAAAGAAGGGGGAAAGGGAGAGACTGCAAGGGGGTACGACTGGGTAGGGGAGGAGGGAGGGAGAGAATGGGGTACCTTTTAAGCTTGTATGATTAGGAAAAAAAATAAAATGTTGGAAAAAAGTGAATTTTTTGTGCAATGTGATTAGCAATTTACCTGGCAAAATGTCAACTCAGTGGTTGTGTCTATTATTCTTTGCAATGTTGCTTTCACGGTTCAAGTTAGTCCTGAAGCATGTGTTCATTCCGCATGACAGGCGAGATAGCTCAGTGAGTAAGACGCCTGCTTTCACACCTGGTTACCTAAGTTTGATTTTTGTGTGTTTACATTATGGAAGAAGAGAACTGATCTCTGCAAGTTGCCTTTGACCTCTACCCATATGCCATGGCATGCGGACCCTTTCTTCCACTAAATAAATCAAAACATTTTAAGAATGTGTTTATTCCCATCCAGTGTCCCAGCTTCCAAGACTGAAAGAGCCAGCACTGAGTATTTTTCTCTTCCTCCAAATTTTAATGTCAATCCTATTAGTAGAGAGTTTTGATGAATTTACCCATTTGAGTTTTCTATGTAAGTTTTTTTTCCAACAATTCCCCAAGCTCCTCCTTTTCATTTCTTAACTGCATACCTACAAGTCCCTTTAGATATTCCCACTTTGCTATCATTTTCTTCTATTGGAACTTTCTCCTTTCCCTTAGTTCTAATCTTACACTTTAAAAGCAGCACGCATTCTTCTCTCCAAAAACGTCTCCGAATGTCTAATATCAGTAATGTTGTCTTGGTCCTTGTAGAATTGATAGTCTCTGGTCTCTGTTTCAGTCCAGAATTCTCCTTTTTTCCCCACGAGTCTTTTCTGTACAATTAGAGTGTACATGCCTTGGCAGCCCTGGGCATGTGAGGTGATGAGAGAGAGTGCCACAGAAGACTTTAAATCCTCAAGCATCTTTTTGAGAGATTATAAGAAATGTGAGCTTCTGAAAATATAAAAGCAATCTAGATAAAGATTTTTCTGGAGGTCAATAATTAAAGTCAAAAACCATTAAACATAAATCAAGAATGGGTATTTCTTAAATTTGCATATGTTAATATCTTAGATTTAGATAAAATATCTAGGTGAAACTCAGGTATTACTGATTTAATGCATCACTTTAGCAAAAATTTCAAAAGCCATAGTCAAAACAAAGACGGACAGATTGTGTGCCAATTAATTTCATGGTGTATAGAAATACATGTGATATTTCCTATGGACATGTTCATGTGGCCAGCTTTATGAGCACCAGAATTTTAATGGCATTGGACACTAGGGACCACCTATTTCACTTGGAGTACCTGAAGTGATTTTTTTTAATCCTCTGTTATAATGAGAATCCAGACAGTCTGAACTCAAAAAGTTCTCTAAAAAGTTAATTTACGCATGAATATGTTTCATAAACTCAAATAACATGCCTGGTTGCCCTAGAATTAAGTCCAATTTCTTCTTCTTGAAGGATCTGAAGAAACACTGGGCTAGAGTAAGGGGGAGGGTCTTGGCTTGGATCTCTTCTTTCTTGTGCCCTGGTTGCTTTACTTAGGAAACGTTCCATTGTAAATGACAGACTCCTGATTCATACCAATCTGCTTCATGTCACTGAACGCCTGTGAGGAAGTGGCTTTGCTTGTGGTTCCATTCAGGGCTCAGTCTCCAGGCCTGGGGTGCCCTGCTCTGCCTCCCTTTCCCAAGTGGTAAGTCCCCATCCCCTACACTCAAACTACAGTGGTGCTCTAGGTCATATCCAGAGGAAATGGCATCAGAACTTTCTTGAGTTTTTCTAAAGAAATTTCTCAGAATTGGCCGAATCTTCTTGTGCTAGATGGACATCATCTGTGCTTAGCAGGAATCCCTGATTCCTGTGGTCAGGAGAGGAGTGTGCCCATTGTCTCCTCTCCTAGGTCACATGTCCCACTGGGGGTGGAGTCTGCTAGGGTAGAGGAAATTTGCTTCTCAAATTAAGGGGAGTCTTACTCGTCATTACTTGCAGGGGATACCTGCTGCCTGCTGGAAATGTGCCATTATTGTTTACTATTGACTGACCTTCCATTCCATGTACTTCCATTGCATTTTGGACAATTACTTTGTAGGTAATTTTACTCTGACCATAGAGAATTTGCAGTATGTGTGACGAGTTAAAATTTAGACTTTAAATGTAGTATCTCCTTTTATTTATTCATTCATTTATTGTGTGTGTGTGTGTGTGTATGTTCATGTATCAGAGAGCACTGTGTGTCCCTGTGGAGGGCCAAGGGTGACTTTGGGAATCATCCAGGATTGCTTCTACCTCCATTTTACTTTACTCTGGGATTTCCCAGACTCCGCCCACCACGGCTGGAAGTGCAGCAGTAGTTGTTGCCTGGCGTTTTTAAGTGGGACCTGGGATCCAAACTCAGAGCTTTCTGTTTTCTTTATTTTTTAAATTTTTATTATTTATTATTTATTCATTTGTGCGTGTATGCATGTGTGTGTGTGTGTGTGTGTGTGTGTATGTATGTGTGTGTGAAGAACCAGGGACGAATTTGGGAACCACCATGGACTGCTTCCATCTCCTCCTTGTTTACTCTGTCCCAGGATTCACAGGCTCCGCCCTACCAGGACCAGAAACGCAGGCCGCCCCGCTTCCGCCCGGCATCTATACGTGGGGTCTAGGATCCGAACTCAGGATCTTCCGTCTGCAGGGCAGAGGCTTAACCCCTGAGCCACCTCTCCAGCCCCAGGACGTTCTGTTTTCAAGGCAGAGTCTTACCCCTCTCCAGCCCCTCAATGTAATATTTCATAAACTATGTTTCTGTGCTCTTAATTTATTGCTAATGCACATTGCACAATGCCAACCTGAAGGAGCTGGAATGTAAGAAACTATCTAAGGGAGACCCTGTCTATCTAACTCTCTGCTTTGTCCCTCATTACAGTTAATCACTCTGGTTTAATTTACTTCAATTATAGTTGTGGATGTGTGTGAGTGTGACTGGTGGATGTGCACATGTGGGTGCAGATATGCATGCCTGGGCCTGCACAGAAGCAGGAGGAGGTCATTGGCTGTTTTGCTACTTCACTCATTCCTTTCTTACCTTATTTCCTTGAGACAGGGTCTTTCCCTGATCCTTTGGACTAAATGGGCAGCCAGCAAGACCCGAGTATCCTCTTGTCTCCACCTTCCCATAGCACTGCTGTGTAGTTGTACAAATGTGACCACACCTACCTGACTGGGGATTTGAATTCAGGTCCTCATGCTTTTAGCAAGCTGTCTTACCCACTGAGCCATCCCTAGCCGTAGTGGTTAATCTTGATTGTCAACTTGATGGGATCTGGAAAAAACCAAGAGACACTTCCCTGTGTGGTTCTGTAAGGGAATTAAGATCCTCCCCTTGAGGGTCTTAATCTGGAAAGAGGTCCGGGAAAAGACAGTGTTACTTGCCTGTCTGTTTGCCTTTGCTGGTGATTGTGTTTATTTCTGTGGGGGATGCTACCATTCTTTACTGACATCAGACTTGAGCTTCTCTGGGTTCCATTGTGAAGATCAGGTTTTCAACAAACCAGAGTGAGACTTGTGAGGCATTCGGCTTCTTGAATGAAGCAGCTGCTAGTTCTCAGCCTGACCGGCATAAAGAAGCCCTGCTGAACTACCCAGCCCCCATCAGTTGCAAAGCTATGCTAGTAAATCCCTTATACACTATTTGCACATTCTCTGTTTCCTTCCCCTACAGAGCTCTGCTTGATCCACCTCTGTACTTAATGGGTATTCCCACAGAGGTTTCCTTGTGTGGGGGCGGCCCCTCTGCCAAAGTAAGCCTCTTATCCCCTGGAATTGTGCTGCTGTCCTTTGCCCCTGGACGACTTTTGCAGGTGGCATCTGGGCGGGTTTGCTGGATGGCCCTGATCTGAGGCAAGAACACAACTCTGAGACAGAGCTACATGACAAAGTGCCTCCTTTAAGTGGAAGGTCATTGACTCCATGTTACTTCCTGTTTCTCAGACAACGGGTATTTCTCTTTCTGGTAGCTTTTTGGGAATTTACTATTTAACTGGCTCAGACCCATTAACTGTGAGCACCTATCAGCTAGGCTCTCCTGTCGCCTGGTAGAAAGAATAGCTTTGGAATGACACTGATAGTTTTTCTAGACTTGAGGGCAGGAAGTAAATGGGTCTTTGCCCTTCTGAACCTGTTGTCCGTAAACACCACCGTTTATATACTGTGTGTCAATTTTAACTGTTTAGTATAATTTTCTTCCATGTAACACTCAGAAAACAGTAAAGGTGAGCAGGAGGACTTTGTGGTTTTTATCCAAGGGCTAGAGATCCATTATGCTTCTTTGATTTTTGATTGTACAGACCTCCCCATTGGCAGCTCCAGAATGAATCACGAAGCTGCCAACACTGGGGCTTCCTCTCTTTTCTCTCCTTTTCTGACTTTTCTTTTTTTCTCTCTTACTCTCTCCTCCTCTTCATAATTTTTGGTTGTGGCAGTGTTGGTGGTGTGTGTGTACGTGTGTGCGTACACACGGATGTCAGAGGTGACATCTGTCTGCATCACTGTCCACATTATTATAATTTCCTTTTTAGACTGAGTCTTTCTCAATGATTCAGCAAGACTATCTGGCCAGCACGTCTTCCATCTTTGCCTCCTCAGCTCTGGGATTATAAGTGTGCATCACCACTGACTTTTTACACGGATGCTGTGAACTGAACTTAAGTCCCGTGTTTTTGCACAGCAGGTACTTTACCGACTGAATTATTCCTCCGACCCCTTTATGTTTTGGCAACATGAAGCCTAAGCTTAGAGCGCTTTATTTTCCTGGTCTCAACGTCACCTCAGAGGTCTATGATACTTTGGTTTCTGTTGCAAGTGCTTTCTTTTGTTTATTTTTTGGGACATAATACTGTTTATTAAGATTACTATTATTAGTAGTAATAATTTTAGTTTGCATGTAAAAAGTGGGCTTCCTTGTGACATATGCATGATAGTGTTTGGTGTCTTTCACTTACTGATGGGTGAGCTCTTACCTGTACACAAAGCACAGTGGCTCACGGCATGCACAAGGCGCTCATCCTCATTGTGCAGTAGCAGGCATGCTCATACACCTTTTATCCAATGAGAAACATGACATTTGGTAGGTTTGCTATACTCCAGAGTTAAAGAGATACAGAAATAGATCCAATTTGGATTTCCAGGTTTCTAGCTAAGGAGCCCTTCCATAGCCCTTCCAAGAAGGGCCCTACTGACAGTCCGTATCCCCAGTGGCATCACCCCTAGCTAGACTCATCAGGGTCTCCACTTCCATACTAGAGCTGGGTCACTTGTCCACAGAGAAGGCCCACTTACTGCTTGTTCTCCCACCTGCCTGTGTTGCAAAGCTTTTGTTCTGACCATGGTGAGTTCTGAGCCTAAACCTTTATAGGGCTCCTTCCTCTCTTTGTATGGCATTAGCCCTCCTTTATGTAATGAGGCTGGTTTGAATAGGAGGTATCTTGTACCCTATCATCCAAGGGGATAATCACCTTACACTAGGGAGATGGATTTGTTCATTTATTTTTACATTTTCTTTTTTTTGGTGAAAAGGTAAACAATTGATTTTCTTTTTTTTCCTTATGTAGATTACCATTTTTAACAAGCATACATGCACACTTCATATGAAGTTTTTCCATTTAATTTAACTTCATAAGCATAAAAGTTTTCCTTTCTCTCTCTCTCTCTCTTTCTGTGTTTCTGTGTGTACATGTGTATGCTAATGTGGGTAGAAGAGGGAACTTGAATGTGTGTGTTTGTGAAATCTACACACTCTGAATTGTTCTACCTCCTTATTGCTTTGCTCCGGGATTTCCCAGGCTCTGTGTTCTAAGGCTGGAATTGTAAGTCACTTCCATTTCTGCCTGGCAATTTTATGTGGGATCTGGGATCTGAAATCAGGTTCTTTTGCTTATGAGGCAAAAAGCTTTAACCTCTGAGCCATCTCTCTAGTCCCATTTTACACACTGAGCACCTGCCATGTGCTTGGCACAGATGTAGCTTTTTTTTAAATGGACTCATCAGAAATCATTTGGTTTACTCGGCCATTCATTTTTAAATATACATTTTCCTCAATATTTCCACTTTTACAAATAAAAAAGTAATGAATATATGTGGATATCTAACTTTTTAAACATTTTTTCTTAGGATAGATTTCAATGAGTAGAATTACCAGGTTAAAGTTCATGAATACTTTTTTGGTCATTAGTATATAGGTTCACCTTGCTTTCCAGAAAGTTTGTTCAAATTTACAATTTGCTCTCACCATTTTATGAAAGCATTTATTTCACTGGACCCTCATTATTATTTATTTTATCTTTAAAGAGGGCTAGGTGAGGCATGGTGGTGCTCAGCTGTCAACTCAGCAATCGGGAGGTTGGGAGGTTGAGACCACCTAGAGCTCCATCTTGTGTTCCAGGGCTAGTCTACATAGTGAGGCAGGCTTAGAAGCCAGAATCCAAATAAGCAAAGGCTAAAAGTAAAAAAAAAAAATGATATTCTGATTTGTGCCAGTTAGAGTCAGGTGTCAAAATTTAGCACATTTGTACACATTTGTGAAGAATTCGTAGTTAAGGCTAGCCCTGTGAAGCCTGTGGGTGACAGCATGATTGATATGGGAAGATCCCCCTGGAGTGGGCGGGACCATTCCCTGGGCAGGTAGATAAGCCAGAAAGAGTTGGCTCAGTGTTTTGACATCCTTGGCATACAGACTTACAGGCATGCTAGCAAGCAAGAGAGAATTCTCCCGCCGTGCTGGTGACGGCAAAGCAAGAATTGTAAGCTGAAGTAAACCTCTCGCTCCCCTAAGCTGTTTGGTCTTGTATTCATTCCACAAGAAGAAGATGAAACTAGCACACTTCTTAAAAGAGAAACTTTATGTGTGTTTGTGCTCATGATGAGCAAATGTATGTGTGTACGCATGGTATTCGTGCATGAGGGCACAGAGAGTCACACACTACAGACCATGTGTGGAGGTCACAGGTCAATCCTCCCATTTCTATTTTGTGCGAGACAGGTAAGTCAGGCTTGCTAACTCCAAAGCTGTGGAGAGTTTATTGTTTGCACCTCCCATTTCCTGTAGTTGTGTGTGTGTGTGTGGGAGGGGGATCCTGTGGTACTGTGTCTGGATTTTACATGGATTCTGGGCAACTGAACTCAGGTGGTCAGGCTTGCTCAGTAAGTACTTTTACCTGCTTAGCCATTTCTCTAGCCCTACATCTTTTATTTTTTTAGTTTTTTTATTATATATTTAGCGCGCGCATGCGCGCGCGTGTGTGCGTGTGTGCGTGTGTGTGTGTGTGTGTGTGTGTGTGTGTGTGTGGTGTGTGTGTGTGAAAGAGAGAGGGGGCCTTGTGTGACTTTGGGAATCATTGTGGATTGCTTCTACCTTATTTTTGCTTCTCTCTGTGATATCCCAGGCTCCACCCACCTGGCATTTTTGTAAGGATGTGAGATCCGAATTCAGGACCTTCTGCTTGTAAGGTAGAGTCTTAAATCCCTGAGCCATCTCTCCAGCACAATTTTTTGTTTCTTTAAATTGCATTTCATTGCTTCATGTGGTAAGGCTGAGCAGTTTTATATATTGTGTTATGCAGCCTGCTTGTGAATCAGGGCGGTAGATTGGTCAATGGTGTTACTGCAGCTAGGGAAACTGCAGCAGCCATGTTCTTGGAAGCAAGCAGCTCTATCATGCTAAGCATTTGGTTTTTTGCCGCCTCGTGACACTGCTGCTGGCTAATAGAACAGTGATATTGTTGCATGTGTTTCCACAGAGATGTTAAAGGTCTCTCCTCCATTGCTTTGCAAGCAGCTGTGAAGGAGCGAGGACAGCACATGCAGGAACTGCTAAGGGGGAAAAATAAGCCACAGTGGCAGGAAATTACCTAATAGGGTGAAAATGAAGAAATCACCCATGGCGCAGTCTGTCTCCAGGATACGGCGGTACCTTCACGCCTAAGCAATTATTCTCTTAGAATCAATTTGGTGGGTCTTTAAAAAAATTAGACTTAAACTTGAAAGGGGTTCAAGAGAAAAGGATAAAAGCTTGGAAAACATTTAATTTTGTTTTATAAAGAAATCATTCTTTACCATTGAGCGGAAAATGTCATTCGTGGAAACTTTTCCTTGGTCTTTCCTATTTTGTACTGAAACAAATAGACTCATTTAGGCTATATGTTTTTGTGCTGGGATGGATGGTAGATCCCTGTAGAAGAAGCAGGTCAAGGCTTCCTTATTCCTTATTGGCAAGGCTCACACCATGGAATAACAATGCTATCTGGGGCCCAAATGGTAGCTGTGTAGAAGCCAGGGAGGTGGAGTGGACAACATATAACCCGCACTTGAGGACTAACCAGTGCAACCAGCTGCTCTTGGGCTCAGAGTACGAATGTTCCCTCCTCATCCTCAATGCTGTCTCCTATGTTCCCTTCAGGTTTCTAGAGAACAGGCCACTCAAGTGTCTCCATCTTTGTGTTTGTGGGTAAAAGTCTTGAGTTGACTAAGGAATCTGGCAAGCACTGAAAAAAACATTCTTTCTATAGGAAACAGTCAATATTTACTGTTTAATTAATTTCTTTTTAACTCCTTGACACTTTCTCATATGCATGTATTAAATTTTGATCATTTTCATTTCCCTCCCTCAATTGGTCTCTCTCATTTCTCTTCCCTGCTGAAACTCTTGCTTGGTATTTATATTTAAATACCTGCTTATATTTAAAACCTTGTCTAAACCTCACTCCCTTTTCCGAAGCATCTGTGAGGTTCTTGGAGTTGTCTCTTTTCCTCTATCGGCACAAATTTAGACTTTTAAAACTAGTTGTATGTAGAACCTTCCACGGAACATACATAAAGATTCTATAGTACATTAATAAATCTCCCCATGCGTTCATTCTGATGCTATGAGTTATAATATGACATTTGATAGCTACCATATAGGGATGAAGGTCTTACATTTACTGAGTCCTTAGCATATGCTTTAGATTCTCTAGCTTACTTATCATGTCTGTGTATTTTTATTGCTGTGTAGATGCCTCCAATAACACTTGCTGGATTCATTTATATGACTATATAAATGTACTATGTAAATACCTATGCATAAATTAAATGTGTGTTACATATAGTTATATAGCTGTCTGTCCAGGTCTCCTATCATATTAGAAGGTTTGACTCCTGTGTGATGTTCTTGAGTTCTTGCTTTATGTAGCAAATGACACACCACTGAATCTCCATAAATGACTGCTTAATTTATAGGGTGGAAACAAAGGAAATAAAATTGCTTGAGTGTCAGAGACAAGCTTAATATTAGTATTATACTGAGAGGTAGAGAAGTTAATTCAAGATTTGAGGTATTCTTCTGACTAGAAGACTTATCAGTTGGACACATACATGCACACACACAACACACACACATACACACACACACACACACACACTGTAGGTGGAAAGAGGGAAAAAAGCATTGGCTTATTTTTCTGAAGCTTTTATATCACAGGTGTAGTAGTGAAGAAAACTGAAAAACTCCTCTCTTATTCAAGTGCAGGGTGTGGGAGAGAGAAGGTAGATTGCCAACCAAATTGGTTAGTGCCTTTGAGATCTTCAAACCTTCTGCATCATCGTTGGTCCTCAAGTTGCAGATATTCACTGAAGCATTGTTCCTGAAGGATCAGTGAGGCCCTTACGTTCTGAGACTTGCTTTGAGTGGTTTGAAACGGTTGCACCTAATAGCTCCGCTGTATTCCTGGAGTCTTGGGAGGCTGTTTAACATTCATGCTGCATTCAGTCAGCGAGAGTTCCCAACAGAAAAGAGAATTAACTGTTTGGTGTGTTTTAATAAGTGAGTGAGCAAAGATCATGTGAATCGATTATCAATTTGGCTAACTTTCTTGTGGGCTTGTGTGGGAGAATTAAATGCAAACAGACCGTGTGTTTACCAAGGAGGAATGCACCTTGAGGTGGATATTAACATTCTCACATGTGATTTTTTTTTGTAACACTTTGAATTCTTTTTACCTCCTCTCCTTGCCTTTGTCACAAACATGTATTGGAAACAAAGACAGAATCCCTGAAAAAAAAAATGAACAGATACAGAACTAGCACGTGGAGAATTGATTTCTTTAATAAGAACTTTGGTGAGCTTCAGACTGGACCAGCATCTTCCTG
Source organism: Typhlomys cinereus (assembly GCA_023101885.1). Taxonomy (NCBI): domain Eukaryota; kingdom Metazoa; phylum Chordata; class Mammalia; order Rodentia; family Platacanthomyidae; genus Typhlomys; species Typhlomys cinereus. The sequence continues at coordinate 4,416,465 of JALPQD010000098.1, read as the reverse complement.
TTCATTCACAGACCACTGCCACAGCCTCTGGTTTCAAGGGCACTGGGTTTGTTCTAGCATGAATGGAACAATGCTGTCTGAATAGTTTCATTTATCCCATCATACTTGGAGAACAGTAGGAAAGACATGGTAACAAAGAGCTGAATTGATCTTGTCTCTCTTAAAATAACTGTAAAGGAAGATGTGTACTAATTAACTTTGACCTTACTTTCACTGTCCCTTCTGCTGCTTTACCCTCCTTAGTCTCATCGGTTGCTTTCTTGCAGGAAAGCATGCCTGTGCATGTGTGTTCATGGTTATTAGACATTGTTCCTCCAAGAGACAGACACCTCGAGCTATGAGAAAGGAGAGGACATGCTCCTGACTAGCATCATGTCCTGAGCTAGCACTTCCTCTGTTACTCTTTCTTTACCTTGGGGACATCTCTGTGTTGGCACCCAAGAAGTATATGCTATCACATGTGCTATTTTCTGCTACTCTCTGAGCTAGGAGCAGGCACACAGTGACAAGCCATCACTGTGATTAGAACGGCTGAATAAATAAGCTCTTATGAGCTCATTGAAAATGAATGATCATTAAAATGAATTATGAAAAATGAAGTACTCATTAAAGTTAGCCACACAATTGTTTTCCAACTTTTGGACCTTTCTGGCGTTCATAAATTCCTGGCCCCTGTTAAGCAGTGGGTTTCAAATGGCTTCTCGGTTGTATTTCCAACGTCCAAAAAGCTGATAGTAAAATAGATGGAACTGGAGATCATCAGGCTAAATGAATTAAGCCAGACACCAAAAGACTAATATTGTGAAGTCTTAAAAAACAAACAATGACGAAATAAACAGACTACTAAGAAATTGAGAGGAGAGCAACAGCAGGGGGGAGGGGGAAGGGAAGTGTGACCAAAGAACCTTTCGTGGATGGATGGAAATGGGATAATGGAACTCACTCTTTCATAGAATTAATATGTACCAAGGAAAGAAAAAAGAACATTCAAAAATAATTCCAAAAAACTAGTGGTTCATATTATTATTATAGGGTCAAGTGAAATAGATGTATAGAGCTTACTAGGTCCGAGGATGAAAAGGTCATCCAAACAAAACTGTTAGAGCTGAAAAGAAGTAAATATAGACAAGATGCAATAGTACACTCATAGTAAACTGGTCCAAGTGCAAAGTGGTTATAAAAAACATAGAGGTAATGAACCATGGTGTTTCTTGAGCAGAAAATTGTGAGTTCTGGGCAGGGTGGCAACGGAAAGAATAGACTTTTCTCATTTCTGTCATTTGACTTAATTTTATCATTCATGGCTTCCAGGGATCCTTGCCCAGGGCTCCAAGCTCATCGTACTAATGACTGGTTAGTTCGAGTTCGCATTTCTGAGCTGTTTCCCACTCTACATGAGGTGACCAACTTGGATTGAAGTATATACTAAGACTTAAGACATGGTATCATCCCTTCTAGAGTCATTTGCCTTTTTACTGGGCACACAGTGTTTCTTGGTTTAGCTCAAAGAAAGATGTTACTGATGTGGGAATTTCCAAGCAGGCGGGTAGGTGAAGCAGAGTTTTTTTCTCAGCTTCTTGCTCCAGTGTGAACCCTACATATGGTTGTCTCCTACACTGACATAACATGCTTCTTTTCCTCCTTTGTTGTCCAACTCATCTTCCTTTTTCTCTTAGTCCTCCCTTTCCTTACACCTTTTCAAAGATCTAATTTACGCAGATTCCAGAGTCAGAAGTTACACTTGATAATCCCATGGAGGTTTAAATAAAGCTTTCCCAGTGCCCACAACATTGGAATTTAGTAGTCAATGGAAGTAGTTGTGGGTGCACTGGTGGAAGGGAGCCCCAAGACAAGAATGCTTTGGGGTTTAAAAGCATTGGCTCTTCTGAACTGTATTCATATCCTGGCAAGCTCATAACGGAACAAGAAGTCTTAGCTTCCTGACATGTATAAGGATATGGGTCATTGTCTCTTTATTTGGAGGAGAGAAAAAAACGGAGAGGATTAAATGCAGCAGTAGACCTAAGAAAAAGGGCTTATTGATGGGTAAGAGTTGAGTCAATGGTTGTGAGTAGTTGTAATTGCATCACTATTTTGGTAGCAAATTACAAATAGTCATCTTCACATTTTATGGTTTAAGTCATCTCAAGAAGGTGAGACCCTTAGTTGGGTTTAGGAAATTTTAGATGCTCTACAGATTGCAACAATTTTATGCTTTCTGTCTAATAAGTAGGTTATTTTATTCTCTTTTTGATGTGATGTCTCAGATTGAACCTTAGATCACTTACTTTCTGGATAAGTACTCAACCACTGTGCTACACCCCTGGCCTTGATGTTGATATTTCTATCTACTAACTATGATTGACAGAATATATATCTGGTCACTAGTCACAGTTCTTGGCAAGCATCTATTGAAGTATGGCTAGCCCAAATTGAAATTGACATGAATGGAAAATATGCATTAGAGTTTAAAGACTTTGTATGAAAAAGAATATAGAATATTTTGATATTTTATTGGATATATTTTGACATAATTTTACAGTATTTTCAATATGTTGGGTTAAATAATATATTTTAATAATATTGTTACTGTAACTTAGAAAATGATACCAGGGGTTCACATTTGTGACTGAGATGATCATTTCTGTTGGGCAGGGTTGATGCAGCATCTCCAAATATTCAGTGTACAATATCCTTAACCTATTGAAAAGACACTACATGATACCTTCTGTTAATTGTTTTGCTTGTGAATTTCATTGTGATTCTCAGGTGAGCTTTGTCATCCATGCAACAACAGTAGTGTCATGGCCTCTGGGACATTGTTTGTGGACACAGCCCCTTTTGGGTGTCTATCTGGGTCTGTTTGTGGGAGGCCCCAATTGGACTCTCTCCTCTACAGAGCATCGTGGGACCTATTTAAAGGATAGTATTTTGCTTGTGGATAAAATACAGTTTTTTCTTTGAAGAGAGTATCTTATTCTGTATACTGAGGAAAAATAATGTCTCTAATGAAAAATGATACCAGCTCCTTAGATTCACCAAGGAAGAATAGCAGAGTCTCATCTTGAAGCAATTCTGATCCTCATTTCAATCCAGGATTTTGTCTCGGCTGCAGGTCACTCAAATTATGACTTGCCTAGGTAGTTGATTAGGCTATAACAGCTTTGCCGTAATCTCTAGGTATTACCCAAGATTGGATTTGACTAGGAGGAACAATAAAATTCAGCACATAAGGGCTTATTTAAAGAGATCAAACTTCCTTCTTTTCTATATGTATTCACGGCCATACAGAATACCGAGAGGGTATAGTGACTCCTGCCTGCTCTGTGTTTTCTCATATGAGTCTAAGTGACATCCTTATATAGTAGGCGAGGAATAGAGAGGAAGAAGCAGGAAGAGAAGAGCAAACCAGGTGCCTCCACAGCTGTCTATAATACCTGCAATCAAGAGGTAGAAGCAGGATTGTGAACTTAAGACTAGCCTAGGCTATATAGTGAGACTCTGTCTCTAAAAACACAACAAAATAGAAGATGAGAAGATGGAAAACATATATGCAGTAACTGTTGCTAAAAGTGTTTTCAAAACTGCTGCATGACCTTTACACATACACATGTTGAGACACAGTTTCATGTCTCCTAAGCTGGCCCAGAACTACAGGATTTTGAAGTGATCCTCTCACCTCTAAATTCCAAGTTGTGGCGTTAGAGTTCAGGGGATCAATCCCAGGCCAGCACTCTACTGAGGTACATCCCCGATCTGCCAGTCCTGTAATTATATTTTGTGGACCAGATTTTCCTCTGGCTTTGGGTAGCTAAAGTATCTGGGGCTAGATAAAAATAAAGACTGGCTGATGAGAGATAACTAGCTGCCTTTGCACCTGTGCTCTTGCACATTCTAGGTATTATTTTAAACTCCAGAAAGACAGTTATATCCAGAGTTCTGGGCTCGAGCGTCAGACACTTCTTTTATGTTTCTTATACTGGTTGACACTCTGCACGGGGAGATATTGACTTCACATCCTTAAGCCAACCTTTATTTCTAAAGAATAGCTCCCATGTGATGATGAGGATGATAATGATGACACTTTGTTTTTAGGGGGAGATATGGAACTGTTAATCTACTGATCCTTTGTCCTTCGTTTTTGCTTTGACTCTAGGGTCTTTGAAGCCCCTAATAATCTGTAGAGGGCAGTCCTTACTTTAAGAATGAATGAAACGATTTGCCAAGCATGCCTGAGTTGACCCTTAGCGTGACAGATAAGCTTATTTGGTAAGGTGACTGGTTGCCCTTGGTAATCTCCTGGTTATGATCTCCAAGACCAGACTTATCCAGGCCTTCCGTTGCATTTGAGGGAGACCAGAGAGGATTGAATGCAGATGACCTATCCCTACAGAGGGCATTGTTTTCTGTTCAGCGACATGGACTTCATGCTGTCATTGGGAAGGAGTCCATCCAAAGTAAGAAGGCCTGCAGGGCAACATTAGATTTTGCTTACCTTTTGTACCATTCTGGAGCAAGTTCTTTTCTGTATATACTTGTTGCCGCACCCTGCTTCCTGTCATTCTGTGACAATTTCCATAATTTGAATTTTCTTCCCCACGGAGGTCACTCTAGAGTTCCTTTGTCCAGCTCTTCCAGCAGAGCTCTACATGCATTTCCTGAGCACTCTGTTAAAACATGGGTTTCCCCCTTCCTCGCTTGCAGGCGATTCTTTTCATAAGCCAGTGCATGCAGGCTTTGAAGAAAGAACTCCTCCTTTAATGTACAGAAGCCCATCTGTAACTCTTTTAAAAGGCCCCCAATTTAACAAACCTGTGTGATTTCACAAGCTTCACACACATTGCTCTAGATATTTGCCATAGTGCGTGTTGAGAAAGCATGTGGAATTAGGAGGTCAAACTAAGTGTGGTTTGACTGCTGTGTCTTGGTTCAAGTCATATGACTATTCTTAGTTCTAATAAAGAACCACCTTCTTCAGATCTGTCTTGCAGGTTTATTGGGGAGATGGAGCTAATCTACACAGAACACTTACAGTAATTACTGATATCAAGAAGCTCAATAAGTTTTATTGTTATTATTTTAGATATCAGGTCCTTCCCTACATAAGATTGTCATTTTTCCATTTTAAATACTGTCACTTTCCAAAGTTATTATGAGTGAAAAGCCTCCACACTCTTCCTTTCCATTCATGAGAGTTTCTCTTGTCTCTTCTGGCAGCTTCTATTGGGGATGAAGAAAGGAAATACTTCTGCTCATTTAATCCCAACTGTTCTGCATTGTCCTCATCACCACGTTCCTTAGGTTATTACAGATGAGGACACTGTCACAGAATTTCAAATACTCTGTGTGGCAAGCCCTCCCTTCATTTTCATTCAGCTGTAATTGTCAGTTTACATTTTATAACTTCCTGGTGTAGAAGTTAAGCCAAGTGAAGCCAGGCTTGGGCTTTCTCTTGGCTTTAGCAATAAACTGTTGACAAGATCAGATCCTGAGCCACTTGCATCCCTCTGCCTCTTGTTTCTTTGCCTTGGGGTGGGGGAAGCAACTAGCAAGTCAAGGCAATAGATGGAGCAGGGTAGGTGTAAAGAGGGAGAGCCCAGGCGCTGCTGTGTCTTGTTGCTAGGCAACAGCATGTAGGGAGCAGACACATGCATATGCCTGCTAGCATCCTGTTGTCTTAGCAACAGAACATTTCCAGGGAGGGATAGGGTAGGTGGGGAACTGGGTTCAAATTATTCAAAGATCCAGGACCCCCAGAGTACCCTTTATTCTAAGTCCCACATGTTCACTTTCTTAATCTTCCCATAGTCATCAAGGCTGAAGTTTTTATCTTTCTTTTTTTCTTTAGTTCATCACCCAACATTTGTATGAGGTTTTTCCCTCAGAGCACTGCATTACCCCAGTCACACTGCAATTCATTAGAGCCCATCCATCCATCTCTGAGTCCTCTGGTGCTCCGCATGGCAGGACCTATTCTGTGAAATTCAAAATGAGCCCTTGCTCTAAGTGCAGCCCCGTGGGATGGAAATTAAACGCTCACTTGTATGGAAATTTAAATTCCAGGTTTCAGGTCTGTGAAATGATGCTAAGTCATTACCATCAGGGCCAAGGCTGTCACTCTTGAGCTTTTCAGCCAGTTCCAAAGAGTGCAGAAAAGAATGGGGGATGGGGAGGGAGGGAGGACTTCCTTCTCCTGGGGTAGTCTGTGATGTTCTCCTGTTAGGACACTGTGTCCTGCGTGCTGACCCATCAGTCCTTTGCCTCTCGCCGTTCTCCCCTCAGAGTGGGGCCATGCTTTCTTCATGTCCGAGCTTGCTGTTTCCACCACAGAGTCTAGAGGACAATGGCTGAATTCCTTTGGATGGCCTGGGCGCTCCTACAATGTCTCAATATTTTGAAACTAGGCAGGAGCTTCTGTTTCTGCAAGTCAGGCTTGAATCTTGGGGTTTTTATTGCTTAATTAGGTGACCTTGTGGTTTGAGGTAACTTCCTGCTTTTGCACCTTGTGTTTGTGACTATGTCTCTATCATCTTATGCCTTATTTTTAAGACCTGTCATGTCCAATTGCTATTGATGGAAACATTAGCTTTTCCTCTCCATTTCCAAGAAAACTTGTGTCTTAAGTTTGTTTTGGACTGATATAATAAATACAGTATCTGAGACTGGGTAATTATAACTCCATTTTCATATGTATATGTGTTTAGACCATGTGTGTATATTCATGTAGGTTGGGGGTGTGTGTGTTTGTGTGTGTGTGTGTGTGTGTGTGTGTGTGTGTGTTTATACACCAGGATGTGCATATTAATGTGGAGACCTGAGGTTGACATCAGGATCAACCTCAATCACTCTTCTACCTCATTCTTTTGAGGCTGGGTGTCTAGTTAAACTCCTATTTCTCCCATAAAGGCTAATTTGCTAGCCAGCTTACTCTGCAGATTGCCAGGTTCTGACTTCTGGGGCAGCAACTACCCAATTTTTCTTTTCACATGGGATCTGGAGATTTGAACTCTGGTCCTTTTGCTTGATCTGCAAGTGCTTTTACCACCAAGTCATCTCCCTAGTCCAAGACTGAGTTATATAAAAGAACAGATATTTATTCTGTCAAGCTTCTGGAGGTTGGAAAGTTCAAAATTAAAGTACTAACATCTGAGAAAGACCATCTTGCTCTGGATTCAAGAGAAGAGAGAGCAGAACCTACTCTCTTATCCCCTTTTTAAAACACCATTCATCTATCATGTGGGCAGATCTCCTAGTATCTCCAAATAGGGCCCACCTGTTACACTGAAGATCGAATTCCAACATAAGAATTTGGGGGAAACACGCTGAAATTACAGCACCCTGTAAACAATCCCAATATCTGAGTTTCTGCCTGTGAGCTCAGCATTTCCTAACGCTATGCCTGCATCTCCTCTGCTATCTCTACCATGGGTAGCTGCTGATCAGTTCACCCTACCATGGGGTAGTGGAATCACAGGACTTCTCTGCAGCCAGATCCTTGTCCTGACTCTCAGTGTCTGTAACATCTCAGGATTCATGGTACCCACCTGGGGGAAGGGCTTAACTTTAGACCTTTCTCCACTTCAGCTAATCTGCCTCTTTAGGAGGAGCAGGGGTGTCTGGTTGGAAACAGTAGTAAATTTGCCTCCACTTCATTTATAGCGCCCTTCCAAGGGTTCTTGCTCTCTCTATGAACACACACACACACACACACACACACACACACACACACACACCACTTACACACATACATAATTCAATAACAACAACTCTTCTATAATGTAATCTGAGTGAGAATTATTTACTATCTAAGTAAACATATATACTATTAGGCATAGAATAATTTTGTTAAAGATAGCCCATTCACTATCTAGTTCAAGGCTAAGCACATACTATCCAATTAAGAGATCTTTTTTAGAATTCAGTTGAATTAAATTAATCTTTACCCATGAATTAGAATTTTCTTTTGCTAAGCCTTTGACTTTCTTCCAGTGTGGAAGGCACCAGCATTTGGCCCAATATGGCAATGAAATGATTCAAATCCTAAATAGAAGGGGAGAGATTGTTTTCTTTAATAGAGCGCTGTTTACTGCACAGCAGTTTTACTTTGATTCCGTGGGCCTTTCATTAGAGTTCTTTCTTATTTTTGCAACAGAGCCTTAGTGATACTCATCCACAGCCACAGGTGTCTGTGAACAAGGATAAGTCAATGCATCTATGGTGTCTAGCATCCTGAAGGGCAAAAAGTTCCAGACAAGGAAAAATTTCATCTAGAAAATTTGACAGCTACATAAACCATAATCAAATCAAGCTAAACAACAAATATCTAAGTCAACACATGTACATATAAAATATATGACTTACATTTTATTAGAATCAATCAAGGAAGGATATATTTGTATCATAACATTGGCCCAGTGATAACTGAAGATTTAAGGGAAGTAAACAAAGCCTGGCACAAGCTTCGCCTAACGTTTCTTTACTGTGTCTCACCTTCACACTGTCCCCTGCCTTCTCTCTTGCACAGTTTAATTTTTTCTGCTGGAATAGATTGTTGCTGTGGCTCTTGTTCAGATAATGTAGTAGCTATCTCTCTATTTGTACATGCATTTTAGCTCATGTGCAGCATCTTGGTTCACATGTTGGACCTGACTAGATCTTCCAAAGGTAGCATGCATTGAGTTGAAGGTACAGATGCTGCCTTGGCAGGCATCACAAAGTTGTTTCATCTGCAAAGGAAGACGAAGAGGTGGAGAAGGAAGATAAGTAGTAGGAGGAAAAGATGAAGAAACAGGAAAAGGAAGAGGAAAAAGGGAAGAAGAGAAGAAAAAGGAGGAAGTGAAAAAGGAAGAAGAAAAGGAGCAGGAAGAGGAGGAAGAGAAGGAGGAAAAGAGGAAGAGAAAGTGGAAGAAGAGGAGGAAGAGAAAACTTCATACCCTTAAGATCATGCTAACTTTAAGACATGTTCTAAAAATCTTTGTTTTTCAAGAGTGCTTGATAACAGTAGGCAGAACAGCTCTTTGGTATTACTGGTCGGTCACAAACAATGCTCTATTGAAACAGAGCAAGGCTTTTCTTCCCTGGGTACATACAAAGCAGATCCCATCAAAGAATTAGACCCAAAGAGCTGAATCTGTCCTGTTGTAAAAGATCTGCTCAGCTGATTCACAGGAATGTATAGTTCAAGGCTACAGTTAAGGCCTGAAGATCATCGTCATGTTTTCATGGAAAAAAAAATGCCCTCTGTAGTCACCAATTTCTTGGCTCTCAATGAAGAAAATATCAGCTTATGGACCTCATCCATGAAATCTTCCTCTGTGTTTGAAATGTGTGTGTGTGTGTGTGTGTGTGTGTGTGTGTGTGTGTGTTTTAAGTGATTTCCATGAATCCTTTCAGCAAGTTGTAAAATAAAGTGGCTGCTTCTCTGTTTTTCAGGAAACTGGAGCTCCTGAGTTACAAGAGGAACCAGCGACCAATGCCAAGTCACTTCTGAGTGTGCCCTCGGTGACTGGGGAGCCACCGCTGAATCTCCCCAACTGGGGCATATGCAAACTGCAGGATGAGGTCCCTTTCTGGGCATGGCTTGCTGGATGGGTGGGGCATGGCTTGCTGGATGGGTGGGGCGTGGCTTGCTGGATGGGTGGGGCATAGCTTGCTGGATGAGTAGGGCATAGTTTGCTGGATGGGCGGGGCGTGGGCTTGCTGGATGGGTGGGACATGATTTGCTGGATGGTGGGACATGTCTTGCTGGATGGGTGGGGCTCTGTGAGATCCTTGCCTTGTCCATCTCTTCAGGGTCCATAAGACTCTGGAGATAAGTCAGGACTCTTAAATGTCCATCTCTAAAAGAGTATTCTGGCTGGATATTTCAGCTGTAAACACCCACCACTCAAAGATCTGGGAAAATGTTTCTCACCGTAAAAGTCAAAATTGTTGGTTATCCTGGTGCAATCTCTTCTCAGAATGCAAGAATGACATCGAACACCTGCTGCTGTGGGATCATCCGGAATAAAGTGACCCTCTTGGAAGTGCCCTGTGCACGTTTGGGTGAGTGGTAGACTGATTCATTCTTTGTTCTCTGTGAGCACCTAGAACATGCGTCCACCTTGTTTCTTGTCAGAGTCAGGCTGTGGCTGCACTGCGTGCTGGCGATTGCCGTCCATTGGGCAGGGACTCTCTCCTGATTCTTGTATGAGAAACTCACCAGTTCATTCATCACCCATCAATCATTTTCCTCAGTGACTCATCATCTGAAAGTTTCAGTCCTCGGTCCCCTATTTCTGAGACTGGTAAATAGCGTGTCATTCCAGCAAAAGGCGGAGGGGGCGGCAGCCCATCTGGACCCTTGAGTTTGATTTCATATTTATGAAACAGCTTAAATGTCAGTTTGAGTGAAAAACGACACCTTCTCCAGCTTCTCACATTAGTGCCTGTGGCTGCCACTGAGTCTTTTTTCTTGTTTCCAAAGGCAGCTGGTGGCTTCCCTCTGTGACAGGGATGGGAAAAGGCGAGGGGGGGGGGATACATGGACGGATGGATGAAGAGGCAGATGGGTGAGACTACAATTAGTACCCTCACCAAACAGAAGAAAGAGATGAACTGATTAAAAAAAAGAAATAAGTGGGACAAATTCTCTTGTTTCATAGGGGAATTTTGTTCTGTGCTGAGGCTGTTGAGATATTCTTTCATTATTTTAGGTTGAAAAATAAAGGTAACTAGGTAATGAAGCTTCAGAAAAATGAGTCATTCATGATTCCACCACTTTAACAATTGTGATCCTTGGGATGTGTCTCTTCCCACTTGTCATTTGCAACATAAGTAGCATCTAAAATTCAAAATAAAATGTACAAGAGGGACTTGAGACTTGTACTTGGGACTTGGACCCTCTTGTACTTGGGACTCACAACAGATCAAAACCTTAGTAAATTCTTAGTCTACACCCAAGGAATTCTGGGGAAAATGCAAGCAAGGTTGTAAGTGAACACCTTTCAGGTAGTTTCTAAATGTGCTCTAGTTTAAGACAGTCTTTATTAATGAGACATGTTGATCTCACTGGAGAATTTTTGCAAAATGACCTTAGGATGAGACACAGCGTTTGCCTGACCTGGTATCCCCCACGCCCCCTCAAAAGGAGCTTTGTGTTTTCTGTACACCTAACCAAATGGGAATGAAGCAGAGCTCAGCTCACTGATGTGTGGACTGGATAGGTCTTGAGTTCTGTCAGGAGGAATGCCTGTCTTATCCGTGAAGTCTCAGTAAGGACTACTGAGAACTTCTCGCTGGGTGCATTCTAGGTATTGAGAACTCAGCAACATCATCCTAGGAGGTCAATAGAGCACACTTCTGGGTGTGTCCGTAGTGTTTGCAAAAGAAATGAGGTCATGAGGACTCTGACCTCATGAGCAGCTTAATCTATTGATACATTCGAAAGTTTAATAGATTATTGGGGAGAGTAGGACTGTGGAAGGTGGGGCCTGGGTGGAGGAAATGTTCCACTAGAGGTGTCCCAACACCTTCACCTGAGCCTTTCCTGTTACTGTTTGATAAGCTGCTTTTTGCCTAGCGCCATGTGAGTGAGCTTCTTGACCAGACTCTCCCTGCCTTGATGGATCAAAACCTCTGGAATCATTGCAAAACAAATCTTTCCTCCTTTAAGTTGTTTCTGTCAGCAACAACTCTGAGGAACACACACATGTGCACATATACACATACACATCTTAAGAAATAGAAAAGTATGATTTTCTTTATTTGCATTTGTGTGTGTGTGTGTGTGTGTGTGTGTGTGTGTGTGTGTATGTTTGTATCAGATGGCACTGTATGTCCCTATGGAGGTCCAAGGGTCACTTTGAGAATTATCCTGGATTGCCTCTACCTCCTTTTACCTTCCCTCTGGGATTTCCCAGGCTGTGCCCACCAGGACCAAAAACGTAGGTCACTGGAACTTCCACTTGGCATTTTTACATGGGACTTGGGATCCAAACTCAGGTCCTTCTGCTTGTGAAGTAGAGTCTCTCCCCTGAGCTATATTCCAGCTCTAAGGTTTTCTTAATGAAAAGCTTCAAGAACTTTCTAACAGAAGAGCAAAAAGACCAGAAAAACCAAGGAGCAAAGAGGAGAACTGAGGAGGTAGGACACCTAGAAAGAGGTATGTGTGGCAGATAGATGGTATGATGGGACCTTCATGGCCTTGATCAGAGCAAGTGCAACCTTACAAAGTTCCTTCAGAGTGGGGCCTCTGTCAGTGCCTGGTGAGGTAGTAGGAAGCCCCTTGGTACAGAGCTGCTAGAAGGAAATTCAGAAGTCTCAGGGAACTTTCTGGTGTCAGATGCAGCCATGGGGAAGAGGAAAGAACTGATAGGTGTTGTTCTTTATGTGATTTGGTCAAAGCCAGGCCAGGTCTTCAGATGTCTTTAACCATCTTCAGATGTCTGATCAGGTGTGAATGTTGAATCCCCTTTGTTCTTCCTGGGAGGGTATTGTTGCCTCCCTGTTGTGAGGAAAGGGGAGGAAGGAAACTTTACTTTGATGCTAAAAGTTCCAGGACCCTAATATTTACCTTTGTTTGTTATTTATTTATTATCTATTTTTGGGCCAGCGTATCCCAGGTAACTCTGATTGGCCTTGTACTGCTTCTCTCGTCTCTGCACTTGTCTGTGCACTATGCACATCTTTACATGGATGTTTAAACATCTTCTAAGCCAAAGAAATTGATTAACTGAGGAAAAAAAGTGATGTTTTTCTTTATAATGATTTCTCATCCTTTCAGACTTTCTTATACTTTTTGACTTAGGTGTAGACATTATGGAAACACTAATTTAATTTTCATTAAATTCACATTCAAGTATCTGCCCATTGTTACTTAGTCTGACTCATTAATTTTAGTGTCTATAATTAAAAATATTTTATGATTCTGATTTTATGATTATTTTATTATTTCTCAATTTCAGGTCACTTGAATTACTTCTAATTTTTGTTATTCTAAGTTATGCTTCGGTGAATACTTCTTAGCATATGCCCCCATCTCCCAATTTTGAATCTTTTTTTCCCTTTGGGCTTTATTCCCAGAAATGGAATATCTAGGTCAAAGAGTATGAATGTTCTTGGCCTCTTGGTATATATGAGATAAAGGGACCAAAAAAAGACTTTTTTCCATTTTGCTGAGGATCTTCGCATAAAAGATCATCGACAGAAAGAGGAAACAAGGATGGAGCTTCCCGTTTCCAGCACAGTCTTTTTGTAATTAAATAATGAGGATGACCTATAACTTCTGGGATGTGAACAAAGGAATTTGGCTTTTGGAAGTTTCATGGTGACACAAGAACTTTATTTAGATCGATATGTTTGCTGTTGCCAAAGCTAGCAAAAGAGAGTATAAGAGGCAGAAAGTGGCCTTGGTATATAAGGCCTGGCTAAAAGCAGGAAGCAGAAGGAAGCAATGCTGATGAGGGAAAGCCACAAGCCTGCACCGTGCTGCTAGGGCTCCCAGATGACGCTCTTAGCAGCATCAGCTCAGAGGGAAGAGTGGTGGACAGCAAACTAAACTGAAGCCAAGCCTGGCCAGGGTGCACCGCACACCAGGAAAGCAGTTAATTCTAAAGTCCATTATCTGAAATCATTCAGAGAAATGCATATTTTGATTGATTACCATAAAGACATAAATAGTCAATGTTTTAATAGTATCGTTAATTTTTTTGATCACAAGACTAAAATTGTTATGCAGTTTTAGGAAATGTAGAGAATTGGAAAGAAGAAATTAGAAAACATATTATTTTCATACCCCAAATCACTGTTTGGATAAGTCTATTTCCTTTTCGATGTGAACACAGACACATGTACACATGTGCACGTGTATACATATACAACCTCACAGGATCAAGAGGTCTGTGAGTATAAGCAGTAAAATATACTTAAATCTCTTTTGTTTTAAAGGAAAGGAGGGGGTGAAAGGGGAGAGAAAGAGAAAAACTGTTTTGCTGCATAGACCAGGCTAAACAGGAACCCAACTACCACCAGTAAGAGCTGGGATCAGAGGTGTGGGCTAACACAGAGTCTGATTGCGCCTCCAGTTTTTTCTATTTTTGAGTATTTGTTTATCTCATGCTCCTTGACTTGATATATCTGGGTCAGGAGGTAAGGGGGGTTGTAACATCCCGTCAGACTGAGAGCCATGGTAGTATGTGGGGGATCTCACCCCTTACCCAAGAAAAGATTGGGTTCTGTTCTGAAATCTTGACATGATTTTCTTTGCAGTTGCTGCTACTTATTTTCTCTGTAAATCTCATATCTCTCTCCAAGGTCAGTGTTAAAGTTGATTTTTCTTAAAGCAAGATTTAAAAAAAAAAAAAAAGCTTTCAAGGAACTCCTGAGCTCGAAAGAGATCACTAAAACTACAGCATGTGCTGGAAGAAGACAGTAGAGAAGGAACTCTGAGAAGAGCGGTTTTGTCTTAACTTATTTAAAAGCACCCAGGGGGGCTGGAGAGATGGCTCAGAGGTTAAGACTCTGCCTCACAAGGAGAAGGTCCTGAGTTTGGATCCCAGGTCCCATGTAAAAATGTTAGGCAGAAACAGCAGCCATCTGCGTTTCTAGCCTTTGGATAGAGCCTGGGAAATCCAGCAAAAGGAGGTAAAAACAGTCCAGGAGATTCCTGAAATCACCTTTGGTCCTCCACAGGGTGATATAGTGCCCTGACAGACACGCACACACATGTATGCATACAGCATACATACTCACATGCACACTCACACACATGGAAAAATAAAATGAAAACAAAATAATAATAAAAAGCACCCAAGGATACTGAAGAAATGGAAATAACTTGGTGTTAGAGAGAAATCAACTTTGATCTGGAGAAGGAATTATGCCTCTAAAATCCACTTTGGAAATACGTGAGCTATAAAGACATCAAACATAAGAATATGGATAAGTCACTATCCTTGCTTCTTACATATACTTGCTTCTTATACATACTCAGAATCTTCTGGCTCTCATTTTGATCAGGTGTCTAGTTAATGAAATTCAGCAATTACCGTTCTTAGGATCAGTGCAGTTATCCTTAGTTTATGTCAAGGTTATATATGCCTTTTATTTTGTTTTGTAAATTTTTTTGTGTGTAAGTCTAATATTATGAAATTTGTTTTAAAATTGGGTGGATACTTGTTGAGTCTATAGTATTGTGCAATAAACAGTTTTACAGGTCTTTACATGTACACACAACACATACTTGCACACTTTCTAAAAACAGCTGGGAATGGTAGAACTGAAATCACTAATACACGTGCCTTCTCGCTTCCTTAAATGCTTTCAATCACCCTGGCTTCATCCCTGCACTTTGATTACAATTTTCTCTTCATATTTATGCAATCTAATCTTATAATCAAATGTCTCAATGGACCACCATATGGTTCCATGTCTTCAGGCTAAATTTGCTTTCAAAAAGCTTCTGGCTTCTTCCAGCCGCCGGAAGGCCAGGGTAGCAAGCCCTTCAGAAGTAAGATGCCAATTTGCTGATTGCTGCTCTTTCTGCCCTGTTGCGAAGGCCTGGCAGCTGTTCAGTATAGAGACGGTGCAAAGTGAAGTTTCTCACCCTGAATATGTATATATATATATATATATATATATATATGAATATAAGAATATAAGAAGGGTTAACCCTTCTTATATTCCACTAATGAAAGACTATTTAAAGCTAGCGTATCATCGTCTTATTCAATTGGTAAAACACCTGGAGGAAGTCATGTTCTGAGAAGGGTCCTCTGGAATTTTGCTGTGCTTAATTCCATTTACAAATGGAAAGCACTTCAGCAGCAGAAAAGATGACCGTATCCACAATTGCTTCCATAGTCACTCACACCTCAGAACAGGATGACTATAAAATTTTCTGTTTGCATTAATGTAGTTAATGAGTTATCTTACTAAGTGTTAAGACACCAACTACAATTCAGAAAGGTTTGACGACAGCTTTAGCTTTCCCTTGTATTAAATTTATAAATCAAGACTATTCTATTTGTTACAATGTCTTTTCATTGGAATTCAGATAAAAGCAAACACCATTATTTGACTTTAGCAACAGAATGCCTCTGATTAGCATTACCTGTGAACTACTAATTTGTTCTATTAACTGCCACTTCCAAAATGCAAACATCTCCTCTGGGGTGTATCTGGGCTGTGGTGACATTTTAATTCGGATTATTGAATCACCCCATGTCTAAAGGATATCAATTGCTTGTTGTCTGTTTATCTTCTTTTAGTCTATAACTGTTTTTTTTAAACTTTAAATTTGAGTTGTAGATGACTTAACTTTAGACACATGGCTACCTTTCCAATCTTTCAGACCAGGGGTTTTCCCCTTCTGTATGGTTAAGAACATTATTATTTTGTGCTTTATAATGAATCATTGCACTACTTGGTAGCTTAGGACAATAGCACACATGATATTTTGCTCACGTGCTTGGGATCTGGGCAGATCTTGAAGGGGACGGCATCTTCCAGCTCTTCTTGGAGTCAGGGCAGCTTAGTTAGACCTGGAGGAGCCATATCTAACACCCTTAGACATGGCTGTGGGCAGTGAGCAGTGGTCTAATGAAGTAACTTGTGTAGGCCTGCAAGCCAATTGTGTACTCTATGCCTCAGATCCATTTTGTGGGACATCATGATTGTTGAAGACAACCATCATAGTAGTATTTATACCAAGGAAATTGGCAAATTCTGTCCAGGAAGCAATTTTTCTTCCCATTACTGTTACCTATAAATTGGTGGATGATTTAGGATTTAACAGCCTATCACTAGCTTGAATGTCAATGAGGACTGAGGATCTGGGTCTTAGAATCTCTCCTCATCAGTCTTTACATGGAGTGTGGACATCGTCCTAGCACAGTAGCAGGGATTCATGGACACATCCTAAGTAAAAGCAAGAGTAATGGGTAGAAGCAATGTTACTTTTTATGACCTTTGTCCTCCAAAGTAATACAATATCACTTGACTTGGGCTTTAGTCAGGATCACAAAGACCATCCTGTCAGCCATGGCCACCATCCCATATAGCCTCCCCTTAGCTGGTATTCATAGTGTGAAGACCTCACCTCCAATCTTACTGCCAAGCTTCCCTAGTAACTCCTTAGCAACACCTGAGTCATTAAAAAATATGACCCCACCCACGGTCCCTCTTCCTTCCATATACTCTGGTTTCTCTGTCCTTCTCTTCCCCCTTCCCACCTTTGCATAATCTCATGCTGTCATGGCAGACTCTCTCCCTAGCTTAAGCTGACCTTAATTGATCTATTTTATTCTAATGCTCTCCCACTATGGTTCCTATAGCCACCAAGCCCTCAACTCTAAATAAACACCCAATGTCCCTTATGTCAGTTTCTCTCTGTTCACAGACCTTCACTTGGCTCCCAGTATTGAAGTCACTCTCTATTCCTTTCCCACATGACTAACCATCCTGGGCTTAAGTCACAAAGATCACCCTGGGCTTAAGAGGAGGGGACATGGACTCCCTTTTTCAGTGGGAGAATGAAAGTGCACATGTGAGTCAACAAAAAAAGGAAAACTACTGTGGCCATTTTTGGAAAATACAGTCTCCTGCCTCACTAGGTCCACTTAATCAGTCATGGATCTTTTTGCAACACATGCTTTGAAAGTCTATAAGAATAATTTGCATAAGCGAAGAAAGGACATGGCATCATAAAGCTGGAGATGAACTGTGTGAACAGAGCTAAAGAGGTGGCAAGGGACAAATGTACTCAGTGAGCAGGGGAAGAGATTACCTGTCTGGAGTTTGACTTGTAATGAAGTTAGCTTGGTAGATTACAGCAAGATTCTTCATGGTGTCTGTAGTAGTTTCCAAATGCCGAATAATAAGTAACCACAAATTTAGTGTCTTAAAAAAACTCTCATGTCCTCTCTAGCATATCTTAGCCCGGGGCCTCTCTTTGGGCTTTGATAAGGATGAAATCAGAGTTCTTATCTGTCTCTGCACTCTCTCAATCTTACTGCAGTGGTTGTGGGGTTTCCTTTCTCAGTAGCTACAGATTGAGATCCCTGTTGTCTTGCTAGCTCTTGACTGGGGACTACCCTTACGTCTTGGAGGCTGCGCCCAGACGCAGATACCCCTCTTTATGAGAAAAATTACAAGGTATGGATGATCCTGTGAAATCAGGAACATTATTCTGCCTCTGAAAAGATAGGTGAGTGTGCAACATGCTTGCTGTGCAAACATCAGGCCTTGAGTTTGGATCCCCAGCACACGTGTCAACAGCTGGGTGTGGCTACATGTACTTTCAGGACCTGAAAGGCTTGCTGGCTTTCAGTTGTGAATTCCATGCTCAACGAGAGACCCTGTTTCAAAAATAAGGTGGAGATTGATAGAGAAGGACATCTGACATAGATCTTTGACTTCTACACACTCATGCATGGTGTGACTGCACACACACACACACACACACACACACACACACACACACACACACGGACTATTCTGGTCACTGGTATCTCTGTTCTCAAGAAGACATTGGTGTGACTGTGGCTTCTGGGATCAGCTAGAATAGTTCCCTGATTTTGGAGACTCCATGATGTGTTCACGTCCACCAGCAAAATCTCTTTTTAAATATCAGCAGTGACATGTAATACAACCTCACCATGAAGTAAAATCCATAAAGTCTATGATTCTTGGGTTTATTCTGGGAGAGCTGAGAGGATATCATGGTGGCCATTGTAGAATTCTGCCTCTGCCAGAGTGGCAGATTCTTTTTTCTCTCTTAAAAGCTAGTGAAGCTTCCCAGCTATATACTAGTCCACTATGCTGGGTGCATCGTTCAAGCTGTTTGAGGCTCAGTTTTATCATTAGGAGAAAAGAAAAACTAATGTAAGGTCTATCCCGCGGGGTTGGCGCGAGGGGCTGATCCTCTGAGCAGCTGAGCACGTGCGGAGTCAGTGTTAAGAAGCTTTGCTTGTCTCTTTGTAAGTCTCAGTTCAAACTCTATGTGTCTTAACTTCCTGAGCGCAGCAATCTCACAACTCCAGACCCTCACTTAGCATTTCACCTCTTGATCCTTGTGCTATTGGCTAATTTTCAATTTTCCTTTTTAATTTTTTGTTTTTTTAACGTGGGACCTGGGATCCGAACTCAGAACCTTCTGCTTTGGAGACAGAGTCACAACCCCTGAGCCATCTCTCCAGCCCCAGTCAATTTTCCTTTTTGACCTGTGAGCTTCTTGAGGACCTTTGGGTTACTCACAGGACTCACCCAAACCCTCTCACAGCATCTTCTCTCCAACAGAAGGCCCTTAAATATTTCATTGAAGAATGAATGAATGAAAATGAGTTGCCCAAGTAACAAAGAATGTTAAAGTGGTTGATAAATGAAAGAACCTTCTTTTAAAATCGCAAAGGATACTTATCTGTGCTGGGTCTACAATCCCAGCCCTTGGGATGCAGAAGTAGGAGGATCAGGAGTTTAAGGGAAGCCTTAGCCACATAAGGAAATTGGAGACCAGGAAGGGCTGCATAGACCATATTCCCATTCGCCCTCCCCAAATAATCCTCCCATAAAAACAAAAACACTTAGAAAAATCTCCCTGAAAGAAATATCTTAATTCAGCAAAACATAAACTTCATCTTACCACACTGTGTCAGTTTGCATGGAGAAAGTGACCTCTGTGAAGTAGCAAACGTCTCCCTCCCCTTTCAGTACTGTGTCTGTATAATGTAGCTGTTTCCATGTTGAATGAATGAATGAACAAAAATATTGGTTCTTCTAAGGGCAAAGATGCTCTGATTCAATTCTTTGGCTCACGCTGACTTACCCAGGTCCTCACCTCCTATGTAAATGGGAAATGGGACTCACATAGGAACCTGAGGCTATGGTCTGAGTCTGGCCACCGTGGTACTGTCTCAGTGTTCCGGCACCACAGCCGGCTCCTTCCCAGGAGCTCAGCCTTCTAGCAAGCAGCCACTTCAGCCAACAAGGGCAAGAATACTCAGGGCTAGCATTTTCTCCAAGGCCATCCTTAAAAAAAAGTCACAGTGGTGATCCGTGTCAAAAAGGGGAAACTGGAAAATTCTCGGTTCTGCGTAAATCCAGGAGAGGTTGTGGCGAAGTGCTAAAAATAGCCCGCGTTATTCTGCTCAATTCTAATGCATTTAATGCAACAATAGATATTTCATTGTCATTAAATGAAGGGAAGGTAGGAGGATCTAATTCTATCTCTAGATTCCTTAATAAGCACTCCATTGTCAGTGAAATCACTTACATTGTTCATTCTCCAAATAAAAGGGCGCATGCATTTGGCAAGCACTAAGGAGGAGAGAACTTGGGGGCCTGGTGCAGGGCTAAACTGTACCGTGGAAGGAAGTTGGTGGCTTCTGCTTGTTCTGAGATGAAGATCTTCGCGGCGGTGGAATCGGGGAGGTAGTGTTTAGGTGAGATAGAATTGACAAATGCTTCACTTTATCCACCTCCTCACACCTCCACGAATGTGGGGTTTCTGTGGCAGGATTTGGAGATGAGATTTTCTGCTGTATAGGTTTCTTGTCAGGATGAATGAAGACCCTGTTAGCCAGGCTGTTTTACCTGGCATGGCCTGTAGGCGGAGCTTTTGTTCCAGATTGAATCACCTGTGGGTCTAAGGCAGCCGCTTTTTCCCCCAGCTGACAGTGGGCTGGAGAGTGGCAGAGGGCAGTCCTGGGAAATCTGCCTCCAGGGACGTCTAATCGAAGAGCCAGACATGGCTCTCCGTGTGCCACATAACAAATCCTCAGTATTTGCTAATCAGCCATTAATGCTCTATTGATAAGCAGGGCCGAAACTCACAGAGACGGGCTTGTGGATTTACACGGCTGCTCAAGTTCACAGTCTGAAAGAAAATCTTTTCCTTTCCTGATTTTTTTGTTTTCTTCTCTGAGGTTCTTAAAGATTAGGAGTTTGACAAATTATCAGAGACAATGGGTTTCTTGAGGTGTTGAAAGGGAGAAATCATTTGAGATGTACAAATGTCTTATTTTTCAAAGACAAATGCACACACACATAGATAATGATTAAAACACTGTATACATTTCAGTGTCACAGAATTCTAAAGTCTCTGATGTGATGCCTGATGTCTATTCTATTATGTGACGATTTACAAATCAAATTTAAATGAGTTAAAAATTGAAAAAGCCCCAAATTTTCTTCTTCACTTGCATACTTCAAGGTCTTATGGTTATATAGTGGCCACTTTATTGGAAAGTGCAGGTCTAAATCATTACTGCAACCACAGACTTTTTATTAGAAAATAATGGAATAGAATTTTCAAAACATAAATGGGAAATTAGAAGAAAATATGGGAAGGCAGGAGAATGTGTCTGTGTGAGAGAGAGAAAGAGAGAGAGAGATCACTGTTGATGAACATTGTACCCTGCTTCTGTAATTATTTTTAAAGTCAAGCTATATTTTTGCAACTATAAGTAAATAGCAAAAGTATGTCTGGTTGCTATTGCCTCTTAGTCGTTTCCATATTGTCAAGATGAAAATAAATTGAGACTTTCTCTTGGTTCACTGACTGCTGTTTATTTTTACCTAGTCAATCAATGCTGGCTCAAGTTGCTGGAAAGTTAAAAAGTCTTCCAGGTAGTTATTCTGCTTCTACAAGATCAATGTAAGTAATGTGACTCATGGTCCCAGAATTAAGGAATGATCATGGTGTCAGATGAGTACACTTGGAAACTCATGGCACCAGATATGACTCAGGGAATGGTTTGAAGGTGAGGAGCTGCACCAGTATTCATACTATAGTAAAATCACTTAAGAATTTAGATTTTCATGATGACCTTGAGAGCAGTTCTAATACCAATTGCCCAGACCAAAGTTCTTCTTTTTAGCAAACCAATAGTTCTTTGATCGTAGTGTGTGTATATATATATATATAGTCTTTTTGATCTGTGGTTTGGGGTCTACAGGGAAGTTGGAAACTTTTTACTGTCATAGTCCTTTTGGTATTTCGTTGGACTTTGAAGAACCGCAAGAACAACGGTGAGGGTCGGTGTTTGCTTCCAGCCCTGAGCTGTCTCCCTTAATCTTTACTCTCTGAAGTGGTATGACAGGTAAGACCAGCAGACCTGAACCTTCCAACTTTTGCCTCCTTCTCTCTAACATCCAGTTCACATTTTCACAGCACCAGCAATTTGATTTCATCATTATTTTTTTTCTGGGCATGATTAGGCACTGTATAATTGGTTTGTGACAACACCCTCTCTTCCCCCTCCCTACAATTTTGAAATTCAAGGCAGAATACAGGCTTTTTAATTTGCAGCTGGAGAAAAACTTGGCCCGAAACTGTGAGTTCACTCAGAAAAACGCCTGACAGTTCAGAAGGGTTCTTGGTGAATATAGAATCAGAGCTAGATGTCCTCAAGGGACAGTCCTGTCAAGCCATGGTAGCTTGATGAATCGTCTCTCTTCTCCCGGGAGATGTTTCTGTCTGAAGAGCCAGAACATTCCGGTCTGAGCACCCTCATGCTTGAGCAGAGAGGCAGGGTTGCAGAGCAACAGAGCAGCAGGACCCCTTCCCGGGCTTGCCTCTGGTATGACCCTCATCACTTGCTTTTGTGGTTACTTCAGCCGTTTCTTCTTTTTTCATTCAGCATCCCTTTGTAACACTTTACACTTGACAGGTTACAGATTACTTTTAATTAATTATAGTTTAGGTTGGCTACCTCCTACTGACATTTAGAGAAGCATTATAAACTCATTTGGTAGTACATCTTCAAATCAACTTAGAGGATAAATTTCCTCTGGGCAAGATTTTGTTTGTGTTGACAGATTTTTATTCATTTACCTGTTCACTCATTCATTCAATATTTATTAATTCCTATTCTTGCTAGACAGCAAGAGGAGTCATCAGATTGTAAAGATGAATGCATCCCTTTTTCTGAGACAGATTCATAAGCAGATATTCCCAATTATAAGTTCCACATGGAGATGGAAAAAGTGGTTTGGGAGCATGAAAAAAGAAATGGTTGAGTATTTTAAATTTTCATGGTTACAGATCTCTGCCTTTCTGCTTTTTTTTTTCTGGTTCTCTAGCTTGAGATTGATAACGTTAATGGAGCAGTAGTGACATTAGCTAGTGTATCTTGAGCACTCACCATGGGCTCGACATTATTTCTAGCATTTGATATATGTTACCTAATTTGATTTTTTTCCCCTTGAAATTTTTATTGACTGACTGAGCTCGGTGGTTAAAGTGTCTGGAGTTTGGTTTCCCAGATCCTACATAAAAATGTTGGGAGGACATGGCAACCCATTTGCAGTTTCGGTACTGGAATATGGAGCCTGGGACTCCCCAGAGCGAGCTGGCCAGCCATACTAGTGGTAGAGGAGAGTTCTGGCTTTAATTAGAGGCTGAGTCTCAAAAACACGACAAAACCAAACCAAGTACAAGAGGCAGAAGAGCAACTGGGAATGATTCCCAATGCCAGCCTTGTACCTCCACAGATATCTCTTACAAATGTGCTCACATACCCAACACATATGTGTACCCCTATATACATACATGAAAAATATAAAGAGAAAATAAAAATTTTTTGGTATATTCATTATGATAATGGATTTCATAAAAACAATTTCTTTCAAGTATAGCATATACTTTATCCACATTGACTTTCATTCCTTCTACCCTCCTTATTTTCTTCTCCCCAGCTTTCTACCTTCTTTGAGTCCTTTGTTCATCTCACACTCACACTCATACAGAGTGAGCGAGAGAGAGAGGAGAGAAAGATAAAAAGAGAGAGTTCCATGTGTTTAAATGCAATGTAAAGTTCCTAAATGATAGAAAGCATATATTTGTTTTTCTATTTATACCATGCCTAGGCATATACTGAAGGACTGTATATTGACATAATTAACCTTTTTTGGCAACTTCTGTGAGAAGAAATTAGTTTTATTTTATTTTATTTATTTTATTTTATTAAGTAGAAGTGGCTAGTACTTGATAAGTCATCACTTGGCGGATTCCACGTCCACTCTCTGCCGGTGTGTACTCCAACGCACTGTATGTCACCCACCATGGAATTATGGGGGTACACGGATCTGCTGGAGAGCACCCATCCATTTGGATTGAACAAGTACATCATCTAAAGCTGAAACTCCATGCTGCGATCCTGTGCAGGGAGGCGGACAGATTAGAATTGAGTGGTGAAAATCCCAAGATGATAATGAATCACACTGAGTTATGGGGGGTATCATTTTGCAAAACATGTCAGACACATGTGATAACTTAGTAGTCTTGTGAGCGTCATGAGATCTTCGCATGTTAGAAGCATGTGATGGCTTACTGGGCAATTACGAATCTTCAGAAGGGCTGTGTTTCCCGGTCACAGTTCCTGGAGGCACTTGACATTTCTTGGCTGATATCATTGTGGCTTATTCCTTTTGCACTGACTGGAGCACGTTCTCATTTTCCCACAACCTGCTGGCTCCATCGTATTTCTAAGTCTAAGAGAGTGTGATTGAGCCTCCTTGGAAACAATGGAAATGTATAGTGTGGAGCACTATGAGTTGTACCGAAAGGACCTATGTTGGAAACTCCCGGGCTGTGAAGGACTTACCAGCCTTACTTACCAGGCTTACCAGACAATGTCTCATCCCCCCTGCCACCCGCCCTGAGGCTTCCATTTCTTCATTAGTAATCATTGGCTGACTTCTTTATCCACTTCATAGAAATTCTTCCTTGCTACCCAGGCAAGGCAATATGTACCCTGTGCATTAGTCTCCCTTTTCCTCTCTGCAGCGCCCTCTGCTGTCCTCTCTAGACCCGGGCCCCCCTGAAGGCCATCACCCAAGCCCAGGATGAAGAGCACCCTGAGGCTACAGGCAGGGAAAGAGTCCACCATCCTCACTGGAAAGCCCCCTGAAGGCATCAGGCATTCTGCCTCCCTTTCTCTTCCCTCACAGCTTTTGAGGGATGGAAAGATGAAGGAATCCCATGCATCCTAGGTTTGCGAAGCAGGTTTGATCCTTAATGGACTCATAAGCATGCCCCAATGCACTATGTATAGAAAGGTCCAGTCTCTGTATTGCAGCACCCTCTGAGAAGACCAGGTCTATCCCAGACACAAAGTAGGGGAATATGACATGATGTTCTCAATGTCCCACATGCTGTCTGCTCTTGCACAAAGGAAGCAACTTCAGAGATGGAAAGACTAAGATACGTTACTCCCCTTCCACAGTCCATAGTAACCCACTCAATAAATGTGGCACCGTAGATAGTAAGAGTCTTCCTTTCGCCTGGGTCCCAAGCAGTTGGAACCAGTCTTGCAAGAAAGAGGCAGAGAGCTTGTTTCTTTGAGCCTGTGGCCTGTAAAGAAAATCTGAAAGATTTTTCCAAAGTTTGTTTAGCTTTTGGCTCTTAGGGTTTATTTATCTTAATTCCTTACATTTGAGAGAAGCTTAGCGGCTATATGAGTAGATCTTTGAGCCAGACATTTTCTGTTCAAATCCCGGCACAAATCCTGGCACTTCTGTGGCCTTTGGCAAGTCCTAAGACTTATTTGTCCCTGGTGTTCCTGTCTGTAAAGGATGTGTCACCAGGTATGGATGGTAAGGGTTAGGTAAGTTAACATAGACAAACCACTTAGAAAGCCGCCTTCTGCACAGTAGATTTTATTATGATTGCTATTTTGTGATTTGAATGTTTCCACATAATGCC
Source organism: Typhlomys cinereus (assembly GCA_023101885.1). NCBI lineage: Eukaryota > Metazoa > Chordata > Mammalia > Rodentia > Platacanthomyidae > Typhlomys > Typhlomys cinereus. The sequence continues at coordinate 4,390,784 of JALPQD010000098.1, read as the reverse complement.
TGTATATTACAGTCTTCATTGGTACAACAGCCTTAGCTGCAGCAGCCACAGCTCACAGGAAGAAAAACCCAGGGCTCCAGGGGAGTTCTCAGGTTCACTCAGCTAAGGAAAGACAGACAGACCTTAGCAGGTGTCCAGGTTTCTTTCCAATCACATTCTGTTGTCCTCTCAGAACCTGAACTCAGAAAAAATAATGAAGACCCAAGAAAGACATAATCCTGACAGCTTGACTGAGAATGGAGACTTTGGATTTGCAATCTGCATTTTTAAGAAGACCTAAAAGCTTCAGTGAGTCATTAAATATGTGAATTAACTTTTATGCTAGGTTGTATTTTTAAATGGGAATGGTCCCATTTTTTATACAAATAAACTCAGTGTTTGTTGCAGCCTGTTTTCATGTTGCTGATAAATACATGATCAAACAATTTAGGGGAACAAAGGGCTTATACTTTCTTATGTTCTGGCTACAGTTCACAGTCAGACTTGGCAGGAGAGTTCACGCCAACAGAAGGAGCTGAGGGAACTGGCTACATCAAGTCCACTGGAATTGCTGAGAGAGGGACAAATATTCTCTCTTGCTAGAATACCTGCAGGTCAACATGACAAAGTCAACTGCTGAATCAACTCCCTTTATCTTACTCACCTGCTGCGGGAAAGGTTCCACCTACCGTGGGTTGGGTCTTCCTATATCAACCAGACAATCCCCCATGGGTTTGCTTAGGGCTTCCTCCAGTTACCTACTCTTCAGTCTTCAATTGTCAAGTAAGGATTTTCTTGAGAAACATAACCAAGAGAATATATGTGTAGATTATGAAAAAAGATTGTTTGATTGACTTGTACAACAGGGGCTGGATGGTTCAACCCTGGCCAGCTACATGCTCGTGGTGTAGAGAACCCAGTTGTTTAGTGAGAAGCTGCATGTCCTAGCAGTTCTGGCTCGAGCTCAAGTCCTAGAAGCTCTGCTAAGAGTTCCTAGCATTAATTAAGTCCATGCTAAAGACCAAAGAAGACAGAGTCTGATGTCAGCCATGATTGAAGCAGCCATACACACACTCATTCAGAAAATGTTTCTTCCAGGCTTCCTGCCTACAACTTCTTCCCATCCTGCCCTTCCTGTTGAACGAAGTCACCCACATTCAGGGTGTGTTTTCCTCACCTGTCTCTGTTGTGATGTCAATTCTCACTTGAAATGCCCCCACAGAGGCACAAGTTGCACATCCTAGACATCATAACCAGTCACCAACAGACCATGGAGACAACTGCCACACCCACCTGCTCTCACCAGGTGGATTCCATGGGGACACACAAGGTCACTAAACATTTAGAAATTGAAAAACGGAGAAAATTTTCTCCTTCCTCAGTGCCAAACAACTCTTTGTTCTGCTTTTCTTTTTAAATGTAAAAGCTAATCTAGAACAAATGTACATACATACAAGTAATTTTTATTTCACTGAGAATGAAAATAGGTCTACGAGGCCACTCAGAGGCAAAATGCATATTTTTACAACTTAGATTACTTACATTATTGAATATGAACATGTGTATGAAATAAATGGCATTGAGCTTTAGCCATTAAGATGTTAATTGGGAGCATACATAAATTCATCCTAAAATTGGCTACTTGGATATAGGTGGATTGCATGTGGCTGAGAGAAGGGGTTTGTCATCAGAGTGAAGCAGATTGTGGGAGATAGACCCTCCTGGGACAGAGAGCAGTTGGCAGATCTCTAAGGGCATGAATCTGACTGAAGGATTCCTTTGTTTCCTAATGCAAGAGCATGTGCTTTATTTTCCTTTTTTTTTTTTGACAAAGAAAAAGAATATGCATTCAGCCAAAGAGATCTTTTCTTTTCTCATTCTTAAATCAAATATAAGCAGAAATTTAGGGAGTAAGAATTTCTATAAGGAACTTTAGGTAGTAGAGCAAACAGTGTCTTTGATGACAGCCCTCATGAGAGACTGAAAGACATAGAAATCCTGAAAAAAAATCAACTCATTGAAGCTTTCTATAGAAGGATGAGCGAATACTCACTTAAAATACTTAAATGCTTGTCTCCTTTCCTTTCCTCTCTTTTCTCCTCCTCTCCATACTTCTCTCTTTTCTCCACTTCTTTCTTTGAGAAAGCTATAAGAATAAGGGAGGCTATGTTTTTATGGTTTCTGATAGCAGAGAATCTAGAATAGGGTAAAAAAAATGTCCTCTATCCAGAGGGGCCTCAGAGATAAGATGGGCTGTGGACAGCTCACATAGGAGTATGTGCGCCATCTGAGCAGGGCAGCAACGCCTGAGCTCCCAGGCAGGGACAGCAGGAGGCCAGTCTCTCAGATCTCACGCTCATTCAAGAAAAGCAATTCGCCAAGCTGAGAAGGGTGTGGGAAAGCTCTGTATATTAGCTAACCACACTTAATTCCTATATAAAAAGAAGCTATGTGGGGTGTCTGAGATGGCACAGTGAATAAAGCACTTGCACTGCAGGGGTGAGTATCGGAGCTCTGATCCTAGTCAGGCAAGTAGTGACTGCCTGAATCCCAACATGTGAAAGACAGAGAGACTCCACAGGTTGAGCTCTGGGTCCAGCTGAGAGACATTCTCTCAGTGGAGTGGAGAACAATGGAAGAAGCCATGGTGGACCCGTACACATGTACTTGCACAGACACACTACACACACAGACACACACACGCACACAGACACACACAGACACACATGCACACAGACACACACACACTACACACACACTACATATGCATATATACACATACACACTACACACACACATACACACATGCATGCACACACAACCTGCATAATGCCCATTGAATGGCATCTGCTGGCCATCGCTGCAGCATTCTCTATATTGAAAATGCTCACTAATAATGGGCAAGCAAGCAATTAATCAAGTCATCAGTGGGACATTCTAGAGGAAGAAGGAAATAAAAAGTAATAAGAACTTTATGTCTCAATGTGGAATCCCAGATATTCTTGGCTTATTTTTCCTTCTTGTGGATATAAAATGTGGTATTTGGACTCACATATGCATTTTAAAATGATCAAATCGAGGCGACCTATTATCATGACATTCCTCTGCAGTGAGAGCATTCAGGATATAGTCACTGTTTTTTTCTCTGCTTTCCCTAAATCCACAATGCAGCATTATTCCAGTTGTGGTCGTTCGGCCTTGAGAGGCCTGTAGAATGCTTCTGCTCTCCATCTGCATCTCTACACCTGTGGATTCTTTCTGTGTGTCCTCCGACTCTGGTCTCCCTTCTCTCTGGCAAGCATTCTTCCACTCTCAGTTCCTATGAAACAACCCATTAGCTACCACATGCAAGTGAGAGCGTGTGATAATTTGTCTTTGTCTGTCTAGGTAATTGACAAGGATACATGTAGTGGCAACTGCCATCCTTGCATCCAGAAGGTTGACGCAGGAGTCCCTTGGCGTCGAGGTCAGCCTAGACTACACAGCAAGACTGTCTCTGACACCGTCGCTATCACTGGCAGCAGCAAACGTTGAGAAAACTACATGCAGAATGGGCTGGACTAATTGTGAACTATCCATCTGATGAGGTTGGTTAATCTCTAGTTTGCATAAGGAACTCAAATCACTGAGAATCAGAAAACCAAATGGTCTGATGCAAATGTGGATTGCAGCTCTAAACAAACATTTCCCAAAAGAAGATGTTCAAACGGCCAACAGATGCATGACAAAATGTGCAACCTCTGAAACCCTCAGAGGAACATACATCAAAACCTCAAGGGACTATCATCTCACCTCAGAATAGTTGTAGAAAATTCAAAAGACAAGAAAACCCACTGAGATTGTGCAGAAGGGAAACTCTTATATACTGCTGTCTTTGAGAGTAACAACATGGTAGTCCTCCCCCGAAATTAAAGATGTAACTACCTCCTGACCATAAATCCCTCTGCTATATCTATGCCAAAGGAAAGGAAATCAGTGTGACAGAGATGTCCACACTTCTTGGTTTGCTGCAGCAAAGTTCATGATAAACAGGCATGGAATCAACTTAAATGTCTGTCAAATAATAGGTAAAGGAAAGATAGTATCCTTGTCCAATGTAAATCTATGTAGCCGTGGAAGAGAGAAGAATCCTGTCATTTATGACTTAACCAGTTATGGAAGAAGCTGTGTTCTGTTAAAGACCTTATTAATTGGGAAAATCAAGGTGTAGGACTGTGTGCTTCATAAACAAAAGAAGCCATAGAGAAAGTGGGTGTATGTTTTTATATTTCAGTCTACTTGTTGGGTGGCTTGAAGAACAGTAATTTTCTTTCTCACAGTTCTGAAGGTTGAAGGATCATAATGGAGGTATCAAGACAGTTGTGTTCTGCAAGGGTTCTCCTCTTGCCCTGGGAATGGTTGTGTTTCCTTTGCACTGCTGTGGGACAGGATGCTCCGCCTGCCTCCCTCCAGCACCTTCCACTAGTGATGCTGGTCCTATTGCACTGTGGCCCCAACCTTGTGACCTCTCTTTCCCTCGTGAAGTTCTCTCCTACTACAACCACATGGCCATCATATTTGGACTAGCACATTAGCACATGATTTTGGGAAGACACAGTTTAGTTCATAACTATGTGCATGTATGTTCTTTTCATTTGTTTGCAAATAAATGCACAGAGTATACTTAGAATGGAAAACCAATTTCATAGATCTGCATCCAGGCATGGGGACCAGAATGCATGGAGCCATGCCTTTTGCTTTCTTCTCATTGTCATGTTGTGTAGGTTTAAAGACTGGCTTGTCCCCCCACACAATCAGAAAGTCAGTCAGTTTTCCCACCTGCAGACAAAGCTTCTCCAGACAATATTAATTTCCAGAAAAAAAACTTTTTGAGGATCTTTTTGTGCTTCTGTAGCTGTTTGCTTGATATCTCAAAGTGTACCCCACATTACATGAACATGAACTAATACCAAACACTAAAGCAAAGGAATTCTGACTGCAGAAGTCATCATCCAGATTTGATTTCCATTTCACTTACTGACAAATAAACAGGTGTCTTTGTGCAATGATTGGATTTTAGATTTTCCTTCTACATAAGCAGAAAGTGCCTTGAACATGAAGGATTCCATTTGTTTGTCCACCAAGCTTTCTCTTCCTGACCCCCTGCGTACCCACACATTCACACAAACATTAGGACTTCTGCTCTCCGGTGTGAGGTAACAAAGCACTTGGGCTGATACTCCCTTGCATGCAGCACCCCAGATTCTGTGGATACCTGCGAAGTCCTGGTGATAACTGCTCATCACCCTTGGGTATGAAGATGGAGAACAACTGGATCCTCACTGGCTGTACAAATAACCTGGGACTTCGATCAGCCAGGCAGTTTGTTGGAAATTTAGTTTCCTTCTTTTTCTCTTCATCTCACTCCTTATGACTCTCAAATGTTCTTTGTTACCTCCCAAATGCTGTTATTCCAGGAAACATCACTTTAGGGCCAGTGTCGAGGCCCAGTCTGTGTGACTGTACAGTTTAGGTGCTGGTCAATTAAAGAGGTGCCTTTGCGTGACATCTGACATCAGCTGTACTGGGCAGCAATGCCACCCGGTCAACAGGAGGTTTCCACTCTGTGGCCACCAGCACTGTGAACCAGGGGAGCTTCGCTGGGGGGTCCAGGGCTGGACAGACACAGAAAGAAACCAACACCTTGCTTCTTAAGTGGCTTTCCCAGCCTCTCCATCTTGAGGACACTTAGACTCACCCTTATCCTTATGGAAGCCAGGTGGTGTCCCCCTTCTTCTAGCCGACATAGTGGTCACATGGAAGGTGTGTTTTCCCCTGCCCCACTTCCTAAGGAGGCTCTCTCCTGGTCCCTATTCTATGTCTCACTAAGTAGTGACTTAACTCTGGGATTGGGATGGGGGTTTAGTTTAAATCGATTTTATTAAAGATCTGGTCCAAGGGGCAGGATTGGGGGGGAGTTAGAAAAACCAGAGCAATACTTAAGAGTTTAGATCTTACTATGTTAGTGCCTGAATAGTGATCATCTTGGTATGTAGTATGCTGACATCAGGGAAATAAGGGGAGGTTTCCACAAGAACTCTGTAAGCCAACAATTAACAAACACATATATCCTGGATGAAGCCCAATAGACCACACATGCAGAGGAACATGTAATTAGGAGGGAGAGCTGCTGGAAAGGAAAACCTGTGAGGTGGGGTGGATGGAGAGGGTGGGGTAAGTGTTAGGAGATGGAAACAGTCAGATTCATTGTATTCATATATGAAAACTTGCAATGAAAAAGGAAAGAAAGTTACAAATAAGAAATGTTTGAAATAAATAGTGGTGAAGTGAAGCTCCAAGCATTTCTGTCATGGTTTATAATGTGAGTTGCCCCCTACAGGCTCATGTATTTGAATATTTAGTTATTGGGGAAAGTCAAGGCATCTTTAGAAGGTGGATCCTTGCTGGGGGAAAGCAGTTACAGGCCTTGAGGTAGGTTAGCTTGAGTGAGTCTGCAGCCGCACTCTGCCTCCATGATGTTTTCAGTGACCTAACCCACCTCCAGCTTCTTCCAGCCAGCCGTGCCTTTCCCACCATAAAATGGGCTGTCTCACCCCTCTGGAACCATAAGCTGAATAAATCGCCCTTTCTCCTTTAAGTTGCTTGACTTTGAGTCTTGTCCCACGCATCAGAGAAAGAGTAACTGCTAAAGTTTCTAACCCTGACCCCCCAGGGCCCTCACTTTGCTGACTCACTCACAACCAGGAGATTCTCTGAGGAGGGCCACATGTGTGTGGACAGGGGTGTGCATTCTCTTCCTGCAACCTTTATGCAGACTGGACATCTTTAGACTAATTTTCAGAAAATGGGAATGAAGTAAGGTAAAATGGATTGTGAAATCCAAGTGGGATTAGTGGAAGGGCTTTAAGCATTATTATATAAGGCGTTATACCTTCAATGCATTTAAATTTTGTTACAGTTTATCTTTATGTTGCTGATAATTCATGACCAAACAACTTAAGGGACCAAGGGGTTTTATTCTTGCTTGCGATTCAGGTTACAGTTCTTAGTCCGGCTTGCCAGGAGAGATCATACTGATACTTGGAGCCAAGGGAATTGGCTATACCATATCCACAGGACTTGCTGAGACATGGACAAACCTTATTTGTCAGACTTCAAGTCAGCCAAAATAGGCTAAAGTCTGCTGGAATGGTCAGATTACTGACCAACTGTCTCCATCTTACCCACCTCAGGTAAACATTCCACCCACTAAGGACTGGGTCTTCTTGCATCAAACACTCTCCCTCAGGCTTTCTGGGGTTTTCCTAAACTACTGATTTTTCACAAATGCGCTTAAAGGCTCAGTTCTCAATAGTAAAATTAGCACACATATCTAACTAGCATAAGTTTAGATTGTGAATTCAAATATAATGTTAGGAATCTGTAATGTTCAGAGTATGTTCCCTATTGTTTATAAAAGTAATTTTTCAATTCCAGAGGGAGAATTCTCCTAGAATCTTAGGAAGTATTCTCATTGACAGCAGAGGGGTATCTTTTTCAGATCTCTTTTCAAAGGTATGGTTAAAGGATTCTACAGGGGCAACCCTTACTTTCTCTGATTACCATTAGTGCCATAGGCCCTGACCACACTTAGATGGGCCAAAATCTGGTCCATGGAAGTTTCTACTTAACTGCATTTTCTTTATTGCTAACCAAGTCCTGTGTGGTCAGTTTGTGGATTCAACCTCCCACCACAGCCCACCACTGACATTTAGCCACACTGAATTTGTTCTGTTCTGAGAGAAGAAACCATTTTCTCTACAAGACTTTTTGACTCTAAGAAACACTCTTCCTGTAGAACTAATGGCATTTTCTTGAAGTGTCTACTTAAAGTTAACCTCCAAAGGTTATTTAACATAGTCACTTGATTATCATGTTTTCTTTCTTTGATATCTAATGCTTATCATTTCTTTAATTAATGTTCACCCATCATCCAGCTGAAATAGAAATTTCATGAGTGCAAGACTTTGCTTGTTCACCCCTGTACTTTAGTCACCTTAGGACAGGACCTGGAAAGAAGAATTTGTGAAACTAAACAAAGTGGAAGGGAGACTTCCCATTGCCTTCACTGGTTGGTGAAAGAGGAGAGCTTTGGTGAGTCCTGGAGTGAGGAAGGCGCATCCTACAGATGCAGCAGAGTTGGGCTTCCCCTACTGTGCATGAAGTTTACCCTAACACTCTTGGGACAATGACCAGAGGAAGGGCGTGCACTGTCCTCCTGGATCCTAGGAACAGCTCTCTTCTCCATGAATGGAAAGGCTTGTGCCAGAGCAAATATTCTTGCTGTGCGAGGGAACTCTAGATGTCCCCTCTTTCCCTTTCTTCCTCTGCATCCTGGACATTTCTTGTGCTTAGAATTTAGCACTGTGCTAGGTCAAGGTTAACCCAACTATGAACAAGACAGACACAGTTCCAGGTCTTGCTGGACTTATAGACCAGCAGATTTATAGACCAGTGGAGCTAACACACAAGGTAAGATGTAATTATGATTTAATATGAGTGGTGTGTGAGAAGAGACAAGCTTAGAGGTGTCTTCTCATTTGAATTTCTTCCAGATGAAGAAATCTCATAACCCAGATGCTCACAGTTCTCAAGTTATCTGAGTGGGGGATCAGTGCGTCAGCTAGCAGTCACATGGGGTTCGGTTACAAATAACTGACTTAGAATCTACCAGCACATAGGCCTTCTCCACATGCTTATTTTGTTTGCTTGGGATCTGGAAGAATTTTTAGAGAATCAATAGAGCAGTTTGGCCTGGGATCATGGGACGAGGACTCAGGTCATTATTTTGATATATCAAAGCTCCAGACTATGTCTCTCCTCAGACTAGGTCTCAGAAATCTACCTGAAAACTTAAGTTATGAGATAGCTCCTTTATATGTCAACATTTAAAATGATCACATTAGACCTTCAGGAGCATGAGATATGAATTACATTTTCTCTGTTTACTGTTCATTCCTAGGAAAGCCAGGCCCATAAAATGTTAACTAAATTATTGTGAGGAATCAGAAGGATTCAAAGTTTTATTAAATTTCCACTTCCTTAGGTGCAAATTAGGATAATAATAGGTGAATTTAGTTTATTCAGACTGTTAATAAAATGACATGGAAAAAGTCATGCATTATATGTGAAAAGACATGAAAATGAGGGAGATGGCAGGGAAGAAGTTGTAATGGGAAAAAGGAAGGTGGATGGGATTGGGGATTAAGGTGTGAAAATATCATAAATTTACTACATTTATGTATGGAACTCAAAGCAAATAAAAACAATCTTAAAAACACATTATAATTTTGAGTCTGTGTGAGCCTCATTGCCTCAAGATGCGTTGTACTTGGACTTGTGTGAACAGGGAGAGGCAGACACATCATTGACTATGATGGTTTTAGAGTCCAACCTTCCTGCCCCATCTTCCTATGCCTACAGACTGCAGAGCCCACAAGTCTAGTTTCCTTTACTGATTTCTTTCATGCTGCATTTCTATCCCTCTCATACGCTTATGTGAGAATGAAGCTTTCCCAGGAGAGGGCTGCTGCTAGGGACTGAACCCCATGGTGTTACCTTGTGCTGAGCATATGCTCTTCTGTTGAGCTACAGCCCTGTTTCCTGAGACCTGATTTAGGAACTGATTAAGCAGGCAGCGAGGGAGGCTCTGAGATATCTCTTCTCATGGTACTGTCTTATTGTAACAGCCAAGCTTGATCCCTGGGCTGAAAAACATGGTAGTCTACGGAGTCATGAGCAACGGCCCCTCTGGAGAATCACTTCCACTGTGGCTTTGGGATTATTATGAGGAGTTGAACCTATAGTACCATCTTCAATAGCCTCTGTACACAGAACTACTGTCTCACCCTTAAAATTAGTGGACGCTTGGTTTACAAAGTGGTCATAACAAACTACTACGACCTATGTGGCTAAAAACAGTAAAAGTTTCTCCTTTGCAGTCTCTGATGTTTGATGTTTAAAAACCCAGGATATCATTGAGACCATGCTTCATTGATGGCTCCAGTAATAGTATATACTTGCTGCTTCCTCACCTTTGGTGGTAAGTGGGCGTACCTGGTATTCTTTGGTTGGAAGCTACATGCTCTAGGCTTTGCCTCTGTTTTCTTGGAGCTGCTTCCCTATCTGCACATCTGCCTTCACATCATATTTTAATAAGGATACCAACTCATTGGATTTAAACCCCACTAATACCTGTGTCTTCTTTAAGTTATGAAGAAGACATCTACAAAGATCCTGTTTCCAAAGTTATACTCTGAGATGCTAGATAGGGCAGTACAGTTAAGCCAATACACAAGGTGATCATATCACATTGTTTGCACTAGCTAAAGTGAAATCTGATTTCTGAATGCAAAGTCAGCTGATCTGTGTGGGTTCTGAGTTTTCCAGGGACCTATGACATAATAAGAGTCTACATTATAATGAGATATTTCATCTGATCTGATTTGATTGTTGCAATGGACAATTTCTGGCTTGGGTGCAAGGAACCACATAGAAAAGTTCATGGATGGAGAGATTTCAAGTGGCAGTTGTTTGTGACCATTTGCTTTCCTTAGAGAAAGCGGCAATCTCCCTCTCTGTTTGTGTGGAGGGCTATAGAGCCATTTATTGAACACACCGTATTTTTCTTTTGTCCATTTCAATAATTCTTGTGTATAGTGAGTACAGCCTGGTTTGGTGGACAGTCTTTTCACATACGGTCAGTCCTTCACTGTTAATTCTATTCTCCACAAGAGAAATTTGCTTGAAGAATTAATTTAAAATTAATTATTAGTTAATATGAAGCATTTACTTACTGTCACTAGGAAAACTTTGAGAGGTGCTGTCATAGTTAAGTGTAAGTGTCAACTTGACTGTTGAGGGTTTGAGCTCTGGGCACAGTTGTAGAGAGTTGATGGTCGAGTTAAGCCCAGAGCAAACCTGAAGGAGATTGTCTAGCTGATGGGGAAGACGCAGCCCATGTTGGGTGGGATTAGGCCCTGGATAAATCACAGAGGGCTGGTTGAGAGAGTTGGCATCCTTCTGTATATTTGGCCAGACATGTTGGTCTGGCAAGAAAGGATTGTCCATCTCTCAGCTATTATGTGGTGTGGCCAGTTCCTTCAGCCCTGGTGTTGGTGTGTGCTCTCCCGTCAAGCTGGACTGAGAACTGTAACCAGATCATGGTAAGGAAATAAACCCCTTGTTCCCTTAAGCCGTTTGATGGTCATTTATCAGCAACTATGCAGGTGAACTGCAACAGGTGCTATGGATTGGACGTGGTTTGTGTGTGTCTCTGAATTGTGCGTTTCTCTTAGTTCCAGTAACTAAGCAGACTGTGGACTGTAGCTTGACCTTACCTTTATTTGCCAACTTGATTGTGTCTCATTCCGAGGGCTTGTTGAATCCAAAAGGAACTAACGATCTCAAGACTTCACTGTATGCTGTCATTAGGTAAGAAAGAAAATGGAAAGAAACTTCATGAAAGGAAGTAAATGCAGAACGTCCCTCACTCCACTGTGAAAGGCTCAAGTGGGGGATACTCATGTGATGAGGTTCTGTCAGGGTGCTGGTGAAGGAAGAGATTCATTAGGACCCCTAGTCTCACCATTTCTTAGCATCTGAGCCCCTGCAGAGTTGCAGGCAGTGGGCTTTTTGAGCGTTGATACCAGTAGCCCTTGTATCACTCCTGTGTGGTAAAGGTTGTTATCTCTGTTTGCAGGTGAGCAAACTTAGAAGGTGACAGAGTTCAAATAACTCACACAGCAAGTGTTGGGAATTGGGATCCAAACTGTCTCAGTTAAAAGTCCTTGATTTTTTTTTTTGACTGTTAGACTCCTGGAATGTGAAGCTGGTTTATAATTTAGAGCATTGTATAAAACCCATTTTTCACATAGAGAAGAGTGAAAATGAGAAAAGGAAAGTGAGTTAATAGGAAAATTTTTCAAATGGAACCTCAAAATTGTTCACTTATGGAGTACGAGTTAATTTTCAAGCTCTAGTTTCAAATATTTCAAGGAGATTGCATTTATTTATAACTAATTTGACCTAACACACTTTTTATTTCTCTTTAGTGAATACTGCCAAATATTTGCAGCAATTCCCCAGATATTTTGGTATTCACTAGGATCCTGGTTGTTCTTATTGTTTTAAATGACTAAATTAAAATTTATCCCTGAGGATTAGGACTCTGAAAAATATCATTTTTTTCTGGCTTCAGGAATTGAAATGAGCCTACACAGAAAGAAAGGGGTGAGATTAATATAATTGTGATGACCTCTGGATCTCTGTAGACCTAAGCACTGGGAATTGAGCAGCACACAGCCTGCCTTGGGACAAAAGATGAAGAAGAAAGAAGAAAAAACTAATTGTAGAGAAGATCATAATGAGAACCTTCAACATTTTAAGCACATTGAAAGCTAAAGAATGTTTGAGACAGTCCAGGCTCATTCACATAGCATGTTTCATGAATATGTGACTCCATTTCAAGTATTTTATGAGTCTCATGTCAATACCTAGCAAAGTTTTCATTCTCTTAGTAAATGTGCATACCTTTCCTCCTTATCACTCAGGATTAATTGATATTTAATTGAATTATTCAGTTGATCATTTAAAGAACACCCACTAGGTTGGTATGAAAGAAATAGTGGTTTCAGACTGTGAATTTTAAATCGTTGAAACTATACTCAGACCCATCTGCATTAGTTGACATAGAAAATATTATAATTAAGGTGTTTTTGCTAAAACGATATATATATATATATTTTTTTTCTTGTGGCATAAAAATCCATGCTTTGGGATTTGAAGAACTCTTGGGAAACATTTTCTGCATTCTGCTGGTGGGAGCCTTTTCCCTATAAAAAGTTGTCAAGCTGCAAGGTGATACTTTAGTTGGCAAGAGATCAGCTGAATATTGTGGAAGAGGCAAAACTCAGCAGCTTGATTGTTCAACTTGTGAAGTGTTGGTTGTGTAACTTACAGTCAGACTTTGTCCTGGAGAACAATTGGGCCTTTTTCCACTGACGTGCCAGGTGTGAGCATTCTTCTCAGATGTAATGGTTTCTCCAGGATTCAGAACACTGTAGTGGATCAGACAGCAGCAGACCACCAAATAACGGCTGTGACCTTTTTGTTCCTGCAAGTTTGGCTTTGGAAAGTGCTTTGACACCTGTTCTTGGTCCAACCACTGAGCTGGCCACCCCCAGTTGTCATATAAAATCTACTTTTTGTCACATGTCACAATCTGATTGAGAAATGGTTCATTAATTTTATATAGAATAAAAGGACAGTTTAAAACTGTGATTTGATTTTGATTTCTAGTCTCCTCATGAGACACCTACTTATTGAGCTTTTTCACCTTTCCAATTTGCTTCAAATGCCTAATGTCTGTTGAATGTTTGATGATGAGTTCTTTAACAGCTTTTCATTAGATTGAGGATCAACTCTGATGAATGCTCTCAGTTGGCTTTTGTTCACTTCTGATGGCTGGTCACTAAAGGAAACACAAAACCTTTACCCTCCCCTTATAAATCTCCAAGTATATCATGCACAGATATGGTGCATGTGAGGCTGAGAAATAAGGTGAGAAAGGAAAAAATCAGGGATAAGAAAGAAAAAAAGCTGGGCTGGGCAGGTGGGACTCCAAATGCTTCTGATAGGAGAGATATGAGATATTTTCCCCACTGGACCACTTCTGCACAATTATTTATGGATTGGAATAAAGTCCTTAGAATAGGGACACACACTTGGACCCTAAGAATATGGACAAATCATATCAGGAAGAGTTTGGGATGTGAATCCTTTGATTGGTTGGAAGGGAATAGAGATATGAGATAGTTCTTCTAGTTTCCAGCATATGCTCAGATGAGCAACTTGAGATACTAGGAGAATCCTAGCATCATCTGCGTAAGAGATGGATGGTTTATACATGAGATACCTTCATTTTAAACAAAAATCCCTTAGGTCTCGGGTTTTGGACTTAATCCATAAGGATTTACAGAAATTCCAGTGGGACTGACCAGTGTATGGAACTTTCATTGTCATGAAGAATTTATGATCCTAACTGTTCCCAGCCTTTATGCCATTTTTGTCAGGGTTTGAGATTTCCTTTTCTTACAGATGGTGTCCTGTACACCACATTCCACTAGGTGGCACTCCACACCACTCCTCATTGTCGAGGCTCTTGGTTCTTTTGCAGAACCCCTTGAACTACTGGTTCATTAACTATTGGCTAATTGGCTAAATGCACTTTTCATGTTGAGAGTTGTCTTCTCTGATTACTGATCCTTTTTCAATGAAAAAAGAAAATTGGTCAAATTTGATTTTACATCATTTGCATTGGAAAGCTATTATTTCTTCAAGGACCTACTTAACCGGGTAGGCACATAGAAACATAAAGTAGGAAAGTTTTAGAGGAGAGCCAATAATAGTTCTTGGAGGAGATATTATTAAATTAGTATTTGCTTATGTGTACACTAGTGAGGACACACTTCAAGAAGGGAAGATGTGGGTGTAGGAAATTTTGGCTGTGTTTGGCTGTGTGGTAATCTATAATTTGACTGGCCAAAGTAAAGTGGATTGAAGATGGTAGTCAGAAATAAGAAGGAAAAGCCAGCTGTGTTTTCAATTACAGATTGTTTTTAATGATGAGTATACAGAGGAGGTTTGATTGGAAAAGCAGAATTATTATAAATATTATAGAATAGTGATTTATTACAGGAATTGTAACTCTTAAAAGGGAAGTTGGAATATGTTGGCTTTCTGTTGTGTAACAACAGCTTAAAAAGGCAACTGTTTTTACTGAATTATAATTCTGAGCTGAGTGCTTCCACTTCAGGTTTTACCTGGGATTTCTGTGTGGTTGTGGTCAGGTAACAAGTAGGAGGTTATATCCACATTGAATTCACTAACAAATACGATCCTGTCTCTCTTTATCTCTCTCAAAATGACACTTTTTACATAGCTAATTTAGATGACTCACATACTGGCTGAACCCTAAGAGTAAACAAGCCAGTAGGAGAAACCTCAGTGTTCAAATGCACATTGAGCTCCTGCTATATTTTTCTCGCTAGTGTCCCATTTGCTCATGCAGGAGGAGATTGCCCAGAACATGGATACTAAGGGATGGGTCCATTTGGGGCCATGCTAATAGCCATTTGCTATACTGTGCTTTGGGATCTGTGCTATAGTATTGCATTTAGTAGGCAATAGAGAAATACTAAAATATTTGGAAAGGGAAGTCATATAATAATATTGGCAACTTAAGAAAACTACTAAGAATTTGGAAGTAATTAAATTACAGTGTATATAGAGATATATACTAGCAAAGAGACTAATTGAAGGAGGCCATTGCAAGTAGCCACAGTAAAAAGAACATGAGTCTAGGTATATCAGCTAACCACTTATATGCTGCTGCCAACTTTGCCAGTATTAAACTCCAGCTTCTTTGGGATCCAATGAAGACTGAAGACCAATGCTTTTTCAGGAATTCTTTACGACTTTAGCACCATCTTGGGACAGCTGAGGCATTCAGCTTCATGAACTGTATAGATACCTGTCCAGTGTGGAGAAGTTGATATTTTGTTGGACTACTCAGCCATATTAATTGTAAGCCATTTAAATAAATTCCATTAGAACACAGACAGACATAGACACATACAGGTACACACAGACACACAGGCACACAGGCACACATACAGACACACACACACCATAAGTTCTGTTCCTCTGGAGAATCCTGCCCTATACAGATAATGAGCTCAGGTTGGAATATACTGAATTTTTTTGGATGGATGAGTTATTTGATGATGATGACCAATAGGCATTTGAGAGGTAGCTCAGAGTCAAGCATTTACCCCAAGGTACCTTAAGGGTGAAAATGGTTGTTGAGGTTATGAAATATGTTGGTGATTTTTTTCTGAGGAGACATGAACAAACAACTGTTCCTCTTAGATAGGGCACCAACACTGGCCAGAGTAATAATTCCATCCAATACTAGCTTGGTGAACCAAGGAGTTTACTGACAACACTGGCAGGAACATGGGTGAGGTCTACTAACAGGAGTATGGGTAACTCTAAAGTAGCCCCAACAGTGAAAAAAATTCATGCCAGCATGGATTGGTGCACCGCCCCCTCATAGTTGCATAGATGGAGTAACTCCTTTAATCAGCCTATCACCTTCTGTATGTTCTAGTCCCGCATGCATCTGGGGAAGAATTGCACACAGATGGCAGGAAGGTTCAGGGGGTAGGAGATGAATCTTACAAGAGGTTTAAATGACTCTCCTGAACACTTCTTTTTCATGAGAAAATGTCAGCGACTCTAATCTTAAGGGTTTCTTGTGAGTAGCCACAGCTCTGATGATGAGGATGGTAAGGCTGGTGCTCAGGGGACAGTGCTCCCCTCAGGTAATGTTTTTAAGTCTGCCAAGTAAAGAGGTGATAGATACAAAAGATCACATGGAAAGAATGCAAGTTGAATAAATGGTGAGAATAAGGGGAAAGAGGTAGACCCATGGGGCTTCATTATTCAAGCCAAGGAGAAAAATCAGAAGAAACATGGAGGCCCTCAGTTATCTACATGGCCATTGATGTCACCATCAATTTCATAGCTTGGACAAAAGAGTATGTCATTTTTAGTTTCATAAATTACACTTTTGGCATGGGATTCACCTGGGTGAAGTCAGGATATCAAAAATTGCTTCCTTTTGGAAGGTTCCTGTGTGAGACCGTTTCCTTACTCTTTAGAGTTGTTGGCATATTCTTCTTTTTGTGCTTGTCAGACTGAGATCCTCTTCCCTTGCTGGCTGTTGCCAAAAGGCTTTCCTCAGGTTCTAGAGTTGCCTGCCTTCTTGGCTCATGACTGCTTGTTAGCTTCGAAGTCAGAAGCCATGTGTTTCCCTTGCATCACTCTTCAGATCTTCCCCTTCTGGTCTATAACTCTATCTGGTCCTTGACTTTAAAGGGTCCACGTGATTAGATATGAACACTCTTGGACAATGAAAGTCTCCCTTTATTGAGTCTCTTTTATTAGAAGGCATTTACATTCACAAGCTCAGGGATTAGGACTTGGGCAATAATTGGGGTCTTGTTGTTTTCCTTCTACATGATTCTTTAATCATTTATATTTAATATCATGAAAAGATTAAATAGAATGAAAAATAAGAAAAGAAGTTAGGATTTTCTGAATGTGAGATGCCCATAGGTGATATTTGGAATAAGGTATTCCATGAAATGACATGTTCATAGACAGCTGTCTGTGCCATATAGAATCTTGAAGATAGGTAGGTAAGAGGCACAGTCATATGCTAGGCAGGGATACAGGGTGTTGTCACATGACATCATAATGTATACATTGAGAATGCTCATTGCAGTGACTGGAAGATGGTCTGACCTTCGATCACCAAGTGTGGACTTTTCTCTTGAGTAGTATAATAATTATACTAATACAGTTTCTGTTGCTGCAATAAACAGTGAGTCTGGATACTTTAAAAAGAAGAAAATTGATTCAGCTCAGTTTTGGAGGTTCAGGGGAGTGGTGCCATCTCTGTTAAGGATCATGCTCAGCATCGTCAGGTTAGGTGTATCCACAGAGAAAAAAGCATCATGGAGCCATTCAGGAAGCCAGGAGGTGACTCAGGGGTTGGCTTGAGGCTGTTGTAACTACTTGTGATCATGAAAACAGACAAAAATACTAAGGAAAGGAATGTAAATGAAAAAATGGAAGAGGAGAGGCTGTCATTTAGAACCAGAACCATGTTGCTCATAGCCAAACTCCAAGACTACTGTCAACATGGGCGATGTTCACTCAGGATGCTCCAGTCAGACCCGGGGTGCGGCATCGTGGAGGCTAGTGTGTAGTCTGATAAATTTATACATGGCGAATGGGTTAAAATAATGTCAGCCCTCAGTGCGGCTTTGGTGGGTGGATTTTCTTCCTTCAATTAAGAGAACTATTAGCCTTATTATCTGATTAAGCTTTTTCAAGAATGAAGTTAATTTCTGAAATTAAGTTGATTTGTGTGTTTTTCAGATCTAAGTTGTTGAAGACCAGAGTTCTGAAGAAGCTACTCAAAAGTCTATCCCCCAAACACAGTCCTTCACCTGGGTGTGTAAACTGTGTGCTCCACACAGTGAGTCTGCTCCATTTCCATGGAAGGCATATGAATACCTATGGCCTGGCGTTGGGAGGACCTGCTTTGCTCTCTTTTGGAAGCAGACACACATGGGCTGAGGTCCTTTCATGAATGAAGGGCAAAGAGAAGATCTCCTTTTAGATGTACTACCACTGAAATATTTATGGTGAGTTTCAAATCACTGAGAATATTAGTTCCTAATGAGAACATCAATAGGTCCCAGCTAGAAAGAGGTAAAAACCACTGCTGGTCTTCTAATGCATCAGCTGAAATGGTCCCACTGATACAAGTTCACACTCGACTTTCTTTGTTATGCATTGCCAAGGAGAAGAAATAAATCTCAGCACGAGGTCTGCAGGAGCAAAATAATTCACCTCAATGGTATCTCTGCTATCCTAAATTTCATTTTCCTCCCTCAGAGTCTGTTATATCAACCCACAATGATTGTCTTTGACTACAAAGTCAAGAATTTAATAGATTTAATTTCCTTCCCTAGAAAATCTCTCAAGTGGAACACTTTTTCCTCAGATACAAAAGAGATTGTTCAACAATGTTATAATCACGTATGAATTTGAAGCCAATTTAAGATCAAGCATCCATCTGGTTCTACGTATGTTAGTAACTATATGTAGTTTACCTACAGTTGATAAGACTTTAAATGTTTTTTTTCCATAAGGCTTTTTTTTTTCCTTTCCATACTGGCTAAGATTGCATTTTGAGAAGCTCATGCAATTAACATTTCTTAAAGCCAAGGACATAATGTTCTCCTCTTCTTTTGACATTTTCTGAAGCAACACTGTCCAATAGATTTCTCTACGATTAAGGATATGTCCTAAAGTTGCTGCCTGTTGAAATTGCTGTTGACTGCATGAGCAGCTACAAAATACCTGAAATGTGGCTATTATACCCAAGGAACTGAAATTTTAACTGTTATAATTAAATTTTGTTTAATTTATAATAATTTAAAATCTAAACAGCCACACTTGACTACTCAGCATTTGAAATGTGGCTAGTGCTATTGAAAAAGCATTTCTGATTTTATTTAATTTTAACTCATTTATTCCTGCATGTGGTTTTTGTTTTCTGCATTGGGCCCAAAGACAGAATATTTTCATTACGACAAAGTTCTCTTGGACAGATAAATTCTAGAGATTATGCAATTTTTCAAGAGTAAGGAACAGATTGTCTTCTCTGTAATGCTTAGCTTCTGAAGTAGTATGGAGAATGAAATCACACTTAATTAGTACTTATTGCTTGATAGGCTTCTTATAGGCAATCTTAGTTTTTGAAGGGCTTGTGTTTTTATTTCTGGCCTTTGACTCATGTGAAATATGCTTTCAGCTCCTGCAGTATCTTTCTTAGCCAACAATTAGAGCTAGTAAAAACCACACAGTATGATGTCTTTTTGATTGGCTCTGACATCTAATGGATGTAGGTAGCTGATTAAAGCAATAGCAACAAGAAGAATAAAACTCTAGCTGACTGAGTATCTCTGCTATTATTAAAAACAGGTGTAACATTTTAATCAGAGCACATAATTGAGAGTGATATTTGAAAAAAATCTGATATGTAGATAAACTGGGATAGTTCTCAATAAACTTTATGAGCAACAGATCGCTGTATAATGTGATTCATTTTTTTTCCAGGGCATAGTAATTAGCATGGAATCCTCCTGAGCTGGCATGAGTTTCAAATGTTTATATGCTTCTGCTTTGAGTCTTGAAGAAAATTTGGTATTCAGAACTCCTGGAGGCAGTTAAATAGCCTGTTATTGCCTGCTATACATGGTTTTCCCCACGTAGAGAAGGGGGCTTGAATGGCACAAGAAGTTCTGTTCCTCATCCTTGTCTGTATGAAGCTACAGACCAGAGTTAATAGTTTCTCTGCTTCGTAACACAAACTTTTTTCTTAAAAAAAGACACAGATCTTTTGCAAAGTGTTTATACTAGATTAAAGCTCAGAAAATACAAGTTTACCAAAAGCAGGTGGAAATTTGTAAAAGTAGTAAACTATTTGAGTAGTTTACAACAAGGAATCCAGAGTCAGAAAATTTGAATTTGAATCTTATGTAACTAGGAATGTGGTCATAAATATTTATTGCTTCTGTGCCTTGGTTTAGCCATCAGCAAAATGAGGATATTTTCAGTAAGATCATGAGTTGCTTACAGCAACTGCTCAAAATTATACTTAGTATTGTTGCAATATGTCATTGTTATTATTTTCTGTCTTTTCTGTTGTAATGAGATACCCTGACAAATGCAACGTGTCATAGTTAGGCACAGGTGTCAACTTGACATTTGAGGGTTTGAGCTCTGGGCACATTTGTGGAGAATTACTGGTTGAGTTGGGCCCAGAGTAAGCCTGCAGGAGACTGTCTAGCTGATGGAGAAGGCCCCAGCCTATGGTGGGTGGGATTAAGTCCTGGAATAAAATACAGAGAGTTGATTAAGAAAGTTGGCATCCTTGTGTACACTTGGGCAGTTATGCTGGTCTGGCATGTAAGGATCGTCCCTCTCTCAGCTGTTGTGTAGAGATGCTGTGGCCAGTTTCCTTGGCCCTGATGTTGGTGCATGCTCTCTTGTCAAGCTGGACTAAGAACTATAACCAGTAATCATAAGAGAAAATAAACCCCTTGTTCCCTTAAGCCATTTGATGGTCATTTATCAGCAACCATATAGGTAGACTGCAACACAACATAAGGAAGAAATGTTCATACTTTTGACTTACAGTTTCTGAGGTAGAGTTTAATCATGGTAGGGAAGCCATAACTGCAGACATTAAAGAAATGTGTCAAGGAAATACAGTATCATCAGTGTGTAGGAATCAAAGCATGAACATGAATGTAGGACTGGCATATAAAGCCAGTCACCTTCTTCAGCAAGGCTCTACCTCTACCTCCTAGATTCTACAACCTTCTCAAACAGTGTCACCAACTGGAGAACAAGTTCAATTGTTTGAGTCTGTGGGGAGATGGGCCTTCTGGATAAGACTTGACTTTTTAATCACAGTGATTAGATGGAGAAATTACCAACTAAATGTATACCAGTAAGCTATTCACTAAGTACAGAAGTCATATTGAGGAAGAAAGGCTCATTGACATTTGAGCTCTGGGAATTTGTGGAGAATTACTGGTTGAGAGCAGAGCAAGCCTGCAGGAGATTATCTAGCTGATGGAGAGGACCCCAGTTTATGGTGGTTGGGATTAAGCCCTGGAATAAAATACAGAGAGCTGGTTGGAAAGTTATCATCCTTGTGTACACTTGTATTTGTAAAAAATAGTTCTATGTCTTCAGTTCATCTCTTCCAACTGCCTTGTTAGTGTAAGTCTTTGCAGTAAATAAACTTTTCTATTGCCATGTTCCATGTGAGGATGCATAGTGCTGTCTTTTCTATCAACTTCATTCCCTGCTGAAGAATGAGCTGCTGATTTCCATTGCAGAACCTTACATGGATGCACAAAGATGTCTTGTATTGTTCAGTGAGAACAAGACCAAGACAGGGATGTAGGCCATCAAATTTCTAAACACCTAAGCATACACAGATATGTAAAATATAAATAAATAAAATAAAATAAAAATAAATTAAAAATTTCCTAATAATAAATTGCACATCACTTCAAAAATTTTCAATATACATATAATTTTGTCATTTGCCACAAAATGAAAGCAATATGCATATTAGACAGACATGCTTTTTTACATAAAGAGTTACATCTTGGATGAATATTTAATATAGTAGGATGTAGAACATCTTCGGTGTTTTCTGAAGTTGATCACTGTTTTGGTTTTTATAAACTTCAGTTCTGGTGGAGAATGCCTCAAATCTGTGGATTGCTTGGGTTGAATGGGTACCTTAAAAATAATAAAACTTCCAAACTATGAACATGAAATATTTTTCCATCTATTTTCATCTTTAATTCCTTTTAGCAATAGTTTATAGTGCCTGCATGTAAGCCTTTTTTCCTCCTTTATACATTTACTTCTGAGTGTTTTATTCTTTTTAATGCTGTTTTAAATGATGGTGTCTGAAATATTCTTTTCAGCTTACTGTTGTTAGTGTAGAGAGGCCATCAATTGAGTTTTGTGTCTTGATTTTGCATCCTACAACTTTCCTTAGTTTATGTTTTTACAGTTAGTTTATACTTAGTTTATAGTTACATTATTCCCTAGAATATTTTCAATTTTCTCTACAATACATATAAATTATACCATCTGTAAACAGGGCAAATTTCATTTCTTTATTTCCAGTTTGGATGTGTCCATGTGGAGGACCAAGGGTGACTTTGAGAATCATTCCAGATTGTTTCTATGTCTGGAAATTTCCCAGGCGTCACCCACCAGGATTGGAAGTATAGATTGCTGCTGTTTCTGCCACATGTTTTTACTTGGGACCTGGGATCTGAACTCTGGACCTTCTGCTTATGACATAGACTCTTAACCACTGAGCCATCTCTCCAGCCCACTTCGTTTTCTTGCATCATTGCTTTGGCTAGGATTTCTAGCATGAGGTTGAATGTAAGTGATTATGATGGACTATTATCTCATCTCAGATCCAAATTTAGAGTAAATGTTTTTTGTCTTTTCTCCTTGAATGAATGTGATAATTATTATGGGAATTTTTCACATGTGATTTTTATTATGCTAATGTGAATTCCTGTTATTCTGAAATCATTGAACATTTTTATTAGAATTTTGTGAAACATGTTTTCTTAGTGGAAATGATTAAATGGTTTCATTCTTTCTACTTTTTTCTTCTTAATCTTATTGATCTTCATATAATATACTGATTTTCATGTGCTAAACCATCTTTGAACTACAGGAATAAATCCTATGTGGTCATGGTATAGAATCCTTTAAGTGCACTCTTTAATTCTGTCTGCATTTTTTTTTTTTTTTTTTGCTGAGGAATAATGATATTTGGTTTTGGAAAGACTGTTCTCATATTATGCATGAAGAAACTGAGACTTGAGAGATTAAAGGTGACTTCCCTAAAATTGTCATTTGGTTGTTATTTTGAAAGTAGTACTAGAACCCAAGATTCATGAATTGCACGCAGATATTTTCAGTTGGATTTAGTTTAAAACAAACCATCTAGCTTTAATTTTCAGAGAACAGTAGTTCTTACTACTTGAGCACATGGAAATTACCTGCAGGGCTTTAAAAATACTGAAACCAATATCTCACTTCAGAGATTCTGATGCTCAGAATTAATGTATTTTGTGGTTCAGAGGACCTATGAGGCAATGAAATTTTCAACATATTACCAGGGTTAAGAACTCTGACACAAGCATAGTGACTCTGGACAAGACTTGATAACGGTGCTAGTGACAATTAGACACAGGTAACAACTTGAAAATTGAAAATTTGAGCTCTGTAAAGAATTAGTAGTTGAGTTAAGTCTTCAACAAGCTTCCAGGAGATTGCCTAATTTATAGGGAAGACCCCATAATGGTGGGTGGGACTGGTCCCTGTTGGGAACTGGTAAAAGAAGTTGGCATCATTAATATACGTATACAGACATGTTGTCTGGAAAGTGAGGGTTTTTTCCCTCTCTCTGCAGTCCTGTGGATATGATGTGCCCAGTTCCCCTGATCCCGGGTATTGATATGAGCTCTTCTGTCTAGCTGGACTAAGAAGTATAACTGGACAACAGTAAGCCATGAATAAAATCCCTTGTTCTCACAAGCGGTTTTGTCATGAATTTATCTGCAACATGATTAGTAACTGCAGCAGTGCTTATCAGTTACAGGGAGGTTCACAACCAGGAGACTCACTACCTTCATTTGAGACCTGTGTACAACCAGGAGATAAGCAACATGAAGGGTCAGCAGGGACGTGGCAAGGGACACTAAAGGCTTTTAGGCTGTCGTACTAAAAGAAGTCTACATTTTAATTGTATACAAGAGTAAGGCAACCTTATGAGCAACTACAGTCTTCCTGGCCAGGTCTCGGTCAAATAATGGAGGAAAATTGCTATGCTGGTAAGACCATTTAGAAGGCAGTAATGATTTCTGCCTTTGTGTTGAGAGAAGTCCATGTTGGCTGGCTCAGTGCAGCCTTTTCTCCAAACACCCCTGCCATCTTTAATCCACTATGAAATTTCCTTAGGATGCCTTAAACACTTTCCTTGAACAAATCTTTCTGAGACTATGACCCTATCAATGGAAAATCTCCAATTGTTGATTTATTTTACTAGAGATTTTAAAGAAGATGAAAACTTCATTGTATAGTCTTTTATGATGGGCTATATTAAATAAAGTTTTATTTTATAGGCTGTTGCATTGCCTTGTTTAATTGATTTATGTGTAATGTAGAAAGTTTTATATAATAAAGTATACAGGTGTGACATTTATAATTGATTAAATACCATTCTTGTGACCATTCATAAAAAGAAGTTGGGCACCAGGCCTTGGTTAAGAACAGAAACCAATTTTATAAGAGTGCTTTTATGGGAACAAAAGATTTAGGTTACTTCTCTTGGACTTGCAGGATCTGATTCAGAAAACAACTGGCAATCAACAAACTACTTTCTAATGTCTCTCCTACTCTTTCTCTCTCTCTCTCTCTATCTATATACATACATATATACACATATATATGTATTATATATAATATATATATGAAGGCAAATTCAATACACTAAGACTGAAACCATGCATTTGAACAGTGTTAATTTAGCAGCAAGCATTATTTGAGCATCTGTTAGACATTGCATTTTAGGCGAAGGAAGACTAGACAGAGGGACGAAGGTGCTGAAAGTATAAAATGCCATTGCAATGCAAGAGAGATGCAGTTAGCACCAGAGGTGTATAAAAATCTAGAATTTCACAGCTGTCAAAACATCCATTTTTAATGACTTTTCTAGATCAAATGCTATGTGCATTAAGATTTGAATCATTGTAATAAGTAGAGAAGGGGTGAAACGTTTCAGGATGAGAAACTCATGAGGAGTAAAGGTAAAAGCTTGGGGTGTAGTGAGGAGCCCCATTTGCTGGAACACAGAGCGTCTGTATGACAGCAAAGGACATGACTTTCTTCAAATAGGTCCTTGAATAACTGAAGTCAAGGTATTGGGAGGGAAGTTAAAGAGGGGCAAGTACATGACATGAATCTGTAGGGAAAGAAATGATGGTGGCAGGGAGGCCAGCACTTGGTTAGAAAATGTGAATGGGACAACGGAGAGATGCATGGAGGGGCTGACCCTTTGCAGCCAAAGCATCACTTAGCCGGGCTGCTTTGTTATCAGGGTAGCTTGCTGTTGTTAATGGTGGATGACCTGGTTTCCATCTTGGGGACAGGAAGATTCTATCAGGAGCACTAGGTAGGAATGCAGTTCCACCTGTCTTATGTGTGAGCGCAAGCACAGGGAATCTTCCCTGGCCCCACGTTCACTCTTAGGAACTAGTGCACGCCATGAAGGTTAGCTTCTCAGAGGAACCCCTTCAAGCCAGCTAGTGTGGCTGTAAACTGGAGCTCAGATCTTAAAACGCTCCAGGCTCCCGCTAAGACAGTGCTCACAATACTGGCTTTGAGTTTAATGTACCCTGAGAGTCTCTCCAGTTCAGTGGATGAGATGGCATAAAATCAATAAAAGGTCGTGCTTGCTTTCCAAACTGTGTAGCAAGTAGGAAGACACAGCTCCGGACCCAAAATGTCCTCGTTGTTTGCATTGCCTGGCTAGGTGGTTCCTGGTAATTCATTTTTTGATCATTCCCCCTTCCCCCCAGTTTCAGGGCATGAAGATTATTCAAGGAAAATGAAGTATGTTTTTTTTGGATATCCTAACTTGGTTTGCATTCAATGGAAAGTTTTGGGCCTTTGACTTATAAACAAATTCATATACCAATGTCAGCAGTCTTCTAGTTTTCACATTCAGAAAGCAGAATGACGAATTCAGATGGACATCATGGGATTGTGGGACTATTCTTTTTTTTGTTGTTGTTGTTGTTTGTCTTCATCTTCAAGTTTAAGCCTTCCAGTCTCCTAGGACTTGAATGTGAGAAGAATTTTCACTGCCTATGTCTCCCAAAAGTGTTGGTCAGAGCCCCAGGCTCATACCTGACTGCAACCAAGAGTACCTCCCAGTGGTCACTACTGTCCCCTCTGGCTAATAAGGAATACAACACAAAGACAATTTTAGAAGCAACAAAGATGGTTATAGAAGGCTCTCAGAGTTGGCAGCTACTTCTTCAGGAAAAATTGAAGGTCCCCTCTCTGAACTGGATCATGAAAGCCTGTCCTAGGAGCCTTGTGATCACTTTCCCACTGTGTGAGCATTCTCAAAGGTGAGCATTCCCTAATTTAGTTTTATGAATTACTTAAAATACACAAAGGGCCTGGTATATAACAAGTACAGAACAAGAGGACAGGAATTTGCAGTGCAGACTGAGAAACTTAATATCATATGACTGATCTTCTAATGGGGAAGGTTGTTAAGTCTTCCCAGTGAGCTACACTGAGGCATGGGACATCTCCAGAAGGAGTCTTTACCAAATTACCAAATCAGGAATATATATATATAAATCAGGGTTCAAAAGCTATGATCCTAGGCCCATGGCTGAGCCATGAAATAAAGGCAACAAAAACAGAAGGGGGCCTGTGTCCAGTTATCCAAAGACATGCAATAGTTTGTCTGCATGTTGCTGGTAAATTCATAACCAGAGAGCTTAGCGGATGATGGGGTTCTGTTCTTTCTTAGGTTTCTAAGTTACAGTTCATAGTCCAGCTTGACAGGATATTTCACAGCAGCAGCCAGGGGAACTGACTGCATCATATCTGTTGCTGAGAGATGTACAAACCTCATTTGCTAGGCAGCATGTCTGCGGAGCTACTGAATCGACTCCCTCCATTTTATCGCCTATGCAGGGAATGGCCCCGCCCCTGTGTGCAGGTTTGCTCACGGCTTGCCTCAACCACTAATTATTTACAGATGCAGCCAGAGTGCAGCCTTCAATTCTCAAATTGATATCTGTATCTAACTGATACCCTGTTCTTCTGCACTGGACTCCATTTCTTAAAAGTCTCCTCACTTCCTAATAGTGCCCATCTGGGCACTAATTTCAACAGATAGGCCTTGAGGAAATACTTCAGATCCAAACCGTAGTGAGAAGGCAGCCATGCCTATCCTTCACCTGCTGTGCATAGTTGCTCTTATGCTACAGTGGCTGAGAGGAGCAGTTGAGACAAAAGAAAAAGCAAAGTGTACAAGCCCGGAATGTACAGAGTATGGCCTTCCAGTCACAAGTGCAGTAGCAATGCAGATGGCACAATGCATTCCTCCTCCTCCTCCCCTCCCCTCCCTTTCCGACCCTCCCCTCATCTACCCTCCCCTCCCCTCCCCTTCCTTCTTGTCTGTCTGCTACTCTCCTTTGCTCTCCTTTCCTTCCTTCCCTTCTCCTCTTTTTTCTTTTATTCTTAGCACTTTATGAGTAGGTTACATTCCGATGGTCCCTCAAGAATTTTGTGCCTCTTGTTTCCTTTGGCCTTCATGTCAACCTTGTGCAATAGTTAGAATTACTATGAAATAGAAATAATCATTCTTTTTTATATTCTAAATTTTATTAAAACTATGAATCTTCTGATTAAGGATGTTCAATGAACCCCAAACAAAATAAACGCAATAAACCCATACAAAATCAATTGTTGTGCTACTGAGGATAAAAGCGACAAAGAGGAAGAGAAAATTTTACCAAAATTCTTGATACTAGTTAGGTCAAGAGAGGACAAAAATCTTCAAATGTAGTATCAAATTATTTTACTCAAATGATCCGTTGCAGCTACTCTGCATGGTTGCTATAAAATCACCATCAAACAGCTAAAGGGAACAAAGGGTTTATTTTCTCTTCCGATTACTGAATTCAGCTGTTTCTCCAGCTTGAAAGGAGAGCTCATACCAAGTAAAGGAACTGGCCATGTCATATCTACAAAATGGCTGAGAGAAAGACAATTCTTACTTGCCAGACCAGCATGTCTGGCTAAGTTTGTAGAAGGATGCCAACTTCCTCAACCAGCTCTCCATATTTTATTCACCTGTCTAGTCACACCCACCATGGACTAGGCCTTCCCTATCAACTAGACAATCTCCTGCAGGTTTGCTGTGGGCTTAACTCGCTACTACTTCTCTACACATGTGCCCTGAGCTCGAACCCTCAACCATCAAGTTGACACCTGTATCTAACTATGACATGATCTAAAGGATGAATAAACATTATGTTTTGAATTGTACATTTGGGCTTCCATGATAAATTTTGCAATGAGGTCCATCTACTCTTTGATTGCTTATGATAGCACATTTCTCTGGCAAGCATAGCCTTTCTGTTGCCTGTGAGGATCACAGTTGTATCTCACCATACTGAGGCAGAACAAGCCAGTTTTAATAACAGCTCACATAGCACCCCCTTTCACTAGCTGGCAGCCTGTTGAAGAGCAGGGGTCTGCTTTGGCCACCATTGCCCACTCAGATTCCTCACTGCATCCCCCTCCTTGTAAGTGATGGGTCACCCACCAGAGCTTTCATCTTACATTCCATTAGTAATGTTGCCTGTGTGCTCAAACCACACAGTTGTGTTTGAACCAGATGGGGTAAAAGATTGTGACTACCACTGGCCCATTTCACCCAATGTCCTACTTCATGGAAGCGAGCTATGCCCAGCTTGGAATGAAAGAGACCTTTAATACTGTGCAGATATCCAATTGTAACACTTCAAGACTTTAGTCTCTGGAGCCAATGATCGAGTTACAAGGAAGCCCTTTATACCTGTCCATTAGAATACAATGTCTATTCCAAATTTGAGTCAAAGGCATCTGGATGCCCACCTAGGTGCTCTAGGGTCACGGATGTCACAGTGATATGGCTGTGCAAATGGCGGTACAGTAGAGTTGGAGCAGGGGCCAGAGCAGCCAATGCTCTGGGCTTTACTGATGTACCCAGAACAAGTTTGAGCCTTCAGATGCCTGGTGCCCTTCCTTGGCCATGCTAGGCACAAGCAGAGCCCTTGCTCCCCATCTTCTGTCCCAACACAAAGGATGGGGGATTTTACGCCCTTCCAAATCCATAGCATCCACCAGCAGATGTGACCACTGTGTATGTCCAGGAAGTGGGAGGTATGGCTGGGCTGAGCTCTCAGGATGACTCAGGCATTTGTTTTCTTCTCTGGCGTGGTCTTTCATTACAGTGGTGCCTCACCCTGGTATGCGTGGCCATGTGCTCTCTGAGTCATGACAGCACGCAGGCTGATCCTCCTGGACACTGATCAGTGTCTTCCCTCCCTTGGAGGTCCTTTTCTTACCTGGAAGAAATTGCAACACTGCAGGATCACTAGGGCTTAAATTATCATCAGAACTGTGTCCTTCAAAAAGCTTTCCTGTCCTTCGTTTTTGGGAACTTGCTCACTCTCTGTCTCAAATAAATAAAATATTAGAAGATACATGCCTCTTTTAAAAAGAAAGAAAATACTCTTAAAATCAAAAGGTGAATGACATTTGAAGAAAGTCCTGAGATTGAGCGTTGATCTCCTTAGACACCTGCAAACCACACTGCTCTATACATGCATCCACCCCTACATACAGGGAACTGCATACATATGAACACACACACACACACACACACACACACACACACACACA
Organism: Typhlomys cinereus; assembly: GCA_023101885.1. Classification (NCBI taxonomy): domain Eukaryota; kingdom Metazoa; phylum Chordata; class Mammalia; order Rodentia; family Platacanthomyidae; genus Typhlomys; species Typhlomys cinereus. The sequence goes on along the minus strand of JALPQD010000098.1, from coordinate 4,361,030 downwards.
CACACACACAGACACACACGGAGAGAAAGAAAGAAGAGATCTTACAGAGGAGGTTGGAGTGTTGGAATGGAGACCCGGGTGCTCAGTACAGGAGTCCTAAAGATGCTGTGTTCCTAGTACATTACACATTTATTCTGGAAAATAAGGAAGAAAGTGTGTGTAGGGGAGAAGAAAGGTCTGAGGCCACTTGGAAACTGTCTATGTTGATTTAACATAGCAGAAAATACTATCATTTATCACAAACGTCCTTTCCAGCATTTCCTGTTTAGCCTAGTGCCTATTGGATTATTCAGTGTTGTTCTGTTGTCTTTTCGACTGCCGTGAATGCGAGGCTCCACAGTTCTGGTTACACAGTCATGAGAAAAGATCCCAGCTGTGCTGTGGCTGCTGGACTCCTGATGCTGGAGGTCAGATCCACTGTCCTGTCCCCCTATTGCATCATCCTGGTTGTCTCCCTGTTAGGACAGTGCCAATCCCAAAGCAGATTTCTTTTCATTCTTTTATTTTATCTATTTATGTATATGTGTGTGTGTGTGTGTGTGTGTGTGTGTGTGTGTGTGTGTGTGTGTGTATCGGAGGACACTGAGTGTCCCTGTAGAGGACCAAAGATGACTTCGGGAATCATCCTAGATGGCTTTGTCATGGCTTTGTCTACCTCCTTCTTGCTTCCCTCTGGGATTTCCGAGGCTCCGCCCACAAGAGCCTGAAGTGTAGGTTGCCACTGCCATTTCTGCCTGGTGTTTTTATGTGGGACCTGGGATCCGAAGTCAGGACCTTCTGCTTGCAAGACAGAGTCTTAACCCCTGAGCCATCTCTCCAGCCCTCTTTTGTTCTCTGAATTGGATATTTGTGTGATTACTGCCCCTTTTATTTCTACATTTCAGTAGAGCCTTGCCGACTAGAGATGCCAGGATCTCCGTCTTATAAATGGACCCATCTCTTTCTGTTTTTGTTATAAACTTAGAATTCTCCAAGCTGGCAAGAAGGGTTTTTCCTGGCCTGGTGTCAGTTCAGACAGTAAGTTCAGCATCTCAGGGAGTAGCAGGAGGGACTGGGGGCTTGGGAGCCTTGGTAAAGTGGAACAGATAGTCATCCCCAACCCCGACTTCTCCCACAAGCCCCTCCTTCCTCTCCTGGGATCCTGTGAGACCTGGACTCATTCATCAACATGTCCCTTTCTCTTTAAAAAAATAAATCAACAAAATAGGAGAGAGTCTTAGAAAGCCTTTGCAGAAAGCTCCTTAAAGAAACAGCCTCTTTTTATTCCTGTCACATGCTTTGGAAAATCCAAATCCTTTGATATCCTTAATTTGAGGGTCAAAGCATATGCTGTCTGATATAGCAAAATGATTTTAGGTCAAATATTTGTGAATGATTTAGACAGTACACATGGAGGTGTAGCATTCTTTAGACACACTTTTATCATAAAGCATAGCATTTGTAGGTAAGTCTAGAGAGCGGCAGGGCAGGAGGTTGCTGTCTCCTAGACTCCACTGTGAAGAATGGCTTAGCTTTGGCTTTCTGCAGTGGCGTAGAAGGTTAGTGAGAGTCTTTAGTTTCTGCAGTAGAGAGAAACCCTGAGCCTTGGGAGGCCATTTCTATCAGTGAAGACTCTGACCCATGTCTGGTCTGTTGGTTACCATGTGCAACTTTTTAGTAGTACTCACTGGATATTCCTCTTCATCTGACAGTGGGAGGTTATTCAAGAGATTTTTCACTTAATCTCTTTATTCATCCATGTTGAGTCCTGTTGAAAATTAACCTGTGAAGCCCTGTGTCTTATGGAAACAGGGGTTTCAAGTTACTGCTGCAAGCTGTCTATGGAATCCCGGTCAGTTGTGTGACTGCAGCTGCTGTTAAAAAGGTGAGACAAACAGAGCATTGCAGGTGATTCTAGTGGAGGCTCTTTAGTGGCAAACAGGTGTTGTACACCTGCAAATTGGCACATCGGGACAAGTTTGAGATCACTGTGGTTGGAGGTGATTCCTCTCAGTAGTCCTCAAGATAGATTGGAGCAAGAGACTTAAGACAGAAGAGTTCGGCTGGGAGCAGTTACTGCAATTGAGGCCAATGTTTCCCAAGGTGAATTTCAGGTAATGCCATAACCAGAGGGGTTCTATAATCAAATATTTTATATCTGCCCTGGGGATTTCAATGCACAGGAATACTGAGGGGTTTTGTAGCAAGCTCTTATAACTAACTATTTAACACAATGTTTCCCAAATATATTTGGCTGCAGAATTATATTCATGGGCAGTGCTTGTTAAGGATTGTGGTCTTGGCATAGGACTAGGAGGAAGGAATAGTGTCCCAGCACAGAAGAAGGGTAGTTATGAGGTCTGAGTACTTCCCTGAGAAGAATAGGAAGGGGACATAGATTGTCAGTAAGATAGGAAGCCGTGAGGGTGAAGGTGAAGCCATTTTTTGACATATTAAAGTTTTGATCAGGATGTGAGTGACCGAATGAGCTCCAGGTTTTAATCTTTTTTTATATCTACTCCACTAGTCCAAATTAAAAATAACAAACCAGGGCGCAGACCCAATTTATTCAGAGGTTCATAATGTTGCTTGGCCAGGAAAGCCTCTCTGTGGAATATTTTAATTGGCTCAGCCAAAATTTCTATCTACTATATTTTATTCCATTTCCAATTTAGTAGTCTGACAGAATCATAGTAAGTCAAATATTATAATTAAAAAAGAGAGAGAGAATTGCTAGTTTCTCCCCTCAGCTGGGACAGATGAGATATTAGATAGTTTTTATACTTCAACTACTATGACTTTGATCACCCACTCCCAAAGGCCCCTGGGTCATTCTTGTCTGGGACAAATTTACACACTCACACATTGTCTCTGCCACCATTACTATCATCACTGTTCTCAGTTTGCAGAACTTTCCAGTGTAAGTGGCAGAGACCTCTATGATGTGCCCCCCATTCCTGCTCTTGCTGTACTTCATACAAGGCCTGTTTGCCTGGTAGGTGTTTTCTTACTTCTTGGATCATTCCAGACTTTTCCACAAAGGTCCAGCTCTTTTCCAGCAGGTGGTCCTATCAACCACTCTTGAAAAGATCAAGCCAAGTAAGTACAAAGTTCCCATAACTAATTGGGTGCATATCTCTATACATATTGACATCTATAAACTACCTTTCATTCTCTCTTCCAATTTCAGATAATGGTCTTGTTCCCATCATTTCTTTTTGGAGGAGCTTCATGTTTTGTTTTTCTATGAAATTCTTCCATTACATTGTCACATGGGTCAATTCTCATCTGTGTGACCTGAGCAAATCATTTCACTGTTCATTGTCAGTTTTCATTACAGCTCCTACATTGAAGAATGTTGTAAGAATGCTAATACATATCAATTCCCTGAAGAGTGACTAAGACACACTGGATACCTGATATATACTAGCTATAGTTGTGTTTGCTGCCTTGAATTTCAAAAGTAAATTTATTGGGCATAATTTGCAGATAAGAAAATACATAAATTTTTTTAAATTATTTATTTATTTGTTTATTTATTTATTTGTGTGTGTGTGTGTGTGTGTGTGTGTGTATGTGTGTGTGTATGAGAGGGTACTATATGTCCCTGTGGAGGACCCAGGGTGACTTCAGGAATCATCCTGGATTGCTTCTACTGCCTTCTTGCTTTCCTCTGGAATTTCCCAGGTTCCACCCACCATAGCTGGAAGTGCAGGCTGCTGCTGTTTCAGCCTGGCATTTTTATATGGGACCTGGGATCTGGACTCAGTACCTTCTGCTTGTGAGGCAGAATCTTAATCCCTAAGCCATCTCTCCAGCTTGAAAATGCATAAATTTTAAGTGTGGGTTTTGAGGAGTCTTTAAAAGATATATGCAATGTGTAAACATCACTTAATTGAAAAAAAATTTTTCAACCTCCCAAATGATACTGTCCTGCCTAGTTCTAATCCATTGCCTCTATTCTGATTGGATCTAATCTCTGCTATATCTGGTCTAAAATTTCATATAATTGGAATAATTTAGTTATTTTCAAATGTTTGCAATTTCGGTGTGGGCCAATTCACCTTTTTCATTTTCTTTTCATATCTTGTCTTTTCCTTTTCCTTCCACTAAACTGTGAAGATTAGCGCAAATATTTTATAGATTATGTATTCACTTGTATTCATATATATTTTCTCTGTATATGATTTATATACTTAATGTATCAATAGTATCATTTTTGAATTTATTTTGATGTATATGGTCAGTTTAAATTAACTTTATATCTATTCAAAAATATCAATTTCATTTTCCACATCTTTATTCTATTCATTTCCATTAATTCCAGCATAATTCAATAGAAAATCAGGCTTTTCTCTCTGATTTTCTGTTGAAAAATCAATCAAAAGTTGTGTATGTGCCTGTTATACTTATGGGTACTCTAGTCTGTTCCTATCTGGATGGTTTCATAGTTATTTATTTATGTGTTTACATGATAGTGGCACTGTCTCAAGTGTTGGCGTTAGGACCTTTATGTGCTGCAGTTCTGTCCTTTTACAATATTGTTTTGTCTGTTCTAAGTCTTTTATGCTTCTCAATAAATTTTCCAATCAGCTTGTCAATTTCTATCAAAATACCTAATAGGATTTTGATTGGAATGGAATTGAAATCTATACATCAATTAGAAAGAACAGACATCTTAAGTTCTTAATTTACTCATGGGCTGACCCTCCTGATTCATTTGAATTTCTTTGCTTTTTTTCTTCTTGTAGAAATGTTTCGTAGTTTCCAGAATCAATGTTTCATGCTTTTCGCTAAATTTGTTCCTAAGAACTTCATGTTTTATGATGCAATATCATTTTAAAGCAACATCTTTTTAAAATCTCAATTTACAGTTGCATTTCCTAGAACATAGAAGTGCAATTAATTTTTTTATATTGACCTTCTAACTTGTGATGGTACAAGTTTTATTAGAAATAGGCTATTTGGCATTTTAGGATTTTACATATATATTATATATATAAAATCATTCTGTCTAAAATAAAAGCAAGCTAGCTTCTTATTTCCCCAAACTTATGTCTTTATATTTTTATTGGATTTTACTGCTTCAGACTCTCACGTAATATTAAATAAAAGTAGTTAAATGGATGACCATCATTTTTCCACATATTAGAAATATACCTTATGAAATATTTCTTTGATTTATTTAGTCAGTAATGTTCTAACAAAGAAACTAGAAGGAAAATGTTTTCACACTTAAATATTTTCTATTTCCATTAATTTGTTTCCCACCTATGGGACTTCTATCCAGTATCATTTTCCATCATCTAATGTTGGTCTGAAGGCAGTAGAATAGTGCATTTTTTTCAATTTTTATTTATGGTATATCACACCTGAACCCACAATTCCAGTCCCCCCTTCCCTTTATAACCCTTCTTTTCCCCTGCCAGAATCCTTGCTGTTTTCAAGTCTTTTTGAATGTGTGGCCCCCTGAGTTTCATCTGTGTTGTGTCCGAGTACTTGCTGGCACATGAATCTTATATCAATAAATATACCATTGAGGAAACCATCTTCCATTTCTTCCCCATGAATGTCAGTCCTCATTAGTCCCTTATGGTGATGTGAGCCTCCCATGTCCTTTCTTTCTTTTTGCTCTTGTTTTGTTTTTTAAATACCTTCATTTCACCCTCATCCTTTAATTGTGTGTATATTGTATATGTTGCATTTGTGTATGTTGATGAGCATGTACATGTAGAAGTATGTTTTCATGTGCATACACATGTATGTTATAGAAGTACAGAGGATGACTTCGCACATTGTTCTCTATGCTGTCCACTTCAGTTTTTGACATGGAGTCTCCTACTCACCTGGGGTTTGTTGATTTGACAAGCTTGGCTGGCCAGAGAGTCCCAGGGGACTGCCTGTCTTTGCCTCCCTGGTTTTGGAATTATAAGTATGTCGCTGCATGTTTAATGTGGGTTCTGGTGATTGAGTTCAGGTTCTCATGTTTGTATTTTACCAACTGAGACATTTCTCCAGCTCCATTTTACCCTCATTTTATAAGGAAGGGTTTGTTGGCTACATATAGAAGTCTGGGCTTCTTTTTTTAACCTTGAAAGGCATCATCCTTTACTCTTAGTGCATTGCCTTGCTGGATGCTAATTACTAATGAGGTAAGACACCTAGTTATGGAGGACCCTCCTTTCAGTCTAGCCCCCAGGCAAAGACTCCTGAAAGCAACCTACCTAGAGTTCTGGGACTCTTTTTGCATATGTCCCTCATATTTCCCATGGCAACCTAAAATTTCAGACTCTTCTGTACCACCAAACTCATGAGGCTCAGAGTGCTCCACTCCTTTGAGTTTTGTTCTTCCCAAATAAAGCTGGGTGAGATGGTTGGTGGCTTACATGGTATTCACCTTGTGGGCATCTATATTTTCCAATGCAGAAAGTAGTTTTTTTAAAATATGTTCCACAATTTTATAGCAATGTATGTATGATTAGTGTTGTGGAGGCAGGAATTCATGGTTCTTGAGAGTCATATTTTTAATTTTTAAGAAGTATTGCCAGATATTTATTAAACCAATGCTTTCTTGGAATCAGGAAAGGTGAGACTTGGGTAGGGGGATAGATACATATACCATAGAAACAAGCAAATATTATAGATCAATGAATTTTTGTTTTTGTAGAACTGATGTTTAAACATTTATCAGCACATTACTGGTTAATGATGGTGAAACTATTCAGGTACTAATTTGTTCTTTCACGGCTGGAAGATAAAGCTCCATTTTTTTTCTTAATTCACTTATTTCTTAATCCCTTTTCAATTTGACTTTAATTGCCTCCAATCTACTTCAAAAGACTATTTTATTCCTGAACTTTTCTGTATTATTTTCTTTTTTGATGCCTCTGATCACTTGACTCATATTTGATGATCTTCCTTCTGACCTTGGCAACAGTAAGTATACATTAAAATCAGTGTTTTTCTACCTCACTAATTGCTTCTTGTGTGTTATATTCAGTGACTGGGACTCTTTTTGCATATGCAAAAAGACCTACAACTACAGGTCATCTTTCTTTCTGATAGCTGGGTGGTGAAGGAAGGGGTTTCTATCACTTCATGAAACTTGAAATACATGGAACTCTAGCATGTTACCCTTTCCTGCCCGTCCACGTGTTAACTGTTCTGGTACACCCTTTGGTGATTTTTCTGTTTGCTTCTACTCATTCTGCTTTGTCTGCAAGGTGTGCTCACCTCCTGAAAACATTCATATCAATATCTTCCTCTTTGAGTGTGTATTGGATGTGAACGAAAACACTTGAATCTGAATGAGCAAGACAAGTAATGGATGAGGAAAAAAAGGAAAGTGTCCTGAAGGAGCCTGTATACAGATACAGATTTGATTGCTGCCTTAGTTTCATATTTCTGTTGCTGTAATGAATGCATGACCCCAAAATTTTAGGGAGCAAAGGTCTTTGTTCATGCTTACTATTCCAGGTTGCAGTTGCTCAACACAGTAGGAGAGTGATGCTAGCATCAGGAACCAAGGGAATTAACCACACCATATCTACAGGATGAGTTGAAAGTTGCCAGTTTGACTTCTTACTAACCAAGTCTCTCTCCATCTTATCCTTCTGCCCAGGAAATGGGCAGCACTATGGTCTGGATCTTCCAAAATCAATTATATAATCTCCTACAGGCGTGCTCAGTGACTTGCCTACTTTGAAGATGTTCCCAAAGGCTTAGTTCTTATTTACTAAGTTGACACCTAAGACCACTGCAGTCACCTCTCCTTTTGATGACTTGCTTCTTATATGAATCCCAGTCCATGTTCAACTTAGTACATTCTGGATTTTGTCACTTGAAATGTGTTCCAATTCTCTCTTCTCCTTTCAGGACAGTTGAATCCACATCCTCCAGGAGCCTTCTCTGACTGCCTTCCCTCTTGGTGTCCATCTATTCTGTGCCTACATCTTTCCAGTCACTCTCCAGATGAGGCATTGGTTGCTTGTTCTCACGATCTCAAGCTTCAGTTCACCTGGAAGCTCGTTTGGGCAGCATTCATTTTCTCTGCATTTCTTTGTGATGCCTTGAAATCTAAGTAGATTCGAATGTACATATTCTTTGCTGAAAACGCTATTTAATTTTTGTTCCTCTCCAAATCAACTCATCTTGTTTACTTGACACTGCATCATCAACACGATTAATCACTTCTTGTAGAAGAAATGAGCTTAATTAGTTAAATATCAATCCATGGATTTAGTAAAAATGACTAATCCAATACATTTATCTTAACAAACAAGATAATTTGATGTGGTCTAGTTATTTTAGTGACTAGTTATTATAGTTGATCAAATGTGCTTCGTCTCCCATGATATGATTGGATGATTGCGATTAACCTTCAAGTGCCCTTAGCAGACGCTTCCCACTTGCTGTGGAGACTCCAAGAGAACTTAAAAAGCATCCATCAGTTTATTTCCTTAGTGCAGGAAATTCAACGCCATCCTCTCACTGCTTGGAAGTTTCTCAGGCTGCCTGGTTTCTCCTTTATAACTTACCTTCACATACTTCTTTTGTGGCATAAACAAGCTCACTGGCTTTTCATTTCAGTGCTGAGTATATGATACAACTATTCCAGATAATTATAAGACATGGTTTGTTTTAACAAAATTTCCATGCATTTTATGATGTGAGAATGATGAATTAGTGACTGGATTAGATTAGGGAAAATTTAAGGAAAATCACAGAAGTTTTATCTTGCATAATAAAATCAACCAATTTAAATCATACATCAATGTAGAACTGCTAAGATACATAACAGCAACAGTCACAGGAGGATGTTCAGAGGATTTGAGATGAAAAAAATTATGCTCTTGAACAAAGAAAATAGAAACCATATAACAAATAGCTATTAGAATTTGTAGTGAAATTTAAATGTTTCTGCTTATTTGAAGAAACTATATGCTGACCATTTTAAGAATCTGAAATCTGAAGTGTTTTGAGGTCATGTGTGTTCATATCTTCAGAATCAGAATATTTCAGACTTTTTAAAAAAATCTGATATTGTGATTATTAGTCTTCATTGTCAGTTTGGCTGGACTTAAAATCACCTAGGAGACAAACCTTTGGTTTTTGTCTGTAATGGTGTTTACAGAGCATTTTAACTGAGAAGGGAAGAGTCCCCCTGAGGTTGGGCAGTATAATCCTATTGACTGGTGTCCCAGACTCAGAATGAAAAGGGGAAGCAGGAGAAAGCAAGCGGAGCACCAGTGTCATCATTCTCTGCTTCCTGGTGGCAGGTGTAATGTGACCAGTCGCTTCCTGCTTCCTTAGCAGAGGCTTCCCACTTTCTCTGGAGGAGAAAATACATGCAGCAGCTCATTTCCTCAGTATCTATCCACTCACTTCCTGGAACTTTCTCAGCCTGCATCCCCTCAAATCATGAGTGAAATGAAACCTTCTTTTAAAACATGCTCTGTGGAATATTTTGTCACAGCAGCTAGAAAAGTAACTAACATAGAGATGTATAACTGGGAGCATTTATACAAATCCAAACTATTGTGAAACCCCCAGCACTCTTGATCTCAAGCATTTTGGATAAGAGATAGTTAACCTGTACTATGAGTAAATTAACAAACACTTCATAGAAATGCAGTTAACATTCACAGCCATATGTATATAACAAATTACTGGTGTCTAGTACATACAAATAAATCATGATACTGATTGGAAATACAGCTTAGCTTCAAAATCAAGTAATTTAAACAAATTTTACAAATAAAATATTAAATAGAAACATAGAATAAAATATCACACACAGCATAAGGCAAATAAAATTGAAGCTACTTTGAAATATGTTAAGTACCCAAATGCCCACCAGCATGGATAAAATTAATACCATTAATAGCTGGGTTCTGTGGTGAGATCAGAACTTTAGATCATCATTAGCTACATGGAAAATTTGAATCCAGTTAGAGCTCTATGAATTCTTATCTAAAAAATAAATTAACTAATAAATAAAATTTCAAAATGCCAAATATCAGAAAGGCAATGAAATTCCTGGAACATAAATTTTTATGTATATGCTTATGTATGTGTCTGTGTTCCTGTGTGTATGGGTTAATGTGTACATATGTGCACATATGTGGAGGTCAGAGGTTGATATTGGGTGACTATGTTCATCACTGTCTGCCTGTTTTTCAAACAGGGTCTCTCATTGACCCTGTTACTGACTAGCCAATGAACTTCAAGGATCCACTTTTCTTTTTTTCTTTAATTTTTTAATTTATTATTTATTCGATTGTGCGTGTGTGTGTGCGTGCGTGTGTGTGTGTGTGCATGCGCGTGAGTATGTATGTGTGTTTGTGTAGAACCATGGACGAATTCAGGAACCACCATGGACTGCTTCCACCTCCTCCTTGTTTACTCTGCCCCGGGATTCACAGGCTTCGCCCTACCAGGACCAGAAACGCAGGCCGCCCCTGCTTCTGCCTGGCGTCTATATGTGGGATCTAGGATTTGAACTCAGGATCTTCCGCCTGCAAGGCAGAGGCTTAATCCCCACTTTTCTATCCCTATTTCCCCAGAGCTGAATTACAGCTGAACAGTATTGTGTCCCAATATTTTTATGTGGGTTCTGAGCAGATGAAGTGTAGGTCCTCATATCTCCAGACCCTCTCTTACATTCTTAATAAGAATGTAAAATGTTAGATTTATACAGAGGTCTCGCAAATGCTTGATAACATATATCTATTCTATGATTCAGCAAGTCACCTTTACTCGGTAAAAGCAAAAGTATGCCTGCAAGTAACTATGTGAGAATATTCATATTAAATTTATTTATAACATAAAACTTGAAATTATCAATTATTTTTCTTCTTCTACAATTGAATGGCTCCATAAACCCAAGGTACATGAACGAAGTAGCTATTCAGCATGGATGAATCACAGAAACATTAGTGAAAAGAATCTTCCATAAAAGAGGACATACATTATTATTACATTGATATAAAATTCTGAAATGGGAAAAACTCATTGACACGGCAAAAATTTAAAACACTGGTTGTCTCTGGAGAGAGGTGTGGAGGTTTGTTGGTAAAATGCTTGAGGAGAGTTTCTGGATGATGGCCATGCCTTGTATCTCAGAGGAAGCTAATACAGTCATTGTAAATTAGTATCAATCCCTCCCTGATTATTTTTGGCAAAGTATGAAGAGAGTTTTGGGTCTCATAACTGGAAGAAAGGGTGTACAGTGCCATTGACAGCTAGTGAGGATGGGCCATGGGCACTGATAGGTATCCCACATAACCCAAAGGCATCCTTCCATAGCCACGAATTACTTAAGGTTGAGAACTGAGTCAAACTAAATAATCTGAGTTTGGCTTTCACAAATAGAGACAATTCTCAAACCTTACTAAATGGTATGCTTTTAGTGTGAATTTTCCTGTAAAAAATTACAGAACTAAAGCCAAATACTGATTTTCATTAATATATACATGCTAACGTACAGTGATGAAGGTGAAGTGCAATGAGGCTTTCAACTTTCACTCCAGGAGCACAAACAATGGACATCAGTGGACATTTGGATGGTAGATGAATACACGCAGTGAATTGTTAATTACTCAGTCTGTGCAATGCTCAGTGTTCTGTTCTTTCAACATTTCTGTCAGTTTAATTTTTTTCAATAATGTGTTATCTTTTGCTTCTTTATTTCACCCACGCACATTAGCTTTATCACTCCCTACCCATTATTCAAATACATCTAGAATTCACTCACTTTTTGTTCTGTCTCTAGCCAGCCACTCTATCTAGGCTAACAATGATCCTCTCTCACCTATACCACAGCAGTATCCTGCTAATTGTTAACTTAGTTTTCTCTCTTTTTTCTCGCAATCCATGCTTTAAGCAGTTGTGTTAAACCTAGCTGATGCTTAACACTCTCTGATCTAAACTTTCCAGATTTGAAACTTGCTGAGTTCTGAGCAAGGTTTGTTTGTTTTACAGTGTCTTGAGAAAGTGAACTGGAGCCAGAGCTGGTGTGATTTTGGACGGTGTCACCCGCTCTTCCAGTTCATTGTGACCTTCTGTACAGCTTCCTTCTTGAGCGCATCGCACTTATCACGGCTTCACACCTCTACCTGTATCCTCTGCATGGTACACACAGCATCAGAGCTCAAGTCTCGCTTAGCATGCTTCTTCCATCTTAATTCCATTGAAAGTTCCTTCTTCTCTTTCAAGCTCTTTCAAATCACCTCTTTCAGCTTATCCAGAGCCAGCTTGAATTTATCTTATTTGTTTGCCCAGATGATTACTCTTCATTGTCAATGGTACTGGATTTAGATTGGTGAGGTCATCTAAAGATATGTCTTGGACAGCATTTCAAGGGAGAACTAGTTGTGAAAGAAAGATCTTCTGAATGTTGGGATGAAACCCCACTGGAGTTTGGATGAAATAAAAGGGGAGAAAGGAGAACCCAATCTTTGTCATATTCTGCTTTCCAACATGGCCTGAACCCTTTGAATCTGCACATCAAAGCAAACTCTTCTCCCCTAAAGTTTTTCATGTCAGACATTCTGCCATGGTGGCAAGAAAAATGATAGATACAATATCCTACTTAGATTTGAACTAAGAAAGCGGAAGCCCTGTCTGTCATTGTTCCTTTCTATAACCCCACGGCCACAATAGTCTAGCATTCTAAACACAAAATAGTTTTTCAATGAGTGAATGTTTTGTGATATTTTCAGAAGTTTGATAGAGATAGATTTTTCCTCAATGTCCCAGAAATGTCTGCAGCTGGAGAAAATCCCGAAAGTCACCCCAATAAAGCAAGAAGAGAAACGAAGACAAACAAGGGATGGTAGGGCTGGCCCTCGGGCCTCTATCACCATGGTCAGCAGCTCTTCTCATTGTTCCTTGCCTTGGTTCATTTAGAAAGAGAGGGTGAGATAAATTCATTATTCAGTGTTCTTCCTAAATGAATAGATCTGTAGATATTGAGACTCATGTTATAGAAAATAGTTATTGACATGATGTGCTACCAAGTCAAAGAACAGGCTTTGAAATGTGTTGTCTTAGCTTTATACCACTAAACACCCAGAAAAATGCCATCAACTTGGCAACACTCTTCTGAATTAGTAAGAGGCTATTTCCCATGATCTGAACTCCTGAGGATAGGTACCACAGATCAATTTTGGAATCAGTAGGATTTGGTGTTTTTAGAAAACTCAAATATAGAAAGGTCTTGATGTAGATGAGGTTCACAGGATAATCATTTAACATTGTGTCTATCAAAACTGAAGTACTAAGGAGATGGGTGATTAGCCAAAAAGAAGTTTCTACTCTACTTATTTATACTATATTATATATTTATTTCATTTGATAATTATTATAACATATAATTATATTATGTATTTAGTTAACATTAATTGATTAATATATTCCATAATTTTATTTAATACAATATTTACTGCATAATCTTATATGTTTATACTTTAATTATAATAATGATACAGTATATTATATAATATATACTATACATAGCATTTATAATATATCATGTATTGTATGTAATATTAGACATAATCATAATGTAACTAACATAAAATCCGGAGGGACTTTGCTCTCAGCAGGGTTTCTGAAACACCTCCCATGACACAATGAGGGAGCTAGTGGTATGCCCCATTCAGAAAACAGCAGGAAGAGAGTCAGCTGTTACCTGAGTACCACTAACTTTTCTTCCCTTGCCTTTAATATCTAAATTACAATAATCAGAGGATTCCTGCCTGTGTGACTGCAAGAATCCAATTCTGTGCCCAGTGTGTCTGAGGCTTCGGGAGGAATACAGCTTCTTGAAGCTGTCGTAACAAGGGACCACAAACTGCGTGGCTTAAAGCAAGAGAGATTTATTGCTTTACAATTCTAGAGGCTAGATGCCCAGACTCAAGATGTTGGCCACATGGATACTCAAGGGAGAATCTGGTCCATATTTCTAGTTTCTGTCACTTTGAGTTCTCTTTAACTGGAATATGATAATCTCTCTGTGTGTATGCATTACTTTCTCTCTGCAGTGTCTATGTCTGTGTCTACATTCCCTCTCTAGAAGGATAACACTTGGATGTTACTCTTCTCCTTGCTGGGACAAAATACAAGACAAAGCCAGTTCAAGGAAGGAAGAGTTCACTGTGGCTACAAGTTGGAGGCTGTAGGTCATCTTAATGGAGAATGACTGAAGACAAGAATGTATACAGTCTGGTAGGAGGAAATGGAGCAGGTGGTCTTAGTGTGTCCTCACTTGGGGAGCCGAGAGATGCATGCTGGTGTTCAGTTTGCTCTCTGCCTTTCCACCTTTTTATTAAGTCTGGTAATAGAGTCCACAGGATAGTGACTCCGCCTCACATGCAAGGTAGATTTTTCTTCTTCCTTACAGACATAACCAGGATATAGTTCATTGGCGACTCTAAATCTGACCAAATTGAATGCTTCACTCATCGTATATTAGAACTAGACTAACGGCATCGTTTTAGCTAGATTGTCTGTAGCATTCCTATTTCTAAACGAGACCACATTTGGAGGTTCAAACTTCAACATTTTGAGTGACACAGTTCAATCCACAAAGAACACACATTGAGTCTGTGTGTGTTGTGCTCATATCAGCTCTATTTCTGTTCCTGTGCTAGCTACCTCCTACCACTTCTTTATGCTCTAACAGCACACTCTTATCTCACAGTAAAAATAGTCTTGACCAAGGTATGAAGATGATGCAAGCAAAATTCAGTGCAGAGAAGGAAAACTTGAAACTGGATACTAAATATATCAATCCTTCAAGCCAAGTGTCTACAAGCACTTCTTTTTTTTTTTTAATTTTTATTATTATTATTATTATTTATTCAACTGTGTGCATATGCGTGTGTGTGCGCGTGCGCACGTGTGTATGTGTGTGTCTGTGTGTGTGTAGAACCACGGACGAATTCGCGAACCACCATGGACGCCTCCACCTCCTTCTGCCCCGGGATTCACAGGCTCCGCCCTACCAGGACCAGAAGCGCAGGCAGCCCCCGCTTCCGCCTGGCGTCTATACGTGGGATCTGGGATCCGAACTCAGGACCTTCCGCCTGCAAGGCAGAGGCTTAACCCCTGAGCCACCTCTCCAGCCCTACAAGCACTTCTTGTGGCTCTGGTTGTCTCTGATTAACCTATGGCCTGATACTGGATTGTGAGGCCTGATCATCCTTCTTAAGGGATTTAGATTCATTTCCACAGTTCCCTCACCTCAGTCTAGGATTCCTATTTGAAGACACACAAAAACAATCAATATTAAATCAACAACCCAGAGTATACCTTTCTCTGAGTGAACATACTGTGAAATTATTGAAAAAAAGTTTAAAACTGTATTTGTAGCATTGTGTTTGGGTCCAGGCTTGTCTATTTGGAAATCAGTATGTACTTAGAACTACATGATTCAAAACAGTCACCAAAATGATCCTGCCCAGAACTAAGAACATCCCATATAAAAAGATTTTGAATAGCAATAGCTACAGTGGTTTTGTAAATAGCACTGTTGTTTTCATGTAACAGCATCACTGAAATGTAGGGTCTCCTATACATATTAGGAGAATTGCTTTTTGAAAATGATGTCATAGAATTGGAATGATGACTCAGTAGATAGAGGGCTTGCTGTGCAAGTATGAGGATCTCAGTGTGGGTCCCCAGAACCCACATAAAGCCAGATGTGGTATTGCACATCTTTAGTTCCGGTGCTCCTATGGGTAAGATGGTGAGTCGCAATCACAGTTCACATGGCAGTTAGCTTTGCATACAAAGCAGCAAACCAGATTGTTTCAAACAAGGTGAAAACTGAGGCTCCACACTCAAGGTTGACCCCTGATCTCCACACAGTTCCGATAGCACACATGCTTGCGGTATACATGAACATGCACATACACATACATACATAATGCAAAACATAATATTGTGGGCGGTGAATATAGTTCACTGGAAGAGTTCTTGCCTAGCATGCGTGAAGCCCTAGGTTCATTTTCAGCACTGCAATTAAAATATTATGTTTGCTTCTTTATCATCTATTTAAGTATTTTTCTTTATGTACACATCTGTATGAACAGTGAGCCTGGGATATAAATTATCAGCTATAGAATTGTTCAGCCAAAGAGTGGGTTTGCTGGGGACATTTATCTGTCTGTACCATGTAGAAGGTATAGAGTCAGTTGCTCACTGCATGAACATTAACAGGCTCAAAGGCAGATGGCCAAATGACATGGGGCCCATTTATGTTATGGTAGTACATTACAGCTGTGCTGAAATAACTTGACTGGGGGGGCGGGGAGAGTGCAAGCTTAGACTATAGGCCATTTCTTGATCTACCCATATACTACTGTGTTCCACGTTAACACCTGGCTATTGATACTCCAAGAAGGTGGTTGATTAGATTTCTGGATTAGTTTGCAAACAAGGAATCAGGGGCATGCAATTTAGGGGAGTAAGAGAAGGCATCAAAGAGAATGTAATGCTTGCATAAGGTCACAAGGTTATAATTTATGCATTCCTGCCTCTGGGCTTGATAGACCAAGCAAAGTATGTTGATCTAGCCTTCTCAATCTTCTCTTGATTAATGAAAGATTTGTTAAGATAGTCTGTACTCTTGCAGAGTAACAACACCCTGATCTGGGAGTATATTTATATTTTTATTTGTTAGAGATAAAGAGACATTTCAAATATTTCACTATCTTATTTTTTTATAGAATTTGGTGGGTACAGAAGAAAAATGAAGTAGATTGATGGAAACGACATCCTGGTGAGAAGAAGCCAAATGAGCACAGCTTTGAAGGAATAAAATGCATAGGAAGTTCAAAGAGTGTGAGTGTCCATGTTATGCCTGGGAATCCAACATGACTATGAGATTGACCTTCTCCTTGAAGAGGAGAAAAATGAATTGGTGGGGTTATGACAGAGTAAGCCAAGACTGCTAAGTTAGAATAAGTTGGAATAGATCTGGGACTATATCAGATAACCTGTGAGGACCCTGACAGCAGGTACATGGGAAGGTTGTTTAGAAAGAGAATAATACAAGGATGAATTTACGCATACACCACCACCACCACCACCACCACATACACCATGTACATCCTATACATGTGCATTTAGGGTTGGAGATTAAAGCAAAACTTCATCACATCAATTCAGGTAAGTAAATTTTCCTTTCCATGGACGTCTTTGCAGCAACCAGGTGAAATACAAACACGTACTTAAGAACCTGGAAGCCACAGTCAATTATGTCAGTTTTATTTTGCTTAGCAGCTGACTTTCTTAGACCATTTTGAGGTCAAAGTGGATAGTAGACATTTCTAGCATTTTCTTTCTTGATCCAAATGGCTGCCAACGTAATGCTGGTTATGATGAGCTATGTTACCATGGGTACAGCATGTTCTAAAGCTTCGTTGGACCCTGACCTGAGGTCATGCTGACTCCCTTTTAGCTTCCAGCAAGCTGGTGCTTACAGCATGTGCTGGTGATAGATCAGCAGTGTTAGACCCATTTCATACAACTGGGAAAAATAGAACCTGCTCTGAGCACAAAACGAACATCTTTGAGGCCTTACAAAAAGCAAGCAAACAATAACAACAGCAACAAACCTTAGTTGCCATATCATTTGGTGGCTATTTGGATCTGACAAGTTATTTCTTTCATAATTTTATTTTATGTCCATTGCAAGCACGTCTGGAATATGGAGAGGAGTATAAATATTGTCAATATTTTATATGTAGAGAGTTTTAAAGCTCAAAATTGCAACAATTTGCCAAGAATTATATAACTAGTAACTGGCAAATCCAACCAGGAATATGGGCTTCATGGCTCTGGTTCAATACTCTTGACTTGTTCAAGGTTCAGCACAGGCTGTTGCTTAAGACACTATATTGCTAAGGAGGCAGATTTTGAAAAACAGTTTTAACCTATCCACAGGGATGTTTCATTCAGTATCCAGTAACAGAAAGGCCAAGACAGTTGGCATTAGCATAGAATTTTGTAGATGCATATTTCTACTATAGTCTAGCATTCAACTGTGGCTTGATCCGGACACTTAAAATGTCAGCAAGGATGAGATTTTCTTCTTCTTCTGGGTCTCCTTAGAAGATTTTGATTACATTCTCAAATTTACCCATGTGGCAAGATGGCTGGCAGCAATTCCAACTCCTCTGCACCCAATGGACAGTAGAACACAAACCTTCCTGGTGGTTCTGAAATAAACCCCAGGATTCATCATGATTAGACGGTGTGGCCCACACCCCTAGCTAGAGAGTGTGACTCTTCACTATGGTATGTGAATGTACACACAGACTTCATCTCTGGAAATAGGAATAGAACATCCTTTGGCAGCTCTCCAAAGGAGCTGTGGGATGAGAAGACTAAAAAAGACAGGCAGTATGTTAGTATTGTCTTCCCATTGATGGATGAATACCAGATTTGCAATAACTTAGATGGACAAGGGGTTTGTTCCAGCTTACAATTGCAGTATACATTCATCAGTATGTCAGGAGATTCATACCAACATCAGGAGCTAAGGGAAGTGGCCACACCATATGCACAGGAATTACTCAGGTTGGTGACAAACTTCTGTAGCTGTCAGTCTGCTTCTCTGCCAAAACACTGTCCTGGCTCTCTCCATCTTATCCACCTGCCCTGGAAATGGTTGGGGCGGAATCTTCCCTCATCAACTAGATAATCTCCGACAGGCTTGCTGCAGGTTTGCTTTGATTGAACAACTTTTCACAGAGGCGTTCAAAGCTTAGCTTTCAAGGATGGAGTTGCTATCTGCCACTTATTGCCACAGGCAGGATACTGGGTGGACCAAAGCAACCATGGACTCCATAAGCACTTAAATTCTTGGGTGTTTTCCCTGATTGCTTGAGGTTATGGAAGTATTACTGAAAATGAATTCCATTGTCAACTCAACAATACCACTCTTCCTCCAGGTCTTATCTATTGTAGCCAGACACATTTTAAAAAGATAAATTTGGTTTTATCTTACCATACTGTCATATTTCTTGTCCAGGTCTTCCAAACAAAGGCCACCCATTGAGCTGTTTTTGATTTGCTATGCTTCCTCTTAATGAGCTTCCTGCTTATCTCCCTCTGTCATATCTCCCTTTGTCCATTCTCCCCCTAACTTTGTGCACCTGGGAATTCCACAGGACTCCCACCAGCTTGGTATTTCTTCTTGCACTTTTGCATCACCAAGGCTTTTCATAGGTTCCACATCCAGATGGCATGTTCTACTCTTTGACTGCCTGAGGAAGGTGATGTGACTTCTAGATTCTTGTCTCTCCAAATAAGTGTTTGAGCAGAGATCCGCAGTGGCCATAGAAGCAGACAATTTATCATGAGATAGTAGCTGTCCAAGGAAAAGGATAGTGGGCTGGAGCAGAGAGAAAGCTGAGCAGTTGGAAAGGCCCTACTGTGCACAGTTGGGATTTTTCCGTTACCTTAGCTTACTGTTATTTATATGCATAGAATGGGCTTTCTCTTGTGTGCTATGTTCTGTAAAGTTAAACAATGCCATGTATCACATGTCTCTCTACTATTTAAATCTCTATAATAAGATATAAATCACCTTTGGACACTGGTAAACCAATGTACCTGCCAGGACATTTCCAATCTTCCTCTCTGAAAACTTGCTTTGTATTTCATGTGCTAAACTTATAAAGCTTATGTAAGACTTTCTAGACATCATACTTGACCCTATTCCCTGGACCTCGGAGTCAGTTTTAGTTATCCATCCTAACCATGGTTAGAGCTTATCTACTCTCAGCGTTTCAGATTCTGAACCTACAGATTGAAGTGGTTTTCTCATGCAACACTATACAACAAGAAAATGCATGTACTCTATTACTTTAGTTGCATTTAAAAATTGCTTTTAATTGACAGAACATTGTGTGCATTTCTGTGACATAATTTCAGCACTAACTTATCATTATTCTCAGTTCTTTTGTTTGTCATCCTCGACTGGAGCTCCTTTATGTGTGTGGCTTCATCTACTTGCTTTGTAACCAGTAACCATTTCAAGTTTAGAATTCAGGCACATGAAACTAAACACTATGATGCTGAATGAGAAATGGATTTAGGAAGAAATCATAAAGGAAATTAAGATTTTCTAGAAGTGAATGATAATGAAAATACAACATATCAAAATCTTTGGGACTCAATGAAAGCCACCCTAAAAGGTAATTTTATAGCTCTTAATGCCTACATAAAAAATAGGAACATCACAAATTAATAACTTAACAATGCAGCTTAAAGCCTTAGAGACATAAGAGCAATCCAATCCCAAAAGCAATAGAAGACAGGAGATCAGCAAACTCAGGGAAGAAATATCCGAAATTGAGATAAGGAAAACAATACAAAGAATCCACCATACAAAAAGCTGTTTCTTTGAAAAAATAGTAAGATTGATATATCCCTAGCTAAATTAACCAAAATCAAAAGAGAGAAAAACCAAATTAACAAAATTAGAAATGAAAATGGAATTATCACAACCGATACCCAAGAAATTCAGAGAATTATAAGGTCATATTTCAAAAACTTATACTCCATGAAATTTGATAACACAAAAGAAATGAATTCTTTAGTAAGCACAAGTTACCTAAATTGAATTAGGAAGGTTTGAATTATTTAAATTGTCCTATAACATATGAGGAAATAAACCTATAACATATGAGGGAAACAAATGAAGTAATCTCGAATCTTCCCACCAAAAAATGTCCTGGACCAGATGGATTCAACACAGAATTCTACCAGATATTTAAGGAACAAATAACATCAATACTCCTTAAACTGTTCCATCAAGGAAGGAAGGAACACCTCCAAATTCTTTCTATGAAGTTAATATCATACTAATCCCAAAACTTAATAAAGGTACACTTTAAAAAGAAAACTATAGGCCAATCTCTTTGATGAACACAGATGCAAAGATTCTCAACAAAATTTTAGAAATTGCCCTCCCTTTCCCCACCCCGCTCCGCCGGTCGGGATGCGCGCGCGGTCGAGCCGGGCCTTCACCTGTGACCTGGGTAAGCTCCGCCCGCGCCCGCCCACCAGAACCCCAGGTCAGCCCAAAGGGACCCAGCTCTTAACCCCACCATCCAGCCGGAGCTGTGCAGTGCCCAGGGACGAGGAGGAACTCCCCCTGCGCCCGGCCCCGCCCCAGCTCCCCTCGAGTTAAATCCTCCCTTCCCCACTACGCTCCCCCGGCCGAGACACGCACGCAGTGCAGCCGGCCTCATCCGCGACCTAGGTAAGCTCCATCCCTGCCCACCCCCAGAACTCCAGGCCAAATAATTCAGTTTAGTGAAATTGAAAGATCTTAACAGTTAAAACGACAATGCCAAAGTCAAAGTGCAAATCCATGAGAAGCAACACTCAAGTAAACAAATTTCCCACTGAAGAAATTAATCCCATAATGTTAGACCCCCCAATCAGAACAAACCCACGGAAAAAGGCCAAGAAAGCCTGACCCAGGATAACGACTTTCAAAATATGATCATTACCATGTTCAATCCTATGAAAGAGGAAATCCGGGAGGAAGTACATAATCGAATCAATCGCTTTGAAGAGGAACACAACAGACACTTGGAGGTGTTGAGAAAAACAGTGCAAGAAACAAAAACTGGCATAGAGCAGTTAAAACAGACTCAAGCAGAGTTTAAAACTGAGCTACAAGTTATCTTCAACCCAGAACTCCACAGAGAGTCTTATCAACAGAACTAACAAAGCAGAAAACAGAATTTCAGACCTTGAAGATAAAGAGAGAGTACTAACCAGCTCAATGGAAGAGGTCGTTAAAGCCAAAAAGATACTTGAGAGAAATATACAAGAGATATGGGACACCCTGAAGAAGCCTAACATGCGTATTCATGGAATACCAGAGCAAGAATCCTCAAAATACCACACCTGAGGAAATTTTTCAAACGATCATCAAGGAAAACTTTCCTCATCTAAAAAGAGAGAGGCCCATCCATATACAAGAGACATTCCGCACCCCAAACAGATACAACCAAAACAGAACCACGCCACAGCAAATAATAGTTAAAACACTCCACATTCAAGATAAAGAACTGGTGCTAAGAGCCTCAAGGGAGAAAAACAAGTCACTTTTAAAGGTAAACCTATTGAAATAACAAATGACTTCTCAGTCGAAACAGTAAAAGCAAGAAGAGCTTGGAGAGACATACTTCAAGTATTGAATGAGCAAAAAGGTCAACCCAGGCTGATTTACCCTGCAAAACTATCCGTCATGATCGAGGGAGAAAGAAAAATCTTCCAGCACAAAGACAACTTAAAGGGATACATGTCCACCAAACCAGGCCTTCAAAAAATGCTAGAAATGATTCTCACGCATGAAGGAAAAAAACAGGCATATCCAGGAGAACAGAAGGCAAGTATAACACCATAAAAGCGAAGCAATATACTTATAAAAACTACTAAACAATAAATGTCTGGAATTAAAAATAGTTTCTCCATTATAAAATTAAATGTTAATGGAATTAATTCACCGATCAAGAGACACAGATTACAAACTTGGATTAAAAATCACAATCCATCAATCTGCTGCCTGCAGGAAACCCATCTCACCACAAAAGATAGGCATGCCCTAAAAATAAAAGGCTGGTCAACAATTCTACAAGCAAATGGAAGCAGAAAACAGGCAGGGGTAGCCATTATGCTATCAGACAAAGTGGACTTCAAATCAAAGAAAATTATAAGAGACATGGATGGATACTACATTTTAGTCACAGGTACAATTCACCGGGAAGACTTCACAATACTGAACATACATGCACCCAATACGGGCCCCTCTACATTCATTAAGAAAATCCTACAGTGTCTAAAGCAAGAAATCAATCCCCAAACGATAATTCTTGGGGACTTCAACACCGCCCTCTCAACATGGGATAGATCAACAGGTCAAAAGCTTAACAGAGACACTTTGGAACTTAATCAAACCCTGAAAGAAATGGACCTTACAGATCTCTATCGAACTTTTCACCCATGCACCAAGGAATACACATTTTTCTCAGCAGCACATGGAACTTTCTCCAAAATAGATCACATATTGGGCCACAAAATGAATCTACACATATACAAGAAAGTTGAAATTCTAACCTGTGCCCTATCAGACCACCACGGCCTAAAGCTGGACATCCACAACACATCAAACAAGAGAAAACACACTAACTCCTGGAAACTTAACAATATGATGCTGAATGAGAACTGAATTCAGGAAGAAATTAAAAAGGAAATTCAAGATTTCCTGAAAGCAAATGATAATGAAAATACAACTTACCAAAATCTCTGGGACACAATGAAAGCTGTTCTAAGAGGTAAGTTCATAGCTCTTAATGCCTACATCAAAAAAATGGAAACATCAGAAATAAACAAATTAACAATGCAGCTTAAAGCTTTAGAGAAACTGGAGCAATCTGATCCCAAAAATAATAGAAGAGAGGAGATTAGCAAAATAAGGGGAGAAATATCTGAAATCGAGATTAAGAAAACGATAGAAAAATTCAACCAGTCAAAAAGCTGGTTCTTTGAAAAAATCAATAAGATTGATACACCCCTAGTTGATACACCCCTAGCTAAATTAACCAAAAGCAGGAGAAAAGAAACCCAAATTAAAAAAATCAGAAATGAACATGGAGTTATCACTACTGATACCCAAGAAATCCAGAGAATTATAACATCATATTTCAAAAACTTATACTCTGTGAAGTTTGACAACACAAAAGAGATGGATGAATTTCTAAGTAAGCACAACTTACCTAAATTGAATCAGGAAGTTGTGAATTATTTAAATAGTCCTATAACATATAAGGAAATTGAGGAAGTAATCTTGAATCTTCCCACCAAAAAATGTCCTGGATCAGATGGATTCAGCACAGAGTTCTACCAGACATTTAAGGAGTTAATAATACCAATAATCCTTAAACTGTTCCATCAAATAGCAAAGGAAGGAACACTACCAAATTTATATTGTTTTAATCCCAAAACCTAATAAAGATTCACTTAAAAAACAAAACTATAGGCTGATCTCTCTGATGAACACAGACGCAAAGATTCTCAAGAAAGTTTTAGCAAATCGGATTCAAAAACATATTAAAAAGATTATTCACGGGGACCAAGTAGGCTTCATCCCCGGCACACAAGGTTGGTTCAACATACGCAAATCAATAAATGTAATTCATCATGTAAACCAGTCCAAAGTCCAAGACCACATGATACCTCGATAGATGCAGAAAAAGCTTTTGACAAGATCCAACAACCTTTTATGATCAAAACGCTAGAGACAGTAGGAATGGAAGGAACCTTTATCAATATAATAAAAGCTGTATACCACAAGCCCACAGCAAGGATTATGCTCAATGGGGAACAATTGGAAGCATTCCGACTTGGATCAGGAACTAGACAAGGCTGTCCACTCTCACCACTTCTATTCAATACTGTACTTGAAGTCTTACCTGAAGCCATAAGACAAGAAAGGGACATAAGAGGGATTCAAATTGGCAAGGAAGAAGTCAAGCTATCCCTATTTGCAGATGACATGATCTTATACCTGAGTGATCCCAAAACCTCCACCAGGAAGCTCCTGGAACTAATTGAGAAGTTTAGCAGGGTGGCAGGATACAAAATAAATGTGCAAAAATCAGAGGCCTTCCTATATGCCCAGAATGAAAGAAGTGAAAAAGCCTTGAGAGAAACAATCCCATTTACTATAGCCCCTAAAAAAATGAAATACCTTGGTATAAACCTAACCAAGGAGGTAAAAGACCTTTACAATGAAAACTTTAAAACCCTAAAGAAAGAAATTGCAGAAGACACCAGAAGGTAGAAAGACCTCCCATGTTCCTGGATTGGCAGAATCAACATCGTGAAAATGACTATCCTACCAAAGGCAATATACAAATTCAATGCTATACCAATTAAGATCCCAAAGCAATTCTTTAAAGAAGTTGACCAAATAATCTCAAAATTTATATGGAGGCACAAAAGACCCAGGATAGCAAAGACAAT
The DNA here is from genome assembly GCA_023101885.1 of Typhlomys cinereus. Taxonomy (NCBI): domain Eukaryota; kingdom Metazoa; phylum Chordata; class Mammalia; order Rodentia; family Platacanthomyidae; genus Typhlomys; species Typhlomys cinereus. The sequence goes on along the minus strand of JALPQD010000098.1, from coordinate 4,335,995 downwards.
CCTGAGTAACAAAAACACTGCTGGAGGTATTACCATACCGAACCTTAGTCTATATTACAAATCCATAGTTATAAAAACAGCCTGGTACTGGCTCCAAAATAGACACACAGATCAATGGATAAGGATTGAAGACCCAGATATAAGCCCACAAAGTTACAGCCATTTGGTCTTTGACAAAGGGGCCCAAAGAATCCAATGGAAAAAGAACAGCATCTTCAACAAATGGTGCTGGCAAAACTGGATCTCCACATGCAGAAGATTAAAGCTGGACCCGTACTTGTCACCATGTACAAGACTTAATTCCAAATGGATCAAGACCTTGATATCAGGTCAGAGACTATAAAAACCATAGTTGAAAGGATAGGGAACTCCCTCGAGCTGATTGGGCTAGGCCAACATTTCCTAAACAGACATCCAATGGCACAGTCACTGCTACCAACTATCAACAGTTGGGATCTTGTGAAATTAAAGAGCTTCTGTTCAGATAAAGAGATTGTAACATGAGCTCAAAGGCAACCCACAAAATGGGAGAAAATCTTCACTAACCACATATCTGATAGAGCTCTACTGTCCAGAGTGCACAAAGAACTTAGAAAACTAAACATCAAGGAAACCAATGGCCCAATTAAAAAATGGGCCCTTGAACTTAAAAGAAATTTTACCAGGGGTGAAATTAAAATGTCTAACAAATATCTTAAAAAATGCTCCACTTCCTTCGCCATCAGGGAAATGCAAATCAAAACTTCCCTGATATGTCATCTCACCCCGGTCAGGATGGCAAAAATCCACAATACAAACAACACCAAATGCTGGAGAGGATGTGGAGAGAGGGGAACTCTCCTACATTGCTGGTGGGAATGCAGGATTATACAACCACTCTGGCGAGCCGTCTGGAGATTCTTAAAGAAATGAAAGATTGAAATGCCATATGACCCTGCGATTCCACTTTTGGGTATAACCCACCATACAGCAGAGGTTCACCTTGATAGCACAAGCACGGCCATGTTCATAGCAGCACTGTTTACAATAGCAAAGTCATGGAATCAACCCAAATGTCCAACAGTTGATGATTGGATAAGGAAACTGTGGTACATCTATACAATGGAGTACTATTCAGCCATCAAAAATGATGAATTACTGAATTTGCCGGAAAATGGATGTCATTAGAAACAATTATATTAAGTGAAATATTCCAAACCCAGAAAATTAAGTGCCGTATGTACTCCCTAATAGGTGGCTCCTAGTACCAAACCCACCCAGCCCATCTTGAGACACTCATAGGTAAATCTATGTATTACCTACAGTAATTGCAAGGATTATGAACAGGAGGGATGGGGCTGGAGGGCCACACCAGAAACAAGGAGAGAAGTGACCATGTTACAGTAGAGAAAATAGGCCTCCATCAAGGACTGCAAGAAAGTAATGTGACACCTAGTTAAGTTCACAATTCGTTCCTGATCATTTACAACTAAGGGGGTATGAACTCACCAGAAGGGGAGGGCATATAGTCTGGCAGATTAAAAAGTAACCATTTTGCAAATGGGTGATTAACCCCTACCATTGCCAAATGCCATATGACCCTGCGATTCCACTTTTGGGTATAAGTATTACATCTACCCTTGAATATGCTCTTATAATAAGACTCCAGTTTAACAGCTTTTTGTCTCTGGCCAGGAGGTGACATACAGTGCCCATCACGATGGAGTGAAGGGCATTGCAGGAACAACAAAATTGCAAAAGAAAATCAACAAACCACTATCCAGAACTTCAGAGACTCTATATCAACCACCTAGAACTAGGCCAGACTCTCCCCATCCTGAAGCTCAGGGACATTTGCGGAAGAAGGGGCGGTAAGAGTGTAAGAGCAAAAGGATGGGAGGAGCAATGATTTGCAAGATACTCCACACAAGTTAGGGCCGAAGCAATCATAATTGGACATTGCATGCCCAGCGCAATGTCCAACACACTATAGACCTCACAAAGTCTAGCATCTGCTAAAGGCACCAAGATCCTTGGAAGCAAGAGATTGACAGCCACAGTAGTGTTCCTATGCTTAAGGGGAACACAGGAAAGGGTTCAGGGAAATGCCACTGGGTCCTTGTACGTCATCGGAGATGAGGCCCAGAGGAGAGTCAGGCATCCACAAGAAAGGACTCTGGGAATTGAGGTGGGAGGCATGGGGGGATGGGGTTGGAGGGGTGAGGGGAGGGAGAGCAGGGGGTTCGGGGGGAGGAGGAGGGAGGGAGGGAACCAGTGTACCTATTAAGTTTGTATGAGCTGAAATAATAATAAAAAATGTATTAAAATAAAAAAGTTTTCTTTTGCTACATCAATGTAAACACAGCTAAAAATATAATATGTATAAAAAATTTTAGAAATTGGATTAAAAACATATCAAAAAGATCATTCACTGTGATCAAGTAGGCTTTATCCCAGGCACACAAGGTTGGTTCAACATACGCAAATCAATAAATATAATCCATCATATAAACCAATCTAAAGTCCAAGACCACATGATACTCTTGATAGATGCAGAAAAAGCTTTTGACAAGATCTAACATCCTTTTGTGATCAAAACCCTAAAGACAATTGGAATGGAAAGAACCTTTATCAACATAGTAAAAGTTGTGTGCAACAAGCCAACAGCAAGGATATACTCAATGAGGAAAAACTTGAAGCATTTCCGCTTCGATCAGGAACTAGACAAGGCTGTCCACTCTCACTACTTCTATTCAATATTGTACTTGAAGTCTTAGCTGGAGCCATAAGACAAGAGAGGGAGATAAAAGGGATTCAAATTGGCAAGAAAGAAGTCAAATTATCTCTATTTGCAAATGACATGATTGTATACCTGAGTGATCTTAAAAACTCCACCACGAAATTCCTGGAACTAATACTTAAGTTCAGCAGGACAGCAGGTTACAAAATAGACATGCAAAACTCAGTGGCCTTCCTATATACCAAAGATGAAAGAATTTAAAATATCCTAAGAGAAACAACCCCATTTACTAAAAAATGAAATACCTTGGTATAAACCTAACTAAAGAAAGGAGAGTCCTTTATAATGAAAACTTTAATAACTAAAAAAAATAAATTCCAGAAGACACCAGAAAAGGGAAAGACCTCCCATGCTCCTGGATCAGCAGAATCAACATCATAAAAATGATCATCCTACCAAAAGCAATATACAGATTCAATGCTATACCAATCAAAATCCCTAAGCAATTCTTTAAAGAAATTGGCCAAACAATCTGCAAATTCATATGGAAGCACAAAAGGCCCAGGAGAGCAAAAACAATCCTGAGTAACAAAAACACTGCTGGATGTATCACCATACACCAAATCTTAATCCATACTACAAATCCATAGTAATAAAAACATCCTGGTACTGGCTCCAAAATAGACACACAGATCAATGGATAAGGGTTGAAGACCCAGATATAAGCCCATACAACTACAGCCATTTGATATATGACAAAGGGTTCCAAAAATTTCAAAGGAAGAAGAACAATGGTGCTGGCCAAACTGGATGTCCACATGCAGAAGATTAAAATTGAACCTGTACTTGTCACCATAAACAAAAATTAATTCCAAATGGATCAAGGACCTCAGCATTAGGCCAGAGACTATGAAAACCCTAGTTGAAAGGGTAAGGAACTCCCTCGAGCTGATTGGTCTAAGCCAACAGTTCCTAAACAGAACTCCAATAGCATAGGCACTAGAACCAACACTCAACAAACGGGATCTTATGAAATTAAAGAGCTTCTGTCCAGATAAAGAGATTGTAACTCAAGCCCAAAGGGAACCCCCAGAATGGGAGAAAATCTTCACTAACCACACCAAGGAGATAAATGACCCAATTAAAAAATTGGCTTGGGAACTTAAAATTTTACCAGGAAAGAAATTCAAATGTCTAACAAATATCTTAAAAAATGCTCTATATCCTTAGCCATCAAGGAAATGCAAATCAAAACTTTCCTGAGATATCATCTCAGCCAGGTCAGTATGGCAAAAATGCTCAATACAAACAACACCACATGCAGATGTGGCCAGAAGAGAACTCTCCTACATTGCTGGTGGGAATGCAGGCTTATACAACCACTCTGACAAGCTGTCTGGTGATTCTTAAAAAAGTTAAAGATTGAAACGCCATATGACCCTGCTATACCAATTCCTGGAATAATCCCCATAAAGCAAAAATTCACTAGTGACACAAGCACGATCATGTTCATAGCAGCACTATTTACAATAGCAAAGACATGGAATCAACCGAAATGCCCTACAGTTGATGAGTGGATAAGGAAAATGTGGTACACTTATATAATGGAATACTGCCCAGCCATCAAAAAAGATGAATGAATGAAATTTGCCAGGAAATGGATGGAATTAGAAAAAATTATATTGAGTGAAGCATCCCAGACAGAGAAAGTTAGACACTGTATGCACTCCCTAATAGATGGATCCTAGTACCAAACCCACTTACTGACTTATTCGGAAGTGAATCTCTGTGATCATGGAAATTGTGCATAGGAGGTTAAGACAAGGAGACCCCCCAGAAAAAAGGAGAGTGGGGATCATGCTTCAGTAGAAAAAATAGGTCACCATCACGTATTGCATGTAAGTAGTGAGACATCTGGTTAAGCTCACTTTTGATTCTCTTTCTGGTCACTTGCTACTGAATAGGTTTGATCTCACCAGTCAGGGAGGGTATAGGGACTGGCAGATAGATGGTAACCATCCTGCAAATGGGAGACTGACCCCACCCCCTCACTGCTGTGTCCTACTCCTATTATATTAGGATCTTCATTTAAACAGCCTTTTATCTTTGGTTAGAAGGTGACCTCCAATACTAATCAGGATAGAGCCAAGGGTGGTGCAAGAAGATTAACAACAAACCGTAATTCAGAACACCAAAGACCCTATATTAATCAACTAGAACCACACCAGCTAAATCTCTCCTCATCCTAAAGCTCAGGGAAACTTACGGAAGAGGGGGCAGCAAGATTGTAAGAGGCAAAAAATGGGGAGGACCAATGTTATGGAAGATACTCCACACAAGTTAGGGCTGCAGTAACCATAATTGGACTTTGCATGACCTGCACAATGATTTACATGTCAACAACCCCCCAAAACCTAGCATGTATCACAAGCAGTGAGATCCTTAGAGGCAAGGGATTAAAGGTCATGGTAGTGTTCCCATACTAAAAGACTCTGGGCTATGCCACTGGGTCCTTACACCTCACTAGGGTGGAGGACTCAGGGGGAAGTTTGGCACTCACACAAAAGATGCTCCAGGGGATGGATGGGGGATGGAGGAGGCACTAGGAGAAAGGGAGGGAGAGGGGTGAAAGGAAGGGGAAAAGGGGGGGAGGTTACAAGAGGGGAACTGAGGAGGGGTGGAAGGAAGGAGAGGACTGGGGTACCTATTGAGCTTGTATGATTGGGGACAAATTTTTAAAAAAAGAATTCAGATGTGTGCATGTGTGCATGAAGGATATACATATATATGCATATTTTATGTGTGTTTACACATAACTATATATATTTTATATATGTTTACATATCTATAACTATATATATTAACTAAGTTGATGAATGATTAATGAGCACATTAGTGAATTTTCTGAGGAGGAATTTCAAGGCATTAACCACACTGAAAGACCTTTATCATTACTTCCTTTTTTGACATCAAAATGTAGAAAGAACTCAAAGCCAACATAAGAAAAAGGGAACAGATACTAACCCTTGGGGACAGACTGTTCCAAAACAGATTTGAAGGGACAATCCTTTGCAGAGGGACAGGCCATTTCGGTCTTTGCAATAACAACGGCAGCTGGAGCAGTGGGTCTGAGAGACTTAGAGATGTAGGCCTAAGGAATGGTGGTGGCTGCTCATTATAGCAGGAAACCTGGGACAACACCTGTCTTCATGGACTCCTTTTTTTTTCCTTTAGATAGGCTGCCAAGGGAGATGGTGTTACTGCTTACTTAACAGGAGGTCACCAGGAAGGGCAGTGGTGACTCCATAAGCCATTATCAGAACACTGTGACCAACTTGTTAAAGTAGCTCAGAATCACAAAAGTATAAAGCTAGAAGTCAAATACCAAAAATAATTGTGAAGCATTGGGCTTGGGGGTGGGAACCTATGAGAGACGTTAGATTAATTAGTTTATTTCACCTGGAAAAGAAACATTCAAGGGAGCTGACTTCCCAGGCTTTGGACCATGAAAGGGTGGTGAATTTACAGTTAAACATGTTGAAGGATTTTTCTTCTATTTTTCACCCAGTGTCCTGCTTTGTTTCTCGTCTGTAATAATTTGATAAATGATAATAATGTGGTGAGTTCAGAAAATAAACAAGGATAGGACTTTGGCAATATTGCTGTATTGTCCTGCCACTATCGTCCTTCTTTCCCCTTCCAAAAAGAAAAACTCAGAAAGGAGTTAATAAGCCATCTGCGAGAGCTCTTTTCTCTTTTACAGCCATCCTGTTGCCATCTGCTAAATCCTTAGTCCACCTGCATAGTGAAAAACATTCATTGGCTTCCATAAGTGCGCAAGGACCATTGTCTGCTGTGAGGTAGGATGATGGAGATCTTGTGCAACACTTTCCAGTGGGTCTCGTGCCCTGCAACCCACCTGGCTTCCTTTGTTAATCCACTGGCTGCTCAACCACGCTTGTGGTCTATGCAGCGGGGATGGTTCTTAGATAAAACAGAATCATAATGTTTGTATTTTTTGAAAATGTTGAAGTCTTCCTGTGCCCAGAGGTGCTGTCCTCTGGGCTGAGAGGAGTTCAGAAGTTATTGTCAAAAGCCTCAATAAGGAATTTTTTTTGCTTCAGATCCGGACACTTTTTGCATCCAAATTCTGGCATGTTTCTATGCATAATTATGGCCGGAGTTTAGTTTTTCTTGCTGATGTTCAGTCAGCAGCCTATAAAGTTCGAAAAGAGCACTGGCTGGTATTTCTCAGCAATGCTGTCATTGTTGACAGGAAAATTCTTCCTTTTTGAAAAGTTGTGAAGTATGGCTGCAGGATGTTTACTCTTTCTGGGTGCCTTTCAGTAAATGCCATTGATACCCCCTGTCATTGTGGCAACTTGAGAGCTCCCCACCTATGGCCTTGCAACCCTTTAGAGGGTTCTGACACCCCCTGTGGAGAACTATTGAGCCTATATTTCCTCTTCACCTTTTTCCATTTCAGGAGAAGAGGTCAGGCGCAGCTGCTGCTCCCTGCTGTGGTGAAAAGATTTTGGTTTGTGTATCTCCGACCTATATTATCAGGGCCATAAACTACCAGAAAGGTCTTGGGGTTATGAAAAATTGAGAATAGATCTAGCTGCAGAAACATTTCTTCTGGCTAGAATCTCCTCTCCTGTCTTCTCTCTCTCTCTCTCTCTCTCTCTTTTCTCTCTCTCTGACATGCACACAAGAACAACAGCAAAACACACACACACACACACACACACACACACACACACACCAAGGAAACATGGTCTAAATCTAAAGTTTACAGCAATACGTATGAAGCAAGAACAGATTAGAATTAAAAAACGTGTAATTAAAACCAGTCATTGTCACACATTTTGAAGTATTAATTAAAAGTCATTATCATCAGTCAGACTCTATGTCCATTCATTCCTGGCAAGCTTACTTTGCATTTGTCTTATTGGACACTAGCAGACAGTGCCTTTGGCTCGGTATAGGTTACTAGTTTTTGATATTTGATTTATCTTATTTATCTTCTGAGAGTTTCATTTTGTGCTAATCCACAAAGCAACTGGAATTTTCCCTAATTAACTTTATATTCTGGTATAATCTGTATATATATGGATTAGACAGAGTATGTCTTTCTCCAGTTTTCACTAGCCTTATCTTTCCCTCTTCTACCAAAAGGAAAATAGTGACTTAGTACAGCATGTCTCTTTAAGTTGTGTTGATACAGAAGATGGGCTGTGCCCTTCAGTCACTAATAGTCAGGCAAACAGTCTTACTTCAGAGTCAAGTTAACCTAGTGGACTTAAGGTTCAGAAGAAAAACTTACTTGCTAACTCAAATTGCTGGGCTGGGATCAATAAACATGCATTGACCATAGCAACTGTCAGTCCAACAAGCTATTTTTGTGCTTATTTTTTTTTCCATGTAGGATGTTACAGTTAGCCTGCATGGTTGCTGATAAATGACCATCAAACGGCTTGATAGTCTGGTTAAAGTTGGTAGTCCAGCTTGACAGGAGAGCATGCACCAACACAAGGGGCGAGGGAACTGGCCACACCATCTCTATATAATGGCTGAGAGAGGGACAATCCTTATTTGCCAGACCATGTCTGGCCAAGTGTACAAAAGGATATCAACTTCCTCAACCAACTCTCAGTATTTTATTCATCTGTTCAGGGTCTAGTCCCACTCACTATAGGCTGGACCTTCCCCATCAGGTAGACAATCTCCTGCAGGTTTGCTCTGGGCCTAACTCAATCACTAATTCTCTATAAATGTGCCTAGAGCTCAAACCCTCAACAGTCAGGTTGACACCTGTGCCTAACTATGATACTCCACTCTTTTTTAACTTGATACAAAAACATTCAATCCTTGTCCTCATAGGTGTTAAAAGTTATCTTAAAAATATAAATACATTTCATAAACAAATTTAAAATATTCTGTCATTAAAATTTCAGTTATTGGGGCTGGAGAGGTGGCTCAGGGGTTAAGCCTCCGCCTTGCAGGCGGAAGGTCCTGAGTTCGGATCCCAGATCCCACGTATAGACGCCAGGCGGAAGCGGGGGCGGCCTGCGCTTCTGGTCCTGGTAGGGCGGAGCCTGTGAATCCCGGGGCAGAAGGAGATGGAGGCGTCCATGGTGGTTCGCGAATTCGTCTGTGGTTCTACACATACACAGACACACGCACACACAGATACACACATGCGCAGTTATTAAAATGTTGGAACTAAAAGTCTTTAAATATCCCAAATAAAATCATTGTAACAATGAGAAAATATCAAGTTAAAACCAAAGTCCAGAAAATTACTGCATCCTGTACTTCAGTGTCCATCTTCTGTTGTTCATCATGCAGTCAAGGTGGCTCAAAGATTCTAGGCATTCCCAGTCCCTGTTTATAGCTCGAAGTTGTAAAAGCAAAGTTCCTTTGAACCAGGCTAAATCTCCACTTGCAGCCATCCTCAGCATACATCCCACGGTTCTGGCATCTCCAATACTCTGGATTCACCTCTGTGGCTGTAAGTTTCACCTTCTCTTGCAGGAACTCTATGCCTGCTTCTTGGTGCCAAACTTTTGCTGCCCTCCATGAACTCTTTTTTTTTTTATTTCAGCTCATACAAACTTATTAGGTACACCAGTTCCCTCCCTCCCTCCTCCTCCCCCCCGTATCCCCTGTTCCCCCTCCCCACCCCTCTCCCTCCCCATCCCCCAGTGCCTCCCGCCCCAATTCCCAGAGAGTCCTTTCTTGTGCATGTCTGATTTTCCTCTGGGCCCTCCTCTCCGATAACGTACAAGGACCCTTTCCCTGAACCCTTCAATAGTACCAAAACTAGTACCACTTGGGGGATGCTGCCAGATTCCAAAGCGAGGTTGAAGCGTAGCTCGATCCACTTTCAGCACAGCTGCACCAACTTTAGTGCGCTGACTCTGGAAAAGCCTCTTTTCTAGGCAGTCAAACTTGCAAAGGGCAAGAAACAGCTTTAACTTGGGCTTTGGCCACTGAAGGAATCTGGGTTTTCAAACCATGAACCCACTACATGCTGGGTGGTTTTCATGTCTTTCACCCTCCCAGTGCAAGTCACTAGGTTTTCCTTCACTGATATTCATTTCTCCAACAGCAACAGATATTCTGCTGCCTGCCCTTTCCACATCCAGAGCTTCATGGCCACCAACACAGCTCTCCTCTGTCAAGCAGACCAGTCTATTATGTTTAAGTGCAACTTCACCAAAGTCTTTGTTCCCATCATCAGAAACTGGGCCCAAACAATTCACAACTCTCTTAGCATCACTATTTTCCAAATGGACCCACAAAACTCTGCAGAACAGTATTGGTAATCCACAAAGTCAAAATCTTCAAACATTTCAAACTCTGTCCAGCAAAACTACTCAAAAGCCACAAAAATCCACTTAGTCAGATTTATCATCAATACCCACTCCCGGTACCAAATTCTGTTGCAGGTAGCCTGCATGGTTGATGATAAATGACCATCAAATGACTTAAGGGGACAAAGGGTTTATTTTCTTACTAGTAGTCCGGTTACAGTTGGTAGTCCAGCTTGATAGGAGAACATGCATCAACACAAGGGGCAAAGGAACTGGCCACACCATCTCTATGTAATGACTGACAGAGGGACAATCCTTACTTGCCAGACCAGCATGTCTGTCCAAGCGTACAAAAGGATGCCAACTTCCTCAACTGACTCTCAGTATTTTATTCATCTGTTCAGGGCCTAGTCCCACCCACTACAGGTGGACAGGTAGACAATCTCCTGCAGGTTTGCTCTGGCCTAACTCAATCACTAATTCTCTATAAATGTGCCTAGAGCTCACACCCTCAACAGTCAAGTTGACACCTGTGCCTAACTATGATACAGAACTCTCACATCTGATATTTGACCCTGTTTTGAATCTATAACTACAAAGTCCTTTGAATATCTACCTAGATACTATAAATTGTGTTGACTTTAAAGATAAAGACTTAGGAATCAGGGAGATAAAGCTTCAAATTGATTGAATACTTTGAATAAGTCACTTTACTTCCTTGAACTGTAGTTGCTGAGTTACCATGAGGATTAACAGCAGCACACTTTGGACAGGGTTTAAGAATAGAAAGTAGGTACTAAGTGTCTATCACTTTATTCCAAAGGAGGCTTTGTCCTTAAGAAACTTGCATTACTCATGGGAATTATGTAGAACAATGAGTTTTAGGTTCATATATTACAAGCTCTTAATTTTAAATTCTTTTTAAAATATCCAGATTTGCAATTTAGCATATATGTTCTACATATATGACTCTTCATATCCACATTCTTAATCCAAATATCTCCTCTGATATTTAAAGATAAGTTACAGGCACCATGCAGAACAAACATGACTCTGTCACGGCTCTATTAAAAAATTGTTCTAAATGGTCTAAGACTGAGTCATCTAATGCAGCTTACAGGAAAAAAAGCTGTGTGTTCCTGTAGGCGACCTTAATGATACTAGAGTTACATAGAATCCGGTATTTACCACTTCCAGTTGAAAGTACATAAGAGAACTAGAAAGACAACATAACACCATATAGTGAAATTAAGTTAAGACACACAACCTAAGAACTCAGTGTGACCACAGACCAGAACTTCAGTATTAGAATGCTGTGCTCTGCGTACACACACACAAGCTCTCAAATCCATACAGATACTCCAAGTGTGCCTCACAAATAAAATTTTAAGGTAGATTTTATGAGACTGATGTAGAATAAAGATGATTACACTATTTTGGTTACGACTCTTACAGTCAGGAACTCATTGGCTTATAATGGTAATATCTTTTCTACTCATCACTCTCAAGTCTGGACAAGATTTAGCTTACTATTTCTTCAGTAAACAGCTCAATGACCAGATATTATAATAATCTGAAAGTGTGATTAACTAGGGATCTTTTTTTTTTCCAGGAGGCATCAGGCCATGTCTGGAATAATTTTTTTTGTAGTCCCAACTTGAGGGAGGGATGCTACTGGTTTCTCACAGGTAATGGTTAAGGATACCATTAAATGTTCTAGAATGCATAGGGGACTCATGCTTCAGTATGTCTCAGCATCTTAGCAGCTGATAGAAGGTAACAGATGTTCAATCTGCGCATTTTTGAGTTGTATTAAATTAAGTAAACTTAATATGTGGAATATATGATAAACAATGACTGGATTTGGCATTATCCATAACAATTTCCCACAGGGTACCTTTAAATAGTGACTTGCTCTACTTCATTATAAAGTATGATTTAATTATGAAAATTTCAATGGTGTATTTATTCATCTGGTTGTTCATTAACTCAGTATTCACTGAGCACATACTGTAGGCAAGAAAGCATGCTGGCTACTGGAATACAAAGACAGATCAGACATGGAATTGACTTCAAAAGTCATAGTCTGGTGGGGAAGGTAAGCGGCATATATAAATCACTCCAATGCAGGCCAGAGCTCATTAGAGGTTATGAATAAAGTACCTTGCTGCTGTAAGACAACATGCAGCTTTTCCAGAGTAGAAGTGAAGACTTTATTAAAGAAGCTCAATCTAATGAATACTAAATCTTTTTGCTTCCTCACTCCGCACTTCTGTAAATTGCAAGGAGAAATTGGCAGAATTTCATCCAATTTTATAATATTCAATCGAAGCAGTCACCTAAAACATGACTGAGGGCCATCTGCCGTGCAGCTGTGCAGTCTGTCTGTCTCAGTCACAGCCATTTACTGTTCTGGAAAGATACATCTCTTCACAAGGATATGGTGATGCTCCTGCTGTGATCTCAAGATATCCCTATATGAGTGGCAGGATGTTGGAAGGTCATAGTCACCCTAAACTGCTCCAGAAAGAGACTTGTTCTATAACTCAGCAGCCATGTTGCATATTTATCTTAGGGAACGATGGGTGGCCTCAGGATTGTTACTGGAACTCTGCATGCATTGATGCTTCTCTGCTTTTAAATCCCAAAAGGCAGAATTGGGGGATTGTGCCAAACTCTCTGGTTCTTTGCCTTCAGACAATGTATTTGTTAATTAGGTTTCCCCCTCTGAGACATTTATATACTTAAAATGCCATAATAATTAGTGGTACTTTGTGACAGTTTAAGATATTCTTCATAGCTCAGAGAGACAAGAAGTTCAGTAGTAAGGAAACCATTTCAGAAGTTGTGATATAATTAGGAAAGAGACAGAGGCCTGGCTTAGTAGCAGGAATCATAAGAGCCCACTGTTTTTAATGTTTGTTATGTGACAGGGCCTCATTATGGCATCGTGAACAGTGTCTAAACAATACACATGACATCATTAGAGATTGATACTATTATTTCTATGGTTTCAAGCATCATACGCATTGTTCCTATGTGAAGGAAACAAAATGGATATAGTAAAAGAGGAAGAGTCTGTAGCACATTGGAGGAGACAGTACCTCACAGCTCAGGCTACAAGGCCTGAGCTTTGCACAGGTTGGATCTGAGCCCAGCAGGTAAGTGTTGGGAGAGAATATGAGTATCAAGTATGAGGCACTTACAATAACACCCAAGTTACGGTTTGGATTAGGCCAACTTTGTGAATGGAGGGGCAATTCTTCTAGTTCAAAGTAACCACTCCCACAATTACCTACCATTGAGATTGATGGTATGATGGGTTGAATTTTATACAAGTTGAGCACTTATCATGGAATATGTGGATGACTTGCTCATCCACAGAACTGAAGATTTAGTAAGTCTAGGGTGGGATTCCAGAGCCGGTATTTCTAATAGGTTCCTTCCTGTTCACTGTTATTGCTGCTGGTCTGGGGGCCACACTTTGAGAATCTCTGGTGTAATGAGACTTGGAGGATTCCTTGAGAATCATCCAGAGATAGACGAATGGTTAAGAAAAACCCTTGCCTAATGAAGTCTGAAATGACAGGGTGTCACTGTAAATGACTGAACAGGAGGTTGACAGATGAAGGGGGTGCTAGAAGCACCCTGGATATGAGGAAATAAGTTTCAAAATACCTTTTCATGACCATCTTGTGATCCAGATACATAACAGAGAGCTGAATGACTATGGAAACAGAACAGAAGAGCTACAAGGAAACTGACACCACCATCCTACTTTGAATACAACCTCGAACACTTTTTTTTCTCTCCCCAAACAAAATGGATTCAGGTCTCTTTATTTCAACAGAATCATAAGAGTGAATTCTTCCTCTAATTTTTGTCATTTACAGCTTTTCTTCCGATTATTTTACCAGCACCTGAATATTTGGAAGTTGGAAAAGTATAAAAATAAAATGAAAGTTTTCCACAAACCAGATATATTCTTTGGCAGATAAGAATGATAATTCTCTTCACTCTTTTTTTTAATGTGTGTGGGTTCATGTATATTATCATGCTTGAAATGGGGCAGATGTACCGTTGGCCATATTGGACTTGGTTTTAGTCGGGTGATTAGTGTTACTGGCTTGTGGGTAAGGTATCTGCCACGTTCCTGTGTGTTCCTAACATATCCATGTCTCGCAGACAAGCACTACTTTTTCCTTTCAGACAATTCCCTGCTGATGACATCAGTGCCGGGCTGCCATCAGCTCGTTTCATGACTTCAGATTGACGTTTCCTGAGACAAGAGTGATGGAAAAGATCAGGTGGCAAGCTAAGAGCCCAGAAAGATGAGACCCCAGTCTTGTCAAGTCCTGGCTGACACAGGCCATCAGATGGGTTGTCTGGAATCCCCCAGGGGACAGAAAAAGTAATAGTGTGACATAACAGCTGGTGCTTACTACGCTCCAGGGACTTTCTGTGGATTAATTTAAGTTTTTAACACATTCCAATTAAAACAAAAGATTGTGTTATTTTATTTATTTTCCAAAGGTTGACATTTTGGTTTGGAAGAATTAAGAGCTGGAGAGAATGTGTGCACATTGTGTGTGTGTGTGTGTGCGTGTGTATGTGTGTGTGTGTATTTGTATGTGTGCGTGTGTATGAATATATGTGTGTATATCTATGTGTGTATCTATGTGTACATCTATGTGTGTGTGAGAGAGCGAAAGAGCCAGAGCAAGAGACAGAGAGAGAGAGAGAGAGAGAGAGAGAGAGAACAGAGAAGACTTAAAAACAAAGTGAATTGGCCAAGGACTCCTGAAGTGACTTGAGGCAGGTCCCGGGATTTTGAGCTCATGCATTCCCTTTCCTCCTGCTGTGTTTCTGAAGTCATGGGCCCTTTCTGATGCAGGGTGCATCTGAGCTGCTCTCTTCCCTGCCTTTGCTCCTGATTTTGGCTTGACAGTCTCTTCTGATCTCACTGCCTGCTGCCGTGTCTGCGTTGACTCAGATTTAAATGTCAGCATTCTGATCCCACAGTCGGGCACCTGACCCTGAGTGTATCCGCTCAGAGAAAGTCCTCCCCTGGGGATCAGCAGGATGTCCCCAAACCCTGCACCTGACATCGCCTGACTAACGAGGATTTTGAAGGGCGATGATGACTTACTCGGAAGCCCTGGCCCACGTGCTCAGCAGGATGTGACAAGAATGGTTTACTTCCAGTTCACTCAATCAGAACCCACCCAGTGCCATCTGTCTCCCCCACACTCCGCCTTCTTCCGGCTCTTCTGTCTGTGAGCGCTCCTCCACCTTCTGCTTCCCTGGGGCTTAGTACGCGGCTTTGCCTCCTCCCCTGGGCTCCTGCAGCAAGGACATCAGGAGCTGCATCCTCTTGACTCCACTCTGCAGGTGGCAATGAGCTATTGTTACATCCACTTCCTAGATGAAATATGCGGCAAGGTTTTAAAACAAATAACTTAGCATTAATTATTTCACATAAAAATAAACTTCAACTGTGATTGAGAGAATCTTCCATCTGTTATGAACTCTATCACAAACCTCTATTCAGTTTGGGCCTTTAAATTTACCATTGATTTCATGCTCTTTCCTAAAGCTACAAGGCATGTTTTATTTCACTTTACACCTTTTTATGATTTTTTTATCCCTACAGTGTTTAATATAGGAATATAGTGAATTTATAATACTTTATACTTTATTCCTCAGTCCTATCTGCTTTCTCTTCCTGTTATCACTTTGTACTTTTATTTTGCTTTCTTTGTTTTTGCCTCTGTTGTCGAATAAATATGTATTTGTAGGATTCTTGAACAACCTTTCTATTGTGACACATTGGACCCTTTTCATTTGATTTTATTTATTTGCTTGGAGTCAGGTGCCACTTCACATGGGTGGAGGTTGGAGAAAAGCTTGCAGGAGTAGGTTCTCTCCTTCTAGTTATGTGGATTCTGGGGATCAAATTCAGATTGCCAGGCTTGCTTCAAGTGCTCTCCTAGTTCAGCAAACTATATGTATAAATCCTCAGAGCAATGAATGCGGCTACTTAGTAAGGTATTGCACTTTACAGGATTTGATTTTTGATGACTTGTCCTATGTAAAGGCATACCCTATTTTTATATGTAATCTATATCTGATTTTATGAGATTATATACGTATGAGTCAATATGTGTATCAGACACAAAGAATGGGAGTGAGATTGCTAAGTGGAAAAGTTATCACTCAGGAGAAATTTATGCCTTTCCAGAAAGAGGTCCCAGAAGAGGGGCGGCAGCAAGCACCTACAAGGTATGTCCCTGCTGGCAGGAAAGGGTGAATTGAGCATTGAGCAAATAGGAGAGGTGGGAATAGAAAACTCATTTCAGAGAGAGCTGGCAGGTAGGTAGGAAGAGTAGAGGGAGCGTGGTAGGAGGAGGAAGATTAGGAAGAAGTAAAGATAAAGAAAGGGGAGTAAAGATAAAGAAAGGTAGAGACAGAGAAGATACAAAAAGAAATGTGAAATACAGAAAATGAGACAAATAGAGGAGACAGACAGACAGAAAGACAGGCAGGCAGACAGACAGACAGACAGACAGACAGACAGACAGATAGATAGATAGATAGATAGATAGATAGATAGATAGATAGATTTACTGAGCCATTTTCCAGATTCAGACACCAAACACAGTGGAGAAAAAATATGAACAGTAGATAATTTAGATATTCAAGTTCTAGAAGATGGGTGCTGTTTTTTTTTTTAATCTGGCCCATTAAAGCTTATATACTACTCACCTACTCCCCAAATTCATATATTAATAGTATCTGAGGTTTGGGGCTTTAGGGAGATAATTTGGATTAGATAAAGTCATGAGCATTGCCTGCCTCAATGATTCTATTAAGAGTTTTATAGTAAGAGGAAAAGGGACCCAAATTATCATGCTTGTTCTGTGCCACCATGGGATAGGTGCTTTCCACAACAACTTGATTCCACAGAAGGCCCTATCAGATATCAATCAGATTTTGACTTTGCTACTGAGTTATTTGGCTTCCAGAATTAAAAGGGATAAATGAGTTTTTTAAAAGCATCACGAGTTCAGATACTTTGTTATAACAGCAGAAAGTGGGTTAAGATAGATATCTTGCATGGGTAGCAATGCAGAATTATGTTTAGAAGGGAGTAGATGTCAGCATTAATGGAAAACTAACCTTCTGCAGGCAATTTTTTCTATTTTTTTTTATTTGACACACTTGTCCCTTGGAGAAGCATTATTCTGATTTTGAAGTAAGGAAACAAAGTGATGATCACCCAGGGCCATATGGGCATGGGCAACAAAGTTAATGTTGTGATTCTCTCTGGTCTGCACCCAGAGTGAAGCTCTTTGTACTGCATTATTCAACACTTTATAGGTATATGCAGGGGAGGAACAAGGTAGGTAGATATTTCTGTCAGGAGAGAGAGAGAGAGAGAGAGAGAGAGAGAGCGCGAGAGAGTTGATGTTATGGTGGGACCATCATTTCAGGTGCAGCCAAGAAAGCCCAGGCACAGTTGCAACTCAATGTTGTAACAGGCAGTCTTCTGTGGACAACTGGCCACTTCTGTTGTGGAACTAGTTACCTAACTGCAGTGATTTCCACACTGTTCTTTAGCCTTAGTAGAGAACAAACAAGGCAAGTGAGGATGGGAGCCAAGCAGAGGAGTGCAGGGAGAGGTGGGCTCCTGAGCCGTGGAAGGCAGAGCCTGATGCTAGAGGGAAACACCAGCTTGGGTGAGAGAAATGGTGAAGGCTAGGTGACTGGACTTCACAAGTGGGTGACAACAGTGGAAAGCACGCTCAGGAGGTGTGAACATGCATATACTTACCAGGACCTCACACTTTAGCCAGTCATTTCTTTAACTTAACTTCCCCCATGTTTTCCACAGGATGGCCTGTCTTCAGCAATTCTTCCAATTAGCACCTTGTCTGTTGTCTCAATCTTTATACACTCTCTTCTCTCTTAGAATGTATCTATCCTTCAACCCCTACCTCTTTTTCTGGCTTTTATTTTGCTCATATTTTACATCTGGTTAGACAAAGATTTATCCAGTGCCTTCCCTGGGACAGGCAGCTGAGGTGAATTTGCTGTTATATCCTAGTTTTTAGCCATCATGAAACTCCATCATGTGTAGCTTTCTATTTCACTATTTTCCCATGATGGGTGGAAAGCTCCATGGAGGTAAGTATCATGTTAATTATCACTTCATCTGTCTTGCTTCCTAAACTCAGCATAATTTCTGTTACATGATAGGGTCATTATAAACATATGTTGAAAAAATAAACCAAAATCCAAAGAAATCAAAATCAGAGTAATATCTCTCTAATGAGCAAGTATTTCAATTAAAGATTACTTAATAATTTGTTTTTTAAAAATATTTTATGACTGGGTAGTATTGTCCAGTGTTAGAGTACATGATTAGCATACATAAATACCTGGGTTCAATCATTAGTACATAATCTATCTCTGTCTATCACTTGCTTCTCTCTCAATGAAATCCTTTCTATCTATCTTGTTTGATGCTTGTGTTTTCTCCTTTGGAACATGTACTTACTAGCATCTTCCCAAGAATACTCTTGGTTCTACATCACCATTTGACATCTCAGAAATTCAGGACAGTTTGCCTGGAAAATGTGAAGTATGTCTAGAGGAGCACTTATCTTATTCTAAAGGCTTCATCTCTCTAGATTTCCTTTTCATAGCAATCACAGCTACATCATTCTACTGATAAACTCTTGTTATAGTTAGGCACAGGTGTCAATTTGACTGTTGAGGGTTTGAGCTCTGGGTACATTTGTAGAGAATTAGTGGTTGAGTTAAGCTCAGAGCAAACCTGCAAAAGATTGTCTAGTTGATGGGGAGGGCCTATAGTGGGTGGGATTAGGCCCTGGAATAAAAGTTAGAGGGCTGGTTGAGGAAGTAGGCATCCTTTTGTACACTTGGCCAGACATGCTGATCTGGCAAGTAAGGAACATCTCTCTCTCAGCTATTACGCAGAGATGGTATGGCCTGTTCCCTCAGCCCTGGTATTGGTGCATGCTCTCTTGTCAAGCTGGACTGAGAACTGTAACCAAACTGTCATAAGAAAATAAACCCCTTGTTCCCTTAAACTGTTTGATGATCATTTATTAGGAACCCTGCAGGTGAACCACTACAACAGCAATAGTCCTCTATGCTCCACATATCCTGTCAACAGACCTTTACTCTTTAGAATGCCTCCCATGGATCACAACACCCTTGTCTTGGACCTTTTTCCACATTTGGTTCATATGGAAAGAGTCTTCTCTTTCAGCAAACAATGCGAGGACAGCTGCATCTCCACCTTACACCATGGAGATAACAACAATTAACTCTAAAGAGACTGGATTTAAATATGAAAGATGACATCAAAAAAGTCTTAGAAGAAAGCACAGATGGACATGGATTCCAAGGATACACATTAAAAGCAAATCATCAAAAGATAATAATCAAATTTGACAAAAATTGAAAATAAATTGCTTCAAATAATATTCAAATATTTACAAGTCATGGATTTGATGAGATTTGTATACAAAATGCATGACACTTATGTCTCTCAGTAATAAAAAAGTGGTTCTAATGGACATTTCTCCAGAGAAGATATGTTAATAATCAATAAGTCCATGAAAAGATGTTCAACTAATAGTTGCTAGAGAAATGTATCGAGATACCACTTTACCTACTTTTGAGAATGACTGTAATGGAAAAGACAGACAAATACAAGTGCTTTCATGGTTGGACAAAAGTGGACCCTTCTCTTTAACTTAAAGAAAGGAACAATAATGGGCAGTCTCTGTGCAGAAGAGCATAGAGTGAGGAAAAGGGGCGGGGGGAGCCTTGAGCTGATCCACTTAGAATCCATGGACAACATTATACTAGAAGTAACAGGAATGTGGCACTTTCTGATAAAATGTTGGTCAGTGAGGTCTTAAAGGCCCCCAAACATTGTAGGCTTTTGCCATTGCGCTTAGCTCTCTCCAAAAACTGTCAGTAAAATCCTATTACTGAAGATGCAATACAAATGGATCACAGAAAATGGGCAAAATATACTACATAAAACTTGTCTGAGGGTTTTCTCCTTGCTGGATAGCTTACACAATACCAAAGAATACTGTAGAAGCTTCTGGGGGAGAGAAATAATCACAAGCCCCATCGATGGCATAAGATCTATAAGTTGCAATGTAAGTTACCATGGCAACAGGTGGCCACCAGTGAAATAGTGGCCTGAGTATCAAGGACACAACCAACAGCTTTCTCATTAGATTAATGACCCTCTTGTCAGAATGGTACCCATCCCTGTTACTGAAAAGCTAGAACAAGAACCTAAAAAAAGGGGGAAGGAAATAGATCAATAGGGAAGACAGCCAATAAAGCTATAGATAGGAAGATAGTACATCAAACTGCTGTTTTTATACTCATAGAATGGGAATTTACAGTGGAAACCTCTGGGTCTAAGGATGGATGAGTGAAGGGAAATGCACATACCAGTGGGGTGGCCTGAAAAAAGGTAACTTGACATACCATGGAGGCCTGAGTCCCCACAGGAGTAGACAAGCTAGAATGAACCCTGGGGTCCACAGAAGCATATAGGCAGGAAAGATGGTAAGGAGTGGAAGGGAATGGTGAAGAAGGAAACCTGGGGTGAATACTCAATATGTATTTGTAAAAGTAGAAAAAAAGTGGACCCCTCATACATTGAATGCACAATGGTGGAACTACTTTGGAAAACAGTCTGATAGCTTCTTAATATGTTTAATACTTATCAGAAGACATGTTAAAGTACTGGGTATATATCTACGCAGTTCGCCTGCATGATTGCTGATAAATAACCATCAAACAGCATAAGGGAACAAGAGTTTATTCTCTCTTATGATTCCTGGTTACAGTTCTTAGTCCAGCTTGAAAGGAGAGCACGCACCAACACCAGGGCCAAGGGAACTGGCCACACCATCACCATATAATGGCTGAGAGAGGGACAATCCTTACTTGCCAGACCAGCATTTCTGGCCAAGTATACACAAGGATGCTACTTTCCTCAACCAGCTCTTAGTATCTTATTTACCTATTCAGGGTATAGTCCCACCCACCATAGGCTTGGCCTTCCCCATCTGCTAGACAATCTTCTGCAGGTTTACTCTGGGCTTAACCCAACCAGTAACTCTCCACAGATATGCCCAGAGCTCAAACCCTCAACCATCAAGTTGACACCTGTGCCTAACTATGATCCTCTACCCCTTGTCAACTTGTCACAAAAACATAGTACTTTTAAACTGTAACCTTCAATCCTTGTTCCCATAGGTGTTAAAAGTTATCTTAAAATATAAATACATTTAACTTTATTAATTTTAAAAGTCCAAAACTAAAAATTTCTATAATTCAATTTAAAATGTCAGTTATTAAAAGTTCACTTATTAAAATGTTGGAACTGAGAGTTTTAAAAAATGTCTCAAATCTATCAAATCAAAATATGTTAAATACTTCAACAAGATAAAATATCAAACAGAAGTATTATAATACAATAAGAAAACATTGCATTAAAATCAAGTCTAGCAAATCAATTATTGCATCTTGTATTTCAATGTCCATTTTCTGTTGCTCATAACGTAGTCGCAGTGGCTCAGATTCTAGGCATTCCCAGTCCCTGTTTGCAGCTCAAACTTGTAAAAGCAGACTTTCTCTGAACCAGATTGAATCTCCACTTGCAGCTGTCCTCAGCATACATTCCATGGTTCTGGCATCTCAAACAGTTCTCTGGGTTCGTCTCTGCAGCTATAAGCTTCACTTTTCTTGCAGTAACTCTGTGCCTGCCACTTGGTGCCAAGCTTTTGCTGCTCTTTAGGAACCCTGTAATCATACACCAATGCCAGTATCATCTAGGGGACGCCGGCAGAGTCCACAACGAGGCTGAAATGTAGCTTGGTCCACAGCTGTACCAACTTTAGCTTGCTGACTCTGGAAAAGCCCCTTTCTTGGCAGCCAAAACTTCCAAAGGGCAAGAAATGGCTTCAACTTGGGCTTTTGGCCCCTGGAGGAACCTGGGGTTTTCAACCCACAGAATCGCTATATGGTGGTATTCATGTTTTCCAGTGTCCCAGTGGAAGTCACTAGGTTTTCCTTCACTAATACTCATTTCTCCAATGGCAGCAGATATTCTGCTGCCTGCCCTTTGCACATCCAGAGCTTCATAGCCACCAATGCAGCAAACCAGTCCATCATCTCCAAATTCAACTTCACCAAAGTCCTTGCTCCCCTCATTACAAACTGGGGCCAAACAATCCATAACTCTCTCAGCACTGACATTACCCAATTGGCCCACTATACTCTGAAGAACAGTATTTGTAATCCACAAAGTGAAAATCTTCAAACATTTCCGACTTTGTCCAGGGAAACTTTACAAAAGCCACAAAATCCACTTAGTCAGATTTATCAGCAACGCCCCACTTCCTGGGTACCAAATTCTGTTGCAGTCCATCTGCAGGGTTGCTGAATAATGACCATCAAACAACTTAAGGGAAGAAGGGTTTATTCTCTCTTATGATTCCTGGTTACAGTTCTCAGTCCAGCTTGAAGGGAGAGCATGCATCAACACCAGGGCCAAGGGAACTGGCCACGCCATCACCGCATAATGGCTGAGAGATGGACAATCCTTACTTGCCAAACCAGCATGTCCATCCAAGTATACACAAAGATGCTGCCTTCTTCAACCAGCTTCTGGTATTTTATTCACCTGTTCAGGGTATAGTCCTACCCAGTATAGGCTGGGCCTTCCCTATCAGCTAGACAACCTCCTGAAGGTTTGCTCTGGGCTTAACCCAACCACTAATTCTCCAGATATGCCCTGAGTTCAAACCCTCAATCATCAAGTTGACACCTGTGCCTAACTATGACAATATCCAAGAGAAAAGATGACACGTATCCAGAAAATACTCATGAAAAAAATATTCACATCATTGTCTGTAATCATCCAAAAGTGGAATTAATCTACATATTCATCAATTATGAATAAGTGAAAGGGGTTATAATCCATATTATGGAGTATTAAGAAATAAATAATGAATTTTTGATATCATATAGCTTATTTCATATGTGTGATGCAATTGAAAGAAACTAGGCACAAAAGACTATATATGTATATGCATATATATGTATATATATGTATATATGTATATATATGTGTGTGTGTGTGTATATAGCTCCACTGATGTGAAATGTCTAGAATACTTATATCTATGGAGACATTAAGAAGATTAGTATTAGTAAGAATGTTGAGAGCTAGTCAGATATGGTACTACTAATAGTTGCCATGGTTTTTATTTACTTATTTATTTTTTTATTATTATTTATTCAATTGTGCATGTGTACGTATGTGCACGTGTGTGTGTGTGTGTGTGTGTGTGTGTGTGTGTGTGTGTGTGTGTAGAACCACGGACGAATCCGGGAACCACCATGGACGCCTCCACCTCCTTCTGCCCTGGGATTCACAGGCTCCGCCCTACCAGGACCAGAAGTTCAGGCCGCCCCTGCTTCCGCCTGACATCTATACGTGGGATCTGGGATCCGAACTCAGGACCTTCCGCCTGCAAGGCAGAGGCTTAACCCCTGAGCCACCACTCCAGCCCTGCCATGGTTTTTAAAAGGGAAACAAAGATCTCATAAGTCTAGATTGTGATGGTGGTTGCACTATATGTGAAAATATTAAAAATCATTGGAAGCTATTATGGGCTGGACCAGCTCCTAGACAAGGATCCAGCACTACATAAGCATCAGGGGACCAGAGCAACCAACATGCATGTGGTCATCCCTGGGTTTCTCACTTGCTGTGGATGTTATGTGATCACTTGCTTCCGTTTCCTGTTTCCATTGTCCCACAATGGTGGGCTGAAATCCGGGATTATAAACCCGTTAGATAATTTCTCCGCTAAATTGCTTGGGTCAGAGATTTTTGTTGTGGTGTTGTGCCATGAAACAAAAGAGCGTGTGAATCATAACTCCATGCCTTTTTTTTTAATTCTCCCACATGGCACTTTATCTTTTCTCTTTCTATTGTGCTCAGCTCACTGCTACAAGTTAATCCATCATTCTCCTCACTTTCATTTTCATTTCATAGTCCCCCCCTTTTGTTCTGTTGAGTCACAAGTCCTTCATTCATGTAAGACCCCCCATGCTCTGATCTGCAGTCACTGACCCATAGTAACTTTTCCAGGAGCACTCTGTTTCACTGGATTGACTGGGTCTGTTCTCCCTCAGTCTTGGTGCCTTAATACCCTAACCTAGAAAAGCCTGGTTTGTGTGTTCAGAATGGAAACCCATCCTTCTTTCCAGCTCCATTCTCTCAATGAAAATCCTCTGCGTTTGTCCAGCTCTTAGAAGTACTTCCTGCCGATAAACCAGTACTACCAACTTTGTATTATCTAAGTACTTTTTTCCCCTGAGTGGAGACAAAGATGAAATCTGCAGTTATTTTCTAATCAAGGCACAAGAATCAGCACATGTAAATCATAATACTTCCCAGAAACAATGCGTTTTATAATTTGGAGATAATTCACAGATGAATTCCAGGTGCCAAGAAGTAATTGTCTTAAGGTATAATTTAATTAAATGTAATATAAAAATAGCCTTCCTGAAAACTGAGCAACATCACGAAGTAATCTCCTAATTGATAAGGTTACTGAAAACATATACTGAAAAGCTAAGTTGTAAAAAAAAATAGTGTATTTTCTGGGTGTTGTAGATTCATTCTGTATTCCTTATGTGAAATTATCTTTTAGTAAGGTGGAAAAGGATGGCTTTGGCTATGAAGTCCACAGCAACTCTTAAAAATCACTTATATCTATTTGAATAATGTCTTGGTCTGGGGAAGTGCCTAAAATATCATAATTACTGGACAAAGCCTGACAAGAAAATTGTTTTCAAGAGACAGAACTACTTCCATGGTATTAATAATAATCACTAATATTTAGGTATTTAGTATTCAAGTCTTGTACTTCAGCACACTCTTTTCCCATATAATCTTTACCACAGAACTCGAACTAGTACATGCACTAATATTCTCATCTCTATAGCTTGAACTAACATAACAATTCATATATAAAAATACAGGGAAGTATTACACAGTTACGCCAAACATGACGCCTGTGTCCTGTAAACTTGCAAAAATGATAGTGCAGATTTTAGATCACACTGTAGGGTTCTGCTCAAAGTCCTCAGAGATAGAGACCCCTGTCAATTTCCCACTCTGCCATCTGCAGGAAGTGATTCAACCTCATTATCTATGGATCTGTGTTTGGGGCGGCAGGATTCAAGAAACGGTAAACAGCAAGAAACAAAGAATATATGACTGTTCTCCCAGGACATTCACCTTATATCAGAGACAGCTTGTAATGTGGGGGCTAGAGAGTTGGTTCAGAGGGTAAAATCCCCTGTCTTACATGGAGGAGGACCTGAGTTTAGATTTGGGATCCCACATAGAAACTCTGGTGGAAATAGTGGCAGCCTGCCTGCAGTTCTGACCCTGGAAGGAAGAGCCTGGGAAATCCAAGGGCAAAGCAATAGGGATGTAGAGCAATCGAGGATGATTCCTGATGTTACCCTTGGGTTTCCACAGGCAAACACAGTGCCCTCATCTACACACATCCCCACATCTCCACATGTGTACACACCAGTACCCACACACATGCCAAAAAATTAGTCATGTAGAATATAAAGGGAATTAGTTTTTTTTTTTTTTATTCAGGGGAGAGCGCAAACGCAGTCCCCCACTACCACAAATTATGCAGTCGAGTTTCCCACATTTGGGGAAATCGCAGGGGTCAGCACATCCAGAGTGCAATGGATAAGCCTCGCCCTGGGAAAACCACCTTCGTGATCATGGTATCTCCCCTGCCAGGTAAGTATAAAGGGAATTAGTTTTAAGGAAGTCTTTGCAAGTGTATTTGGTATTATGTGTGTCTAGATGGATATCTACATGCCCAGCAGAAAAATTATCATGTGTAGAAAAACTATGGATAGGAGAGATGACTCAAGTCCCTAGTAGATCACCTGAGGACACAGGCAGCTAGTAAGCATACATAGTTGGACCAAAAGCCTTTTCAAAACCAACGTGTCTTCAAGTAGCTCCAAAAGCACCTAGAGGCTTCCTAATTACACATTTAACAAGAAGAGCGGCTGAGATGTGAGTAAGGCACTTGGTCTTGGCTAAATGCACTTAGAAACTCTTGACTCTGCTGCTTTTTTTTTGGCCAAAGTTTTAGACCATTTGTGAACTCAAGAGGGAATGAGCCGGAGTGAGAAGGCTTTGTGGATGAGAACCCTGTGTTCCTATTCAGATGGAACCCACTATGACTTGTATCCTACTCCTGCTGATAATGTGATCTGGTGCTGGAGACTAAATGATGGTCATGCATTTTTCATGTTCCATTATCATTTATGGCGAATCCCACAGCAATTGGCTTTCTAATCATTAATAGCAAACACAATCGTGCTGCTCAATTTCATGCTAAACAAGCTGTATTACAAAGACAAAACATGATTTCTTATTTGTATTTGGATATTTAGATATATTTTTGCATCCAGCTTTAGCTTTATGATATATATATATATATATATATATATATAATTTTTTTTTTTCGTGACAGAGACCCATATTGCCCTGGCTGGTTTCAATTTGTGTTGTAGCCAGGGATGACTTTGTTCCTTTCTTTTTCACCCCTACCACCTTAGTGCTGTGATTACAGACATCCAGCCCCATATCTGGTGGTCCTAAGTATTGAATCCAGAGCTTCCTGTGTGCTAAACAAGCACTCTACTGACTGAGTTCCATCTCTACAACGCTTTATGAAGCTTCAGAAGGTATTCTGGGGAGGCTGGTCTTTAGTGACGGCTATCCCCCTTTAAATGACAGCCATAAGCTTTGATGTGGTTTATGTTATATAGTGTGTACTCTGTAGTGTGTAGTGTGTGGAGTGCACTATTTTGGGTGCACTGTATGGATTTCTCCTTATCCTGCTGTACATTTAGCTCCAACTAGCTGATGTTTTCTTTTTTCCCTACATCTTTCTATTTCAGGAGACTTTCAATTCTTCAAATTAAGAAGGTGATCTCAGAAATAAGACAGAGGACTGTGAGTCAGCTGCTCAAATATACAAGTTTCCTTTTGCTGATTTGTCTGTCTCTCTCTCTCTGTCTCTGTCTCTCTGTCTCACCCTCTATTTCTCTCTCTCATATATATGTGTGTGTGTGTGTGTGTGTGTGTGTGTGTGTGTGTGTGTGATGGGTTCTCTAATCAAACCCAGTAGTAGTCTGGCTAGTCAGCTTACTCAACAAAGTGTGTCAGAAGAATTTTATAGGACTTATTTTGTGAGATATGCAGAATAATATGTGGCCCATATAGCATTTTGAATTATTATTTTTTTCCTTTCATCTGCTTTTATATCTCTCTTAAGTTTCCATGAGTGATTTTCTTAATGTTGATTACCTTGGGCACCCAATTATTTGAAAGAGAGAGGCTTCACTCTTTTCATTACTTTTTTTATTTTGCACAGAAGACACCATCTTTGGCATCAGCACAGTTCTGGATTGATTTAAAGTTTTAAGCCTTTGTTACCACTGTTACCTCAGATGTTATACAGCCTGTTACTTCATCAATTGATCAAGGACCTGCATCATTCCTAATATACAAGATCATAGGGTACGATAAAGACAATGAACTGAGGAGTGTTGTGAAAAATGCTGTTTCTTGCACATGACTTGTCTTTTGCCTCCATGAGTTCATGACAGCTGTAGTTAGTTGCACAGGTCTGGGCCCACCATAGATGGGGAGAGGTTCATAAGGGCCCGCTCCTTCCTGAGGAGTTACAGTAGCTCATGGTTGCTGAGCAGGGAAAAGGCATGCTTCTCAGTGGTAGCCGCTGCTAGTTGACACGCACAAGACTGCACCAACATATATTTGCACATATGTAGGTGTACAAGTGCAAGGAGATCTGAGGTGGATAGAGGAATGATATTCATTTGCTTTCTACCATGAATTTTTCTGTCTCTCCCTCTGTCTTCTGTCTTCTGTCTCTGTTTCTCCCTCTGTCTCTCTCTCTCACTCTCTTAGTTGCGTGTGTGTGTGTGTGTGTGTGTGTGTGTGTGTGTGTGTGTGTGTGTGAGACGGGTTCTCTAATCAAACCCAGGAGTAGTCTGGCTAGACAGTTTGCTCTAACAGTTTCCAGTCTCTGTCATCCAAGGCTGATATTATCGGAAGGCTACCACATCCACCTGGAATTCTACATGGATTTGGGGATCCAAACTCCTATCTTTTGCATTGCATGGTAAGTGCTTTAATGCTGAGTCATCTTCCCAGCCCCAGGCACTACTTTTCTTTCCACTTGTTTTATTAAGTCTCTACTGTTCTTTTCTCCAGAGACTGGGAAGACATTGATTCTTACCTGCACAAATTCCTTCTTAGTCCATATATCAGAAAATGTGTAAGATTTTCTGACACCAAAGATAACCAGAGATGATTGTGAAAGATTGACTTTTGAAATGGCTATTAGGGTATTTGTAGTTCTCTGAGCAAAAACTGTAACATTAAGCAGAACTAGCATCTCTCTAAGGCTCCATCTCTTTTCATCGAGATGGAAAAAACTGAATCAATATTTCCTTAGCTTCTAAAATTCTACAGGCATTCAAGTAAAACAGTGAGATTTAGTTAAATAATTAATATTTTAACTTATGAAATCTAGTTCCTAAATTGTTTTCCTGTGCAGATATTTATTCTAGAATGCCTTTCATTTAGTTGTAAGTGGGCTGTAGGGAAGGCCAGACCCTCTTCTGAGTGGTAGCAATACATTTCTACATGGACGATTCTGACTATCTTCTTGGAAGTCTAGACTAACTTTATACAAGTCATTACCGAACATCACCAAAGCCTTAAAAATAAAAGTGTCACCCTCCTCCTCCAACCCAAATCAGATGTGCTTCAACCCAAAGTAAACTGTTTTCTTCCTTATCCTCCTCATTCATTTGTTCATACATTTACTTCAAATATATTGGATGGTGTGTAAGTTATTTTTCTTCTTGTTGTGGCAATTGCCCGAGGGAAAAAAAAACAGCTTGAGGGAGGAAAAGTTTATTTTCCTTACGACTTGAGGGGATGCAATTTGTGGTGGTAGCTGGGAAGGCAGAACAATGGAGTCAACCCTGGCTGTGGTGACAGAAGCGTAAGGTGTTTCCATAAGGGCAGATTGAGAAGCAGAAGTGGAGGAATACTGGTGTTCAACTAGCAGCCTTTTCTCTTTTTATTCAATCTAGGACCCCTAGCCCATGGGATAGTATCACTCCCATTTAGTGTGGGTCTTTCCACCTCAATTAACCATCTTTTGAAATGCACCCCCACACACACACACACAGGCCAAGAGGTATGTCTCCCAGGTGATTTAAAAGCCAGTCAACTTTACAATGAAGATGAACCACTACAGATGCCAACTGCATAATTATATTCATGTTGCTATGGGGCATTAGTGTTTTGTCTTTTGTGGGGTTTATGAAGTAGTAAAGAATAGAAAAGCCATTAATGTAATTATTTAAATGAATCCCTAGTGCCTCAGAGACACTCTAACTTAATGGTCAATGAGTCAGATTTGGAGTCACTTCAAGAATCTTGGGCAAATTACATCATCATTTGGAAGCTAAATATCTTCAGTTGTTAAGCAGAAAGAAATCTAGTACAGCTCTCACTGATCGTTGCTAGAATTAAGTGAAAAAATGAAGATAAAGGACTGGCATAGTCTCTAGCACACTGTATTAACTCAATGAATAGTACTGAGTATTGTAAATCTATATTTTATTATTTGAAAACGTGCATTCAAATTTTGTATAGAGAAAGATGGCAGATGCTAGTCACATGGGGGTTAGCCTAGTGAGATGCACATGCACCTCTGAGAGATCACAGTTTTTACCCATCACACAGACAGTAGTTTACATTGAACCCTGGAAGTGGCCATTGGCATAAAATATTTGTGCATCATAATCTGATAAGATAATTGTACCCAGAATATTTTACGTATTTAAGATAACAAAAGCAGCTAGGCATGAAGATACATTATTATAATCCCACAAGTTAGGAGGTAGAGAGTAGCAGAAGGATCAGGAATTCAAGGACATCTTTGGCTGAATAAGGAGTTGGAGGCCAGTTTGAACTGCATTAGACCTCACCTTAAACTATAGGAAAATAAAACCATTGAAAACTGTGGATAGATTTAAAGGCATTTCACCAAAGAAGACAAGGTTGACAAATAAGGACATGAAGAGATTTCCAACATCCTTATTAAAGTAATCAAATTGATCACACATCTATTAAAAAAATGTTGAAAGAAGAGAAACATTGAAAATAGCCCATAGGTACTTTCTTTAGGTTCTGACATTCTAATCTAAATATACTCCAGAGAAATTAAAGACTATATTCCAGTACATTTGTATGCAAATACTCATATCAGTTTAGCATAAGCAATCTAAATGTTCATCAATGGGTATATGAATTGGGCTATACACATGTAATAGAATAATTCCCAAGCATAATAGGAAGAGTAAATTATACATGATTTATGATTATAACAAACCATATAAACTATGTCTGACATATGTGACAAGTATATCTATCTGTCAGTCTATCATCCATCCATCTATCTATCTATCTATCTATCTATCTATCTATCTATCTATCTATCTATCTATCTATTTATCTATCTATCTAAAATTGGCTGTCTCTCTGGGGAATCCAGACTAATCAACTTCTTGTCTGTGATCTCATTATTGTTTATTGCTTTTTTAGCTCTTGGATAGGTTCAAAGTGGTGATTTTATTATTTTCCCTAGGATTTTATTTGCTTATTGCAATTTCTCTGGGTATGCCTTTTCTCATTTACCTAGACCACTTTTTCAGAGACAGAAGTTTTTAATCAACTTTGTGTTTTCTTATTTCTTAGACACTTGAGTCTCAGTTCTTCAAACATTTTGTTTTGCCAAAGTTCAGGCTTTTAATATTCTATGAAAAATGTGAGAAACTAAGTGTGGCAGACACTGTTGGTTTCCCAAAAGATATCTCCTTTTCCATGCCAATAAAATGCCTCTTTTATTCTTGAAGCTAGGTACTCACCTTCAGGGAATGAGATTTTGATTAATTTAAGCTGAATAGAACAAGCCTGCTCCCTCTGGCAGGTGACTCATAATTTGCCAATGGAATGCTTCCAGGGGACAAGAGTTACCGATTCTTTGTTACCTCCTTTTGGAAGAGCCCATGAGGTTGGGCATTCATGCTACCCATGATTTCCTTCTAACTCAACTGATAGGTGAAAACTATATTTTAATAGGGCCATAGGCAATCTTTTATGACTTGAACACATCATGTAACAGCTACCTGGGTTAAACAATCTATCTCCTCAAACGGTTCTCCTTTTTATATCATAATGATTTTCAAAATCCTTCTCCCAGCATTTTGAAATGTGTGGTGTATTATTGTCATCTGCAGTCACCTGGTGTGCTGAGTTTGTCACCTCTCCCACTTGCTTCTACTCTCTTATCTCACTGATCGCCAGCATTCTACTTTCAGTTTCTAGGAGTTCCTCTGTTATTATTATTATTACTTCCACATGAGTTATGCACAGTAGTTACTGCTCTGAGTCACCTTTGTTTTCTTCCTTTTTGACTGTTTTGTGAGGATGAGACTCCACAGATCATGTAGCTAAGTTGGGCTAATGAGGGGGAGAAGTCCCCAGCCCATGAGCATGCTGGAGCAGAAGAACAACTATGACAGAGGTTCTTGTTAATGCTGTGAAGCGACCGTACCAACTCTCAAATCCCCCTAACCCTCAGATTCTTGTTGGTTGAGATAATGAATTCTTATTATTGTCACTTTTAATCAGGAACTCTATTACTTGCAGCAAAACAAGTCCTACTTTGAATGTGAATCCTAATGGGTAAGGCATGCACACTGCCTCTCTGCGTGGACCAATCACCCAGGTTCTATGCAGACATCCCATATCAGGGCTCTGATGGTCTCTGTTCTCCAGAAACAAGACTATCTTTGTTCGTTTAGCCCTTACTGAACTTTTTTTTTTTCCTTCTTCTTATTCCATTTCTGTATCCAGTGTTAAAACTGTCAACTTAGATCTTTGCTGGGTTGAGCTTCAGTACACCTCTGCCAAACCCTGGGCGATATCTTCTTTGTATGTCATAGTGGTTTTATTATTTTTTTCCCAGATGAATACTCCATCTCTCATCAAATATTTCAGTGACATCTAATCTTTGCCTGAAAGTGGGTTTGGATTAAGTAATAACCAGACTGTGTTCTTCCAGTACTGAAGTCTGGGGGAGAGGCAGGATTTTGTACAGAGGTGTGCTCCTCTCTTGGTTCCTAATGCCCCCTCTGTGAGAGATGCTGAAAAGGTGCAAGAAAATGTTTGAAACTGCACGAGAAGATGAAATTAGGCATGTATTCTTTTGTTTATACAGTCCAGGCAGGATTTTGCCTCTGCTTAGAGACAAGGAAAGATAACAAAATCAAATGTGGTCCAAATAAAGCTGCTTTCTTCTCTGAGTTTTGTACTCCCGGGAAGGTGGCTGGGGTGGGCAAGATAGGGAGAGTGCAGCTGTAGAGCCTGGGGAGCTACCCTCATCTTCTCTGAGCAAGCTTTGTACACTGATTTTCAAACAGTGCAAAAGCACTCCTCATATGACCCTGTGAAGAAGCCTGGGGGAGAATTGCAGATGTGGTCAGTGACTGCTGGCACCAGCCCAGACACAAGAGGGACAATTTAGTGCAATATGTTTAGAGTGTGTTCCTCAAATTATCTTGTTAAAAATCTGTCATTCTACCCCCTCTCCCTGGACTGAGAGTTGATAAAGACTTTAATGAATATGCAGTTTGATTGGCAGACAGTCTCTTCTTCATTTGCTGGATTTGTCCTTCATCCCATGAGGTCAGGACAAAGAGACCTTTCATCATTCTGTGTCTGTTTGGCCGGAGAAGCAATCTGAATTCACATTCTAGCTGACTCATGGAGAGAGGCCAAGGCCGCCCTCTGCAGATAGAAGGCGAAGATGCTGGTCATTCACATTTGAAATCTCCTGTATATATTGTTGGGCTGCAGGGCTGGCCCTAGGCTACGTTGTTAATTAGGGAGCTTGTTATCATTAATACATTTATGGGGCATCTACTTAACAAGCCAAAGCAGAACTCTGCATCTGCCCCTGAATCTGTACCTTCCTCAGCATCCTGGATTTCTGGTAGAGGCAGCCCCATTCTTCCAGTGACGCAGGCTCTAACTGCATTCTAGTCCTGGGTGCCACTGTTTCTTTTCACAGCGCTTCTGACCACCAGCAAGTTCTCTGGCTTTCACTTTCACAGTGTATTTGAAGATATCTGCTGTTACTGGTCAGAGCGAAGACCTCTTCTTGATGATTTAAATGAAACCTGAGTTGATTTTTGCAATGTTTCAAATGCTTGTCACTTTTCAAGAATGTTTTTGAATTTTCAAAATTAAAAATATTAGTAAATGTTTACTTTTTAATTTTTTTTATTAAGAATTCTCCTTCTACACAAACATAATACGTGGTTGTCCCTCTCCCCTTTCCCCTTCCTTTACTTTTGTCTCTCCCCCACCCTTTCCCCTTCCTACACTGATCTGTCTCTCCCTGCTAATCCTCATGCTTATTAACCTGTGTGGGCCGCTGGGTTTCCTTCAGCTGTCTTCTCTAGTAGGGATTCAGGTCTCTGTGTCAGTTTAAGTGGCCCTTCCTTGGTAGACCACAGAGAGATGCTCCCTGTCATCTCCCTAGCCCTTGCGCCTAAAGTTCCCACTGGATGTAGTCATTTTCTCCTGAGTTCCTCGCTGGCCCCTGGGGGAATGCAGATTGTTCAGGTCTGGTGAGCGTAGGTTTTGTTGCAGTGAGATCCAGGATGCAGCAGCAATGTCGTGAGTGATGTGACCTGACCATCAGTGAATCCCTTCACCTTCAGGCTCTTACGATCTTACCCTGAGTCTTAGGATGGAAGGTTTGGTTGGCCTGATTTGGGTTCATTTTAGGGTCATCGGTACTCTGTACTCAGGTTGGTAGTTGTCTATTTCACTGCTCTTCCACTTTACTAGGCTGTGTCTTGTTTGAGTGTTGACATCTTACCGGAAGATATCATGAGAGGAGTTTGGATGGTGCTTTATTATGAGCGCTTTGTTGTTAGTATTGAGACATCTGATCCTGTGTAGTGCTCATTTTCTCCCTGGCCATTGTTGTTTAGGCTGGTTTACACTTCTGGAAGTACATTTCCAGTCACTGAGGGGTGGGGGCTACAACCAGTAAGCAGGTGGTTGGTTACTTGGAAGCTAACTTTACTCCTTACTGTGTCCTATTCCTGATCCCCTCCCCCTCTCGCCCCTTAAGGCATGTGTTTGATGTTGTGTTCTGCCACTGAAATATTTAGTTGATGGGGAATAACAAATATACATTTCACTCACAAAGTTACACCAACATCTGGTTCTCCCACTTCTAAGGACAGGGTATCTGAAGCATGGTGTGATGATAAAAAGTGGTACACATGCTCTGATCTCAATGCTCTCAAGCAAATTTCAGTACACTTTGCCCCATGGCACAGCTTCTTGCTCTTTTAAATAAAGTATTGTGGGCTTATAGTTGCAGGCATTGTTTTTCAAATTGTCTATGGGATAGATTACATTGAAAGCAATCCTGTGTTTATAGTGTAGCTTGTGTGTGTGTGTGTGTGCGCGTGCGCGTGTGTGCATGTACACAAGAGGGCACTCAAGTGTGTATGTCTGTGGAGGCCCAGAAGTGACATTGGGAATCATCCCGGATTGCTTTATCTCCTTATTGCTTTGCTCCATAGTTTCCCAGGCTCCGCCTTCCAGGGTCTTAATTGTAAGCTGCAGCCATTTCCCCCTGGGATCTGATCCAAACTCAGATCTTTTTGCTTGCAAGACAAAGGCCATCTTCCCAGCTCTAGTGTAGCTTGCTAATAGATGTTTTCCAAATTCGTAAAATAGAGATGCTATAGAGGGAAAGGCAGAAGTGCTTACTATTGTGGAAAGACGTGACTTTCCTAAGCCCAAGGTTTCTCTAGGACCCACTGTGTGCAGGGACACATTTACATGGACTCCTCTAATAGATGTTGAGACTCAGAGAAGCTGTGTGGTAACATGAGACGGCCCTGTCTGCTGCATTGACTTGAGTAAAATACTGCTCTTTGACTTCTGAGTCTCAGCCTTTTGCCAGTGTCTTTGAAACTGTGGCAGGCTAACTTTCAACTTAAAAGTTAGGTGAAAAGCCCTTGACTCTTCTCAATTCTTGACAGCACCTGAAATATGGAGTGCTAACCCAAGGTGGTACAGAAACAGACTCCAGGCATTACTGGGGAGAAAGGAGCCTTGATGAAGGAGTTTTTTGTTTCATTTTATTTTATTTTAATTTATTTTAGAAGGTTGCCAATGCGTAGCCTAGGTTGACGATTTCCATTTGTAGGCAAGCAGGATTTGAACTTGCAATCCTTCTGCCTCAGCCACATAAGTGTTGTGATTACTGTGTAGACCACCAAACTCATCATGAAGAAAGGTTTAGAGTAAATGAAAAAATTTGGAGGATACAATAAATGAAAGAAAATGGGAAGACTTATTTTGGAGTACGCTCCTGAATGATGTGGGAGGAGGGGCCTGAGAGTGCATGTGGAGTAATCACGCCAGAAAGGAAAAGGCCACCTAGGTCTTCACTGGGGGCAAAGGTGGAATAGACTTTATGAACATGGCAAGAATTAAATAAACATGCAAGACAGTGAGGGTATATAGGACAAGAAGTAAGGAAACAAGACAGGAAAGCTTATAGGTCCTCGGATTTTTGAGTGACATGTAGAGAAGTATGAGGTTGCAGATGTTAGAGAATTGTTTGGGGTCTTCAAAATAGAAAACAAAATGTTATTTTAGAAAAAGTAGTTTGATTAAAATGAAGAGTTTTTCAGATGGATATAGCCTAAAATGGTAACTTCAGTTTGGAGATAGTTTAAAAAACCACATAAATCAAACAACAACAACAACAAAAATCCAGCCATCCACACAAACAAACAAAAACAAAAGAAATAAAATTAAGGCCTTTAATGCCAGCTGCTCTTGGTACAGATGAGTCTAAGGCTAGCCTGGGCAACTTAAGGAGAACCTCCCTCAAAATAAAGAACGTGGGGGTATAGTTCTGTGTAGCCCACTCACCTTTCATAAGTGAGGTCTCAATCCTCAGCACCAGAAAAAAGTTAGACTATATTATTACATATTTAAACAGGCCGAATTTATGAAGACTAAAAAAGTAAACAGACAAAAAGCCCTCTGTGTTTCCAGACTAAGAAACAGAATAGCGTGAAATCTATATCCCAGTAGGCAGTGCAGCGACTCCGCAGAGCAAGTTGATCAGTTAGCATAGCTTGTTGGTGAGCTCTTGATTCAACACACCCTGTGTTATTAATACAAGGAGAGGATGATTGAGAAGGTATTTGGTGTCAACTTTGGGTCTCTCTGCACATGCAAACATAGACATGAACTCACACTGGTTCACACATGAAACTGGTCTTCCACTCTTCATATTTCTACCTTTTAGGCTCGCTATAAAGATAAAGTACATTTGATGCATGGTCACAAGATGATGCAATATTTTTGGGAGATCATGTTGCTACCTAGAAGATATTTGCAGTGGAAGAGTCGATTTAATTTGCAGTGCATTTAAGGTGATCAAGCAATCAGCCTTTGCTATTTGCTTTGAACTGTTGGTGGTGTTATTGTAGCACAGCACAGTGTACACTGACCAATTGGAACAGTGTGTTGAAATCTAAGCAAGGTTCCAGAAAGATTCTTTCAGACTTTGCAAGATAGATAGAGTGAATTGCTTGCTGATAGAAAGCAGAGGCAGAAATAGGGATAAGTTGTTGCAGTATGAACTGGAAGGAATGATAGGGGATGAAAAAGTAGACTACAAAAAACGGTTTATTTTCTTCAAGTACATGGATACACTTTCTTGAGGTGGGATGATGTTTTTAAGAGCTTTTTTTCATTGGAAATATTTATTTTGGCTATCATATAGCCAGAAAAAAGATTTTGACAAGAACACAAGAAAACATACTTGTTCAACAGTGATAAATGATGTGGGTAACAGAATGATCAAAAAGATACTTAACTAATAGCAAAACTGCAATCATTATTGGCTAGAAAGGTGTCACTGAATTAGGACCAGAAGCACTTGGAAAGACTTGAAAACTAGTTCCTAAAACTGCATCTTTATCAGGGCTTCAGAGAGACTGCCCTTTTGAGGATGACATTATATCCCTTTAAAATAACAGAGATACCAGACAGGAAAGATTGGACATAGTGTTTATTAGCTACCACTTACATTATCAATGTTATCGCTATTACTCCGGAGAAAGAAGAATTAAGTGTGCTCATTTTTCAAGTGAGGCTGAGCATGTGGACATTTTTAAACTAACTCTAAAGCAAGATTAAAAGCCAGGTCTATGTCGATATAGCGTGCTTCTCACCTATTCTTAGTTACTAACATTTTTTTTTTTTTTGTGGGATAGTTCATCAGATAGCTGACAAGCTAGGCAAACTTCTCTTGGAATCACTTAGCATGGTAAGCAAATAGCAAAGGCTTTGAACTCACTTGGTTCTCTCAACCCCTGTTGCCTTTGGAGCGGCTGAGATACACTGTGGGATTTTAAATGGTAAATGTTGCTTGGTATGAGTGATAGCAGGAAAAGATGTGTAAGTGTCATTAGATTTTGTCACGTTTGCATTGCTGGTGGGCTTCTGCCACAGGTGAGTCTAGTATGAAGGAGCAGAGGAGACCCTGGGCTACTTAAAGAAAGTCTACTCTGACAGGTCAATTATGATGGCAGGACCTCGCTAGGGAGACTCTGCCAAGAAGTGTGCAGTGTCAAAACCAGTGATAAAAATCTTGGGCTCCAAGACTGTAGGTTGGGCTTGGAGGGCTGTATAGGATCCTGCATCTCGGAAAGGGACAGAAAAAAAATCTATTGTAATTTTTTTTCTAGATGGATTGGGAGGAATGTCAGCTGAGTGATAGAATTTAAGAAGCAGTGACTACTTTTTGTATGAAGCTAAGAAGAAGCTGGGATGCTGGGGTGCAGAGAGGAAAGGTCTGTGGTCTCCATGGTTGGAAAGGAAGCACTCTTTGTCTGATTTCTGTTGCTGTAAGCAAACACGACAGACTGGGGATTTATGAGTAATTAAGGTCATTGTGCTCACGTCTGGAGATAAATTTGCTGACTTGGATCCCAACAAGTCATTCAGTAAAGAGACAGAACAAGTTTGCCTGGCTCAAGACTC
The DNA here is from genome assembly GCA_023101885.1 of Typhlomys cinereus. Lineage (NCBI taxonomy): Eukaryota > Metazoa > Chordata > Mammalia > Rodentia > Platacanthomyidae > Typhlomys > Typhlomys cinereus. The sequence goes on along the minus strand of JALPQD010000098.1, from coordinate 4,297,567 downwards.
CTTTCCTATTTTTTTTAATAAATACATCAAAGCATGAAGTCCACCACGAGGGGTCCCATGTCATGACTTCTCATCCTAATTACTACTTAATGGGTTCTATTTCTAAATCCCATGCATGTACGATATTCAAATCATTGCAAGAGTTAAACAAAACAGCCTAGCTTTAAGTTTAGAGGCCCAAGAAGACAGTCTGTCTTCAAGCACTCGGAAAAGAAATATGGAGTGGGAAGCCTGGCTCATGTTTACATGAATGCCAAGGTGACCGCATGAGACTATCTAAGACAGATAATCTCAATATTGTTAACACAGAGATCCCAACTCAATGCAATAAAAAGAATTTATGCACCTGAGCTGATTACACAGCTGAACACTGTTGGAGAAAAAAGAAGCTGTGAGTCTCACGGGCATTGTCTTCAGAAGAATAATTTACACACCATGACGTCGATACTTCTGTGATCCAAAATGCCAACAGAGCCGGGGTGAGGGAGACCTCCTTTGAGTTTGTTCTATAGCAAATAGGTTTTGTGGCAAGGAATGTGGAGAGATCATATATATTCTGGATATGAATCCTGGAAAGAAATCTACAGCTCCTTCACACCCCACAGTGAGGGACCCTGGGCAGTTCAAGGTAATGGAAATGTATGGTGCTACAGGGACAGAATAAGAGATGCAAACAGAAGAAAAGGAATTTAAAAGGAAGGAGAATGACTTAATCTTCTCTAAGGCTGAGAAGTTCCTAAGAGTCATCATGGGTAAGGGAGATCTAAACATTGCTACAAAATAGCTTTTATAATACTGTACCGCATGTGAGACCAGTCAAAAGTTAAGGCAGGTTTATTAAAAGAGGGAGGACAAAGGCATAAAGGAGGAAAAAACTTAAAAAGGAAAGAACAGGTACGGCATTGCCCAGGGTCAGACTATCTCTTCAGAACAGACAAAGAAACTTATGCAAAATTTATGATGGATTCAGATCTAGGACAGCACATGCTTTGAAAGTCCAATCTATTTAAATGATGATAAATGTCATAGCTGTCCTCCTTTATGGAGTGATTTGCCTACCAGAAGAGAAAGATTTCAAACTGTCTTTTCCAAAGAGAGGATAAAAATCAGTTAAAATTGGTTATTCAGGCAGTCTCGTAAGTTTCTTGAGCTGCAGGAAGTTATACCCCTTTAAAGAGAACCTACGCATAAATGGCTATGTAAGAATAAATGAATGGTCCATCTAGCCTGTGGTTTGTTATGATCAAGTAGGATATTCTTGTATAATCTCAATCATAAAAGTTCAGCAGAAATCTCTGGTTTTTTTTTAGCAATTCATCATTGAATTGTCCTTTTGTTAATATAGTAGAAAGACATGGAAACTAGCAGTCATAACTTACCTTATTGCACAGAGCATTGACGTTCACTGCTCATTTGTATGAAGAAATATATTGTTTCCATGGGCTTGATTCAAAGTTGACGTCTAGTTACTGATGAGCAGCTAAATATTGACTTTTCTCCAAAGTGTAAAGTGGTGTTATTGCACACTTGAGATTTCCCCTCTCCAACTTCAGGCTACTGCTGCTAGGATTCTGGGGAAGCAAAGAAGTGTGTCTAACAGAAACTTCAGGAAGTGCTTTTCCTGTTCATCTATGTCTTGCTCCCAAGCAGATGTGGTTAAGAGTTTCATTTTCTCAGAGTATGTACATTTCATCCTCAGTGATGAGAATAGCTGTTTACACATGAAAAACAGCAAAGTCACATATGTGGTAATTCTAATGTGCATCCTGGATCTATGTATATACACGTGTCTTTATAAGTGCACAGAATACCATTGCAGACAGTGGAAAAACTTATGGCAGAGACAGGTGAACAGGAAGCAGCAGTACTGAGTCTGAGTCTGGAGTGTACCCCAAAAGTCATGTTTAGATTATGATGGAACTTTTAAAAGGTAAAGACCAGTGGGAAGTCTTATGTCATTGAGAGTGTGGCCTTGAAGCAGGAAGTAGGACCTTAGTCTTTTCTCTTGCTGACTTTCCAGGTGAGTGGTTTTGCTCTATCACACCATCCTGTCATGATGTACTGCTGGGCCTCCTACCAATGGGGCAAGTAATTATGGACTAGACACTCTGCCACTGTGATCATAAACGAGCCTTCCGCCTTATAAGTTGATTATCTCGGATCTTTGTTATAGTAACTGAAGGAGGCTTGTTCGGGGACCCTCTTCAGTGTTTGGTGAGAGCAAAGACCACCGGCTATGTGCGTGCAAGAGATTTATTGCAGGAGCAGAGTGTAACATAAATGGACAGAACAGCAGCAGGGGTCGTTTTCTCTCAGCTTATGTACAGTACAACCAGGGAGGCATTAGGAGCATGAGGCTGGGAATGGACACTCTGATTTTTATCCTATAAGAGAAGAGGTCCAGTTATTTGAAGAATGTGCGGGGAAGCAGAGCCTGCGAGGGGATTGGTGGTGGGCGGCACATACGGAAGGAGAGAGAAGCTCGGGTAGGGGGTAGGGGCATCTCGGGTAGAGAGAAGAACACGGTCATGCTCTTTTTATGAAATGAGACTGTTTGGTTCAGGAGGAAGGGTCACCACATGATGCAATAACCCAATGGTAACCAAATACACTGAGTGAGGAGAGGTTTATGCTTTTCCCAGTGAATACTTTTGCAACCTTCCTAATGCGTCATGTGTGTTACTTGCTTAAGACAATGATGAATGAGCAACCAAGTGGTGGGACTGAGTTTATGGAGCATGGGCTTTGCACAGTTGCATAATATAGAATGCTATCTATGCTTCTCCCTGGCTTTCAGTCAGTGTGTGACCTGCTATCTCCTTTCTGTTACCCTCCCTTTTTGAGCACAAATGAGGGAGAAATGCAGACTGAATTCTTTGTCATAACACTTTCTATGTAACTACACAAGTATCCATGTAACGGAACACCGTTAGACAAGGGACATTAATATGAGGCAGCATAAATGCACCATGTACAATGGTAAAATTTTTAACTTGACCTCAATTGGTAGGATTTGAGGTAATCCTATTTGAGTGAAGGAGAAAGGAGCTATACATATGAAAAAAGAATACAGACATAGAGGAAAAGGGAAAAATATTCTATATTTGAATTCTCACATTAAAGTTGCTGAACTGGATCTAGCCTGCCACTTGTATTATAAACGAAATTTTAATTAAACACTATAAGATTTGCATGTTTATATTCTTTTGCCTGCATATATGTCTGTGGAAGCCTGAGGTCAATATCAGGAATCTACTTTGACCACTCTTCCACCTTATTTCTTTTGAAAGTGGGTTTCATAGTTGGCTGATAGGTTTAGTCTAGCCGGCCAAACCAGTTAGTCAGAACTATTTGCTTTCTGAGGATGGAATTTCAGATAGACTATCACTACCCCCAGACACGAAACACAAATTTATAAGTAGGATCTGCTGATCTGATCATTGGTCCATTGTCTATTGTGTAAGTTCTTAAAACACTGGCTGAAAAAAAAATAAAACACTGGCTGAGATATCTTCCCATCTGATACCTAGGTCTTAAGTCCTGGGTTTGTGACTAAATTCCTGGAGTGTGACCTTGTGTGATCTGTGTGAAGTACTATGGATCCTAGTTTCCACATTTGCAAAATGAGAAAACAAAGCAAAACTCAACCAGGCATTCATTCTAGTTAGTGACCATATGTGTGAATACCAGTGCAGAATGTATTGTTGGGAAAGTGCACTCTATGTAAGTGAAAATGACATGGTAGTTAACAAGTACAGATTTTTTTAGACCACCTGGAACATGTTGCTTCCATATGTCCAGTTATGGAACTCTTTGAAACTTAAGACCTTCTTATTATTTTGTGTATTTAAAACCTTTATAAAGTTTTCAAGTCATTAGTGATCCTGACTATAAACAGTATTAATTCTGATGCTTCTTAGTTTCCCAACCTTTATGTTGTCACTGTATTCTTGGGAGTCCCAAATAAATTCTGCATGCTTTATTCAGTCATTCAAAAATATCTGCAGTCCCTTCTGTCTGCTGGACACAGTTGTCCAGGTTGTGCCAAGCACCAGGTGTCTAGACAGGAGGAGGGGAGCCACTCCATCAAGTGTAGGCCAATCCCATCTTGAAGAAATGGCATAAAAACACCATATGCTACTGGCTTTTCTATGCTAGGCATGTGAGATAGACAGGTCCATTGCTTCCTAAAGTGATAGTTCAGTGGTGAATCAATCATTATAGAGAATGAGAACTGCTGTCAGAAAAAGCTGAAAATTACTGGTAGAGCACAGATGAGGAATGGTAAGCTTCTGTGTGTCAGAGGGTAAGCTAGGGAAATGAGATGATGCAAATCAGGTGGGATCAAGAGTTCTGTTTCTCTTCTTCTGTAAAGTCGTGGATCCATAGCATTGTTGCTAAGGAAGAAAGACCTTTCCCCACAACTCTCTTGTTTACTTTTCTCTCAGAATCATAATCTTCTGGAAACTGGAACAAAGTCTCTTTAAAAGGTCAGCTATACCATTGAAGGGAAATAATTGTCTTCAAAGCAGTGTTGCTCAAGGACTTCACTCTAGGTTTTTAGATCAATGCGGAGTTTGCACTGTTCTTTTGCTTAGCTTTGACTTGCAATGATTCCTTTAACAGCATGCAAATTTCTGTGTCTAGGGAAGAATACAACTGTAAGATTCAGGAATGTGTCCTCAAACTCTTCTTCCTACTACTAGCTAAGTTTAAGCTTAAAGGATGACAAGGATTGGGACATGAATTGGAAAGAACCCTGTGATACACTCTTCATCCATCTTCATGGCCACTGTATTGTTGAGAGTCAACATGAAAACACATCTCTGGAAACATCTATGATGTTTTCAGAAAGGCTTAGTTGAAGAAGAAGCATTCATCTTGAACACAGATGGCATCATCTGTGGGCTGTGGTGCTGGACTGAATACAAAGGAGAAAACAAGCTGAATATCAGCATCCTTCCATCTTGGCTTCCTAATTGTGAATGCAATGTGACTTGCTGCTTTATGCTCCTGCCATCATGTTTTCTCCACCATGCTGGACCACATCCTTTCTTCTACTCGGAGCTGAAGTAACCCTTTCTTCCTTAAGCTGTTTCTTGTCAGCTATTTTTTTCAAAACAATGAGAAAAACAAGTAACAAAGTCCCCAAACCTTTAAGAAATAAGTACAGTGACTGACATGAGTTAGTAAATATTGCATATCCAGGGAACTGGAGCAGAACTGCTACAAATAGTCTTCTTTTACTGTAAGACAACATTCTAACACAACCAGCTTAAGGACGAAAAGGAGATTTATCTGGTTTAGAGTTCCAGAGGGAACATAATCCATTCTGGTAGTCATGAAAGAGCAGAAGGTGTGCTGGTGGCAGAAGCAGGAGAGAGGTTTGAGTCTCTGTAGTCACTCAGTAAGGCAGAGAAGGAAGAACAAGCTCAGAGGAAGATAAGGCCTGCCCCCTATGACTTACCTCCTCCAGCATAGCTCCATCTTCTCAGATATTAACACCAGCTAAAGATACGAACACTTGAACCTGTTGTGAGGTAGGGTGTGTGTGTGTGTGTGTGTGTGTGTGTGTGTGTGTGTGTGATTTATATACAAACGACCATAAGAGATGGAACTGGCTAGTTGTACAGGACTTATGAAGATCAAATAGTATAGATTCTATCTTATGGGCAGTAAACATAATTAAAATTAACAAATGACAGAATTCCAAGATTGAGTCTCTTTTGAAGTATGGAGGACAGATTGGATAAAGGGTAGCCTAAAATCAAAGGTTTAGAGCAAATGACTGGGAATGGAGGGGAAGAATGTGGCTCAAGGCGACAGGACCTTAGATGTGAATATGATGAATGGGCATTGGTTATACGAGGATACTGTCTGTCAGTATCCAGGAAATGAATGTATTTGTCTGGGAAAGTTAGGACTTGGGGAATATGTATAAAGGTTAATATGTACAAGACTTTAAAAGAACTTCTGTGGAACATTGATCCAAGAGAGACTAGGGTAAGATTTGATGGCCAATTGTTATTTGGTGTAAAAACGGTCACTCTGCAGTACCATGCAGCCCAATACTTTCATCTGCTCTTGTAATGGAAACTGTAAGCATGCATTTATAGCACAGAATCGTTGTTAGGAAGACAGGGTCATGGGCTAGTAGTGTAGAGAATGTCTGATATTCAGACCAACAAACTTTGGCTGCACGATACAATTGCTAGGATGTGCAGATAGTTTACTTGGTGAGAATCTCAGCAATAAAACCTGATGCAGATCAGGGGAAAGGGTTAGATTAACAGGTTTTTAAAAATATGATAATAATAGCAGTAATGTTGCAGGCGTTTTCTGCTCATTAATTTTATTTAATCCTCATAACAGCACAGTAAATAGTATTTTCCTCATTTTACAGAAAGAGAAACTGGGACTCAGAGATATTAAGTAACTTGCCTAAGGAATATTACTACTAAGTGGCAGAGTAATTACAAAACAAGATCCCCTGGTTCCTAGCTCTTCCCTGCAGAAGAAGCCTCCTCTTTAGCCTACTTAAGAGTGAAGATAATTAGCAGCATCATTTGCATTTAAATAATGCATTTGCTAAGCACAACTGATTCTTATCTATTTGTTAATGAATTGCTGGATTCCATAAAACCTTTGTCTTTTCTAGAGTCTTTGTTCTTTGCACGGTCTCTTCATTTATTGTGTCTTTCATGTACTCTGGACCTGGACACTACACACACACACATACACACACACAAACACACACACACACAAACACACACACACACAAACACACACACACAAACACACACACAGCACACAGACACTTTGAGGTGATTGTTGTTTTAGTAGATCAATCTAACAGATACTTGGTAACTCTTTTTGTTCCATTCAAGCTTACAGGTTTTGTAGTTTTGCTTACTGAATTTGTATCATATGTATGGGGTTATATTTCATTTCATTTCAGTTTAGTAGGTGTTCAAGAAAATATTTGAAAAATGAAAAAATGAAAGGGAGTATACATAGTTTTAGTTTCTGGATTTTGAATCTGAAATGTTTTTAAGTGGTTTCTTCTATTCTTTCTCCCAACTATTTATTGTTTCTATATTTACCAATATATTAGCTCAAAATGAAAAATATTAATTTTTCTCTTATAAAATCTTCTCCTGGGCTAATAAAATGGTTGCTAGGGTTAGGCACCTGTGCCCAAACCTGGCAACCAGAGTTCAATCCCTACACACATGGTAAAAGCAGAGAATCAACTTCTAAACATTGTCCTCTGACCTCCACAGGCATCACTCTCTCTCTCTCTTTCTCTCTCTCTTTCCTTGTTTTTAATAAATAAATAAATAAATAAATAAATAAATAAATAATACATAAAATGTCTTCCCTTCTTGGATATTGAAGCTATGCTAGATGATTTGTTACATTTCTCTTCACCCTTCACTTTTTCCATAGGAGATTTTTGTCATAGTTTCATCGCATGAATCAAATTTGTCACTTACTAAAATGAATTCTTATCATCACTTTCTGCATTTATACAATAACTTCTGACATACCTCGTCATATAATATGTCTGGTCTCCCATATATGGGGCATGATTTGATTCTGTTCTCATTCAGAAAGTTTAAATATTTAACTCTACAGTGGTATTTAAGGATTTCTGCAACATAACATGTGCTGGCCTGTTTGCATGGTTGAATGCAATGCTCCCTATGGACTTCCATGCTAGATGCTTGGTCCCTGGTGCTGGTACTAGTCTGGGAGGTAGTGGAAACCTTTGTCGGTCGGTCCTAGTGAAGGAAGTAAGTCACATGGAGCTGGTCTTTGAAAGTTTTGCCTGGTTCCCAGTCCCATTTATACTGTCTGCCAGGGTTTCACCAACAGGAGGATCTTTGTCATGTGAAATCCAAAGCAGCATGCCAAGGATTGATTTCTGTGGAAGCATGAGCCAAAATAAATCCTGTATTCCTTAAGTTTTTCATGTCACAATGAGTGCAAGTCTGATGACATACCTGTCTACTCTCACACATACCACATCATCTATTTCATACCCAGTCTAGCTGCTTGCTTTGTGTCTTTGAATCACACTTGCTTTCCTACTTCTCAGCCATTGCTAGAACAGCATCTCCCTTGCTCAGAATGTTACACATGGCATACATGTGACTCCATTTTCCAGGATTGGATGCAGGGGAAAGATTACAAATCATTCATAACGCAGAGTCCCAGCATTCCTGGACTCAAGTCTCCTTAATCAGGAGCTCCCAAAATCTCTCTAGAGTCAGAACGGACCTTAAGATGAGCCCTGTTTTCTGCCATACCCCATGCATGGCTTTGTTCTCTTTACCAACTATGGAATCTAAATGTTCTGACAAGTTCCAGGTCAGATGGTCTCATTCACATTTACTGTCCTTGTCTTCTTCCTGTGTGAACTAATCACCGTCCCCTCTGAGCTGCTCACTGACCTATGGGTTCCTTTGTGTGTTTTGTTATTGTCTTTTGCTTTTCCTGGTGATAATTTATATATACATTGATCCTCCACAGTCAAAGTGCCCTAGGGTGAAGGCTGTGCCAGATATACTTCTGAGTTTCCAGAGCTCTAATCACAGCACAGGATTAATGTCTGTCTCCTGACTTGCTTCCACACACACTCGCCATTGTTAAACTCACAGAGAAGCTTTTTTTCTGAACTACATTTACTTTCCTCGAGGGCAAGAATCAAGCCTTGTTCATCTCTGAATCACCACAGCCCGGAGAACTCGGTAAATTGTTATTGGTAGTTCTGTGGATAGCTTTCTTCATTCTCTGTCAACAATCACATCGTGTCCACTTAATATCCTTCAACTGGGAGATCTGTTGTAAAATATTCTGCTTTTTTCAGGCTTATTATTTTGGATTGACCTTCTTTTCAAATTGAGGCTAGGCTTCAAGGATGCACCGAATTTCAAAACCTTGAAAGAAGCAATTCAGCAGAAAGTCGGCAGAGAAGGAGAGATGGGACAGAAATGGGGGGAGGGGAAGGGGTGATTCTGGCAGAGAGAAAGGAAGGAGCAAGCAGCCCAAGAAAAGGAAGGACAAGAAAGAAGGGCACATCTTGAAAGGAGGGACGGGTAAGGAGACAGACAGGAGAGGCAGGAAGTGTGGAAGCAGATAGACTGTCAGGCAAGAAGAAAACAAAGCTAAACCATAAGGACACATGTTACTGGGACTGGGGAGCATGCACAGACTATAAAGTGCTTGTCGTGCAAACTTGAGGATATGAGTTCAGATCCCACTGTCCATGTTAAAAGCCAACCATGCTGGCACATTCTTGGAATACTGGAGAAGCTGAGGAAGTGGATCCCTGGGGCCAGCTAATCTAGGCAAATTGGTGGGTTCCAGGTTTAGGGAGAAAACCCTTCTGAAGAAAGGATGGTGGAAAGTGACCGAGGAAGACATGTGACTTTGATCTCTGGCCTTCACATGCTCCATGCCCGCAAGCACACTTAGACACATGCTCCATGATCATATGCACACGTAGACACATGCACAGCTCTTCTACCCCCACAGAACATGGCTACCATTAAAAACGCAGAAAGTAAGAAAATCCACGGGATTTTAAAGAAGGAAGTTCGTGCGCGGTCTAGGAATAGAGCTCTTTGGGTACAGTGCTTGCGTAGCTTTCAGAAAGCCCAGGGTTCAGTCCCTACCCCCACGTACAACTTGAGTTGGCAGGAAAGACCTGACATCTCATTACTTTTAAAAGGGGAGTTGGAAAGGTCTGATGTCAAGTGATCCTTGGCTGCACAGTGTCTTAGAGACCTGCCTGAGATGCACGTGACCCTGTCTCACAAGCAAACAAGCAAGCAAACAATAAAAGCAATGAAATGACCTATCTGATTTTTTTTCCTTTTACACGTATGGAGCACGAATAGGAATAAAAACAGTTGCTTTTACTTATAATAAAATAGAAACAGGAGACACAAGCCCTTAAAAGAGATGAAAATAAAATGTCCATTACAGAGAAGAGGAAGATACTTTTGCTGGAAGTAGGGAAAAATGAATGCTTTGTGAGGAATGAGGGACAGAACTGAGGATGAACAACAAAACATTAGCATATTGTTAGAGCTCAGGGGCTGCTTGGCGAGGGCTGCAGCGCATTTCTGCCTTTGATCAGCCCCATGGCAGGCATGATCAGATCGGAAAGCAAATGAGCAGATAAAATGGAAGAAATCACAATGAGTTAGATATCGAGGAGGGAGAGAGAACCAGGGAGAAGGGAAGGAAGGTAGCTGTCAGCTGCAGAAGAAAGCCTGCCTGGGGTTCATGCCAAGGCAGCTGGGGCCTGGTAATGATCCTGAGACCCTGTCTTGCAGTACAGCAAAGACCAGGAGAGGGGAGCAGGCTTCAGCAAGACCCCTGAGTTCCAGTTTCCTACAAACAGGTCGATGCAGCCTAAGAGCTGACGGCAGAGCTTGCTCAGCTCTAGAAGAAAGGGTGAAATCATTATTTCATAATATACTATAAGGGAGATTTTTCTTCCCTTATTCCCTTGTGCCTTCGGATAACACATTTTTTTCTGTTGCTGAATTGCTAGAAATACCGCTTAATATGTAAAGTTAACCACATTCTACGCAACTTTCTTTGTTAATTTCTGGATTGTTTGGAACAAAACATTTATAGTCACAAACAACTGTTTGGAAGTTTTCTTAACTGTACATAAGGCATTAGAGATTGGCAAAAGAGACCCATATATTCTAGAATATATGCATGCTAAAGGTAGCATGCATTGAGAGCTTAGTAGAGGCATGCACTGCTTATGCAATGTCATTTAGCTCATGGGAAAACTGAGGCTAGGGAGTGGTAGAAGCAGAACTGGAGTGTGGATCGTGTGCATGTTGCTGTCTCTGTGTGTAATTTCACAGGTGGGTATTTTTTAAAGTACAAGGCAAAAAAAAAATAATAGTAAGGTCGATGATAAAGTATAAGGGTCTGAAATCTGAACGGACCCATCAGCTCAAATCATGTTCCACTTCTAAAAAAAAACCCACAAAATTTGATGTGGTTTGAACCTAAAACATCTCAGACGGGCCTATGTGTTTGAGCACGTGGTCCTCAGCTGACGCTGACACTTTGGGAAACTGTGGAACCTTTAAGAGGTTCTGGTCAGAGGAAGTGGGTCTGGGGGGGGGGGGACTTGTGGTTTGTAGCTAGGTCCTGCCTCTATTGCACTAAGATCTGAGCAAGCGGCTGCCACACAGTCCTGTGGCAATGCTTTCCCTGGTGGGCCCTAACCCCGTGCCATGAACCATAATAAAGCCACTTTCAGATTACTTCTTGTCAGGTGTTTGGTTACAGTCAGAGAAGTAGCAGATGCTTGTCTTTCAAATGGTCCTGTTCCTTGCAAGCCAGCTGCAAGTTTAGTTTGGAAGAGGCTCACTACTGCCTTTGATCTTTTTACAATAATTTTTAGTGTGTGTGTGTGTGTGTGTGTGTGTGTGTGTGTGTGTCAGAGGGCACACTGTGTGTCCCTATGGAGGTCAAGGGTGACTTCAGAAATCATCCTGGATTGCTTGTACCTCTCTCTGAGATTTCCTAAGCTCTGCCCATCAGGGCCAGAATCAGAAGTGAAGGTGGTCTCTTGCCTGGCATTTTTAATATGGGACCTAGGATCTGAACTCAGGTTTTTCTGCTTGTAAGACAGTCTTAACCTTTGAGCCATCTCTCCAGCCCTTGCCTTTGGTTTTAAAGGCAGCTGTGCAAAGACTGAGAAAAACTGCCATTACAGAGAACCAGGTCTTATCAAAGTCTTAATAGAAATCACAGACTCTGCCCCTGCCTTCAATGGTTATATGGCTATTTAGTATATATAGGAGTAAAGATGTTTCCATATGTTTAGCACAGAGATACCAACCTACATGCATAATGGAACTAATGTCAATGATAGCATCTTATATACATCAGAGTTTAACATATACAGAGGGAGATGCAAGGGGGGGACTATTTTTCTATACCTTGCTGCATTGGAGGCATATACACGGATGCCTTATGTGGATGGCATACACATGTATACTAGAGGAAAAGGGAATAGAGAGACAATAAATATAATCTAAGATTAAAAAAAGGAGAAGAAAAAATAAAGTGCTTATGGCTAAAAGTTTTGGTACCATAGATGTAGGTAGCTCCTCTTGAGGTGTGTGTTGTGATTGACTCGAGTTTTACAATCTGAAAGAAAGTCAGTTACAATAGGCCAGAGGATGGGAATCAGACACACAGGGTGAGGTAGCACTATACTAAAGCAAGCTGCATAGTTTCAAGGACAGCTCAAATAACTGTGGTTCAAATATGAAAACTGCCCCTATAGGCTCTTGTTTGAACATTCAGTCCCCACATTGGTGGCACTGATATGAGAGGGTTGAAGCTTATTGGAGGAAGTTGGCCACTGGAGACTGGTCTGAAGCTAGATAATCAAGTTTCACTTTCTGTTCTTGCTTTCTGATTTCTGACTGTTGATGTAATAAGAAGAACTCTTGTCACCATGCCTTCTCTGGCATGGAAGACTCTATCTCTCTGGAACAGTAAGCCAAAATAAACCTCTTTCCCCTTAAGTTGCTTTGGTTTATTTTATCAGAAGAGAAACCAAGACAGTAGCTTATGTTATGAGACTTGTGAAAGGACTGGAACACTGGAACCTGAGAGGGAAAGTCATTGCATGGAGCTTTCTGGAGGTGATTTCTGATAGAAGTTTAAAAGGGAAGAAGAAATCCAGAGAGACACTGGCTGCAGACCTGAGGATACCTAAGTTGCCCATCACTGGCAGAATGGTTCCAAGTAGAAACCGTGATATTCAATATCAGTAAGGAATGAACTCAATCCCACTATACTTGAGATTCCAGCAAGGCCCAAGATTCAGTTGTGCAGCAGGACCTGGTAGCAAATCAGAAAAATAGGATGTGTAGAGCAAGGATGTTTTTAAAAATGGAGGGTTCAAATGATAACCAGACCCCGATAAAGTGACTAGGCTTACAAAAGTCAGCGAGATAGCAAGACATCACAAAATCAAACTTAATATATAAATAAGTCTTGAAAGTTTCAAAACTAGAGTAATGTAGCATTAGGTAAATGTAATGTTCTGATATCAGTCAAATTATTTCTTTTTATCTTCCAAAATAGCCTACCATTTAGGAGTGAGAGTTCTAGGATTAGAAAGCCTGAGATGAAAATCAGGGTTTTTTTCCTAATTAGCTAATGAATAACATTTTAGTCATGTTTTTCAGCCCCCTTTACATTACATATCTATAATGTATGATTAGATAACATAATTCACTTGAAAGGATCTACAAGCGTCATTTCAGACCATAATGAAAATACTAAGTATTTTATTCATTATTCTAACGGTACCAGCTTAATACACAGAACTCTTATTTTCCTGAGTTCCTTAATTAGGTGTTTCATAAAGTTACTGAAGGGATGTTCTGTAATCTTTGTTATAAAATGAGTATAAAGCATTGTCTAGACTTACAGATTTTTGAACAGCAAATTATTGCAAAACATGTTTCTAAGTAAAAAAATATATATACTTGAACATATTTACATTTTGCAACTCAATTATCAAACAGAAGGAGAAGGGAGGAGGCTCATGGTTGAACCTAATCAAATGTTACTGAAGAGTGAATCCTTCAGTATTTAGGACATGTTCACAAGTTTTAAACTGCATCCTGGACAAACCTTATGGAGTTACCCAGCTAAACCTGAAAAGGGGGAAGCTTGAACTGAATGTGCTCCTTTCAATAACTGGATTCAGATTGAGCCATTGGCCTCTTTTCTACTTGTTTTCCAGCTCAACACACCAGCCAGTCTATTGATCCTTTACCTCTTTTTACTTTGGATCCTTCTGCCATTATTCAAATCTGGCCCGAGCTCTTCTGCCGTTCTAAATCTATTGCTCCGTGCAGCAAATTGCCCTTTCAGTACTTGGTCCATTATATTCTTTGTGACTGTTTTGGGACTTTTAGGGATAAAGTTTTTAATCCTAGTAACATCACATACTTGTTCTTTCCCAGAGATTTATTTTCTGCTAAAGTTTGTGGGTTTCCTGCTGATGTCAGGTTAAGCATTCATACATATTCAGCACTTTGTCATGGTTGGAGCTGGTAGCTAGCGTCCTTGGTGGTGTCTGCATTTTCCAGTGTGACGACCATTGTGATCAGGATCACTGATGTCAGCACACTGTCCACTGCTGTTTCACGGCCATTTGTTCACAACCTGGCCCCTGCTTGTGCTGTGGGAGTGACCCAGACACACAGACTACATTCCCTGCTGTGAAAGACATGATGGCTTAGTTGAGGAAGCAGATAATAAATATTGAGGTTCAGATAACAGATTGAGCTACTGCAAGTAGGCTGGGTCTGAATATTTATTTAACCCCATGTGCATGGGAAGCTTTCCTTGGGCTTATGCTTATGATTAGCAGACTGTTACAGAGTAGAGGAGTCAGCGCTGTAGATGGGAGAACCGAGGCAGGATCAACTAATTATGCTGGTGCTCCTTTCGGCTGAGCAATGGAAAGTTAATCCTTCAGTTCTATGCATAATACATTTCTGAGATTATATTGGAGACGAGCTGAGCTGAAGTAGAACAACACAGACGTGAATACTGGAAAGTCGATGTGTTTTTCAGAATGTTGCAAAATACTCCAGAATTTGTAATTTCATGAATTTTATAGTTATATTTTCAATTGAAATTTTTAGTACTGTATGTGTGTGCCTAGGTATGTATGTGTGCATGTGTGGGCACATGTGTATATGTGCATGTTTGAATGTATATGTGTGCACATGTGTGTACATGTATGTGTGTGCACATACATGTGTAGATGTATGCATATATGCATGTACATGTATACACACATGGTTTAAGGTTACACATGTAAGTACGTGTGTACGTGCACCTATGCATGCATGTGTATATATGCATGCAAACATGCATATTGTATATGTTCATGTGCACATGTAGGTGTGTGTTGTTTGTGTTTTCCTCTTTCAACAACTCCCTACTGACCAATTTAATGATTACTCATTTGGAGTTCAAGGCTCACTGATTTTAATCTCATGCTTTCTGTATTTGTCTCAATAACATAATCTTGTGAGAATAAGGAGTTTCCTTATATGTATTTTTATATTTTCTACTCATTTTTGAAAAGTGCATATATGCCCATTAAAAAATAAGAAAAATTTCCAGCAAGTTCTTCCAAAATCACTGCTTAAGACAGAAGCAAAATAGAGCCACTGCATTGGGGTGCTAGTGGGGTCCGGCTTTCCCTGTTTTTTCCTTACAACTTCCTCTGGTGGCTGTGGCAGAACCCCAGGTCTCTGCTGAATGGAATAGCAATTTTAGACTGTATCACCATAGTTATCAGCAACCTTGCCTGTTGGACACAGATGTGATATTGCTGAATAGGACTTGGTAGAAAAGCATCCGAACCGGTGCTTCGTCACGTTTCCTCCCAACTAAATTGGGAAAGTACAGATTTAGTATACGGAACAGAGTAAAAATGTCAACAGGTAGTGCACCTGATCATCATGATTTTATTTTTCATGTGAAAATAGAAATGTGAATTTTGGAAAGTTGATCACCTGCATTGGCGTGCCCCTGTGGAGAAGGAGGAGCGTGTCATAACAGCAGTACATATGTCATGCTCACACAGCTGTTTCCCTTTTTTCCAATTTCAATTGTGCTTTTTCCTCCATTTCTACCTTTGTTTGGGAATGCACTCTTTAGACTCACGTTGGATCTTTCAGATTGTCCTCATCTTCTTGGACCTGCGTCTGTGTTAGGAAGCAGGGACATGGAGTTTTTCTACTGATATCAGCTGCAACAGTGTAGACTCGGCGACTGCTGAATTTCTCTTTCTGTTCATCATGGAAAGAAAAGACCCTCACTAACACATTATCTGTTCATTTCTGTCACCCGCCTGGCAGATCTGTATATGACTCTTCTCCTTTTCCAGCTCAACTAGGACTAAAAACACCAGAAGGTAAATAGCCCTGTGCTCATTGGCGTTTATACATGCCCAGCACACTTTTCCTGAGCGTCACTGTAATAATGATGGCAGTTGTACTTTGTCGTGGTTTCTCTTCATGTGGACCAAAAGCGCTTAGAGGAATGAAAGGCTTATTCCTGCTTATGGTTTTTGGCTACACTTTGGTTACAGGGGAGTTCATACCAACATCAGGAGTAGACAGAACTACCCACACCATATCCAAGGGAACTGCTGAGAGAGGGATATACTTTCTCCCTTGTGTCAGCTTGACTGTATGCCACTATGCTGAGTCAGCTTTATCCTTATTCATCTCACTGGGTGAATCCGCCATGGGCTGGATCTTCCCAAGTCAATTAGATAATGTCCCACAGGCTCGTTCAGGGACTGCCTTAAGTAAACAGTTCCTCACAGATGTGCTTAAAGGCTCAAATGTTGAGTTTAGGTTGACACTTGTTTCTCTCTGGCAAAATGCTTCTCTAATTTTCATGCAATTATATTACCCAGTGATGAGTCAGTATCGTTAGAACCCTTTCAAATGAATCATCCCACTGCAAAGATTTGTGACGGTATACTTTTTTCATTGAGTGGTTATCTCTTTTTTATGTTTTTAATTGTGAAATTCACTAATAAAAGAAACTTTTCTGATGAAATCATGTGATATGTGATCATTTGTGAATGACTTCATTCACTTAGAATGTTTTAGAGATTTTCTATGTTGTCGCATGTCTAAGAAGTTCACTTTTTTAAACCTGGATAATAATATTTTAAGTGTGGTATAGTGTGGTGTGTGCGTGTGTGTGTGTGTGTGTGTGTACCACCATAATTTGTTCATCTATTCTTCTCTTGATGGACATTGGAACACTTTGACTTTTGGCCCCTTTGAATAGTTCTGTGGTAAAGATAGCTATGAACTGTTTTGAATACTTTTAATTTTTGAATTCAGAGAGTTGCTGAGTCATATGATAATTCCATGTTGAACTCTTTGTAGACCTTCCCAGTTGTTTTCCTTTTCTGCAGTGGTTGAATCATTGTCTCCTCCCAACTGCAATGTTCTAGGGTTCCAATGACTTCTCCTCCTCATCAGCACTTGTTATTTTTCATTTTCTCAATCAGAGCTATTATCATGGGGATGATGTGACATTTCAGCCTTGTATGCAGTGCATGTTTTCCTTTGTCATTCCCAGACTGTTTTGTGCAATTCTGAAACATAATCGACATTTCTTTAATATATATGTCAAGTAACTGTTACTCTCTCGCCTGTGTTTACTCAGCTTAATGGGTAGAGTTGGTTAGGAAGTGATTGGGAATAGACATCCAGCTGGACATGGGTGACTTGGAAGTTATTACAAAGTCTGACAGGACAAAATGAAGCAAACAATGGAGCAGAGAGTAGGGAAAGTAGAATCGATGTCTCTTTGATTGATATACGTACTTTGAACAGTCACATCCCTGTGAGTATGGGTGAACCTCAAAATTACCCCTTTGGTGAAGTTCACTTGTATGGGCGTACATAGAGATTCTCTACTTACCACTCCTCCTGGAAATAGAGATGGAGATGTATTTTTCCTAAAGCTCCTTGGCCGACTTTGAAGATGTAAGATTCCATATTGCAAGAGATTCCTGTGGACAGGACCTGAAGAAGGCCAAGAGAAGTTCAGAGCAACCTGCCCCAGACAGGTAGTGAGAAAATCAGGAGTATATTCTTAAAAAGAAACCTCTTTTCTCTAACCATTTGAATGAGGTTGGCAGAGAACTGTAAGCTCCAGGTTAAAGCTGAGTCTGGCTGATACTTTGATTGGTGCCTTGTAAGACCTTAAGCAGAAAGAACCCGTGATACCTGGGGCATCTTATCTGAATCAGGACTGCTAAAAATGAAATTTTATTGTTCTTACATTTATTTACTTGAGAGAGACCATCCATGCATGCAGTGGTACATGGATGGAGATCAATGGAACACTTCCAGAAGTCAATTCTTTCCTTCATCTTGTGGCCTTCCAGGGATTGAACTCGGGTCACCAGGTTTGAGAGCAGATGCCTTATACACTGAGCTTTCATACCAGCCCCAAAATATTGTATCATTTTAGACTGCTAATTTTGTTGCATTTTTGGGCAAAGCAAAGAAAAAAATGAATACGAAGGGCTATTATCTGATAATCACTCAAGAGAATGGCTTGGCAACTCACAGCCCATGCTAGCAATGGACCATGGTATGCTATCCTGGTGAGCCACTGACTTTTCTTTAGACTCACAGTAGCTTCCTTCTCTATGAATCTGCTATCATAGAGGATCTTAGACATCTATAAGCTATATTCACTTTGCTTCTAGAAAACTCTGGCTCAGTTATGGTCCTCCTTGCTCAGGAGTGGCCCATCCTTTTCCTAACACAGTCTGGCAGGGATTCTGAACACTTGTACATATACTTTATTTTCTTGATGGTCTATGAAGCCCTCAAAGCAAGGAAGTATGATTAGAACAACTTTTATTTATATATGTAAGAACATAGGAAAAATGTGGATACAAAATTGTCCACAAGCCCCTACCCTTCCCAATTTGATGTATTATTATAGTTTTACCTTCCCCAAATCTTTTAGTTCTGGCAAGAATGGTAGTAAAATTTATAGCCTTAAATTTATGTTTGAACCTAAGTTCTAGTTTTAGAGTTCTGTGAAGGAAATGTAGCAGAGCTGTCTAAAGTCACAGAACACAACGAACAACAAGTAAGTCATATAGACAACTCACTCATTCACTTTTTTCTTGAGTCATGCTCTAACCTGGGAACTTTATCTACCTTTTGCAGCTGCTTTTTTTTTTTTTTTTTACTTTTACTATTGTGATAAGTTTAAGTAGCTTTCATGTAAATTATTTCCTTGTTGTTCATGCTTACCATACACAGTTCTGTTCATTCTTTAATAGAGTATTTGCTTCATCTTATTGAAGTAGTATCTATCAATTTTACATGTCTTTGATGATAAAGACAAATTCCTCAGATATGAGGTTAAAAGAAGGCAAATTATAAGACTCAGACTCTGACAAAGCAATGCAGAGAAAGCAAGAGAGTTAAAAAGAGAGAGTAAGGTGATGTAAATAGGAAGGAAAGGAGGAAAAAAAGGAAGGAAGGTAGATAGAAAGAAGGAGAAAGGAAGGAAGGAATCTAAAATATGATCTGTAAACTTAATAACCAAGTTGTGGTTTAGGTAAAAAGGAGTAGACAGATGCCCTTAAAAGTGTAGGAATTTGGGGATTTTAAAAAAGTACCTGATATCTTCTGCATGTGGATATCCAGTTTTGCCAGCACCATTTGTTGAAGATGCTGTTCTTTTTCTGTAGGATTTTTTGGGCCCCTTTGTCAAAGAACAAATGGCTATAATTGTGTGGGCTTATATCTGGGTCTTCAACCCTTATCCATTGATATGTATGTTTATTTTGGAGCCAGTACCAAGCTGTTTTTATAACTATGGATTTGTAGTATAGACTAAGGTTTGGTATGGTGATATCTCCAGCAGTGTTTTTGTTACTCAGGATTGTTTTTGCTATCCTGGGTCTTTTTAAAAAAAATTTATTATTATTATTTATTCAATTGTGCGTGTATGCGTGTGTGTGTGTGTGTGTGTGTGTGTGTGTGTAGAACCATGGATGAATTCGGGAACCACCATGGACCGCCTCCACCTCCTCCTTGTTTACTCTGCCCCGGGATTTACAGGCTCCGCCCTACCTGGACAGGAAATGCAGGCTGCCCCTGCTTCCGCCTGGCGTCTATACTTGGGGTCTAGGATCTGAACTCAGGACCTTCCGCCTGCAAGGCAGAGGCTTAACCCCTGAGCCACCTCTCCAGCCCCATATCCTGGGTCTTTTGTGCCTCCATATGAACTGTGAGATTGTTTGGTCAACTTCTTTAAAGAATTGCTTTGGGATTTTGATTGGTATAGCATTGAATCTGTACATGCCTTTGGTAGGATAGTCATTTTTATGATGTTGATTCTGCCAATCCAGAAACATGGAAGGTCTTTCCACCTTCTGGTGTCTTCTGTAATTTCTGGACCCATACTTGTCGCCATGTACAAGACTTAATTCCAAATGGATCAAGGTCCTCATATAAGGCCAAAGCCTGTAAAAGCCTTAATTGAAAGGGTAAGGAACTCCCTAAAGCTGATTGGACTAGGCCAACCAACGGTTCCTAAACAGAAATCCATTAGCATAGTCACTACAATGAACACTCAACAAATGGGATCTTGTGAAATTAAAGAGCTTCTGTTCAGATAAAGAGATTGTAACCTGAGCACAAATGGAGCCCACAGAATGGGAGAAAATCTTCACTAACCACATATCTGATAGAGCTCTATTATCCAGAGTGCACAAAGAACATAGAAAACTAAATACCAAGGAAATAAATGGCTCAATTAAAAAATGGGCCTTGGAACTCAAAAGAAACTTTACCAAGGAAGAAATTGAAATGTCTAACAAATATCTTTAAAAATGTTCCACATCCTTAGCCATCAGGGAAATGCAAATCAAAACCTCCTTGAGATATCATCTCACCCCGGTCAGGATGGCAAAAATCCACAATACAAAAATACCAAATGCTGGAGAGGATGTGGCAAGAAGGGAACTCTTCTATATTGCTGATGGGAATGCAGGATTATACAACCACTCTGGCGAGCTGTCTGGTGATTCTTAAAAATGTTAAAGATTGAAATGCTATATGATCCTGCTATTCTACTTTTGGGAATAATACCCCATACAGCAAAAATTCACCTTAGAAGTACTGTTTACAATAGCAAAGTCATGGAATCAACCCAAATGTCCAACAGTTAATGAGTGGATAAGGAAAATGTGGTACATTTATACAATGGAATACTACTCAGCCATCAAAAATGATGAATTAATGAAATTTGCTGGGAAATGGATGGATTTAGAAACAATTATACTGAGTGAGGTATCCCAGACACAGAAAATTAAGCACCACATGTACTCCCTAATAGGTGGATCCTAGTACCAAACCCACTTAGTGACATGCTCAAAGATAAATCTCTGTAATACCTACAGTAATTGCAAAGATTATAAGCAGGGAGGAAAGGGGAAGGAGTGCCCCGCCAGAAATAAGGAGAGAGGGGACCATGCTACAGCAGAGAAAATAGGCCTCCATCAAGGACTGCAAGTAAGAAATGAGACATCTGGTTAAGCTTACAGACTTTCCTTTCTGGTCACTTGCAACTGATGGGGTATGATCTCACCAGAAAGGGAGGGCATAGAGTCTGGGAGATAGAAGATAAGACTGACCCCCCTCACAGTGGTCTCCTACTCTTATTCCATCTACCTTTGAATCTACTGTTATAATAAGACTCTATTTTAATAGCCTTTTATCTCTGGACAGGAGGTGACATCCAATACCCATCAGAATGGAGCCAAGGGCGGTGCAGGAGTAGCAAAACTGAAAAAAAAATCAACAAACCATAATTCAGAACATCAGAGACTCTATATCAACCACCTGGACCTAGGCCAGCCTAATCTCTCCCCATTCTGAAGCTCAGGGAAATTTGCAGAAGAGGGGGCATTAAGATTTTAAGAGCCTAAAGATGGGGAGGAACAACGATATACATGATACTCCATACAAGTTAGGGCCGAAGTAATCATAATAGGACTTTCCATGACCTGTACAATGACCAACATATCATTGAACCCCCAAAGTCTAGCATGGATCACAGACGCTATGATCTTTAGAGGCAATGGATTAACAGCCACAATAGTGTTCTTATACTAAAGGGGAACACAAAAAAGAGTTCTAGGTAATGCTACTGAGTCCTTATACCTCATTAGAGAGGAGGACCCAGAGGGAAGTTTGTCATGCACACTAAAGGATGCTCCAGGAAAGGGGGGGTAAGGGGGCACTGGGAGAAAGGGAGGAAAGAGGGGAAAGGAAGGGGAAAGGGGGAGAGGGAGCAAAGGGAATCCAGGGAGGGGTGGAGGGAGGGAGAGAAATGGGGTATTTATCAACATTGTATGAGTGGAAGAAATAAAGAAAGAAAGAAAGAAAATAAAAAAAGTACCTGATAAATGTAATTGTAATGTAATGTTTTAAAAGCTTAGAAATGGGAGAGTTGAAGTGAGGTATTGATTTGAGTGTACCTACATTAATAGAAAGCAAAGAGAAATGTAGTTGTATTTAGAGCACAATGTAAATGGAGCCAAGGGCGGTGCAGGAGTATGTATGTGCGTGTTTGTGTGTGTGTGTGTGTGTGTGTGTGTGTGTGTGTGTGTGCGTGTGTATCAGAGGGCACTGTGTGTCCCTGTGGAGGACCAAGGGTGACTCTGGGAATCATCCTGAATGGCTTTTACCTTCTTTTGCCTTCCTCTGGGATTTCTCAGGCTCTGCCCACTAGGGCCAGAAATGCAGGTCACCTGCTATTTTTATGTGGGACCTGGAATCCAAACTCAGGACCCTTCTGCTTGTGAGGCAGAGCCTTATCCTCCGAACCCTCTCTCCAGCCCTTCATCCATATTTCTATCCTCTCTCGTGTGAAATCATACTTGTCCAATATCACACATGGTTATTAGGAGATAGACCATCAAGAGTAATTTTTTTAAATATGGTGTGTGTGTGTGTGTGTGTGTGTGTGTGTGTGTGTGTGTGTGTGTAAGAAGTACTTTAGCGTGTAAGCCTGTAGAGGCCCAAAGGGAAACTTCCTGGATAGTTCTTCCTCCCTACTGCTTTGCTTTGGGGTTTCCTAGACTCTGCACTCCATAGTCAGAACTACAAGCTACTGTAATGGCTTACGTGGAATCTGGGCATCTGAACTCAGACTTTAACTCCTGAGCTGTCTCATCAGTCCCATGAGTAATTTTTAAAACTTTTTAATCCAAACTTTGCTGAACCCATTTAAAATGTATATTACCATTTTCTGAAAATGCATTAATCAAATAAGAAACTCAGACATAGCAGTGGTAACTGCTAAACATGTAGATATTTATTCAAGTGAAGTAAGCGATATATGAAGAAAATTCAAGAAAAGCAGTCTTTACTTTTTAATACCTTTTAGGGGTAAGGTGAGGAGTGTTTTGTTGCTCTTTGTGGTGCTGGGGATTGAATGTGGGACTTCATATATACTAGGTTTTTTAAGAGGTGGAAAATTACATAGAATTCCTTAAGCTTGCAAGAGAGAGACTTAGTCTGGTGCTGAAGTGAGAATCTACAATGCAATTATTGTCTCTGTTTCTGGTGTTTCTGGAAATATGCATGAGCTCTGGAAGACTTTGTATTCATCAGCAGTACCTGAGGAATTCGGGGCCCCCCAAATAGATTATTCCTTGCAATTGTTCTGAATTAGTAACTAAACTAGTTACTTATGATAGTTAATTCTGGGTGTCAATTTGACACACCTGGTATTAACCAAGATCAGCTGGATCAATACATTTATAATACAAAGACCAGCCCTAGATCTGATTGGAACCTCCTTAGATCTCACTGGAACCATCTAGTAGCAGACCAGTTAAAAGGAATCATAGAACAGGAGATGGGGAAGAAGAGAGACTCTCTAGGTATCCTCCATCCTTCAGCCACGTGGATGGGAGTGACAGCCTGCCAGCTTCAGCCACCAGCCATGCTGCCTCTGCCATGAAAGATCATATTTCCCCTTTGGAACTGTAAGGTGAATAAATCTCCCTTTCTTCCTTAAGTTGTTTGACTTTGAGTGCTCTCTCACAGCAATAGTTAAGAGAAACTGTTATATCCCTCATATTTAAAAACTCAGACTGTCTTATCAGCTCCCTTATTGTGCTTGGCTTTATTCCATGTTCATTTTCTTTGTATACTTTATAATAAGTATCTACAAAGAATAACAAGTCATCCCTATATATGACACCTTAAGGCAACACATGTTTATGACGGCCCACATTTTCTGTGTGTCAGAAATCAGGGAATCACCCAGTTGTTGTGTGGTTATGTCTCTGCTTTTCTCGTAGCAGGAAGACAGCTCACTTGTCTGGACCCATCCTAGAGGGATTTTATGTTTATGTGAGTAGAACTTCAATTCTGTCCCACACTGGATTTTATGAAATCAGGAATCAGCTTTCTTCAAGAAGGGGGAGGATAGTCTTTTATAACCTAACATCAGATTCGATCACTCGCCATGTCATGTGTAGTCCATTTCCTAGAAGTAAGACCCGCATTCAAAGGATTAGGACTCCGGGAATCAGCTCTACCCTGTGAGTGGAAAGATGTTAGAAAAATTGTGGACATGGGACGTTTCTTAAAATTGAACTTTTTTGCGTCATTGTCCCCCACATTCTGTCAATTTTGTTTTCTTAAAATTCTGATTCTACCCCATCACCTCTACTGGAAACATCTTGGAAGAGTCCCGTCAGCTTCTTTCACCATGTTTTAAAGGGCTTGAGGAAATAGTCTTTAATTGGCTTACAACACTGAGTGATTTCCTCGTGCTGGGCCTATCTCTTCTAGAAGACTGCAAACCTTGAAAAGTATCTATTTTATAGCTTGCAGGTAGTTCCTCTGAGAAAGCCAGAGTCCCCAGGGCTTCTTCCATATTCCCACTGAACACGCTCTACTCACTCCCAAGTCCATGTCTTCCTGAGACCTTGCTATTCCTTGCTGCTGCACACGGTCTTAGCTCAGGAGCTTCACATGAGCCACTTCTACTTGGCAAACTCTTCCCCTTCATGATCACTGACTCATTTTCTCACCCACTCAAGACTTGCTCACACAAGACCTTCTCCACAAGACATTCATCCCCACAGCATTTAAAATTGACCTTTTCTTTTCATTATTCCCTTCCCCATTTCTTGCTTTATTTTTACACATAGTTCAATGCCAAAGATCACACTATCTATTTAATGTGTTTTGTGCTTTTATTTATTCACTCCCTAGAATGGGCTCTTTCGTATTGACTGTCTTAGCCTCAGTATCTTGCCTATGGAAACTGTTCATAAGCATATGCTGAGTTAGAGAATTAATGCTGCAGACACAACCAGAACTGCATTTTAGGTGCACAAGGGTAATAACACCATGTTACCAAGCCCTTTCTCATCTATCTAATCCCACTGGGCTTTCTGAGGAGAGAATGAATAGGTTTAGAGGGGAAAGGGAGTGCTTATATTTCTGCTTGAACTGAACTCACCCCATCCCCAAATACACATACGGACTAGGAAGAATGAAAGAACCACTTGCCGACTGACAAAGGAGTCACAGAGCAGCAGGGAGTCAGTAAGCAAAGCACAGAGAAGAGCCTGGTGAACGGGTGCAGAGAATGAGAAGAACATGGAGTGATTTCTGTTTCTCTTCATGCATCATCACCGCCTCCTCTCCTGGTGCACTGACAGATACAGGCCTTTTAGATCACCTCAATTAAGCCGGAGGATCCACAATCTCCCAAGGAAGTGCTCCCCATAAATTAAATTAAACACAATTCCTCTAGAGCATGATTGTGCTTAAACTTGATGAAAATAGATTATAGCCTGACTGTGCTGCCTCAGAGGAGTAGAGCGGTACAGGAAGGTCTGATTTACTTAGAAGGTAGAAGATGGGGGAAAAGTCCTAACTCTCTGCCCAGTGGCAGTGAGAAGCAGGATTTCAGAAGTCCCAGCAGGAGGACTACAGGGAATATTTAAAGCTCTGGGCAGGACACTTCCAGAAGAAAGGGAATGAAATACTGAGTGAGGAAATAAGTAGATAAATATCTATTTTTGTTAGATCTAACATGTAATGATTCCCTAAACAGACCCCACTTTCCTGACAATCTTCATTCCCCACCCCCACTACCTTACTTCCCTAGCAACTACCATACAACTCCTTAGCAATCTCTGAGGCCATAAAAGAGCCACTCTACCCAGGGCTTTGCTTTCTGGGACGCTTCAGAGTTCTATCCCTTTGGTGTCTATGGCAGCTGTCTTCCTCCATCCCTGCCTTCTCTGACTTCTGCTCTAATGCTTTCTCACCCTAAGGCTACACTGTATTTCCTTTGGCCATCAGGCCCTCGACCCTAAATCAGCTTGTATTTCTTAAGTCTCTCCCTGCGCATCTCTCTGTATTAATGGACCTCCACGTGGCCCCTACATATCCTTTGGGTCAATGTCTCATTCACTTTTCCCCTTAAACATAACAATTTTTAAGTTGAAAGAGACTTTGAAAAATATGTATTGGCAGCATGAGAATTTTCTCTACTCACATGAAATAGTCATAATTTCATATCCAGAAATACTTCCAAGGGCAGCTTTAAAAAGGAATACAATCAAAGTCTTGATGTATTTATTTAAAATTTCCCAAACTTTTCTAAAATACTGTGAAAACTGATCGCAAATTAAGACTGAATATCTTCCAATGTAAGTTTTCTTACATAAACATGCTGATTCATTCTAACCTGTTACTTCCAGTCTGATTCTTTGTGCTGAAACCTGACCTATTCCTATCTTTATATGCATATTCTCAAAATCTGATAAACTAGCAAAGTTTTTATTTTCCCTCTATTAAATTTTCAGCCTCTTCCTAAATTTCTATTGAGAAATTTCCTTTTATTTCTCTTCACCAGCCTTACATTTAGCATAGTGTTTGGAGTTGCTCATCCTAGATTGGAGAGGCAGGCACACCTTGGCATTTTCTGCCTGGGTACCATCACAGCTGCTTCCCTACTTCTTTTTTTTTATTATTATTTCCGTTCATACAAACTTAACAGGTACACCGGTCCTCTCCCTCTCTCCACCTCCCCCCCGAACCCCCTGCTTCCTCCTACCCTCCCCCTTCTTCCCTATCCCTCAGTGCCTCCCCCCCAGTGGCTCGCCCCCCAATCCCCGGAGCATCCTTTAATGTGCATGCCAAACTCTCCTGTTCAGATGAGACAGACTTCACCAGAACCAGGAAATCTCCAACTGCTTGTTTCTGCTTGTCCCCTTGTCTCGAAGCTTCCTGGAGAGCCTCTCTTTTGCTAGCTCTAAATATTTTCAGAAGTATCTCCTAGAATTATTTCATTTTGGTCCTTTTCTTTCTTGTTCAAGTACTGTAAGCAACACACCAGTCATCACTACTATAAATGCCAGCTTCTGACCTTGCCTCATGCAATGAGTACCATGCTTCACCCTGCTCTGTTGCCCCAGAGAAGTCAGCAGGTCAGAGCGCCCCTGATACAGGAT
The DNA here is from genome assembly GCA_023101885.1 of Typhlomys cinereus. Lineage (NCBI taxonomy): Eukaryota > Metazoa > Chordata > Mammalia > Rodentia > Platacanthomyidae > Typhlomys > Typhlomys cinereus. The sequence goes on along the minus strand of JALPQD010000098.1, from coordinate 4,270,425 downwards.
GCTGTCTTAATCCCTGTAGAGCTGGTTATCTGCCGTTTGTGGACTTTCTAGCCATACCCATTTCTTCACTAAAGAATCCACAACAACATCCACAAAAACAATGTTTAAAATTCACACTAAATAAATGTGGTCATTTGAAAACAATCTGCTGCAAAGCTCTTGGAAATTTAGTTAAGCACAATAAAAATAAAATTTAACATGAGTTTGAGATGGTTAGAAATTAGCAAACAATACAATGCGAATTAATTTTAGACTTTAATTGTCACATACAATATTCTAACAAATGCTAGCTTCCAAAATTGCCCAGTATCTTCAAGTGATGAACAATTTTATTGAATGTTGAAATTTTATCATAGAAGCATATATGTCAAATTATGACTTTCAATGTTTGTATAGACTAAAGTTCTCAAAGATTTAGAAAATCAATTGTAGAAAAAAACCTGAGGTAACTGACTTCAGGCAGAAAAAATGTTCATTTCAAATAGCAAGACTTAACCATAGCAGCAGAAATAGAATAATATGTATAATTTGCATATTATATATGTGCAAACCAAGTAACTTTTTCTATTTTGTCTTTATTTAAATTAAGTACAAATCTTCAAGTAATCTATGAGCAAAATCAATCTTAATAAATCTTAAATGCATACAAAAATACAATTTAGACTTTATCTTTAGGACTATAATACTAAACAAGAAATTCATTATTTGGATCAAGTGATCTAAGAGGAAAATAATTATCTCATGAAATATTAAGAAGATTTTGATTACTGTGGCAATTAACTATAGATGTCAATTTGATAATTGAGGGCTGAGCTTTCAAGCGCATTTGTAAAGTATTGATAGTTGAAGAAAGCCTATGCAGGTCTGTGGAAAAATACCTCAATTGAAGTGGACACAGTCCACAGGTGGTGGCAGTCCTTGTGTGGTACCAGACCCTGTGCAGGTAGCTAGGATGGAGAGAGCTGATACAGTCATTTGGCATACTTTGGCAGACTCTCAGTCTGGCAAGTGAGAAACACTTTCCCTCTCTCAGCAATTCTTGTGGATATGATTGGCAAGTTCCCTTGGCTCCCAATATTGGTACAAAATCTCCTGCCGTGCTGATGAACTGCAACCAAAAATCATAAATTGGAATAAACCTCTTGTCCCCCTAAGTGTTTGGTCATGTGTTTCTCAACAGTATGGAGACAAACTGCAAGGATTACATTCCACATCATCACATCACATCTCTTAGGGGGCATTTCTAACAAAGTGACGTTCCATCTTGCAATAATGATATGACATGGGTCTAGGGGTATTTGTATTTGTTTTTACATCAGGTAAAGAATTATTATGCAGAAAAGAGTTGAAAATATTTACATTTCTTTCAAAACAGAGAACCAGACACTCCAAGCTGCTTGGAGATTTTTAAACACCCATGAGGCAAAGAAGTTAGAAGATAGCATCCTCAAGGAAACAGCCAAAATCCCCCAGATGTAGAGATAAGTTTAGATGAAAGCACAGAAGAAAGGGAGAGAAGGTGTATTGCTTTTGGAGCTCCAAAGCTCAAAGATCATGTGGCATTTTGGAAGTTTCTTGCTCCTGCCTCTGTGGCCCACTGAGAGAGAGAGATAAAAGGGGAGGGGGATGGCTGAGGGATGGCTTTTGAAGGGCAAGGTAGACACCTTCCATCTCTTTGTCATGCCTCCTGATGGATCGGATTCCCTGAAGGTACAGGTCTGACCAAGTGATGGCCCTGATGATTAAAGATGGAAGTTTAGTATTACCGAAGAAACAGGAGATGAGAATCTAGCTGAATTCCTAACTGTAACATGGAATAAATTGTCCAATTGTACAAAATGTGAAGTTTTTCATTCTACATGTCCTTTCTAATAAAACAAGGGAAAAAGTGGGCAAGACTATAAGGACTGCAAATAGAGTTTAAAAATATTTAACTTCCCTTAAAGAAAAAAAATCAATTAAACTTCTATGAGACTAAAAATTTCACACAGTGACCAATAGAAAATAACTTTATTGAAATGAACAGCTCATCTATAAACCAATAATAATACATAAGAAAATATAATTCCATGCACAACAGTGAATGATAACAATACCATGCAAGACCAGTGGTAGAGCTCTTCCCTAACATGTACAAGACCCTGGAGTCATTTCCAGGAACTGCAGAATAATGATACTGATTTAACACAATGCTTGGGAATGGACATAATGAGTAGGCAAGACATTATAAGCCACAGGCAAGTAAACGAAATTCCCAGTATCAGGTATATGATAACTCCTAATGAGCTGTTGGTCAGGGAGGTCTCAAAAACACTCCAAACCATATAGGCATTTGTCCTGCTAATGACTGCCCTCCAGAATCTGATAATAAGACCTTACTGCTGAAGGTACCATAGGTGAATCACAGGACATGAAGAAAACAAGCTGGAATGGATCTCAAAATTTTCTCCTTTCTGGCCATCCTCCATAGTACCAGAAAGTATGATGCAGGTTGTTAGGAGAGAAAAACAACAGTCTTACCCAGCTGTGGATACTGTAAGCTACAATAGCAACCACCCTGGTTGCTGGTGATCATCAGACAATAGTGGCATGTATGCTATGAGGTAGTCAACTGATTGGATTTAACATATATATATATATATATATATATATATATATAATTATTTCAAAGCAGGGAGCTCATGCATGACTTGTGCTGTAAGTCAGGGCAAGTACTTGTGGTAAGGGATTTGGAACAAAGTACTAAGGTTTAACTATAAGTTCTTGATAACAAATCTACATTTAGGCAATTATCATTATATCCATAGATTATAACAATTATCAGTCTTCAACTAACAAGCATCCTTTTGTAATGGAAGGTACTTAACAGGCCAAAGTACAGAGAATAAGTAACCACGATGTGCCCAGTCCTTAAGAAGGACATTGAAATTGTCCTCCCTTCCAAGACTTAGGGGACCTTGTGGAAGAGGGGAAGTGAGAGAGTAAAAGCCTAAGGGTGAGGAGTGATGTTTCCAGACAGTAGCACTGGTAATGATGGTTGCTGCACCAATTCAGTACTTCCACATGATAATATTTGGTCTAACAATTCACCCTGAAAGGGGTAAGATCTCAAGAGACATTATACTTCCCTGAAAGACTATTTAAGGCCAATACCAGAAGAGAAGGGGAAATACTTCCCTCAATTAAGTAATACACACCCCAGCATGTACCTGGGTACTTGTCAGTACAGGAATCCTAGATGAAACTCAGTGAACCACATATAAGAAAATGTGAAAGTAGGAGAGAGTTTGGTGGAAAGAAAAAAATAGGTTGTGGGAAAAGGGGGCCGGAATGGTGTTGGATCTTAAGAGATGGAAATAACATAAACTCATTGAATTCATATATGAAAGTATCGAAGAGGGTGGATGAGATAGCTTAGTGGGTAGGGCAACTGTTTGAAAGCTTGGTAACCTGAGTTTGATCCCCAGAAATCCACATGGTCTGGTCATGTATACGCCCCCCATAAGATGTTTAAAAGGAAAACATCAAAGATTAAAAAAGAGTAAGTTGCCCCACCAAAACAAAACAAAAACAAGAATTTAAGAAGCTTTTTCAACATATTTCTGAATGATGTTTTCTATTTTGAACATGTGAGTCTCAAATCAATGCATTACTTTAAAACATTTATACAATATAGCTATTTATCATTATTTGTGGTCGCTGTGTATTAAAAAGGGGTTAGTAGGAGAGAGTTTGGTGGAAAGAAAAAAATAGGTTGTGGGAAAAGGGGGCCGGAATGGTGTTGGATCTTAAGAGATGGAAATAACATAAACTCATTGAATTCATATATGAAAGTATCGAAGAGGGTGGATGAGATAGCTTAGTGGGTAGGGCAACTGTTTGAAAGCTTGGTAACCTGAGTTTGATCCCCAGAAATCCACATGGTCTGGTCATGTATACGCCCCCCATAAGATGTTTAAAAGGAAAACATCAAAGATTAAAAAAGAGTAAGTTGCCCCACCAAAACAAAACAAAAACAAGAATTTAAGAAGCTTTTTCAACATATTTCTGAATGATGTTTTCTATTTTGAACATGTGAGTCTCAAATCAATGCATTACTTTAAAACATTTATACAATATAGCTATTTATCATTATTTGTGGTCGCTGTGTATTAAAAAGGGGTTAAAACTCTGTCTCACAAGCAGAAGATCCTGAGTTTGCATTCCAGGTCCCACATAAAATGCCAGGCAGAACTTGTAGTGGCCTGCACTTCCAGCCCTGGTGGGTATAGCCTGGGAAATCTCAGAGCTAAGCTAAGGAGGTAGAGCAATCCAGGATGATTCCTGATGTCACCCTTGGTCTTTCACAGGGACATACAGTGTCCTCTGACACACACACACACACATTTTAAAAAAGCTATCTGAGTCCTGGATTAGTCCATACTGAATCATGGACCTGAGAGACATACACAACAAAGTTCTTGAGGACTTACAGTCATAACAATTTAATCAACTAATCAATACATAATCATTTCATGTGTCTTTTAAAGACACCATAGTAATATATTGTTTATTTGTTATTATGGAAGTCACAGCCAATAGAAGAATCAAGCTTCTGTGAAAGAAAAATGCACATGTACTTCCTTCACTAGGTATGTGACAACCTTAATGACCCAAGGAACACCAGAGAGCACTTCAATACCACACCCGAGGGCCACTTTAAATAGTAAAATCAACAAAGCTCCACAAAAATGTGCAAAGCATGGCATTCAGTAGACCACACAAAAGATGCATGTGGATTCTATGGAATCAAAAGCAGAAAGCATCCAGGCTGCTACACATGCCTTTGGAGAGCCAACTTTCATTTCTCTCATTGTTTGCAAATATCAGGAAAATACTGATATGGGGAGTTAACAATACATTTTATAAAAAAAAATTCCATATACATTTGGGCAAATTTGCCAGTCAGGTAATAAGTATCTCTTATACCTATTACTTTTTTTGTAGCAAGATATGACAAAATTTTAAAATTCATCCAAAACACCTGTGGGTATATAGCTAAGAAAAATCAAAAGATGAGGAGGAGGGTTTGTTCTACATTGGATATTAAAATTGATTATACCCCTAATGCCATTTTGTATGTTTTGATATAAATATTTGCAGACAAATCAATAGAGCTTATAACCTTGGAGTAAATCCTGTATATTTAAATACTTGACACTTGACAAACAGTGCACCATAAATCAGAGAAGAAGCTATTGAGGAATTAGCTTTGGTGTGTTCCATTTGAGGATCACTGTGAATTTATGTTTTCTGTTATTTTCATGGAACTTCAAATGAATTAAAAAAGCAAACATGGAAAAGTAACAACAAAAGCAGAACACATAGGTGAATATTTAGCAAATATTCAGAGACAAGTTTTTTTTTCAGATCAAGGTCATGAAAGCAAAATGCAAAAGAACAATAGATTTTGATAAGCAGATCAAAAGATGAATAAAACTATTGATTCTGCTTATACAGAAATGCCAGAAAAGCAATTAAGAGACAAATATCAGAACAAGAAAAAACATAGTTATTATAACAGACAATATTGTATTCTTATTGTGCAAAAATTTTTCAGAAATAGATGAGAGACTAGTATTGGGGGATTTGAGAATCCAGAAGCTTGGGATTTGTGAAAAAAACCAAAATGGAAAAGTGGCAGTATTTACTTTTGTGGTTATGTACTCATACAGACTGAACAAAAAGATGATGTCATTGGCTTTCAAACAGCAGAGATAAGAAGAACATTAGGGACTGACCAGAGCATCAGGACCAGTGTGCTGAATTACAAGTCCAGCTGGGCAGCTAGATGCCTGCTGCAATCCTGACTCTGTGGTTTTTCTTAGCAGCTGGAAAACTTGGGCTGACTGCTAGCCTCACTATCATAGGTAGGCATAGGTGCCAACTTGATAGTTGAAGGTTTGAGCTTTGGGCACATTTGTAAGAGAATTAGTAGTTAAGCCCAGAGCAAACCTGCAGATGATTGTCTAGTTGATGGGGAAGGCTGAATCTATGGTGGGTGGAACTAGGCCCTGGACAGATGAATAAAATACAGAAAGCTGGTTAAGGAAGTTGGCATCCTTGTGTATACTTGGTCAGGCACGCTGATCTGGCAAGTAAGGATTGCCCTCTCTCAGCTGTTACGTGGATGTGGTATGGCCAGTTCCCTCAGCCCTGGCATTGATGTGAGCTCTCCCATTAAGCTGGACTAAGAACTGTAACCAGACTATGTTAAGATGATAAATTCTGTTGCAGTTTGCTTGCATGGTTTCTGATGAATCACCATCAAACAGCTTAAGGGGACAAGGGGTTTATTTTCTTAGAATAGTCTGTTTACAGTTGTTAGGCCAGCTTGAGAGAGCATGCACCAACACCAGGGCTGAGGGAACTGGCCACACAATCTTTACATAATGGCAGAGAGAGGGACAATCCTTACTTCCCAGACCAGCATATCTGGCCAAATGTATACAAGGATGCCAACTTTTTCAACTAGCTCTCTATATTTCATTCTAGCGCCTAATCCCACACACTGTGGGCTGGGCCTTTCCCATTAGCTAGATGATCTCCTGCAGGTTTGCTCTGGGCTTATCTGCAAATGTGCCCACAGCTCAAACCTTCAACTATCAAGTCAGGTAAAGACTTCTCCGTACCTGAGAAGGACAGACTTGTATAGGACCAAAGGGATGTCACAGAGATGTAGATGTTACAGTGATCTGAGGCCTTCTGATTTCATCTCACTGAACATACTCAGTTGATCAAAGCATCAAACTTTGGGGTATCCTTTTATGAGCCTCAACATTACCTGGCTCTGAGCAAAGTTCTAGAACTCATATAATTGCATTAATTGGGGAGGATTAGCACATAGAATCAAAAGCGAAATGTCTTCACCTCAGTTCTTCAGAGTGTTACCATCTAAGAGGGTTCCTCTGCATAAGACCACCCATGTTCCTAGCTCATGCCCAACTTTATGTTCCCATCACTTGCCCCTCTTCCCCAGAGATTGGAAGATTTCATCCCAGAGTATTTATTGTCTATTTCTAGGCCCGTTAATTGCTCTTAAAACTCACTTATTACCCTTCTCAAATTGTTTAAACGCCTCCATCTTCTTCTTCCCAAAAGGAATATTTAAGCTTCAAATATCTGGCCCTTTCTTGAGTTTGATATTTCATTAGATCCTTATGTAGAAGTGAATGTTGTAAATTTATGCCTTTTCTCCTGTTACTGTGCTATTGTTAGCTTCTTTCTGCAGACTTGGACTTTCGGAGATAGGAAAAAATTCCTTTCTTCCCTATATGAATAAATTTTTGGAAAGCAAATTTATCAATTTGTATAAAGAAATCATAAAACATTCATGCCTTTTCACCTAGTCATGCCACTTCTTGGAACCTATTTTCTTGACCCAAATAGCAGAAGTACCAGAAAAGACATTTTGCATTAAATGGACATTAATGTATTCTTTTGAAATGTGGATAATTTGGAAATGAGTCAAATATTCCCAAATAAAGAACAGTTAATAGACTGTAGAAGTCATGAGATTACATATTTAGGTTTGTTTCAAAGAGAGAACCTCCAATCACCCAGAATGTTCATGACCCAAGAGTGTTTGCACACCTCGGTTAAGAGAACTAAGCAGGAAACTGAATCACATAGCACCACTATTATCTCTCAGAAGCCTTTCTAAAGTGGTCCACTGCTAATACCATTGCTTTTTCTTCACAGAAAGCATCACTTTTGGATTTTAGGGCGGGTTAGAAGAGAAAGTTCAACAGAGGCACAAGGTAGCGTTCCTTCCACAGTGTTTGTAATAACACTGGCCAAGGGGGCTGTAGGTGACATTATGTGATAGAAACAAAGCAATCCTGCCTCATTTGAAGACAGCCTGTTCTTTTAAGTTCCCTGTAAAGGGAACAGAGACTAGGTTAAGTGCCAATAGGAAATAGGTTCAAGGTCTACTGACATCACCCAACTAGACTAAAAGGCATGTATTCTCTTTTGTTTCTGAGTGAGCAGGTGTTTAAAAAGTCTCCAGGACATGCTGCATGAGGGACATCTGGAAGGTCAATGGGTCTAGCCAATTTGAGATGGTGGTCTCTTGTGTCCTGCTTGGAACCTTCTCCGTTTGGGGCTTTTCTCTCGGGAAGGACCTATTTATAGTTCTCCTATATATAATGACTTGACAGTGCTCTCCGTGTGTGTGTCTTTCCCACTAATAAACAAATCCCAGAGGGAAACTCCCCGGATCTGCCTTAGTTATTAGATACCTTTGTTTCACGGAGAATGGCCTTAGATCTTCACCTGGTTGACACCCCATGGGTAGATATTTAATGAATCAAGAACATATGACTCTTTGGGATGAGCTAGAAATAACCAAAATAGTAAGAGTGGATTTTTTTTAGATATTTATGTGAAATGTTGGATTTCCCACCAGTGATTCTAAATTACATCTAGAAGTGGGGGGGGGGGAGAAAACATGTGACTGACATGCACCATCATCTCTCTTCTCTAGGCATCTTGCTCGCAGTTGTCTTAACATTCTCTGCGATTCCCAGCATGCTTTCTGTGCGTGTGGCCATGCTGCACGCAGTGCCTTTTATTTTAGTCTTACACTGTCATTTTGATTAGAGGGAAGTTAGGCCAACCATGTCTGAGGTTTGTTTTAGTTACTGAGCCTGTTCCCTGTTGATTAAATAAGAGGCGCTGCTGACTGTATTTGTTTAAACTGAGTGAAGTGAAACAGCTGTTGGATGCACCCAGCCTGGGCTGCCTTCTCATCCTTCCTCCTCTGTTCTAGGATCTGGCCACCTGCAGTCGCCAGTCCTCATCACCTGGCCGGGGCCGCTCATTTTCCCCATGTCCTCTTTCTCAAAAGAACCAGTCGTGTCCACGCAAAATATTTCTGTGTGCTTTCCCCCACTCTTTGAGGAAGAAGTAAAAGGTGGCAATTAGCATTAGCTAATTTATCCCATGGTAAGTGATAAATGGAGGAAGGGTTTGGAAAGGTTTGTGTGCCCTCCCATTTGCAACTGGAAACATTCATAACAGGGCCATTTAGCCAATGCGTATTTTCCTCCTTAGTACATAACGGGTAACCTGAATAAAAGGTTTGAATTACAAAGCAGCCTGATCCTGCACATTCTTTGAGCAATGGCTGCTATTTGTGTCAAGAAAATAAAGAGGCAGAGCCAAAGAGGGGGAGGAAAACGGGCAGGAAGAAAGTCCAAGCGAGAGTTATCCTTCTCGCAGGAGAGGGGCAGAATTAGATTTCGTTTTTATTAAAAAGTTAGTGCTTTATATCTTTGGTAAGGTCGTTGATTACAGAAAAAGTAAACATTTCCAGAGGTTTCGGAAGACTTTGGGTCTCTTTTCTAAATGCTGAAAGCCACTTCAGTGGCCACCACCCCTGTAACCCCTTCTTTCCTCAGCCTCCCCTCTGCACTTCAGCACAGAGTATTGCTAATGTGCAGTAATGGCCCAGCTCGAAAGCATTTATGTTCCATTTTCCCCAAATATTATTAAAACTGCTCCATCACCGCCTGTAATGGGGGCGTCCGTATTTTCTCTTGCCTGTACTCCTGACATGACATAATGCCTGCCCTCACCAGTATACTATAACGTGGAGGTAATTGAAACATAACTCACCCTAAATTACAGGCAGTGTTCACACACAGCCCCAGTGAGCTTCCTGAGGCTCGTTACAAATATAAGCTAAGTAGTTCTTTAAGGGAGGTGGGAGGAGGTGTAGAGCTCAAGAAGAAGGGGGTAGGGTGAAGAGAGAGCGAGAGAGAGAGGAGAAAGAGAGAGAGAGAATACTTACGAACAATTGAGGATGTAGCAGGTTCAACAAAGGGAGATTAGTCTTCTCACTTTCCATGGGCATCCCATTTCACTGAAATTGGTAATTGGCTATATGAACATTTATGGACTACTTGAAATTGTATATCGTCATTTGGTTCCTAGGCAACCTGGGTCCACATCACTATATGTTCTGACCCATTGATTCCTGGAGTTAGTAGCATTTTCTCCTGGAAGAGGTCATGGAAAATCCAGTATGAAAATGTGTTTTTGCATAACTTTTCATTTTCTAAACCAGAAACCAAAGTCATGTTTTGGGTGTGCTCTGTGGAGCAAGGTAGTGCCAGCTCCTTGCAGTGACATGATCCACTCTGGTTTCATCAGGCTATCAAGAAGGTCTGTGCTAGTCACCATGTCGCCTGTGTGTTTCAGACAGAATGGAGGGCATCTCCATCTCTGACTTATGGCACTCTGCAGTGACCCACATTTTTTCTCTAGCGTTCTGTCTTGGGGACTGTTTGAATCCCATCACTGAGTTGCTGTCTTATCTCCCACTTGCTGGAACATTAAGTACAGTGCCACGACCTTTTCCTAGGCTGTGTGCATTGGCTGCCAGGCCCAGCCCGGGACTCCTGGATGAGGGAGCCGCACAGCTGCGGGCTGACAAAGAACAAAACAGGGTGTGCTGCTCACTGTTATGCATTGCTAAGATAGTTTGTAATGTAACCTGAATGAGTTGCCCCTAAGTACAGTATGCTGTTTATCTATTCCCCTAGATAGTTAGTATTGTGTTAAGTGGCAAACAGTTTAAGCAGTAGATAGATAGGATATGCCTGGAAATTGTATGAAACCTCATCCCAGAATGAACACCACACACACACACACACACACACACACACACACACACACACACACACTACACTACACTTGTCAACAGCAAGCAATCAATCAGACTTCTCTGTTCTCTGTCACCCTGTCACTACTCCCCTATTCTTTGTGGCTTCTCTCTCAGACTTGCAGGAACCAGTAGCCAAGCTTGAGAATTCAAGATTGCAGTTTACCTTTCAAAAAGCAGGCGCTAAGAAGAGTATAGTTTCGGACTCTCATGACCACGAAGGGTTAGACATTCCAATCTTTGTGTTTTACTGAAGGAGGGTGATATGGGGAGATAATCGTTTAAGACACAATTAGTGACTTAACCATAAGTAGAAATAATAATAATAAGTAGAAATAATAATAAATAGAAAGCAAATTTCTCTTTTTCAGTTTTAAGTTCTTTCCACTGCATACTAAACAATTTTTCATTAGATTTATTTTAAAAGGAAAATGCTACCTTCTTTCAAGAATTTCCCATTCTATGAATACCTAAGTATACTATAGAAGACTGAATTTATTTCACTTACAGTTAAAAAAAACTTTTGGACAATCAATAATTGAAACTGTTATATACTCAAGAACTTTTTGCAATTCTGGGCTTCTTTGCATATATTGACTGATTGGTATGGTTTATGTCATAGAATTTACAGTATTAGTGCTGATGGGCACCTGAAAACTCATCAGGTTCATTTTCCTCTTTTAATAACAACAATATCCAGTGCTGTGCACTCTTGTTATTTATAGAGCCAAAACTGATGAGGGCTGACCTGTAGACATTTCATTTCTTGAGTTACCTAAGTCTAGGGATAAAATGATTTGAGAAGAAAGATGTGAATCTGAGTCACTTAGGGTAGCTTTCTGAAAATCACACACATGTCGCACACACACACACACACTTCTTGAAGGCCAAATAAGATATCCAGTAACTATGCATATTTTTTGAAGAGATTATAATAGTTTACACATAATAAAGCATATACATCTTTAGTGTACATGTGATTATTTTAACATATGCACACATATAGATAATGTCAGCATGAACAATACTAATATCAGATAAAATAATATTTCCCAGACCCTAGAAAATCTACTGTGATCCTTCTTAGTAATTTTCACTTTCAAAGAGAAACTAAGCTCATTTAATGTGTACTTTGAGTGTCTTACTTCTTTCTCTAAATGCTGTATTTGTGGGATTTACATATGTTTATCAATAGTAGCTCTTTTGTATTGCTTTACATTATACCATTATATGAACATATAATTTATTCATTCTGTTATTCATGATCTCTTAATTTATGTACAAGTTTTCATTATGAATACACCTGTAATAAGTCTCCTTATATGCATTTGATTGATATGGCAAAAGGCCTATTGGACATTGTGGCAATTTTAGGGTCTATGTATATTTATTTTTTCAAAGTTGCTGAAAAAAATTCTTCCTTAAAGAAATTCTAGGATTTCATATACCAGGAATGTGAGAGATTCCTTGTTTTTCTATGGTATTTGTAGCTCTTGGTATTTATTGATGCAAAATAATTACAAATATTTAAGACATACAGTGTAATATTTTGTTATGTGGCTATAATATATAATTATTAAAGAGGGTAATTTGCATGCTTGCCCCATCTAATTTTATTGTTTCTTTGTGCTGTAACATTCCAAATACTCTCTTCAGGCATTTTGAAACATACGGTTAATTACTGACTGTGTCGATGCTACTGTCCACAGAACAGAACTTCTTACACGTTTTCTCCTTGTGCTCTCATGTTACCTGAGAAATATACATGCCACCACAGGTGGAGCTGTATAAAGTTTAAATCAAACATTTTTTTTCTTGGTACTAAATCATAAAGAAATTTATTTCAGGGCCGGGCAAAATTGCTTATTGGGAGTTCATAAACCTGGTGACCTAAGTTGAGCCCCAAAAGTTCACATGGGAGAAGAAAACTGACTTTTGAAAGTTATCTTCTGACCTCTACTTATACACCACAGCATGCATGTGTTCTGTCTCTTAAATAAGTAAATAAATAAAAGAAAAACCCAGAAATCTATTTCACAAATTTTGTTACGTATGCATTTTTACCATTTATTAAAGGATGAAAGCAGGTTTGTATGCTCATGAAATGGATGCAACTTTTATTTGTAGATAAAGACCTAAATTTTGGCTGAATATTTGATATTGCGGAATGTAAGAACACTTTCAATATTTTCCAGAGTTCCCTCCTGTGGAACAGGACCCATGAGAAAGCAGTTCATTACCGCTACCATATTCATGTCACTGTTGAACCAATGGGCACATCATGCCAGGCAGAAGATAGAAGGTTTTGACCTTCTTATCATGACTTTGAAGTCTAGATCTTTAGGTTACATGATATTTAATTGGTATATTTCTATGCCCTGGCATTGGATGCATTTATTTCCTAATGTTATACTTTTTTTTTTTAGCAGATTGATTGCTTTGTCATTACATAGTGGTAATCTCTTCACTTCTTTTTGCAAATTTCGATTCAAAGTCTACCCTATTATTCTGCCAAGATATTAGCAAGCCACCACACTCTCCCATGGCCAGAAGCCATCTATGGTGGGTTCCTCACAATGGTGACCATGGTTCACAAACCATGGGTCAAGGATGACTATGTCCCACAAACCATGGGCTGAAAGAAACCTTTCCTCCAGCACTTTCTTCAGCATTTAATCATATGATGAAAGAAGAAGCTAATATATTTGTATCGGGAATTTTGAAGTTGTGTTATCTAGATGTTTTGGCAACTATGTAATGAAAAAAAGCATTCTGTCTTCCTTTTAGTCTCTTTTCTTTCTGAAATTCCCACAACAAAAATATTTATTCATTTAATAATATTGGCTTATAAATTTGTGGGCAATGTTTGTAATTCTTTTTTTTTTTTGACTGGGAATCTCTAATCTATCTTTAAATTCAAATAATCTTTCCTTTACTTTAACTAGTCTTCAAATAAAGATTTTTTTTGAAGAAAAGTTATTTTTCAGGCATTTAATCAAGTAATGAGAAAAGAAACTAAAACATTGGTATCAGGGGAATTTTGAAGTTGTATTGTCTAGATGTCATTATCTCTCCAAAGAGTAGGGAGGTTTTTGGCAACTATGTAATGGAAAAAGAAAAAGAATTCTGTCTTCCTTTTAGTCTCTTTCTTTTTGAAATTCCCACAACAAAAATATTTATTCACTTATTGGTTTATAATCTCTAGTCTCATTTAATTCAAATGATCTTTCTTTTACTTTAGTCTTCAATTAAAGATTTTTTTGAAAAAAATATTAATTTATTTGAGGAGCTGGGGAGAAAGAGACAAAATAGGTGCAGGTTTGCCATGATGTATATCTGGAAGCCAGAGGTCAGCTTTCAGAACTAGGCTCTCTTGTTCCGCCTTGTGGGCTAAGGCCATCGAACTCAGGTCACCAGGTTTGTTCACAGGCTCCCCTTTCCCTAGAGCCATGTTACTGGTCCAGTGTTAGTTATTGTACTTTTTACTCTACTCTTTGGGATCTTCTGTACCAAGATTTCAGTGTTTTGTCTTCGTTCTTATCTTCCTCTTTGTTAGCTTCATACTCAGATCATAAAGTTTTAGTTGGCTTGTGTCCTAGTTACTGTTTCTCAAACAACTAGCAACTTATGGGTAGAAAGGAGATTTATTTGGCTTAAAGTTCCAGAGGGGTGATGCAGTACTTCATGGCAGGAAAGGTACTGCAGGAGGCAGAAGATAGAGGCAGCTTAGGCAAAGCAGAGAGAGTGGCAGCTGGCTGTCAGACATTTGTTTAGCAGAAGCAGGGCAGGTCTAGCCAACTTCCAGGCCCACCTCTGTGACATACTTTCTTCCAGCAAGGTTCCGCCTCCTAAAGGTGACATGACCTTCGCAAACACTGACAACAGTTAGAGATTCAAACACATAAGACTTGGGGGGTGCTGGAGAAGTGGCTCAGGGTTAAGCCTCTGCCTGGTAGGCAGAAGGTCCTGAGTTTGGATTCCAGATCCCATGTATAGACACCAGGCAGAAGTGGGGGCGGCTTGCTTTTCTGGTCCTGGTAGGGCGGAGACTGTGAATCCAGGAGCAAAGTAAAGAAGGAGGAAGTGGAGGTGTCCATGATGGTTCCCGAATTCGTCCATGGTTCTACACACACACACATGCACACACACACAATTGAGGAAAAAAAAAAAAAAAGACTGTGGGGGACAACTCACATTGAAAGTCATGACAGTTTGGTTAAATTGTCTGTGAGCAGACACCTGTGTCTCACTGGATCTTGTGAAGTTCATTCTTTTTCTGAACGTTCTTCCTGTTTCCTTGCAGTGGGTGTCAGAGTAGTATCGTGTTTTCTTGCTTTTCCCTATTTCTTCTGTTTCTTCAGTAGTTTCTGGGTTCCACAGCTAGTGGAACAATCACCTCATCCAAATGTTATAGGTTAATGTTTATAGGAAAATTAGCAGATGGGTTTTAGAGATCTGTTCATAATATTCATGATGCTGAAGTATGTGACCTATCCTGATGCAATAATTCTGATGATGTGGTACCCCAAAAAGACAGTCTTCAAACTCGTTTACATGAGTGATCGCTTACAAAGAAAAAGAACTATCTAAGCTATCAAATTTTATTTCTTGATGTTTTTATTATAAAAGAAGAAAGAGAGCAACATAAAATTAGTGGAATCATTCCAATGATGTTTGAGAAACTGCATCAACATCTGTTTTATTTTTTTATTATTATTATTTATTCAATTGCGCATGTGTGCGTATGTATGTGCCCGTGCGTGTGCGTGCGTGTGCATGCGTGTGTGTGTGTGTGTGTGTGTGTGTAGAACCACGAATGAATTCGCGAACCACCATGGGCGCCTCCACCTCCTTCTGCCCCGGGATTCACAGGCTCCGCCCTACCAGGGCCAGAAGCGCAGGCCGCCCCCGCTTCTGCCTGGCGTCTATACGTGGGATCTGGGATCTGAACTCAGGCTTAGCCCCTGAGCCACCTCTCCAGCCCCATCAACATCTGTTTTAATGGTAGTGGTTGCAAACCTCGGTGAGCTCTCAAGGTGCTTATCAGATATTTTGATTCTAATTTCACTTTTAGTGTGCCTAATTCTTAAAAGTGTTGCTCACAAATGTAGATGCTGACAAAGAGACTGCCATGTAATTGTCTAGACAAGAATGGTTATTTCTGGGTAGATAAGGTCTATAAAAGTCTAGTAAAGAGATATCATCCATTTTTCTTTAAGTTGAATGTTAGATGACAGTTTTATGTATTCCCTTGCTAATTATAATGTAACATACTTATGTTTACTGAAAAATGGAATTAGAAATGTACAAAATAAAAAATTCCCCCCGCAATCTGTTTTAAATTCTGACATTAAATCAAAACTTGACTAGACATTTATTGAAGTTTAATGGATATTTTTAGGTAATATTTCAAAATATATAAAATTCTTTGCCTAATCTTTCCATAGTTTCATTTTCATTGGAGGATAACATTATGATTTGAAACAGTGTATAAATAAGTTAGTTTTCACCTTGAAGACACATTTACTTCATTTAAATGAAATGTTAATTCTGCTAAAAAGGTTAAATCTTTATGCTAGCTTTCATTACCAAATTCTGGCCCAAGTTTTATTATTTATGCCATAAACAACCTGATATCATGTCACAAATCAAAATATTTCTCATCATCTTGCTTTCAAAAAGTTGGCAAGGTCACCTCAGTCTTCCGTGAAACTTTAAAGAAATTCCTGCCACAGGTTACAAGTTAATCTTAGGGCCATTCGGAAATATATTCTGGATGATGATTTTCATGACATTATCCATTTTTGATGCTCTTGAGCATGAATTTTCTTGATTTACCATTCAATGATATTTTACTGAGTCCAAGTTTTGAGTGGCAATTGCATAGTCTTTTTTAAATTTTATAAATCTTGCTATTTTACCTGTCATTATGAGGACACCCCCATTATGCGAAATATGTTGATAGTAGGCAAAAAATCACTTTAGTACATTTTTTATTGCTTTGTATAAACCTCTTGATTTATGTGTGTCCTTCAGTGATACAGAAGAAACCATTTATCCAGTGACATTATATTTATCATTGGTAGCACTAGTAAGAACAGGCAATCTCAGTTTTTTAGCATCAGTGATATCATCCACTGCCAAAGCATACAAGCTATTTTCTTTTCATGTGAAGGCATGCACACACACACACACACACACACACACACACACACACACACATTACATGTGCATGATTGCTTACATGCATGTGAGCACACTGTGAGTGTGATTACATGTACATGCATATATGCCTGCATCTTGAGGTCTGAGGTTGATGTTGGGAATCTTTTTCCATTGTCCCTCCTCCTTTTTTCTTCTTGGGCAGGCTCTCTCAAATCCAGAGATTAGTCTTAGTAGCCAGCTTTCTCTGGGGGTTCCTAGAATCCACCTTCCAAGTCTATAATTATAGATGGGCTGCCATGCCTACCTAGCACTTACATGGGCTCTGAGGGATCTGCTGTTCCTGTGGGAC
Source organism: Typhlomys cinereus (assembly GCA_023101885.1). Taxonomy (NCBI): domain Eukaryota; kingdom Metazoa; phylum Chordata; class Mammalia; order Rodentia; family Platacanthomyidae; genus Typhlomys; species Typhlomys cinereus. The sequence continues at coordinate 4,253,203 of JALPQD010000098.1, read as the reverse complement.
ATTTGCTTACATTTCTGAGCAGTCTCCTCTAACAAAGTATTAAATTTAAGGTGACTACTCTCCAAACTCCTTTACGTGGATTTTCCAAATTCTTCGATATGCCTGGTGGGACATACTAGGTTCAGATTTATCTCTTCTTTTTCAAGACATTCCATACTTGCAACAATCTCCAAATATTGTTTAATAAACTCACATCAGTAAGTGGTTTGATGGACAGTTTTTCTTGGTTGGGAGTTAGGTTTTTTTTTTGAGATTGTGAAGAAGACATGATCGGATTAAGAATATCAGAGAAGTGACTGTGAAAGAGCAAGATGTATGGAGGCAGAGCAATAAGGTCTTTGTAGTAAAGATGCGCTTACCTCAAGCGTTAGAGTGCTATAACAGTGATTGTCAGCTGCTTGGCCCTAAGCAGACATATAAGCCACTCCCTACCCCCACCTCAAGGCTCAGAGAACATCATGGAGAAGGGGCTTTTAGATCGCAAGTTCCTGGTGTGCAAAAGGATTGGCAGCCACCTGGACGTGACAGGGTTGCAGTATCCATGATTTCACAAGATACGAATATCTTCACAAGAACTGCATGGGATTTATCCTATGAAAATTTCACCATTGAAAGGGAAAGGTCTCAAGAGGCCGATGTGTCCCTCAGACCTTGATGAGGACTGATGCTGGATGAGATAAATGACAAATGCTTTCCTTAATGATATACCCACTAATATATGACTCCTGCTCCAGTAAGTATTCAGGCAAATGTTATTAGAGGCAAACTATATGAAACCCAGTGGGCCACACATGCAAAAAGACCTGGAAATAGGAGAGTGTCTGACAGGGCAGAAAGAGAGTTGTAAGGAAAATAGAATACCAGGATTAAGGTGTGAAAATATCAGAAGTTCTCTATTTTCATGTATGCAGACCTAAAAATAAATCGTTTTCACATACACACACAAAAAAGAGTTAAGATGCCACATACTCACAGTCACAGAGAGCTTCTACTGAGTCAGTGTCTCCAGATACACATTTTGTGAATTGGAACAATGAACTCATGAAGAACAGGTATGGTAGGTTTTTAAAAAGGAGTTATTATGGGTTCATTGGTAGAAGTTTAAGAGAAAACAAGCAAGCAGGGCTCTTGTGTAGCAGATTGTGTAGCAGAAATGGGTTCCAAAGATGTATGTATGAAGGTACACAGTGGAGATTCATTGGTCATCTCAGTTGGCTTGCCTACAAGATGTCCATATACCTCAGTTTTCATTAAATCCTCTGGTAGAACTTTCCAGAAGGGATGCTTATTTAGCTGCATAAAAGAATAATAATAATAATAATAATAAGGCTGGAGAGATGGCTCAGGGATTAAGACTCTGCCTTACAAATAGAAGGTCCTGAGTTCAGATCCCAAGGTTCCATGTAAAGACACCAGGTGGAATGGTGGCGGCCTACACTTCCAATCCCAATGAGTGGAGCCTGGGAAATCCCAGAGTGAAGCAAGAAGGAGATAGAAGCAATTCAGGATGGTTCATGAAGTCACTCTTGGGCCTCCACAGGGACACATATGTCCTCTCATACACACACACACACACACTCATGCACACACGCACATTAAATGAATGAATAAATAAAGTTTAAGATGATGATAATGATAATAATAATAATAATAATAATAAAAACCAGAAAACAGTTTCCCAACCACTTCTTGCATTTTTGACATCTTGCCAGGACAGAAAGAAGGACATTTCTTGCTTCCAAAGAAGTACAAAAATCAAGTTTCCTGTCCTCCAATTCCCTTGGGCAACTTCTGTCTTCTGTTCTTATCAACCTTCTATTTAATTTTATCTTCAGAATAAATCTACATTAAAATAGAAAGCAAAGTCTCCTCCCACTTGACAACTATAACACTTTCCTCTGAGTGTGCTCCATCAGCAGGGACAAATTTTGGGAATTGATCCCACTGCACCATCACTGCTCCATCAGCAGAACATGATATTGGCAGATGAAGCCTCAAGACCTAATTCATATCAAAAGAGAAGGAAATTAGGAATCCCAATTTAGGAAACACACCTTTATGAGTGTTACCTTACCCATGAAGATGCCATACCAGACTTTTACTTCCTTTACTAAAACAAACAAACAAACAAACAAACAAATAAACAAACAAAAAACTATTGTCTGCTGGTGGGTTGTGTCTATCAATAATAAGACCAAGAGTCTGGGTAGAAAGAGGTCTCCCCTCCTAGATCAACCTCCTTTATAGCCATGACAGAGGTCACTGACAACTTGTACAAGTAAAGCATTGCTTCAGATGGAAAATGAATATATCATTCAGTCTGGACACTCAAAGCACTTTTATTTTGTAGACAAGGAGAGCCAGTAAACACAATGCTTACATTTGTGGTTGAAGAAATATGTAGGTGAGGGCCTGGGGAGACTAGCTTAGTTGGTGAAGTTCATGTTGTGCAAATATGAGGGCCTAATTTCGGTCCTTAAAACTCATGTATGGTGGTATATACTTGTAATACTAGGGGAACAAGACAGGAAGATCCTTGAAACTTGCTGCTGGCCAGCTGGCACTGTACATCAGTTGGTTCCAGGTCCCAGTGAGAAACCCTGAGAAACAACACTCAAAGATGACCTGTGGACTCCATATGTGGATAGATATATGTGTACTCTTTATATATGCATGTTATATGCAGGTGTCAATTTGATGGTTGAAAATTTGAACTCTAGGCACATTTGTAGAGAACAAGCAGTTGAGTTAAGCCTAGAGTGAACCTTCAGGAGATTGTCTAGTTAATGGGGAAGACCAAACCTGTGGTGGGAAGAACTAGGCCCTGGTCAGGTGAATAAAATAGAGAACTGAAGTTGGCATCCTTGTTTATAACTGGCCAAACATGCTTGTCTGGCAAGTAAGAATTGCCCCTCTCTCAGCTACTTTGTGGAGATTTTGTATCAGTTCCCTTGATCCTGGTGTTGGTGTGAACTTTCCTGCAAAGGTGAATTAACAACTGTGATGAATCATAAGAAAAAAATAAACCCTTGTTCCTTTAAGCTGTTTGATGGTGATTTTATCAACAAACATGCAGGTGAACTACTATAACACACATAAGCCCAAAAATCTTCATGTGGATGTATGCATGTACACATGACACAGCCAGACACAGACACAAACACACACACACACACACACACACACACACACACACACACACACAGACATAATGGATAACTAGAGGTAGGAATCATGGAGGTTTACTATGTATTTGCATATTAGTGCTTTAATCATGGGAATAAGTATCAGGATACTACAAGAGCATTTTAGGATAATTTACTGTCATCTTATTTTACAGATGAGAAGAATGGTAATCAGTCAGGATCAAATATCCTGTTATTCACTGAGATAAGTTAGAATTAAAAGAGCCAATCTTGGCTCAGGGTTTTAATATAAAATTCAATGGTCAATGAAGAATTTGGATGAATGAATGTTGGGCAGAAAAATACAGCAATAGTGAATAGATAAATAATCAGAGAATTCTCTCATCCTTCACAGAAATACAGGTTATCTAGAGGAGAAGAAAACACACTTTAAACAATATTTGCTAATAAATGGAGTAGAGTATAAAATTTAATGTCGATTAGAATACTTCATTAGGATGAACTCATTTTTAAATCTGTCCTTAAGAAGAAAAATAAAGCCTGTAAATCTAAACACTGAGAAACAATAAAGCAACTACTGACCTACAGCATGCAAAAGAGTATGTAGAAAATTTGAACATGGGCACATCACCAAGTCAAAACATTATTTATCTGCAGCTACTGCAATTAGCAAATATGTATTAGCAAGGAAGCTATTTTTGAAGAATGAGTAAATACCTCAAGGTTGGAAAGGACAATATTAAATTCTACTTGGATGCAAAATCTCTGAATTGAATATTATGCACCAATCTTCATGTGTCTAATAGGATACAAATAAAAGAGAAAGCTCATTTATATAAAATAACTAATGAAAACACAAAATAGCTACAAAAATGCTTGCATAGTTCAGATGTCTCCTCATGCAGTGTTTGTCTGTCTAGCCTCTTTCCCTATCATTACTGTGTCCTACGCTCTAGCCATATTGAATTAAAGTCTCTGAAATCTGCTTGATCCTCTGTATTTTTCCACTTTCAGACTATGCTGTCTCATCACTTCCTCCCTCTTTTCCTTTTATCAACACCCTACTGTAAAAGGCGCTGATTTGTTCTGAGCTATTCATTTCTCATGTCCCCTGTCTTGACCCCATCTCCATCTCATCAATTAGATGAATTTTCCTTCCATTTGCTCTATGATGTCCTGGGGCCACAATGACTTCCTTTATCCCATTTTTAATGCTGCTGTATAAACTTCTAAATTTCTTCCTCATCTACCAGACTCTACACTTTTTTTTAAATTTATTCATTCAATTGTGCGTGTGTGCATATGTGTGCGTGTGTCTATGTGTGTGTGTGTGTGTCTAGAACTACGGACAAATTTGGGAACCACTATGGACTGCCTCCACCTCCTTCTTGTTTACTCTGCCCAGGGATTCACAGGCTCCGCCCTACTAGGACCAGAAATTCAGGCCGCCCCCACTTCTGCCCAGAGTCTATATGTGGGGCCTAGGATCCGAACTCAGGACCTTCCGCCTGCAAGGCAGAGGCTTAACCGCTGAGCCACCTCTCCAGCCCCTGAGACTCTACACTTTTTTGAAATGATTTTTGTTACATTGCCCAAGTTTGCTGAGTCGTTGAGCTATAGATGCAAGCCACTGATTTAGGCTTATGCTGCACACCCTTAAAGGTAGAGACTTCTCTCAACATCACCAGTTCTGAGGAAATTAACATAGTCAGTAATGTTTTGTTCAATAAGCAACCAGACATTCTCGCGCTTGTACCTGAGAGGAGGTTGTGAGGGTCTTGTGGCGAGAATGGATGGTTATAATCAATAGTCTACATTAGTTTGAAAGTCAGAGCAGAGAGATTAGTTGCATAAATTTATTTATTTATCTGAACTAAGAAACTTTGTTATAGTTAGACAAAGTAATGTGATTAGAATGGGCAATGAAAAACAGAGACAAAGGCATCTGATGGCAGGCTTGGAGTAGGGACTATCCTCACACCCAAGAGCCAATTCCTTTCCTCCTCTGGATGAAGAGGAGTCGTGCTCTTCTCCTATCATCAGGTTCACTACTAAATCAAGTGCAAAGTGAACTCTAAGGCACCTGTCTTGGGACCTGGCAGAAGCTCCAAAGAGCTCACTGTACTGCACAGGACTCCAGTAGCCTTGGATAATATTATGTTATATGATCTTCATTACCCTTGCAGTGGATTGATGACACTTCAGAGAGAAAAAAAGAATAAGACAAAATGAAAACTGAAATTAAGAGAGAAGCAGGATTGAGCTTACTTTGGCAGAGGCAGCATGCTAGCACTGGACCACAAGCAAAGGGGTGCAAATCACACCTAAAAGTGGATGACAGACATCGTTGAGAAAGTCCACTGCCGTCCACCATTGAAAGACTTGGAATCCTTACGGAAAGTCGTGAACAGAAGGAGATAAGTCCACCAGCTAACCAGCAGGACACTTCTGAGAATCAGCACAAGGGAAGAACTGGCTCCATATTCTCATGTACCACCAGGACAAATCCTCAGAAATTCAAGATTTTCATATGCTTAAAAGTGTCCTTAACATTTTATTTCAATGAACATTAATAGGCATAAAAGTGCCCTGTTGATATTTTAAGAGTTTGAAATGTTGTCCAAGTGTTTTTTAATTAATTATACATCTTTTATAAATTGTAAATTTGACACTTCCCTCTTCTGAATGTCATGGTTTTCTCAGACATGTGTTAAGACTCCACTGCTTAAATTTTTTCATTTGATAAGATTAAAGACATAACTTTGATATACTTTTATCTAGAAAATATGAAGTGAGCACTTTTTGTATACTGGGTACTTGGGATTTATTAGTAAATGACATGGATCAAAACCTGTGCTAATGGAGTTCATATTCCAGCTGTATGTGTATTCACACATCTCTATCAGTGTGGCAGATAAGCAGCAAATAAAAGAAACAGGCAAATTGTTTCCTGTTCTAGAAGGTGACATAGGTAATTGCATGAAATAGAAAGTGGAGTGAGGCTAGAGCGTCTAGGTAGGTGGCTAACACTGCATTACTGAGTGGTGTGTCATGGTTTCTTCACTAATGGATGACATTCGAACGAAGGTCTGACAAGGCCTGGAGACAGTCGTGAGAGTGGCTGAGGATAAGAGATAGTTACAAATGGGGAAACACTTGAAGCATTCCCGCTTAGATCAGGAATAGACAAGGCTGTCCACTCTCACCATATCTATTCTATATTGTACTTGAAGTCTTAGCTAGAGCCATAAGAAAAGAGAGGGAGATAAAAAGGATTCAAATCAGAAAAGAAGAAGTCAAGATATCTCTATTTACAGACAACATGATCCTTTACCTGAGAGATTCTAAAACCTCCACCAGGAAACTCCTGGAACTAATAAATAAGTTCAGTAGAGTGGCAGTTTACAAAATATATGTGTAAAAATCAGTGGTCTTCCTTGGTCTATACACCAAGGATGAACAAAGTGAAGAAGTCCTAAGGAAACAATCCCATTCACTATAGCCCCTAAAAAAATGAAATACCCTGCTGTAAATCTAACCAAAGAAGTGAAAGACCTTCATCATGAAAACTTTAAAACCCTAAAGAAAGAAATTACAGAAGACACCAGAAAAGGGAAAGACCTCCCATACTCCTAGATCAGCAGAAATAACATCATAAAAATGACTATCGTACTGAAGGCAATCCATACCAACCAAAATCCCAAAGCAATTCTTTAAAGAAATTGACCAACAATCTCAAAATTAATATGGAATCAAAAAAGGACCCAGGATAGCAAAAACAATCATGAGTACCCAAAACGCCGCTGGAGGTATCACCATACCAAACCTTAATCTATACTACAAATCCACAGTGATAAAAACAGCCTGGTACTGGCTCCAAATAGACACATAGATCAATGGATAAGGGTTGAAGACCCAGATATAAGCCCACATAATTATAGCCATTTGATCTTTGACAAAGTGGCCCAAGAAAACTCAATGGAAAAAGAACAGCATTTCAACAAATGGTGTTGGCAAAACTGGATATGCACATGCAGAAGATTAAAACTGGACCCATACTTATCACCATACACAAAAATCAACTCCAAATGGACCAAAGACCCTAATATTAGACCAGAAACTATAAGAACCCCAGTTGAATGCGTAGGGAACTCCCTTGAGCAGATTGGGCTAGGCCACTATTTCCTAAACAGAAACCCAATAGCACAGGCACTAGAACCAACACTCAACAAATGGGATCTTACAAAATTAAAGAGTTTCTGTTCAACTAAAGAGATTGTAAACTGAGCAAAAAGACAACCCACAGAATGGGAGAAAATCTTAACAAACCATAAATCTGATAGAGCTCTGTTATCCAGAGTGCACAAAGAATTTAAAAATTAAACACCAAAGAGATATAAATCCAATCAAAACTACCCTTAGGTATTATCTCACCATGGTCAGGATGGCGAAAATCCACAATACAAACAACACCAAATTCTGGAGAGGATGTGGAGAGAAGGGAACTCTCATACATTGCTGGTGGGAATGCAGGCTTATGCAACCACTATGGAGACCAGTGTGATGATTTCTAGAAAAGTTAAGAATTAAAATGTCATATGACCCTGCTATACCACTTCTGGGAATAATCCCCATATATCAAAAATTCACTATAGTGACACAAGCACAAGCATGTTTATTGCAGCACTATTTACAATATCAAAGTCATGGAATCAACCCAAATGTGAAACAGTTGACGAATGGATAATGAAAATGTGGTACATTTATACAATGGAATACTACTCAGTCATCAAAAAAGATGAATTAATGAAATTTGCTAGGAAATGGATGAAATTAGAAGAAATTATATTGACTGAACTATCCCAGTCACAGAAAGTTCGATGTGGGATGTCCTCTCTAATAAGTGGAACCTAGTTGCAACCCACTTAATAACATACTCATAGGTAAATCTCTGTAATAACCACTACTTTCACAAAGGATTATAAATAGAAGGGGAAAGAAAACCTCAAAAGCAAGGAGACAATAGAAGACACTTCAATAGAGAAATTAAGTCACGGTCATGTAGTGTATGTAAGTAGTGAGACAACTGATGTAGCTCACTCTCACTTTATTTCCTGTTCACTTGGGACTAGACAAGTTTGATCTCTCCAGTCAGGGAAGGTATAGGGACTGGCAGTTAGATGGTAACCAAATGGCAAACGGGAGACTGACCCCTCTCACTGCTGTGTCCTACTCTTACTCTTTAATCTACTGTTGAGTCTCTTCTTATATTAAGATCTCCGTTTAAACAGTCTTTTATCTTTGATTAAGAGATGACCTTGACAACCAATCAGAATGCAGCCAAGGAAAGCGCAGGATCAGCAAAACTGAAAACAACATTAATCATAATTCAGAACACCAAAGACCCTACAATATTCTCCAGGAACCAGACCAGCTCAGCGAACCTTGCAGAAGAGGGGGTGGCAAGATTGTAAGAGCCCAAAGATGGCGAGGACCAACTATACGCAAGATACTCCACCCAAATCAGGGCTGCAGCAGCTAGGATATAGCCACAATGTGACTGGACCTTACCTGACCTGCACAATGGCACAAAGTCTAGCAGGGATCACAGGGGAGAAGGCTTCAGGCAGTAGCATCCTTAGAGGCAAGGGGTTAAACAGTCATAACAGAGTTCCCATAGTAGCTGGCAGCCCATGAATGGGCCCCAGGCTATGCCACTAAGTCCTGAATGCTCACTAGTGAAGAGGACTCAGGAAAATTCAGCACTCACATAAACAGATGCTCTGGAAGAAGCACCAAGAGAGGAAGAGGGAAGGAAAAGGGGTTTGAGCGAGAAGGGTAGAATGGAAAGGGAGGAAGTGCAATGGGGTCAATAGGGGAGAAGGGAGTGGGGAGGGAGAAGAAGGGAAGTACCTATTGAGCTTGTACAATTAGGCAAAAAAGTAATAAAAATTTTAAATAGTTGCATTTCAAAGCCTCTTGCATAAGAGGTATGAAGCAGAAGCATTCTTATTTATCTTTTACAAATACTGGGGAGATCCATATAGGTAGAAGAAAATTAGTGAGAATACTAAGAACATGTTAGAAAGCAAATAAGTCCAGCCATCTGGTAGTTTACAGATAAAGGGGTTTGGTTTTTCTCATGAATGAACTAGAAATTAAGGGAGTCCTGGAACTTTGTTTTTCTTTAGTCTCTCTGGAATTTAGAGAAAGACTAGAAATCCCAGGTTAATGAGCCTGTGAAGATGTGAGTGCTGGGTCTCTCTTGCTGCCACAATAAATGAACTTAGATATGGGTGCCCCAACACAGTACAAATTTACTTCCTCGTGGTCATGAAGGCCAGCAAACTGACATGAATCTCACTGGATAGGAGTTAAGGAACTGGTTGTGTTTCTTCTGGACAGAACCCATTCTTTTGTGTTTTATATCTCCATCTCCTGCAGGCTGTCTTTATTCCTTGGCACAACGTTCCTTTCTAGAAATTCTATCCCTTCCGTTTCTGCTTCTTTCATTCATCTGCTCTGACAATGGTTCTGCAACTTCTGTTTCAGAAGTAACATTGCCATTGGAGTGAACCTGCCTAGACGCTGCAAGATAATCTCTCCATTGCAAGATTCTCCACTTAAGCATCCGCAAAGTTCCTTTCACTGTATAAAAGCACAATGTCTTTGGCTAAGAACAACTTTGGACATTCTCCTACCACAAGGCTATGATAGGAATCCAAGCAGATGACTGGGAGGACCTAAACTAAGATGCCAGAATGAGAGTAAATGGGGAGTGTTTGGAATTATATAGCATTATGAAAGTAAAGCCAATAGCATTTCCTTATGAGTTACATTTAGGCGGTGAAAGACTGGCAAATAAAGACCTGTATAAATCTGATACTCCTGTGGTCCATGAGTAGCTGCCACCTCTATCTTTTGACACCTTGGTATTTTCAAAGCCTAGAACATAGTGCATAGCCCACTAGATATTCACCAGCTTGGAACTTTACATTGCAAATAAGCAATGTTAAAGAAAGTCAGAAAGTGGAGAGAGAGAGAGAAAGAGAGAGAGAGAGAGAGAGAGAGAGAGAGAGAGAGAGAGAGAGAGAGACTCAAAGAATATCATTCCTAAATCATTAAAATTATTTGTTACTTTTAAATTTAAATTACCTTTTAAAATTATTTATTTCAAAATCTCATTGTATTGGCAGATTTTTTCTTATGTGTGTGTGTAGAGAACTTTGATATTGTGTCTTTAAAATAAATTTTGAATTAATATTTTCCCATATTTGTATTTGTCATTGAAATCAACTTAGACAAATTGATTTTCTCTTCAAGTGTATACATGTGTGGGATGCATTCATAGATATACATCAGGAACCAACCAAGATTGCTTATACTGTTGTGAGTCTGGCCTCTAATTAAACCCAGAGCTGCCATTATGGCTAGTCTGGTCAGCCAGCTTACTCTGGGGATTCCTAGCCTCTGCCTTATCATTTGTATAATCATCCCCTTATTATTGGAAATTCAGGTTACTTTAGCATGTTTTTGCTAACACAAGTATATAATTAGAATAATCTTCGAATGTTTTTTCTCATTTTATAGTATCAGAAGTGGAATCACTGATGAAAGTCTAACATTCCTCATAAATATTGCTGCAGCATCTCAAGTTGTTCATAAAACAGTTGTTCTAGTCTCATTGCTGAAATGAATATTTGTGTGTACAAGCATCTATGGATTTCCCAGTAGTAATCATTGAACTGATGGATGCCCTTATTATTTAATGAAAAGTGGCGTTTCATATATTTAAAGCTGTTCAGTACCTTTTTATTTGCCAATCATCCATCATTTCTCCTTCTTGAATTATGTTTCTACTGATCTGGTATACTGTTGCATTTTCTTATTGATGCATCGGAGATAATATGTTAATAGAATTACAGTGGCTGAAGTGCTTTTTTACTAAAATTGAAAATAAATTACTAAAATGTATGCAAATGTCTAAAAGACAACAAAAATGGTCTGTGTTACATTCGTCAGATTCAAGTAAGAACTGAGTTCCCAAGTCAGCAAGTTAGTCTTGTGGAAACATTAGAGCATATGCTGTTTGTAACATCTGCAGGGACCAGGGGAAAAACATTAGAGGTCTGGTTTTTGTAGTAGTCTAAAAGTATTTAGATTAGATTGTGTGTGTTATGCCTGCTTGTGTGTATGTATTATGTCTTTGTGTGTACACATGTGTGTGTGTGTGTTGTATTTATGTGTGGAGTGTAGATGTGTGTGTATAGCTGTGTGTAGGTACGTGTGTGTATGTACGTGTGTGTGTATTGTGTACAAGTGTAGAGTACAGGTGGTGTGTGTGTGTGTGTGTGTGTGCGTGTGTGTGTAGAAATGAGAGGCCAACATCCAGTGTTCTTCTTTCAATTTTGGGGGGTTCTGATTTGGTCTGGAGCTCACTTACTGGCTAGGTTGGCTGACCAGCAGGCCCCTGCGATCCTCTTGTCTCCTTCTCCCCAGTACTGGTGATTACAGGCATGCACTGCCACGTGGACTGATTTTACATGCGGGCTGGAGATCTAACTCAGGTCTTTATACTATGTAACAAGTGCTTGGTAGGCAGAGTCATCTCCACAGACTCCTCCTTAGAGATTTTGAAGAACAAGTTTCCTAGCAACATTTAGAAATAAAAAAATAGAAAATTATTTTTAAGTAAATGTGAAGGCTCTTCCCCATTTTTATTGGTAAGTAGTTCATCAGATTATATGGCAAAAAGTCATCAGAATATAAATTATGCACAAAACTTTAGTATAAGCAACTTGAGAAATTGGAAAGCAGACAGAGGACCTTAAAGACACCATGGGGATAAGATAAGGTCTCTAGTGTTCTTCCCAAACCTTCAATGAATATCTTTAGGAATAAGCAGCACATTAATATATCTTGAAATGATACTATATTAGGCAATGTTGCAAACATCGATAATGACTTAGAAACTACTTATCTGGAACTTGAAAAGGTTACAAATATGGACTCAAATCAAAATGATATTAATCTGGGAGAAAGTAAACTAGTACATCTGGGAAGGCACGAATCAGCCTCATCGTCCTCCTGAGAAATCTGGTGGGAAGATCTGTAGCCAGTGGGTAGCTGAATCAAAATAAGTTTAATAGAATATTTGAACAAAAAGTCAATGTGATTTGAGCTGCTGAAAGGAACGAAAATTTAAGAAGCAAAGGATAAAATGCAACAAGAAGCTGCAATCAAGTGTATTCTTACAATTTTGGAGGTTGCTATTCTAGGAAACATTTCAACAATTGAGCCAACTAGTCTGAAGATGCAGCAAGTTATTTGGGAAGAAAAGACTTTAATAAGCAAGATGGATTTAGGTAACAACCTGAAGCTCCCACTGATAGTGCTCCGAAGTATGTTGATAATTTTCCCAGAATATGCTATTTGGCAACTATTTGGTTTGAATGTTGAAACTCTACCTCCCTTGCTTCCCTCATTGGTCATTTCTGTTGTCACAGTTCTTGTTCAGTTTCTCGCCTTTTCTTGCCTGGATTACCATCACCATTAGCCAATTAGCTTCAAGTGTAGCTCATGATGCTGCTTCACACTAGGAATCCCTGGCCTGTCTCAGTCCAGGAAAAAGCGCAACAAGAAAAACAACGAAAACATCTCCACTTTCTCACCTAGCTTAGTTCAGATGCCATCAGTTAACTTGTGATGACTACCACCTTTTCCTAAGCTAGATTTATCTGTTTCTCACCTGTAACTACACTGCTTGCATTCACTATGTTAGTTCATCCATTATATTCTGTTTTCCTCAGTAAAGTTTTCATGGCCAGAGACAAATTTCAGTCATTCGATTTATTTTCTCAATTTTCTTTTAAAACTAGCCACTACAACTTGTATACATATGTGCGTCTTACATGTTTATTTTATGCAATTGAAAGTGAAAAATTTTATCATTGTTTCTGGGAATGGGATTTGGCTTCCTGGTAGTGAATAGTCTAAGACTAGGCCATGGTTCCTATGGTTCAAGCACATCCCCATGAAAAAGGCAGCAGAAACTCCCATTTAGTGAATAATGGCTGCTATTTTCTTAGCCTTACAGGAACTCTGTAAAGTAGACACTTTCTGCTCCAATGTACAGATGGAAAAACTCTAGAAATAAATACAACATGAAAGTGGCAAATCTGCCTCGTCCTCATACCCAAGATGTTGGCCATGGAAGTTTTGTTCATATTTGATTAATTGATTGCTTTTTCTTATACTTTTTTCATTTCTTGATATCCCTATTTTCAAACTCAGATACCTAGGGTGAACCTAATTCAGTGTCTGTGGCATCACAATATCAGGAATCTGTGAGGTTTTCCCTGCTTCACTCTTACTTTGCCCTTTGTGTGGAATTTCCAAGGCTGAGAATACTTAAGTTTGTGCAGGTCAGTGGATGGAAAAGGTCTAAAAAGCCATATATGATAATTAACATAGAAAATAATTAGAAACAAGGATAACAACAAAATTTGTGCCTAGAATTTTACATTCTTGAAGAAAATTGTAAATAAATAAGCTATGCAATAGTCTAGTAGTCATATTAATCCTAGAGCCCAGTTCTGTTGGGCTAAGACTCAAAAAAGTCTTTGTGCTTGAACTTTTTATAGGACTTGCCCTAAGAATCTCATTATACAGTGAGTAGAAAGAATTTTGTCTTTCATAGCTTCTTCCATGGTATCAAGGACAAATCTCGTTCTTAAGGATCCTCTAGTAATATCCTCATACTTGTAGACTTACAGAAAATCTTGCAAGTGAGGATGTTTGAATGACTGTTAAAAAGTCTGGGCTGGAGAGATGGCGCAAGGCTTAAGAATCTTCCTGGCAAGTAGAAGCTTCTGAGTTCAGATTCAGGTCCCACATCAGACCCAGCAGCGACCTGCACTTCCACATAGGAACCTGGGAAGTTCCAGAGTGAAGAAAAAAAGGAGGTAGAAGCAATCCAGGATGATTTCCGAGCTCATCCTTGGACTGCCAAAGGGACATAAAATGCCCTCTGACACACACACACACACACACACAAACACACACACACACACACACACACACACACACACACACACACACAAAGCGGTTATTGGTGATAGTATTCTAGGATTCCCATCCCCCATGATCAGGGCAGAGCTTCTGCTTACTGGCCACTTCCTTCAGGCATTTACAAAGCCCAAGCTTGATACCTGTCTCGGGAAGATTGGTCACCTACCATCACTGTGGCTGCATGGACAGGAACTGTTTGCTACAGTGTGACAGCTCTGATTTCGCCAATACCAGGAGACTAATGCATTTGACCTCTAGCAGGTAATACTCTAGGGGATGCAATTATGGGAGGTGACTGAGACATTGGGACATTCAGTCTTGCACTGTTGAGACAGGTCACTTACTGTTGTCACGACTTTCACTCTTTACCTTGGCGTCATCTGCAGAGAGGCATGGTCTAGAAAAGGAGTCACATAAGTTTATGAGCATAGGCACGGCTTACCTTGTGTAGGTATGAAGAAAGAACGAATAAAAGACAAGGGGGAACTATACATAAAGGCAAATCCTATGTCATTGCCGCTATTTAGATTCTTTACTTCTTAAATATCCCAGACTATTTTGGAGGCAGTTGGAGCTTCTTAAGAAGTAATCAGTAATTTCTATACCAGACAAGTCATCTCCTCCCTATGATTAGAATGGCCACAACTATCTCCAAATATCTCCAGATCTCCACTGCAGTTTCCATGTTGTAAAGCGTTTTGAATAATACCTCATGTGCACCAGATGTGGGCTTACAGGTTACTGGTGGAAGAGGAAAGGGAGTGGTTGAAGGAAGGAAGTGGCAAATGCATCAGAAAACACAACATGTGAAGGTTTCAGAACAAAGAGACATTAATCAAAGGAAATCTTGAAATGGAAAATACTGCTTTATCACACAGTGGCTTTCCTCATTGCCAGAATCATTCCTTTGAAAATAGGCTTGGGTAGGACAGATCCTTGCTGGTTTTCCTTTCCTGAAATTAGGCCTGAAGATTTTATGCTGCTTTTTGCTCTGGAGTAGTCTCATAACAAGATTGCTTAGCATCTGAACTGTTGACACTTTGGTCTGATTTCTTCTTTATCGGAGGAGGAGTCTGCCTATTAAAATGTTTAGCTGTATTCGTGGCATTCCTGAGATATCACTAACATCCTTCCCACAATTGTGCAAATCAAAAATGTTAGAAAAAAGAGAAGAAGGAGAATGAGTGAGCAGGGCTGGGAGATAGAACAGGAACCCGACCTTCATCCACATAGACAGAAGTTTTCAGGAAGCCCCTTCAAAACTCCAGCGAGGAAGCAGTGTCCAGTTAGAAATGGCCAGAGGTATAAGCTTTTCTAGTTAGAGTGCAAGGAGAAGTGGAGGTCTCTGGCTGGGTTGGGATCTCTGGTGGAGATTTGCCAGGTGGAGGGTTTCTGATTGAAGCCCTTCAAATCTATTAAAAAATGTCCCTGGACATGGACCTCTGGAGGGACAATGGCCCCTTGTGAAGTAATAATACATTATTGAGTTACTAGTTGTATTAGTCAGGTTCTCTAGAGATGCAGGATCGACACAATGTGTGTGTGTGTGTGTGTGTGTGTGTGTGTGTGTGTGTGTGTGTGTGTGTGTAATATATTGAGTTGGCTTACAAATATGGCCGAGGTAGTCCAACGATGGCTGCCAGTAGCTGCTTAGTTCGGTAGTCAAGTTGCTGATGGCTGAAGGCTAGAAAATTCCTAGAGCCTTTAGTCTAGTCAACGACTTGGAGGATTGGAAGGCTAGAGGGTCGAAGAAACTGGATGGTTGGAAGGAAGAACGATTCCTAGCATAGTTGCAATAAGCATCTCTTCTTTTTGGTGGCTCCTTTTTATATGTTGCAGTACTGGGAGGATCCTATGAGATCTTTGGAGGTTCTGATGGGATCTAGAGCAGGTATAATCCTTCCAGGTGGTCTCAGATCAATTTACTTAATACCAGGTGTGTCAAGTTAACATCCACGCTTAAATATCACCCCAGTTATCAGAAGTCTATGTCTTCTTATTGTGAGACACCAAACCAGTTGAATCCTGTGAAGCCATTACCCTGTTGGCAACACATCCATGTGTTGATTACTCTAATAAAAGGATGGTTTTCTGATAGACTCTGAGTTTCTATGCATGCGTTTAATTGATTTGGGATTAATTTTAAGGCTTATGAAATTTTAAATCCAGAAGGTTAGCCATGCCTGGAAGCAGCTTCATTCATGGATATGCCTCTCCTCTTGTCAAAGCAGGCTGCTGCTCTTGCGACTGTGTCCTCTCATACTGACCGGAAGTGTTCCTGTGTATAGGCAGCTCGTTTTTACAACTCTGTCTCAACGTTGTTACATAGGAACTAGTTAAATTATATTCTTTCTTCCTTTTAGAGATTGCAAGGACTTGCATTACATGAAAGATTTCTTGATTGCTCATAGATATTTCTTTGACTTTCCTGGTTTTGATTGCTGATAAATTAATGTGGCTTCAGGATGAGACAATTATTGAGGTGCATGTGGATTTATTTCATCTCTTTGCATGAATTCATAAGCTCACTTAAATAAAAGTAAAATTAGTTAAGGCTGTTCCTGGAAGGAAACTAACTACTCATGAGGTTTGCCTATGATAAAGACTCTCTTTTGATCAAATTCTACAGAGGCTGCTCTGAGACCCTTTATGGCTAGACTTTGTCATTGAGCATTTTCTTCAAGATTCCAGCTTTACTAACATGCATCCTAAATTGACATAACCATAATAGTCCAGCTTCAATCTATTATTTAATTTCCTTAACTTTCTTTTCACCCACTGTTTCTTTGGATGATCACTCTGATTGGCCTTGAGCAAAACTCTTATTACCACAATTTAGCAAGAATTAACCCTTATATTTTCTTATTAATGTTCCAGCTATTTATATCTACACTTTCAGGTACACATACACATAGAAAAAGAGAGAAAGAGAGAGAGAGAGAGACAGAGAGAGACAGAGAGAAGAATGTATACATATTTACTGCTTAGTTCGGTAGTCAAGTGGCTGATGGCTGAAGGTTGGAGAATTCCTAGAGTCTTTAGTCTAGTCAATGACCTGGAAGGTTGGAAAGCTACAGGGTCAAAGAGAGACATCCACAAACATAGAGAGAGGCATGCACAAGACTATATATAGAGAGAAAGTGAAAAAGACAGAAATATGGGAAAATACATACAGATAAGGAGACAGACAAGAAACACATAGGAAGGAAGTAAGAAGCATCATCATTATTATTGGTGTCTGGACCAAAGTAGCTTATGTTGAGGAAAGAACAGAAGGTCAGAAGACAGACAAACCCTCTTCAGTGTCTCGTTGGTGACCTGGGTCTCTTCCAGCTGTTGCTGGAAGCAAAAGAGGAAAATAATTCCTTGCAGGATCCAGGAGGGTTGTGTTTAACAGAGCTTAGTAACCTAGGAATTTCTGGAATCAGGAGGAATTTCTTAAAATTTATCACCCAATAATCCATCTGGTAGGTTTGGGAGAGAGAACATCTTGTTAATTACATTAGTAAGTGTTGTGGTTCAGGATGGGCTGCATAAATATGAATAAATGGGCAAATATTTAAACTCTTTAAAGGTATTTTCTGGCAAAACTTTATGAAAGAATTTAATATAACAGATACATCTATGCATTCTTCATATAAATTTGTACTTGATCTCTTCCAAATCAGCTGTCATTTTCCATTTCTTTGTTGATTCACACTGAATAATGCTAGATCCTGTGTCCTCTCTGGTGTACACAAACATGGCTGTTCTTTCCAACAAGTCATTTTGTTAATTAAGGGCCAACAAATGTTTATCACTAAGCCTGATTATTTTTTCCTTCTTTTTCTGTTTTAATAATGATATTAAATAACACCCAAACCAAAAAAATACACGTGAAAATAGATTATAGATTCCACAAAAATCTAAATTAAAGGCTTAGGTAAAACTTGATAGGGACAGAGTTACCAGAAATGTAGAAACTCACAGGGCAAACCCCAGAAGAAAAATTCAACATTTGAAAATTTTACTTTGGGATTGCTTCACAAGTAGCCCTAATCCGGTATTTGAGTTACTTTAAAGACAGTGAAATGGGGAAAAATATGAGCAATGCCCGTGACTGTAGTTTGCAAAAGTCCTGGGGCCTGGAATACAATCAACACACTCTCATTAAAAAGCTCTTTCTCTGTGTTGGAATGTTATATCCTATGCTGTTTTCATGTTTCATATTTAAAATGATGCACCTGCATCAGTGGTCTAATGCTTACAATTTAAAGAAAATGTCTTCTAAATAGTTGACTAATATGAGTTTTGATTGTAGAACAATGTCAAGGAGAACCCTGGCACTAATTCTCACCTCTTCCTCACTGAGATTTAAAGACTCTTTCCAGGTTTTGCAGTGAATTCTTCTTAGTTGGGACTTCATGTCCTCATGCTTGGCTAAGCCCCTGCTTCTGTCTGTTTAATGTTCTAAGTGGAAAGGGCTTCCTTCTTGAATTGGGGCATTCATAATGACCACAACTGTGCAGAAATCTCCATGATTGCTTGTGTAGGGGCATGGGATAGCATTGTTCCTGCAAATGATTTCAAATGATTTTCCCATAACTGTGAACGCCTTGTGCAGAACACTGCTGTGTTCACTTGGGATCCAGCTCACTGCTCCCTCAAGATCTCTGTCTCCTTGTGAGTATCTTTGCCTGCTGTCTTTGACCAACTCCTCCTTCTTCTAGCAAGGAGAAAGATTTAAACTCCAAACTTTGAGAGAAGAGTTATATCCAGGTAGAATAGTTCTGATGTTCAAATGGATTTCTTATGCATAGAACACAAGAGCCAAGAAGCAAAAACAAGGTAAAAGCAAAGTAAGTAAACAAGCAAACGAACAAAATGACAAAACAACAAAGAGAACAAACAAACAAAAAATAATCTGGTGGGCATGGTGATGGGGGCTTGTAATCCCAGCACTTGAGAAGATGGAGACAAGTTAGAATTTGAGGTCATAATTGACTGCATAGCATATTTGATGTCAGTCACAACTATATGAGACTCTGTGTCAAAAAAAGTACAAAACATCTAGGCAATGCTACTGAGTCCTTACACCTCATCAGAGAGAAGGACGCAGAGGGAAGTTTGACATTCACACTAAAGGATGCTCCAGGGAGAGGGAGAGGGGGCACTGGGAGAAAGGGAGGAATAGGGGGGAAAGGAAGGAGAAAAGGGGGGAGGGAACAAGGGGGTCCGGGGAGGGGTGGAGGGAGGGAGGGAACCGGGGTACCTATTAAGTTTGTATGAGTGGAAAAAAATAAATAAATTAGTTAAAAAAGTACAAAACAAAATCTGTTTTGTGTTATAAAAAACTGAAAAGTCAAGAAATCTGCCTGCTGCTTGGAAATGACTTTTGGAATATGACATCATTATTTAGGATACAGTTGCAGTTATTGTTTTTGTTGTTGATGTGGCTGTGTGAGCAAAACAACATAGGAGAAGAAGAGGTTCATTTTTGCTTGTGATGCTCAGTTACATTCAATAACAGGGTAGAAGAGTCATCAGGAACTAAGGGAACTGTCCACACCATGTCCATAAAAAGAACTAAAACAAGGTTACAGTTTATTGTTTGCAAGTCTGCCGCCAGCCTTTCAAAATACTGAATCAACTCTGTCCTTCTTATCTGCCTTTTCACTGGTCATGGACCAGGTCTTTCCACATTGAGTAGATAATTTCCCACAGGCTCACTCAGAGATTCCCTTACATGCTGCTTTTTCCCAGGTGTGCCCATAGGCATAGCCTTCACTTATCAAGTTGGCATCTGCAGCTATCTGATACTCAACAGTGTATTTGGTTGCTCCAGAAAGATTTAAGGATTACTGGAAAAATGAATTGGTGAAATCATAGAAATGTACACAAAAATTAGAAGCTGCTTAGGGGTGTTATGAGGTTTCCTCTGGGGTCTTTGTGTGTCTTGTGTTTGGGAGTCGGATTGAAACCATAACATGGGTATAAGATTAAGGCAGAATTTATTAGATGAGAGAAAGAACAGAACTCATGGGCATGAATCCATGAGGGACAAGAGAGCTGCCAAGAACTCACAGACTCCAGGCATGGAATCCATGAGGAGAGAACAAAAATCAGAGAAGAACTCATAAATTCCAGATGTGGAATCCATAAGGAGCAAGGGAGCCAGAACTCAAGGATTCCACATGTAGATTCTCATGAAGGGTAAAGGAGCCAAAGATGGCTGCTAGCATCAGGTGTATTTATAGGGTTAGACAAGTCTGAGAAAAAGCTTTTTCTCATTGGTTAGTTCCAGTTTCTGTAAACCCAATTGGAGATTTTGGTCCTCTATATCTCATTGGTCTGTTCATATTTGGGCTAATTCAGCTGGTATTGTGCCTGACATCAAGGTAGGGCTTATCCTATAATGGAGAACTAATTTCCATATTCTTTCATGAACAGAGGATTGGAGGAAGTTGGTGATTTTATCTCTGTGGAGTATTAAAATAGTAATCCTTGAGGGTAATCCAAGTCCTGGGGATGAACTTTGAAGACCTTCAGAGATCCCAGCATGGCTGCTCTAAAACTGCCTAAGGGGAACAGATTAGAAGGGAATAAAGAAGTTAGAGAATAAGGAATATGACAGGCATAGATAGAAACCTGATTTGGGCAGGTGAAAAATTTTTCTTCTTAGAGGACTATCCATGACAGATGTTGAAAGGATTGTAGAGATATAACTTGAGAGCTCTGTGTCCATGGAAAAAAAAAGAAAGACCTGTTCATAGAAATTACTATTATTAGGCTGCTACAGACAAATGCCTCTAATTTTGAATGGATAGTGTTATGTGATTTTTTAAAAAAATGTTAGTAATCAAGCTTTAAAAATGCTTTCTTTATTTAGCCATCATTGGAAGTAAGAGATGGCTTTGGAAGTTCAAAAAGTTCTAAGCCAATTTGATTGATTCAGCATGAATATAGTCATTATAAAAAATGCTAAGTCGCTTCCTTCCCCCACTCCATCACCCGGGACACGCCTACGGTTCAGCCTGGCCTCATCATGACCTAGGTAAGCTCCGCCCCCGCCCACCCCCAGAACCCCAGGCCGAATAATTCAGTTTAGTGAAAAACACACAGAAATTGAAAGAAGATCTTAAGAGTTAAAACGACAATGCCAAAGTCAAAGTGCAAACACATGAGAAACAACACTCAAGTAAACAAATCTCCCACTGAAGGAATTAATCTCATAATGTTAGACCCCAACCAGAACAAACCCAGGGAAAATGGCCATAAAAGCCTGACCTAGGATAACGACTTTCAAAATATGATCATTACCATGTTCAATACTATGAAAGAGGAAATCCGGGAGGAATTAAATAATCGAATCAATCGCTTTGAAGAGGAACACAACAGACACTTGGAGGTGTTGAGAAAAACAGTGCAAGAAACAAAAACTGGCATAGAGCAGTTAAAACAGACTCAAGCAGAGTTTAAAACTGAGCTAAAAGACAAGTTATCTTCAACCCAGAACTCCACAGAAAGTCTTATCAGCAGAACTAACAAAGCAGAAAACAGAATTTCAGACCTTGAAGATAAAGTGGGAGTATTAACCAGCTCAATGGAAGAGGTTGTTAAAGCCAAAAAGAGAGAAATATCCAGGAGCTATGGGACACCCTGAAGAAGCCTAACATGCGTATTCATGGAATACCAGAGTAAGAATCTCAAAATACCACCCCTGAGGAAATTTTTCAAATGATCATCAAGGAAAACTTTCCTCATCTAAAAAAAGAGAGGCCCATCCATATACAAGAGGCATTCCGCACTCCAAACAGATATGACCAAAACAGAAGCTCACCACGGCAAATAATAGTTAAAACACTCCACATTCAAGATAAAGAACTGGTGCTGAGAGCTTCAAGGGAGAAAAAACAAGTCAGTTTTAAAGGTAAACCTATTAAAATAACAAATGACTTCTCAGTCGAAACAGTAAAAGCAAGAAGAGCTTGGAGGGACATACTTCAAGTATTGAATGAAGCAAAAATGTCAACCCAGGGGCTGGAGAGGTGGCTCAGGGGTTAAGCCTCTGCCTTGCAGGTGGAAGGTCCTGAGGTCAGATCTTAGACCCCACGTATAGACGCCGGGCGGAAGCAGGGGCGGTCTGCGTTTCCTGTCCAGGTAGGACAGAGCCTGTGAATCCCAGGGCAGAGTAAACAACGAGGAGGTGGAGGTGTCCATGGTGACTCCCAAATTCGTCTGTGGTTCTACACACACATACATACATACACACACATACATACACACACGCAAACACATGCATACACGCACAATTGAATAAATAATAAAAATAAAAAAAATTTAAAAAAAATGTCAACCCAGGCTGATTTACCCTGCAAAACTATCCGTCATGATCGAGGGAGAAAGAAAAATCTTCCAGCACAAAGACAACTTGAAGGGATACATGTCCACCAAACCAGGCCTTCAAAAAATGCTAGAAATGATACTCAAGCTTGAAGAAAAAAACAGGCATATCCAGGAGAATAGAAGGCAAGTATAACACCATTAAAAGTGAAGCAATATACTTATAAAAACTACTAAACATAATAAATGTCTGGAATTAAAAATAGTTTCTCCATTATAACACTTAATTTAATGGAATTAACTTACTGATCAAGAGACACAGATTACAAACTTGTATTAAAAATCACAATCCATCAATCTGCTGCCTGCAGGAAACCCATCTCACCACAAAAAATAGGCATGCCCTAAAAATAAAAGGCTGGTCAACAATTCTACAAGCTAATGGAAGCAGAAAACAGGCAGGGGTAGCCATTATGCTATCAGACAAAGTGGACTTCAAACCAAAGAAAATTATAAGAGACACAGATGGATACTACATTTTAGTCACAGGTACAATTCACCAGGAAGACTTCACAATACTGAACATTTATGCACCCAATACGGGCCCCTCCACATTCATTAAGAAAACCCTACAGCATCGAAAGCAAGAAGTCAACCCCCAAACGATAATTCTTGGGAACTTAAACACCACCCTCTCAACATGGGATAGATCAACAGGTCAAAAGCTTAACAGAGACACTTTGGAACTTAACCAAACCCTGAAAGAAATGGACCTTACAGATCTCTATCGAACTTTTCACCCACGTACCAAAGAATACACATTTTTCTCAGCAGCACACGGAACTTTCTCCAAAATAGATCACATATTGGGCCACAAAACGAATCTACACATATACAAAAAAGCTGAAATACTAACCTGTGCCCTATCAGGCCACCACGGCCTAAAGCTGGACATCCACAACACAACAAACAAGAGAAAATACACTAACTCCTGGAAACTTAACTGGATTCAGGAAGAAATTAAAAAGGAAATTCAAGATTTCCTGAAAGCGAATGATAATGAAAATACAACTTACCAAAATCTCTGGGACACAATGAAAGCTGTTCTAAGAGGTAAGTTCATAGCTCTTAATGCCTACCTCAAAAAAATGGAAACATCAGAAATAAACAACTTAACAATGCAGCTTAAAGCTTTAGAGAAACTAGAGCAATCTGATCCCAAAAGTAGTAGAAGAGAGGAGATTAGCAAAATAAGGGGAGAAATATCTGAAATCAAGATTAAGAAAACGATAGAAAAAATCAACCAGTCAAAAGCTGGTTCTTTGAAAAAATCAATAAGATTGATACACCCCTAGCTAAATTAACGAAAAGCAAGAGAGAGAAAACCCAAATTAACAAAATTAGAAATGAACATGGAGTTATCACTACTGATACGCAAGAAATCCAGAGAACTATAACATCATATTTCAAAAACTTATACTCTGTGAAGTTTGACAACACAAAAGAGATGGATGAATTTCTAAGTAAACACAACTTACCTAAATTGAATCAGGAAGTTGTGATTATTTAAATAGTCCTATAACATATAAGGAAATTGAGGAAGTAATCTCGAATCTTCCTACCAAAAAATGTCCTGGACCAGATGGATTCAGCACAGAGTTCTACCAGACATTTAAGGAGTTAATAACCCCAATACTCCTTAAACTGTTCCATCAAATAGCAAAGGAAGGAAAACTACCAAATTCCTTCTATGAAGCTAATATCGTCTTAATCCCAAAACCTAATAAAGATTCACTTAAAAATGAAAACTATAGGCTGATCTCTCTGATGAACACAGACGCAAAGATTCTCAACAAAGTCTTAGCAAATCGGATTCAAATACATATTAAAAAGATCATTCACGGGGACCAAGTAGGCTTCATCCCCGGCACACAAGGTTGGTTCAACATACGCAAATCAATAAATGTAATTCATCATGTAAACCAGTCCAAAGTCCAAGACCACATGATACTCTCGATAGATGCAGAAAAAGCTTTTGGCAAGATCAACAGCCTTTTATGATCAAAACGCTAGAGACAGTAGGAATGGAAGGAACCTTTATCAATATAATAAAAGCTGTATACAACAAGCCCACAGCAAGGATTATGCTCAATGGGGAACAATTGGAATCATTCCCACTTCGATCAGGAACTAGACAAGGCTGTCCACTCTCACCACTTCTATTCAATATTGTACTTGAAGTCTTAGCTGAAGCCATAAGACAAGAAAGGGACATAAGAGGGATTCAAATTGGCAAGGAAGAAGTCAAGCTATCCCTATTTGCAGATGACATGATCTTATACCTGAGTGATCCCAAAAACTCCACCAGGAAGCTCCTGGAACTAATTGAGAAGTTCAGCAGGGTGGCAGGATACAAAATAAATGTGCAAAAATCAGAGGCCTTCCTATATGCCCAGAATGAAAGAAGTGAAAAAGCCTTGAGAGAAACAATCCCATTTACTATAGCCCCTAAAAAAATGAAATAACTTGGTATAAACCTAACCAAGGAGGTAAAAGACCTTTACAATGAAAACTTTAAAACCCTAAAGAAAGAAATAGCAGAAGACATTAGAAGGTGGAAAGACCTCCCATGTTCCTGGATTGGCAGAATCAACATCGTAAAAATGACCATCCTACCAAAGGCAATATACAGATTCAGTGCTATACCAATCAAAATCCCAAAGCAATTCTTCAAAGAAGTTGACCAAACAATCTCAAAGTTCATATGGAGGCACAAAAGACCCAGGATAGCAAAGACAATCCTGAGTAACAAAAACACTGCTGGAGGTATTACCATACCAAACCTTAGTCTATACTACAAATCCATAGTTGTAAAAACAGCCTGGTACTGTCTCCAAAATAGACACACAGATCAATGGATAAGGATTGAAGACCCAGATATAAGCTCACAAATTTACAGCCATTTGGTCTTTGACAAAGGGGCCCAAAAAATCCAATGGAAAAAGAACTGCATCTTCAAAAATGGTGCTGGCAAAACTGGATCTCCACATGCAGAAGATTAAAGCTGGACCCGTACTTGTCACCATGTACAAGACTTAATTCCAAATGGATCAAGGACCTTGATATCAGGCCAGAGACTCTAAAAACCATAGTTGAAAGGATAGGGAACTCCCTCAAGCTGACTGCTACCAACTCTCAACAGTTGGGACCTTGTGTAATTAAAGAGCTTCTGTTCAGATAAAGAGATAGTAACAGGAGCTCAAAGGCAACCCACAGAATGGGAGAAAATCTTCACTAACCACACATCTGATAGAACTCTGCAGTCCAGAGTGCACAAAGAACTTAGAAAACTAAACACCAAGGAAAAAAATGGCCCAATTAAAAAATGGGCCCTGTAACTTAAAAGAATCTTTACCAGGGATGAAATTAAAATGTCTAACAAATATCTGAAAAAATGCTCCAGTTCCTTAGCCATCAGGGAAATGCAAATCAAAACTTCCCTGAGATATCATCTCACTCTGGTCAGGATGGCAAAAATCCACAATACAAACAACAACAAATGCTGGAGAGGATGTGGAGAGAGGGGAACTCTGCTATATTGTTGGTAGGAATGCAGGCTCATACAGCCACTCTGGTGAACTGTCTGGATATTCTTAAAGAAATTAAAGAAATGCCATATGACCCTGCTATTCCACTTTTGGGAATAACCCCCCATACAGCAGAGGTTCACCTCGATAGCACAAGTATGACCATGTTCATAGCAGCACTGTTTACAATAGCAAATGTCCAACAGTTGACGAGTGGATAAGGAAACTGTGGTACATCTATACAATGGAGTACTACTCAGCCATCAAAAATGATGAATTACTGGAATTTGCCGGAAATGGATGTCATTAGAAACAATTATATTAAGTGAAGTATCCCAGACCCAGAAAAATTAAGCGCCATATGTACTTCCTAATAGGGGGCTCCTAGTACCAAACCCACGCACCCCACCTTGAGACAATCATAGGTAAATCTATGTATTACCTACAGTAATTGCAAGGATGATGAACAGGAGAGATGGGGTAGGAGGGCTACACCAGAAACAAGGAGAGAAGTGACCATGTTACAGTAGAGAAAATAGGCCTCCATCAAGGACTGCAAGTAAGTAATGTGACACCTGGTTAAGTTCACAGACGTTCGTTCCTGATCATTTACAACTAAGGGGGTATGATCGCACCAGAAGGGGAGGGCATATAGCCTGGCAGATAAAAAGTAACCATTTTGCAAATGGTGATTGACCCCTCCCTCCACTGAGGTTTCCTACTTTTATTACATCTACCTTTGAATGTGCTCTTATAATAAGACTCCATTTTAACAGCTTTTTTGTCTCTGGCCAGGGGGTGACATACAGTGCCCAGCAGGATGGAGTGAAGGGCATTGCAGGAGCAGCAAAACTGCAAAAGAAAATCAACAAACCACAATCCAGAACTTCAGAGACTCTATATCAACCACCTAGAACTAGGCCAGCTTAACCTCTCCCCATCCTGAAGCTCAGGGAAATTTGTGGAAGAGGGGGCGGTAAGAGTGTAAGAGCAAAAGGATGGGAGGAGCAATGATTTGCAAGATACTCCACACAAGTTAGGGCCGAAGCAATCATAACTGGACTTTGCATGCCCTGCGCAATATCCAACACACTATTGACTCCACAAAGTCTAGCGTTTGCTAAAGGCACTAGGATCCTTGAAGGCAAGGGATTGACAGCCACAGTAGTGTTCCCATGCTTAAAGGGAACACAGGAAACGGTTCTGTGAAATGCCATGGGGTCCTTGCACCTCATCGGAGAGGAGGACCCAGAGGAGAGTTTGGCATGCTCATTAAAGGATGCTCCGGGGATGGGAGGGGGAGGCACTGAGAGATGGGGAGGAAAGGGGGAGGGAAGGGGGGCACAGGGGGGTGGGGGGTGGAGGGAGGGAAGGGACCGGTGTACCTGTTAAGTTTGTATGAGTGGAAATAAAAATAAATTAAAAAAAAAGAAAAAAGAAAATTGCCTAGGGATAGAATGGATCCCAACAACCAATCCTGAGAATTGCACCAAGATTGTCACATCATCAACATTATGACATCATCATCAGCATCATTGTATCAATGTCACTATCATTACAGTTACTATCATTACCATCACCTTCATCATCTTTATTGTCATCGTCATTATCACATAATCATCATCATCATCACCATCACCAACATCACCTTCATCACTATCATCCCTATCATCTCCATTACCATCATCTCACCATCATCATCCCATGTCTTTGAATCGCTGCTGTGTTATCCCTAGGGGCCTGCCTGCAGCGCTCTCCTCTTAAGAAGGGTGTTTCCTCAATCTCACACACTGTTCTTATAAAATTATATTTCCTGCTAAGACATCATCTGATTATTATATAATATTTAGCACAGATAATAAAGGCTCTTCATTTATGATCATGTTAATGAAACAGGTAATATGAATTCAAATTTACTGCAAATACAAGAAGATAGAGAATCTTCATTTCCCTTTTCTTATCTC
This sequence comes from Typhlomys cinereus, assembly GCA_023101885.1. Classification (NCBI taxonomy): domain Eukaryota; kingdom Metazoa; phylum Chordata; class Mammalia; order Rodentia; family Platacanthomyidae; genus Typhlomys; species Typhlomys cinereus. The sequence continues at coordinate 4,225,114 of JALPQD010000098.1, read as the reverse complement.
AATGACTGCAATTTGTCTGCAGTGTGGTAAAACATTCCTTTTAAATGGAGAGTCCTTGATCTGGTCACCAAAGTTTCTGAACTTTCTCATTATTCATTAATTAGGGGACCAGACTGCAGGACACAGGTTATCTCATGCTCAGAGATCTGAGTTCTGCACAGCTCTTTGCTGGTCAGGCCATGAAGTTAATTTGAGTAGAGGTAAAAGTATCCTGACTACATGATCTTTAGTCTATGCCACAAATGTTTTGAGTTACTTCTAAAATTCTATTTCTTTTGACTGTGATTCAGCTGTTACAGAAATCTGCCTTTCGTTATCTCTGTGTTTATGTAGCTAAGGACATGCAGATTCTTCATGGCTGCTTTCAACTTGACAACTGCTTGGGCTTCAGAAACCTGTCTGCTCCTATTACTTGACACAATAATTTCATGAGATCTAAATGCTATGGCTGCCTATAGCACTAGTGTTCTCACCTCTAGGATATTTAGATTTGAAAACTTATGTCTTTAGACAGGCTTATGTTTAAGGGGACTGCAATAAGGCAAAGGTGGAAAATATGGCACAGTGCCCTGAAGCAGGGTGGCTAATATTGGGGCTTCATTGACTGGCAGCAGAAAAGTCTGCAGTAGTGACATGTGCCAGGGCCCTCTATGCAGACAGAAACCCTTCATCACTTCGAAGGATGTTGTGGGCATGCTGAGGGCAGAACAAGGCAGCTGCAGCTATGGTTCCTTCTAGAATCACTAGCTGTGGCCTGGCTTTCAGCAGTAGGTCTGGAATAAAAGAGAATCCCACTAGAATGTGTCATGTCACTACCGAAACAGCACTATGTAAAGGCTGGGAAAGCATGTGCTGATGATTCCAGAGCTCTTTGACTTCCTGCAGAGTGAGTGAGAGATGGAGTGCTGTGATGCTTGTGGTAATTACCTTCTCCTGTATTTATTGCACTCATCTGTAGTCACGTGCATGTATAAATGCATGCCATGCAAATCATTTTGCTATTAGTTTTATACCAATCTGTTGCAGATCAAATACCACTTCTGGGCCTTCATTTATTAACCATGAATTTACCTTTTATTCCCTTTACCTTCATTACAATTTTGGGGGTGCAGGGAAGGGTTCTACCAATGACCTACCCCTACATTCAGAACTCTTGAAATTACTTTGACTTGAGAATGGGAATGGTCCTACCATAGGGCTAGCTTCTTGCATTACTCCTCACAGATGATAGATAATTATTCTTTTTATTTTCTATTTTATTGTGTGTGTGTTATATGAGTGCAGGTGAAGGTACATGCAGAGTCATCTATGGTGCACGTGTGGTCAGAGAACATCTTTCCAGCTTTATGTGGGTTGTGGAATCGAGTTCAGGTTAGCATGTCTGCACAATAAGCACCTTTATCTTCTGAGTAATCTCACTGAGATTTCTGTTCTTGGAAGTTTCATACCCTTTGCAGACATAAGATAGGGAATAAATAAACACTAATGAACTCATTCACATGCATACCTATCTACATCCGTGAACAAACAACCCAGAAGCTTACACTTCAAAATTCTGGTGTTTTTTCACAACTAGTAAAAAAGGTCTAAATTCCTTAAGTTGCATACATAAAGGCTTACGGAGTCTGAACTGAATTTTCCTTCCACATCATTCCCTTGGGACATTCCTCTCACCAGATTGGTCTACCCACTTGGAAGTTAGCCCTCCTTTTCGAAGAGCGAGTCAGGCTATGTGCCCTGTTCAGTTGTTTGTCCCCTCCAACTTCATTTATAATGACAGGTTTATTTTCTCTGGTCTCCACAGAGACACCTAAGGGCCCTGGATGCACTTTTTCTCCTTTGAACTCGGAGCCTACCTGTGCACATTGTAATTCAACACAGTTCCTCTTGGTGTCCACTTTCTTTGATCCTTAATGTTGGTGCTTTGTGTCCTCAACAAGGATGATGTCTGTCAGTCTTTGGAAGCAGGGAGATCATTTTGCTTAGCATGGTGCCCTGGGATCTTGCCTGATTTCTACAGTAGCATGAAGCCTGAATATATATTCATTATTGGCTTGATTGGTTAGAGTGTACAAAAGTAGGGGGAAGGAGCTGGGTGGGGAACTGGAAGAAAAAAAAAAGAGCAATGGGAGGAGTACCAGAATTCCTTTAGTTTTAACTTCAAGCTACTGTCAGCCATAGATAAGCTGTTATTACAGATAAGCTTCCCCAGTCTGGGAACTCTCCTGTGCTGCTGCTCCACCTGTGATAACAGTGGGAGAGGAGGGGAGAGCGAGTGGGAGGAGACGTGGGGTTTAGCTTCTACCTCTCCTGAGTTTGGCAGGAGACTTCTGTAATCCAGCCCTCAGTCAAACCTTAAGCACCTCTGAAATGCTTCTGTGACCCCATCATCAGATAGGCAGAGCTCCTGGGACTCGGTCTGAAAATGGTTTCTTGGACTCAGTTTGAGGATGATTTCTTACAATTGTTTCATTATTTCAACCACTCTCTCACACACACACACTTCCTTGCTTCTTTGTCTGTTTAGTTTACCCCACTTCTGCTCTACTTTCGAATTTCCTTTTCTCTGCTGGCTCTTGTTTAAACTTGCAAAATTGCATATATGGGAACTGCTCAGTTTTGCTGGTGGTACATGCAATCAAAGGACTTCTTGGCCTAGATTATCTAATGGGATCTCAAGGAGTTATAAAATTTCTATGGCGATGGAGTGCTGTGTTCTGGAGGAAGTAAAGGAGGTCAGGCTTGCAAAGGATAGTGGAGATTTGGAAGCAGCCTCATGGAATTGGACTGCAGAGGGTGCTAGTCAGGCCACCAGATTTTTCTGTTTCTGCCTCTTATCAATTAAACAATGTAACTGTCTACACAGCTTGAATTGATCACATATTAGCTGCTTCATAGGCTTGAACAGATTTAATATCATACCTACTCCAACTGGGTCCTTGGCCTTGAACAAGACTTTGGGGCACCCTGGAGCTAAGCCACCAAGGACTTAATTGCTTCAGATATCCCCGCTTGTTTGTAATTTGGATTTTGTTTGTTCCTAGGCCCCTGGGAGTGCTTTATGCTTTTCAGTTAATTGAAAGTGGCTAAAGCTGAGTGAGGCAGCTGAACTGCAGGTGGCATCTGTGGGATCAATCTGAGAAGACTATTGAAATCCTCTTGCTTAGTTTCATAATTACCTCTGATTGAGGTAGGATTTTAGTCCGAGACTAATAGGAGATTCCAAAAGTTTCCCATTGGCTTTAGGGAGTAAACTATTCCCCAAGCAATTAGTTGTTTCTAGAGAATGTTTCTGTTAAGCAGTGCAGTTGGGGATGCTAGAAGGTGGGGTAGGAAAGCCATGGAGGGGATTACCTCTGAAAGACAGAAAGACTGGGAAGGCATTAATGGAGAGCAAGACAGAATAATGACAAAAGATATCACAAAGCCTCAGCATGGAGAATTAGAGGTGTGTAGGTTGGAGAAACTAAAGCACATTTTACAAATTTTTTAAAAAAAATTGTCATTGTATTATAGAACATTCCTGAGACAAATGCATTGCTTTTATTTTAAAAGAATAAAGCAATGAATATTCAAACAAGCATAGACAGGAAAAGGAAAGGGCAAAATATTTTTTTTCCTCTCTCATTTTTTAAAATGAGTTGGATACTGGTTTCATCTTTTATTTAAATTAATTGAGGGAGGTGTACTGTTCAAGTGTGTGTATTATCTTCTGGGGAGGTCTTGTAACATTTGGGAGTTATATGTTCTATTCTATAGAGTGTTATTTTCCTTCTAAATTCTATATGATCTGGGTTGGATTATTGGCATCCAAAGATTGAAAAATAGCAAACATTTTTGTTCTTTGGCTGCAGTCAGTTGTAATTCAGTAGATCAGTGACATAAATAGATGAGTGAGTTTCTTTTTTAACGTTTTATTTATTTAGTGTATGCGTGTGTGTGTGTGTGTGTGTATGTATCTGTATCAGAGGGTACTGTGTATCCTTAAAGAGGACAAAGAGTGACTTGGGGAATCATCCTGGATTGCTTCTATCTCCTTGCTTCACTCTGAGATTTCCCAGGCTCTGCTCACCAGGGCCGGAAAAGGCAACACCTATTTCTACCTGGCAATTTTATATGGGACCTGGAATCTGAACTCAGGACCTTCTGCTGGCAAGGCAATATTTTTTTTAAGATTATTTATTTATTTATTTATTTATTTATTTATTTATTTATTTATTTATTTATTTATTTTTCTGCTCATATAAACATAATAGGTACCCCTCTCCAATCCCTCCCTCCACCCCTCCCTGGACCTCCCTATTCCCTCCCCCTTTTTCCCCTTCCTTTCCACCCTCCCTCCCTTTTTCCCAGTGCCCCTTCCCCCCATCTCTGAAGCACTCTTTAATGTGTATATCAAACTTTCCTCTGGGTCCTCCTCCCTGATGGGATGTAAGGACTCAGTGGCATTTCCTAGAACTCTTTCTTGTGTTCTTCTTAAGTATAGGAACACTATTGTGACTGTTAATCCCTTGCTTCTAAGGATCCTAGTGCCTTTAGTCCATGCTAGACTTTGAGGGGTCAATGATATGTTGGTCATTCTGCAGATCATGCAGAATCCTATTATGATTGCTTCAGCCCTAACTTGTGTAGAGTATCTTGCATATCATTATTCCTCCCATCCTTGTGCTCTTTCAATCTTACTGCCCCCACTTCTGCAAATTTCCCTGAACTTCAGTATGGGGAGAGATTAGGCTGGCCTAGGTCCAGGTGGTTGATATAGAGTCTCTGATGTTCTGAATTATGGTTTGTTGATTTTTTTTTTCAATTTTGCTGTTCCTGCAATGCCCTTGGCTCCATCCTGATGGGTATTGGATGTCACCCCCTGGCCAGAGATTAAAAAGCTGCTAAAATAGAGTCTTATTATAACAGTAGATTCAAAGGTAGATGGCATAAGAGTAGGAGACTACGGCGAGGGGTGGGTTAATCTCCCATTGCAAAATGGTTACCTTCTATCTGCCAGACTGTATGCCCTCCCTTTCTGGTAAAATCATACCCCTTCAGTTGCAGGTGACCAGAAAGGACAGTGTGTGAGCTTAACCAGATGTCTCATTACTTACTTGCAGCCCTTGATGATGGCCTATTATCTCTGCTGTAGCATGATCCCCTCTCTCCTTATTTCTGGTGGGGCCCTCCTTCCCCTTCTCTCCTGTTTATAATCTTTGCATTTACTGTAGGCATTGCAGAGATTTTTCTTTGAGCATGTCTCTAAGTGGGTTTGGTACTAGGATCCACCTATTAGGGAGTATATACGGCACTTAATTTTCTGTGTCTGGGATACTTCACTTAATATAATTGTTTCTAATTCCATCCATTTCCCAGCAAATTGCATTAATTCATCATTTTTGATGGTTAAGTAGTATTCCATTGTATAAATGTACCACATTTTCCTTATCCACTCGTCAACTCTTGGACATTTGGGTTGATTCCATGACTTTGCTATTGTAAACAGCGCTGCTATGAACATGATCGAGGTGAATTTTTTCTGTATGGGAGGTTATTCCCAAAAGTGGAATAACTGGGTCATATGGCATTTCAATCTTTAACATTTTTTAGAATCAGCAGATGGCTCGCCAGAGTGGTTGTATGAGCCTGCATTCCCACCAGCAATGTAGGAGAGTTCCCCTTTCTCCACATCCTCTCCAGCATTTGGTGTTGTTTGTATTGTGGATTTTTGCCATCCTGACCGGGGTAAGATGATATCTCAGGGAGGTTTTGATTTGCATTTCCCTGATGGCTAAGGATGTGGAACATTTTTTAAGATATTTGTGAGACATTTTAATTTCGTCCTTGGTAAAGTTTCTTTTAAGTTCCAGGGCCCATTTTTTAATTGGGCCACTTGTTTCCTTGGTGTTTAGTTTTCTAAGTTCTTTGTGCACTCTGGATAATAGAGCTCTATCAATATATAGATAGTGAAGACTTTCTCCCATTCTGTGGGCTGCCTTTGTGCTCTAGTTACAATCCCATCTGTTGAGTGTTAATTGTCGTTGTTGTGCTATTTGATTTCCGATTAGGAACTGTTGGCCTAGTTCAATCAGCTCCAAGGAGTTCCCTACCCTTTCACCTATGGTTTTTATAGTCTCTGGTCTTATATCAAGGTCCTTGATCCATTTGGAATTAAGTCTTGTACATGGTCACAAGTACGGGTCCAGTTTTAATCTTCTGTATGTGGACATCCAGTTTTGCCAGCACCATTTGTTGAAGATGCTGTTCTTTTTCCATTGGAAATTTTGGGCCCCTTTGTCAAAGATCAAATGGATGTAATTGTGTGGGTTTATATCTGGGTCTTCAACCCTTATCCATTGATCTGTTTGTCTATTTTCGAGCCAGTACTAGGCTGTTTTTATAACTATGGATTTGTAGTATAGACTAAGGTTTGGTATGGTGATATCTCTAGCAGTGTTTTTGTTACTCAGGATTGTTTGTGCCTCCATATGAGTTTTGAGATTGTTTGGTCAACTTCTTTAAGAATTGCTTTGGGATTTTAATTGGTATAGCATTGAATTTGTATATTGCCTTTGGTAGGATGGTCATTTTTACGATGTTGATTCTGCCAATCCAGGAACATGGCAGGTCTTTCCACCTTCTAGTGTCTTCTGTAATTTCTTTCTTTAGGGTTTAACGTTTTCATTGTAAAGGTCTTTTTTCTCCTTGGCTAGGTTTATACCAAGGTATTTCATTTTTTTAGGGGTTATAGTAAATAGGATTGTTTCTCTCAGGACTTTTTCACTTCTTTTATTTTGTGCATATAGGAAGGCCACTGATTTTTGTATGTTTATTTTGTATCCTGCTACCTGCTGACCTTCTGTTAGTTCCAGGAGTTTCCTGGTGGAGTTTTTGGGATCACTCAGATATAAAATCATGTCATCAGTCATGTGTATTCTTTGGTGCATGGATAAAAAGTTCGATAGAGATCTGTAAGGTCCATTTCTTTAAGGGTTTCGTTGAGTTCCAAAGTGTCTCTGTTAAGCTTTTGGCCTGTTGATCTATCCCATGTTGAGAGGGCAGTATTGAAATCCCCAAGAATTATTGTTTAGGGGTTGATTTCTCGCTTTAGATGCTGTTGGGTTTGCTTAATGAATGTGCAGGGCCCATATTAGGTGCATATATGTTCAGTGTTGTGAAGTCTTCCTGGTGAATTGTACCTGTGACTAAAATGTAGTATCCATCTGTGCACTTATGATTTTTTGTGGTTTGAAGTTAACTTTATCCGAAAGCATAATGGCTACCTCTGCCTGTTTCCTGGTTCCATTAGCTTGCAGAATTTTTGACCAGCCTTTTATTTTAAGGATGTGCCTATCTTTTGTGGTGAGATGAGTTTCCTGAAGGCAGCAGATTGATGGGTTGTGGTTTTTAATACAAGTTTGTAATCTGTGTCTCTTGATCGGTGAGTTAATACCATTGATATTTAATGTTATAATGGAAAAATTATTTTTAATCCTGGACTTTTTTATGTTTCATGGCTTTTGTAAATGTATTGTTTGACATTTAGGTTTTGGTGGTATTATACTTCCCTTCTGTCCTCCTGGATGTGCTTGTTTTTTTCTTCAAGCTTGAGTATCATATCTAGCATTTTTTGAAGGCCTTGTTTGGTAGACATGTAAGCCTTCAAGTTGTCTTTGTGCTGGAAAACTTTTCTTTCTCCCCTGATCATGACGGATAGTTTTGCTGGGTATATCAGTTTGGGTTGACATTTTTGCTCATTTAATACTTGAAGTACATCTCTCCAAGCTCTTCTTGCTTTTACTGTTTCCATTGAGAAGTCATTTGTTATTTTAATAAGTTTACCTTTAAAAGTGACTTGTTTTTTTTCCCATGAAACTCTCAGCACCTTTTCTTTGTCTTGAATGTGAAGTGTTTTGATTATTATTTGTCATGGTGATTTTCTATTTTGTTCATATCTGTTTGGGGTGCGGAATCTTGGGCCTCTCATTCTTTGGTTGAGGGAAGTTTTCATTTATGATAATTTGAAAAATTTCCTCCAGTGTGGTATTTTGGGATTCTTGCTCTGGTATTCCATGAATGTGCATGTTAGGTTTCTTCAGGGTGTCCCATATCTCTTGAATACTCCTCTCAAGTATCTTTTTGGCTTTAACAACCTCTTCCATTGAGCTAGTTAATTCTCCCACTTTGTATTTAAGATCTGAAATTCTATATTCTGCTTCATTAGTTCTGCTGATAAGACTCTCTGTTGATTTTTGGGTTGAAGATAACTTGTCTTTTAGTTCGATTTTAAACTCTGCCTGAGACTGTTTTAACTGCTCTATGTCTATTTTTGTTTCTTGAACTGTTTTTCTCAACTCCTCCAACTGTCTGTTGTGTTCCTGTTCAAAGTGGTTGATGCGATTGTTTAACTCCTCCCAGATTTCCTCTTTCATAGTATTGAACATAGTAATGATCATACTTTGAAAGTTGTTATTTTGGGTCTGGCTTTCTTGGCTATTATCTGTGAATTTGTTCTGGTTGGAATCCATCATTATGGAGTTAATTCTTTCAGTGGGATATTTGTCTTCCTGGGTTTTGTTTCTCATGGATCTGCACTTTGACTTGGGCATTGTCATTTTGTCTCTTAACATCTTTCCATTTCTGTGTGTTTTTCACTGATCTGATTTAGTTGGTATTATCACTCTCAGTCAGTTATTACTAGTGCTTGCCTTGTAGCTGGGTTCGTTTGTCTGTTAGTATTATTTCCTAGATGAGGCTATTAAGCTGTTAGTATATCAGTTAAGTCAGGTTAAGTAGACAGGGGGTGAATATTAGTATGGTAGTACACTTTTACGATTTAGTATCTTGTTGATATGTGAGGGTGAGTGGTATAATCCCTGGAGTTGTATATATTTTGGGGTGGCTATACGGAAAATTAATCTACAGTGACTAATACTAAAAAGGAGCAGTATGGTTAAAAAAAAAAAGAGGTTTACTTATCTTTAGGCTGGATGTGAAGAATCTCTCCCATGTGATAGCATGATTTTAGAGTATTTCAGATGTATGGCCTTTGTCCCTTAGAGCTTTGCTTGGGTTTTCTTTGGATTCTGTTGAATTCTGAGCAGCAGTGTGTCCTCCGTGGACCACGAGCGAGGGTCTCTGGTGGGTCGGAGGGGCAGAGGGGCTGATGGTGATGGCAGAACTCTTCACCGGGGACCTGGGACTTGGCTTAGTGGCCCACCCAGGCTCCAGGGATGGAGGACTCAGAGCAAGTCCTGTCCAGGTAGGGCAGGCAGACAGGCCGGAGGAAAAAAGGGGCTGAGGCCTGGGGTGTGGGCCAGGCAAACCAGAGGCAGCCTGGGTGTTGCCTGGGCTGGCTGGTGGGAGGAGCTGGGACAGGGGGCAACCTGGGGGCTGGGTAACTCACCTGGGATGGAGGACCAACGGAGAGTGAGTCCTGTCTCGGTCAGGCAGGCAGACGGGCGGGAGGAACAAAAGGCTGTAGAGGCAATCTTAACTCCTGAGCCATTTGTCCAGCCAAGGTGAGTTTCTTAAATGGAGTGGGAAGTTAGATTTTGTTATTGACACGTGACACAGATCAGGCATGGAGGCTGTGTGAGATGGGTGCTGAAGGCTCTGTATGTAAAGGTATTCTTCACAGTCATCCATTGCCGTAGAAAGAGTCCCCCAACAAAAAAACAAGGATTACACTGGAGTGTGGTAGTGTATAGATATATACGTAGAAAAAGAAAAATCCTCTAAAATTGACAAATTTCAAAAGATGATAGATTATAGAAAATTTGGAAAATTGCAAAAGGTAATAATTGCAGAACATCTTTTAAAATGAAATACAGGGGCTGGAGAGGTGGCTCAGGGGTTAAGCCTCTGCCTTGCAGGTGGAAGGTCTTGAGTTCGGATCCTAGACCCCACGTATAGACGCTGGACAGAAGCGGGTGCGGCCTGCGTTTCCAGTCCTGGTAGGGTGGAGCAGAGTAGTCCCTGGGCAGAGTAAACAAGGAGGAAGTGGAGGCGTCCATGGTGGTTCCCGAATTCGTCCGTGGTTCTACACACACATACACACATACATGCACACACACACATACACGCTCACAATTGAATAAAAAAAATTAAAAATTTAAAATGAAATACATTGCTACTTTACATGTTTTTGTAAGATACTGTTCAACTTTGAGTATGATCAATAGGTACAAAAATATAAAATTAATCTGAAATCAACAAAAACCCCAAAGCCAATCTAATATATTTGCAAATTGTGGCGACATCATACTGAGCAGCATAATCTGTAATCAAATTACTCTTAAATTGCATACATTGACTTCCTGATCAATATGTACTGAGGGCTATTTCATTGGAACGTTTGTTTCTTCCAGCAGTTTTGTGGCTTCTGTAGCAATTTTGCTCACTGATTTGTCTGGACATGCCAGACAGCATCAGGACAAGATGTTCTGGATATGATAAGGTACAATCCAATGTTCAGGAATGCACAACACAGACAACTTCACATTATAATGTCCTAGCTCATTGTAGTATTGTGAAAAGTATGTGTCCTATGAAGGAAACAATTCTGGGAGGTTCAATTGTATGCATGATTCCCATTGAAAAATATACTATATGTTTATAATTGTTTGTTGCTTTACTGAGTATATTCCAGACAGGCAACAATATCTGTTTTGATTAGATTTCATGATAATTGAATACATGGCTTTTAATTTATATCTGATGCCTGAGAAAACTTTTCACGGGTTGCCTCTTGGCAGTGTTCATTTCAAACCTTACTTCTCATATAGTCTCCTGACTTCCACAACTGGGTACTGTAAGGCATGTTTATATAACAAGACCTATGATACTGAAGGTGAGTCTGCACAGTAAGAGGTGGATATATTCTGAAATCTCTCCCCACACCACAAAGCTTAGTCTATGTGACTGAGTGTGACTTAATGTAGTTCCCATCCCCTTGCACCCAAACAAGTAGCATCCTCTATTCAAATTCGCTTCTGCCCAATTCCCTAAATGTCATATTCAGTGCAATGTTACCTACTGCAAAGAAAACATAATGAAAAGAAAACCAGAACACAAAGAGGTCACAGTCTTTACTGATGAGAGTTTTTTTTTCCTTCAAATTTTTATGTCATCATGTGTTCTCATGGGCATAATTTTAGATCTTCACCTGGGGTCTTTAAGAGTTCCATGGAAATAAGAATTCCTTCATCCTGAAATACTATGTCTCTCATGACAAATTCATCCCTGGCATTGAGTGAGTAATTGAAATACTTTCAGGCCAGATGCCGATGGAAATATTATGACTCAGTCGGCCAATTAAACTCAACATCTCTGTGTTGCCTGCAAGCGTCTCCTCTATTTTTACCCTCGGGTGGCTTCATTGAATCTTTCATGAATCAGCATTGTGTAGTCACTCCATGTGTGCTCCTAGAAAGCAGTCATGGCTCTAAACCTCTCTGTGCTCCAGCAGACCCAACCCAGTAATTTGCATAGGCCAAAGCAAAGAGTAACTGATTAGAAACAAGTTAACTAAATTAACAGATGATGGACTCCACATCCCATTTTGATGAAGGTAACATCATCCATAGGGGGAAAGTAAGGCATTGGCGAGATGACCTTGAGTAATTAAGACATCATAGCACAAAAGACAAACCTCATGACATTATGCAGGTTTCCTGCTCTAGGCTTGGTGGAAGAGAGATATAACTGCTGTCCTCTGAGCTTTGTAGTGATAACAGTAAAACAGCAATCCTATTTTTGAAAGGCACTTGGTCCTGCATACTTGAGATTGACAACATGATGTTGTGGGATGCATTTAGACAGCAATTGATTACTATGTTGAGGCAATTCAGCATATATCGCATTTCACATAGGACTTCTCTGTGTCAAAAGGAGGTAACATATACTAATAAATAGAAACTCCAGTATGAGATAGTTATGAAATTTTGTCCTTATACTTTACATTAGATCTTTGGACTTACTCAACTCATGTACCTATTATTTTTAATATATCTTTCCCATTTTTCAATTCCTGATTAGTAACTATTATTTCATGCTTTATGAATTTTATTTGAACTCTTTAAATATTTTTATGTTAGATGATTTGATACACTATTTTCTCTTCAGTCTAATTCTGCTTGGTGCAATTACTCAAGTCCATTCATGTTCCTCCATACTTCAAGATACACTGTGTGCACGTATGTGTGTGTGTATGTTTGTGTGTACATATGCATATCACATTTTCTTTCTCTATTCATTTCTTGTTGGACATTGGAGTTTCTATATCTTATTGTTATAAATAATGCTACAATGATCATAGAAATTTAGGTGGAACTGATTCATCTAATTGTGCAGTCTGATCCTCAGTTTCATTCTGAAGCCTAGGCAGGTCTTGAACTTGTGATCCTTCTGACTTGCCTTCCAAGTAGCTGGGATTGCAGGCCTACACATCACCCAACCCAGTTTGGTTGTCATTTCTGTGTTTCCTTGATGAATCTTCAAGGTGCTTTGTATATTGTTTGTGGCACTTTGCATTCCTACCAACAGGATACGTGTTCACTTTTCTTCATCCTCTAACCAATGCTTAACCTCTTAGAATTTGGATACTTGTCTCCCTCATAAGTATGAAGTAATGTCTTGATTAGTGTTGTTAGGCACCTTTTTGTGTAACTTTTTGGTATTTTCTTAGGAGAAACTTCAGAGTCTTTGCACATTTAAAATATTTTTTCCTGCTATTGAGTTGAAACTATTCTTTATAAAATTTGCATATTACTCCTTAATTTAGATGTGGGGGCTAGTCTTATTTTTTGAAGTGTGTAGGTTGCCTTTTGATTTGTTGACTGCTCCTTCACTATGCAGAAGCTTTCTAGATTTATTGATTCATTTATTCATTTTGGTTTAAGCTTTTGGTGTGTTAGCTCCTTTTCTCACTGTGTAACAATATAACTGATAAGAAACAAGTGCAGAAGGTCAGGCTTATGTTGTCTTGTAACTTGAGAGTGTGGCCCATTGAGGTAGGGGGTCGTGATGACAGAGTGTGAGGCAGCTAGTCATATTACATATGATCAGGCATGCTGGCACCCCGTTCACTTTCTCCTTACTCTTCAGTCCAATACCGCAGCCTGCATTGCATATAGATCTTCCCTCCTTTGTTACATCTTCCTCATAATATTCCTCAAAATGCTTCCAAGGTGATTCTAAATCCATGTGAAGATTAATCAAAGATCATTGCCAAGAAAATGTATTACCCTCCCCCCACACACCATGTTCTCTTTTTGAAGTTGTCTTCAGCATTCTGTTCAGTAATGTTTTTGATTATAAGTTTATGCTTTTCTGTGGTGTAGAAGATGTTATTGGAACAATATTTGTTGAAGAATATTAATCATCCATTGTTATCTCTTGGTACAAGATTGGTAAAATATTAGTTGGCCGTATGTGTCTGCATTTATTCCTAGATTTCCTATTTATTCCTTTGGTCTATGTTTTTCTTCCAGTATTACGCAATTTTGATTTTTTTCAACTTTGTTTTACTTTTTCAGTATTGTTCTGGCACTTTGGCTTATCTTTGTGATTCCATATGAATTTTGATTCCTTCTTTCTCTTTTAACTAAGACAAATGTTAAAAATTTCATAGTGATTTTTAAAAATTTGTGCAAAACTTTGTGTAATATTGATATTTTTCTTTTCCTTCTTTCACATGCATTTTGTGTGGGGATTCATGCATATGTACATGCAAGCTTGTATGAATGCATGGTTGTGGAAACGTGTGTGCGCATGCATTCTAATAGCCTAAGCTTCCATGTGAACATAGGGTTATTCCTAAATCTTCTGTATTATTGTTCTGGCCTACTTTCTTTTTCAAGTCTGTAACATCATTTAAATAATACAAAGTTGACAATTTTTTCAGTTTCTTTTTTAAAACATCTGATTGGAATGATTCTATTACTGCAGTTTTCTACTTTAATGTTCGTGTTTTTCTATTCTTGCATGTATAGTTGGACAGTATAGTTTATAGCATACAAAATAATATTGTTACAGATGAGATTTATCAGAATATCTTGCTTAGTTCAACAAAAATAAGGATGTGACACTATCGATTCAGGGAGGCCCTAGCTGGGGCTCCCAAATCCAGGAGGTCTGGCTACAGACAAGCCTGAACAAGAAACCATACAGGCAGAGGGACGGACAACCAATGGGAAGGAGGGATGAACAACCAATGGGAAGTGGCCATCGAACCTGGAAACCCAATAAACAACTGAATGATTGGTGGCTGCTCTCCCCCTCCCACGAGCAGAGGGGTGGCCACACCTGATTGGACCCCGACCCTGTGTAAGCCCAAACACTTCCTGAGTAGTTGAGTCTGCAGCCAACTCCTTGTCTGTGTGCTGCTTCTGGCCTGACTCCCGGGGTCCCCCCCCCCTTGTTGGCTTGCCCATTCGCCTCGCACCCAGGAGGCCCCAATGTTTCCCCCCCTCCCCCCGACCTCCCCCCCTCCCCCCTCCATCCCCCTCCTCCCCCCTCCCCCCGTCCCTCCCCCCTCCATCCCCCCCCCCGCCCAGCGGGGGGGGGGGTTGGCAACATAAGGATATTTATTAGTATAAATATTATTATTGCATTCTCCATAATGAAAGAGACATAATATCAAAGACATGAAATTAGGGACTGATTCTAATAAGTGTAAACAATTCAGGGAATAGCCAGACTTTTTGACTCCAGTCTATGTTTTACCTATTATACTATTTTCCTTTTGTTATTTAAAATAATTCACCCACTAAGAAAAAAATTAATCATCTTCTGTCAGCATAAATGTTTTTCTTGAGAGGATGGAGAACAACTGGGTTTGCTTATGCCACATGACTGTGGTCTATTTCACCATTCCTTTAGTCATGTTCTTTCTTCCCTCTGCTGGTGTCTCAGCAAGAACTGACATCTTGGGCAATGGAACCCTCAGTCACTAGGTTATAAAGACCATTGTTATTTGCTGCCATATTTGGAGAAAATTGACACTCATGATTCTGCGGGGCGTGGGGAGGAGGAGGAATTACAGCTTCATTTTCTTTGCATTTTCTCTTACAGAGTGCTTTTCATTTTGAGGACATCTACTGTCTGTTTCATTTTTGTACTCCTTATTTACAGAATTGCCAAACCACAAGGGAGACTTTTAAAGAAACACGAACTGACAATGCTGAAGAAACGTATTTTAAAAATCATATTTTTTCTCCATCTTCATCCTTCTTAATTTCTTTCCTCTAACAGGTTTCTGTGTTTCAAACTCATAAACACTGTCTGACTCGTGTGAGGAAAGGAAATAACTGTTCTCGGAGCTAATGCACTGAGAGATGACTTTTTAAAATGAAGAACACCACAAACATTTATTAAATTATGAGAAAGAAGTTGATGGAGGGACATTGTATAGAAATCTGACACAAAGACTGTATCAATGACAAGGTCTAACCATTGTGATTAGTGTCAGCACCAGATCCTCTATTTTCCACAGGGACTTTAATTTCAGAAGGAAGAGGCCCTTAATAATAAACTTTTATGAAAACTTAAAGGGATACAACATGCATACTTGAAACAGATGGAAAATTTGAGAAAGCACTCTGAAATTGCAGTCTACTTTCATTTTTTTAAAATCTATATATCAAATATTCACACCAGATCTTTTTCTTGTATGTCTTAAATTATGAATGAAAAATGTGAACCAGTGGCATTCAGTTGCAAATTCAGCTTTATTTCTTACCTCTAAAAGTATTCTTTCAGTTTTTTGAGTTCTAACTCAAATTGTTAGCCATTCCCTTTCTCCCTTTCTACATCTTCTTTGGCTACTGATCAAAGTCCTGAGCATGTGTGACTGGACACTCTGGACTTTCTCACCCTTTCTTTGAAGACTCCATCTGGAGTTCCCAGTTGCTTGCTGACCTCAGTTGCTGAACTTACTCACTTCCTTGTATCCTAACTCAAAAGACTTGACTGTCTTCCTCTTTTCTATCTCCCTCCTTTCAGCAGTCACTAAGATTTACAACTTGCCTGAACTACTTTATTTTTGTAAAACTAATAAAATGGTCTTTGAGCTTCAAGATGTAAACATATAAATAAATAAATAAATAAATAAATAAACAATATTCTCTTTTTTCACCTTATGTAATCTGTCTTTTGATTATTTTTTTATTTAACAGCAAATGTTTCACTTTGCACATTAATGTAAATTAAAAAATTTATACTTGACAATGCACAGTGAGGTGATTTGTATTTATGACATCATCACTGCACTAAGTTTAGAATATGTTATCACTACACTGTTCTCCTCTATATATCAAGATGGAGATTCAAATCTCTCTGCTACTGCAAGTTTCCCTATCTAAACTTTTTATATGTAGTTCATCACATAAGATGCAGTCTTTGTGTTTTTTTGGTCACTTAATGTTTTCAAGACTTGACACAAAAATATTGAAACTTTTATTGTGACTTTGTCCCATTTTATTATAATTTAATATACCAATGTGTTTATATGGCAATTTAGTTTAGCTATTGTTTGGATAAAGGATGTTTATTCTGTTCTCATGCTATGTATATTAAAAGTCATGCTATTATAAACACTGTATAAAAAGTAACCTGTTTTTCTTTTAGAAGATAATATGTTTCCATGTCTCTTGGGTGCATGTTTTCAGTGGAATTCTTGGACCATATAATGACTTCAAGCTTAACTTTTTGAGGATTTTCCAAACTAATTTCTAAACAGTTATACAACTTTTTGTTCCTATGGGCAATGTTGATACTTTTACCAACAGCCATTATTTCCCATAGCTATCCTTAATCTTAGGTACCCATGGATGTGTTATGATTTGCAATTAAATGGTTCATTCATACTTCTCTAAAGATAATTCTAAAAGTCAAAGAATTTTTCATGTGCTTACTGATTGCCCATTGCTACCATTCAGAAAAAAATGTAATTCAAATGTTTAGCCCATTTATGAATCATGTTATATGCTTCACTGTTATTTTTAAAGCATGTCATATATATACTTATATATGTAAATGCAGCTCTGTATATGTGTATACTTATTCATATCAGAATCTTAACAAAAATGATTTACAATTATTTTTCCTCCAGTCTTTGTGCTGTTTTACCTTTCTTTAAAATAAAATGTTCTTAGTTATAATTAAATTCAGTTATTATTTATTTTGTTGTTTTTGCATTTGGTATTCAATATAAGAAATTGTTGACTGATTTGAGGTCAGAAGGTTTATGTTTTTTTCTAATGTTTTTAAATTTATAGTTTTTGCATTTGTGTTCATCACAATTTTTAAATCACTATTTGTGTATTGCATATAAAGGAGTCTTACTTCATTCCTCAGTTTATAGCTATAAGTTTGTTTCAGTGTCATCTCTGGGGAATAACATGAATTTTCCCTTTTGTGATTTTGCATTGTTGTTGACAATTACCTTCTATGTAAGAGTATATTCCTGAATTCTCCGTCTTACACCACGTATCTATATGTGTATTTATATGTTGGTATCATTCATTCTGGTGTAATTAAGCATTGAGTTTGAAATTAGGAGTTCTGATTGCTCACCTTTTTTTTTTCAAGATTGTTTTGACCATTTCAACATAAGTCCTAGAATCATTATTTCAATTTCTATATTTGAAAGCACTTGGATTTCAATAAATATTACATTGAAATGATATATTCCTAAATATTTAATTGTCTAATTAAATACATGATCTCTTTCTTTTTATCTACATCATTGGTTTATTTCAATGACTTGTTTTCCTGGTGTTTTACTATGTTGGATAATTTTGAAAATGGAACAGATTCTTATTTTCATTTATGTGTCCATCACTGTAGGATACAATGATTTCTTAATCCATTTATTCTGAGTGAGTCTAAGTATCCCAGGTGACTGCATCCCACAGGCTTCTCTAACATTCCAAGGTGCACATTCCAAGTTCCCTCCTATAGCCTCAATTCTGACTTGCTGGATGTATATTTCAAAGCTCACAGAATTGAGGAAAGCAGTATTTACATATTATGCAAATCAGGCCCAACCCAAAAAAGAGGCAGGTTGAATGAATCAGAGATAGAAAACATTGCAAAGCATCATCATGCTACCCCATGTAGTCAAGTACATTACATGTTGATATGTCCCAATATGCAGATGACTGGCAGCCAGGGAAGCTCACTGAATGTTGAGGCCAGAGATATTTTCATAGTATGTGCATGTGTATGATAATGCACGTGTGTGTGTTTGTGTGTGTGTGGACACCAGAGTACAATCTCAGGGGTAATCTTCAACAACACTATCTGATTGCTTATTAGGTTATATTGTGTAGCTAGTGAGACCCAGGAATCCTCTGTCTCTGCCTCCGCAGCACCGGAGTTATAGGTGTGTACCACACTCACTGTAACTTGAAGTGGGTTGGGAGGATTGAACTCAGGTCTTCGAGATTATGAGAGAAGCACATTACTGACTGAACTATCTCCTCATCCTAAGTCTAGAGATTGCATAGAGGTTTTAGTAAGTATTCATTCTTAATTGAGGAAATTGACATGAAATGGACATATGCAGTATTAACCAGTATTGTGCTAGTCAGTGAGGGGACAGGGTGACTGAAACCCTGTCTCCTGTTTCCAAAGTTTTATGCACAACTGTGTAAAAGCAGAAGTCTTGCTAATAACAACTATGGTACTTTATGTAAATAATAACTCAAGCTACCATTATTTTGGTACAAAAGAAGAAAAATAAAGGAGAAAGTGAAGGATGAAGAAAATAAGTAACCTTCTCCAAATGAAGTCAAATGAAAGTTAAAATAGCCATAGAAATATACACCAATCATTCTTAGGACAGTGAACCCAGAAAGTGATAGCAAACTGAATTGGTAAAGACAGAAAAAAGTGAAAATATTTAGATAAATATGAGAAATAAAGCTCCACTCTGCAAATTCTAATATATTTTGTCTGCATCAAGTTTTCTTTATTGAACATTTAACTCTGAGTCATGGCCATAAACCATAATAACATCCATGCATTGTTTTCTTCAAACAAAATGAGCAAGAATTATGATCAGTACATAAACCAAACCTTATATATGTGCATGTGGATTCTATATGAACCAGTGGCTAGAATGCTTATTTATATTGTCTTGACTACCACTCAGTAAATAATCTTTGATAGTTATTGAACCTCTGTTCCACAGATCTTTATTCTGTAAAATGGGAATAATATCCTTGACAAAGTAGTGAACGAATTTAATGAACTATGTCATTTATCAGAATCAGACCTTGCATATAATAACATGTAAATGTGAGATCAAATCATGATTACTTAGACTCTGATACATATTTCTTTGTTACGTTCCATAAAGAAATTTTGAAATTAGAATGAAAGGATAGCATAAAGGATTAGTTCAAAGTGATCAAATCACAGGAAAGTGTTAGAATGAAGAAGCTCTGCAAAGCTCAGCATACAAAATCAACATGCAAAAATCAGTTATGCTTTTCTATATCAATAAGCAGTTCTTAAAGGAAACAGAAGAAATAATTCAATATACAACCATGTCAAAAATGCTTAGGAATCAAAGTAAGCAAGGAGTTCGCAGCCTTTCATATTGTGGAAAGAAGTCAGAGAAAGCATAAATATTTAAAAATACAAATATTTTTGGAACAAAGCAAATAAAACACTTAGAGAGCACTTAGGGAAAGCTCTGTGATGTCATCCAGAAGTTAAACAGATTGAATTTGTTAAGACTTCTTTGAAACTCTTGTAGAGAATGAGAGCCAAGTCCTTCCCTCTGATTCTCATCATAGTCTTAGTGGCAGGTATTCACCTGTGGACAACACTTTCCCTTTTTATGTCAAGAATTACCAACAAAGGATTCAAAATCCAGATTCAAAACAAAATATGAATAGATAAAAAGACTTACTGATGTCAAGGATCAGAAAGACACAGTCATTAATATGTTAATACTGCACAAGGTAGTTTATATATTTTCAATCAAATAAATTACATACCTCTCATCCAAAGCCAGATAATTTTTTTCAGAAATGAAAACATTCTTATGAAATATCAAATTACCTGTATAAGCAAAAGGATTTGGAACATGGAAGAATGAAACATAATTGAATGCAGTAATAAATCCTAGACCATGTAGCATGATGACCTTTAATAAGAATGTTGAGGGCTGGAGAGGTGGCTCAAGGGTTAAGCCTCCGCCTTGCAGGCGGAAGGTCCTGAGTTCGGATCCCAGATCCCACGTATAGACGCCAGGCGGGGGTGGCCTGCACTTCTGGTCCTGGTAGGGCGGAGCCTGTGAACCCCGGGGCAGAAGGAGGTGGAGGCTGTCCATGGTGGTTCGCAAATTCGTCCGTGGTTCTACACATACACAGACACACACACACACAGACACATACATGCCCGCGCACATACATACGCACATGTGCACAGTTGAATAAATAATAAAAAAAATTAAAAAAAAAAAGAATGTTGAGACCATTCAATAAGAAAGGACAGTTTCTTCAACAAACAATTTTATCTTGGTTAAAAGAAAGAGACTTGGTTCTCATCTTAAATTACATATAAAATTTAACTGAAAGTTAGTAAAGAAGAAAGGGAAGAGCCTGATTTTTTAAAGTTTTATGAGAAAATCTGGGAGAATATCTTCATGACATGGAATTTGGGAATGATTTATTGGAATGATGTAGACAGCACAAACAACAGAAGCAAAAATAAGCAGATGGAACCTGCATTGAGATTAAGATGTTGGTGCAATGAAGCAATCTTCAGAGTAAAAAGCTAATCTTTGGGATTGAAGAAAAGCACTTACTAATCACATTCTTTGTCAAGAATCAGAATGTATTAAAAAAACTCTTATAAGACAACAACAAAAGTTGAATGATGCACTTAAAAAACAGGCAAAAGACTTAGATATAGAATTTCCAAAGATGATATAAATGCAAATCCTTACTTGTTTGACCAGCATGTTTGGCCATGTATACAGTAAGATGCTAACTTCCTTAACCACCTTCTTCCACTTTGTTCACTTGCCAGAGGCTATTCTCATGAGTTGGGCCATACTTTCTAGCTAGACATTTCCTATAGGGTTGCTTGGTGCCCGACTCAGCCACTAAGTCTTCACACATGTGCCCAGAGCACACACCTTCGACTGTCCTGTTGACCCCTCTATATAACTATGACACACATGGAAATATGCTGATCATCACTGATTATCAGTGAAATACAAATCAAAACCATAAAGGAATTTCACCTAATATGTATTAGGATGGACTGATTCAGAAAGCAAAATATTTGAGGGGATGTGAAACAGTTGATAAACTTGAATGCTAGTAGAAGTAACATAAAATGATGCAAGCACTATAGAAAACAATGTAAGAGTTCCTTAAAAACAAAACTACTATATAACTCAGTAACTTAATTTCTGCATATTTATTAAAAGAATTGAAACTGGAATATTTGCCTTTGCATTGGTATGTCATGGAAGCACACTTTTTAATATCCAAGAAATGTATTCAAACCAAAAGTCTATCAACAGATATGCAGAAAAAATTTTGTACATTCATAAAATGGTTGACTATTAAGGAACATCAGAAAGAAATAAAATCTTGTTCAGAATACAATGTCCATTAACCTTGAAAGAATTAATACTGTAAGTTTTCACTTGCATATCCAAAGCGATCAAAGATATATACACAGAAAGTATATTGGAGGTTACCAGCAACCTGGTAAAGGGGTAAAGGTAAATTATTGTTTAAGAGCTCAAGAATATAAGTTCTACAAGATCAAAGGAGCTATTTCATGTCAGAGCAACTATACTTAAAATGTTTGAACTATGTGCTTAAATATTATTAACCTGATACTTTTTTTTGACACATATCTTTCAAAACATGTATTTAAAGCATCACTCTGTTAGGATTGGGACTGCAAGTTGAAGGTGAGAAAATGAAGGAAGAGAGAGAGCACCACTATGTTTTGGTTTGGGACTGTTTATAAGTTATAGAATGTAGAGAAGTATCCTTTCCAAAGACTCATATAGTAAAGTCCTGGTCCTCAGCTGGTTGGGCTTCTGAGAGGTGACTGGATCACAGCTGGTCAGTCCATAGACGAGTTCATAGCTGAGGGTCTAGTTGGGGTCTAGTTGGAAGAAGCAGTTCACAGGGTCTATGCTGTCGAAGGGTATGTCTTGCTCATGTTCTTCACTCTTCTCTTTCACATCTTTCTAGCATGGGTATGAGCTAAACAGCTTCCTCTGTGATATCTTCCCTGCCATGTCTGCCTCAATCCAAACCAGTATTAACAGGGCCCTGAGACCAAGAGCTGAATAAGTCTTTCTTCTTTTTTGTTGTTTTTATTTTAATTAGGGTATTTTTTCATATTGATGAGTAAGGAGCTAATGGCCTGGCTGCCATTAAATAAAGTCAAGGATCAGACAGTTAGCAGAGCTCCCTGAAGGTGAATGAAGTTGTAACTATTTGTTCTAGCTCTTTAGATGACTTAAATATTTCTTCTTCTATGGTTTTCATAGATATCTTAGGGGAGCTTGAGAGAGAGAGACTCGCATAGTAATGGTTAGAACATTTTTAAGCCAACACTTTCAGGATAGTCATTTTGCTTGTTTTCTCATTAAATGGACATCTAAGTGGAACTATTACTTAGCATATGTTCCATAGGAATGAAAGCACACCCTTTCTCTCTCCATCTCCTCAGATTCCTCAGAAAGTATCTAGTGGAAGGCATTTAAAATGACAGCATCATCCCACAGCATGAAATCACGAAGGCACTTCTGATCTATAAATGCGTCTATAGAAATTATAAATGTTTGCTTGGTAGTGTGTCTTGAAGCTGCCTCAGCTCCACAGTGGGTGGGATTTCTCCTTCCTGGTGACTGTCAGGTCTCTCTGGGCTTGGCCTTGTGCCTGACATGCAATGACTTTTCTATTAATTGTCAGATGAATGTGCGGCTTTCAAGATAAAATAACTGGCAATAGTAGAATGATTAATAGGATCAGGCATGAGATCACGCTGTGCTACTCAAGCCTTTCCCAATAGAGTGTCCACATGTAAAATCCATTGTGTTATGTATAGAAGATGCCAGATAAGGATTCTAGAGCATTAACTGAGACTTGACAATCAAATAAACTGAAGGAATAGTATGAGGAAAGTTTAAGGTTGACCCTATGGAGGTCAATCCAGGAAAAGTATGATAAGTTAAAATAGCATCTGTAGATGAGCTATGTCCATATATCTGTTTGTTAGAACTGGCTACTCTTTCAAATTACTTTTCTCTTTGCTTCTGAGAGACAGTACTAAGACGCAAGCAACCTAAGGAAGAAAGGAGTTTATCTAGTTCCAAGAGAGATACAGCCCATTGCAGTGTGAATTGCACAGCAGAAAATATGGCTAGAGGCAGAAGTAAGAGTCCAGTTCAGGTCGCTGCAGCTATCAAGAGGCAAAGAGAACCAGAGAACAAGATGCTTTTCTCCAGAAAGACTTCATCTCCCAAAGGTGCCAAAACATTACCCAACAGTAACATGGGTAAGGGTTTAAAGGCATGAACCTGAAGGAGGTAACTCACATTCAAGCATTCAAACCATGAAAATTACCTTTAGTGCACAAAGAAATTACTGTGTGTGTGTGTGTGTGTGTGTGTGTGTGTGTGTGTAGGCCCAAGAGTAATATCAGGAGTGGCAGTCATCCTGAATGGTTCTCATTTTGCTTTGCTCTGGGGTTTTCCAGGCTCTGCCTTTGAGAAGTAGAATTGTAGACTGCATTCATTTCTGCTCAGAGTTTTTATGTGGGATCCACAGATCTGAACTCAGGTTGTTTTGTTTGCAAAGTAAAGGCTTTAACACCTAAACCATATTCCTAGCCTAAAGAAACTATTTTGAATCTTTTGATTTTCAGTACAGAATAAATGTTTATATTGAAATAACAAAACTCAACATAGTACCACTTGAGCAATGAAAAATGGAGAAATCAATAGATCATAAAATAAATATTTGGAGAATGTAAAAAAATGAGGAAAGGAGATATCAGGGATATCCTAAAAAAAAAAAAAAACAAAATCGAGAGCAATGAATTCATAATAAAACCAATGTCAAATCTTTGAAATAAAGCCCTGAAAAAAGGAATTTTTTTTTCACAGAAAGGTGCAAAAAAAGGATGTGACGAGAAAAGGATGTTTCAGAATCATGGAGATTGAGGGCACAGCAAACATTAGGCAGATCAGAAGGGATTCTAAACCTTCAGTGGACTTTAATACTAGCAATAATTTACTTACACACATCCGAGCCACAAAATCAGAAATCCCGTGCTGATGGTGGTGAGCAGGACAACCTGGAGAATAAAAGGTGAACAGGGAAAATAAATACAGTCTCTGCTTGGGAGTTTTCAGAGAATGATCTTAAAGAAACCTCCACTACCAAAATATGTTTTAATAAAGATAGATCAGATGTACTAGATCGAATGCCAGTGGATGCTGGGAATGTTCTATATGTAATTGGAAAGCTACATGAAGATAAATACCTTGGACTACTACCATCTACTCTGCATTTTTATTTTATAAGGAATGTTTTTGTCCCACCTGCGCTGAGTTGCCTGACTAGTGCGAGAGCTGTTTATTGCACATATCTCCTGCTGGACAGGTTCAGTGCAGACTAAGTCTCGAGTAGGTGATGGCTATGAAATTGCTGAACAGATGCTTCTGTTGCTTCCCATCATAGACAGCCCCCCCCACCCCCTGTGTGCTTGCTCTCGTCTCTCCTCTGCCATTCAAAATCCTAGCTGTAGACTATGTCCCCAGGCCTATAGCTTCTGGCCTTAGAGCTGTGCTAGAGCTGTACAATCTCACTTAACCATCTCTCTATAGATCAGCATTCTTGAAACCTGTGCCATGCCTGGGTTATGACTTGACTAGCCAGAGTGTGGGTGCTTCGTGAAGGTTCTGATTCTTCCTCTTCTTCCTCTTCCTCATTGACCTCTTCCTTCTGTTCTTCCTCCCTCTCCTCTTCTTTCTCAGCTTTGTAGTCCTAGCATCTCTCAACTCCCCCAGGAGGTTTAAAGGAACTCAGGAGTGAAATTGTGGAGCCATTGGCATAAATACGAAAGCTGCCATAAACAAGCCGCTCTGCTGTGAGAGTGTCAAGACAACTCCTAACCGTGAGTGAGAAGAGTTCCTTGGGGAACCAGGGGTTTCAGACGAGTGAATTTCATTCTTTGTTGGGCCAACTGGTAGGTTTCTGTGACAAAGGATCATTCCACTGATCACTGAGCTCATGCTTCTGAGATTTTCCCAAAGAGGACAAGTAATGGTGGAGGAGATCAAATGGGAATGGCCTGGAAGTTTAGGACAGGATTGGAAGAAGCCTTTTGCAAGAACAAGGACTTCCATGCTTTAATTTTTGTCTTTTATCTGCTATGTCTCCATGACCCTTACAACCCACTCCATAATGATATTTGTTTTAGCAGGTTATGTTTGGATTTATTTTAGATGTATTCATGTTTAAATTTTGGTTTCTAAATATGAAGAAGCCCTGGGATTGACCCTGTAAACATTAGGGGAGAGCTCACGCTGACACAAAAGCAATAAGAAACTCTAACTGATAGATGGGGTTTCAGTGGCTGGGACTAGAGGTCAACCAAACTTAGCAGAAGAGGAATAGGGTGTTACAGAAATTCTGCTATGAGTTGGGCAGTGATTCCTGACAATCATCTCAGTGAGATAGGATCATAAATCAAACAGAGAAGTTAGATCTCTGAACAAAAAACAGAATTCAGGAATATGGAGCTGAGATAAAAGGGGAAGGACATAGCTGAAGAATGAAGCAGTGAGTTAGTGGTTTTTAGTGAGTTACAACAAAGAATAAAGAAGAAAATAAAGTGGATAAGTCATCAATGAGGGCAGTAAGAATGTTGAAGAGAAACAAAAATTATGACTTAAAGTGTTTTTCATTCAACATGTTTTTTCTCCAAATCTTTTAGTAAAATTTGTTTCTGGCAAATTTGTAGCATATAAACTCACAACTTCTAATCTTGTCTGTGCACAGAAATACCAATGGCACATATTGATCTCAAATGGGGACCTGGAGGCCACATGTACAAATAAATATCTAAACAAATAGATAGTAAAATCATTTGTTTAACAACTATTTTAAATTTTTTGCTTAAAGCATGTCAATCACGGTGGATCTTTTTTATACACATATACACAATTCACATTAATATGCTGCTGTGGTATTACTTATACCTCAGGAATTCACATGGGAGAAGAAATAAGTATGTTAAGCTAAAGTATAAGAGGAAAATAATTTCCCTGTTTACAAGAATGTTACATTTCATTTCTCTTAATTAATCCTAAAGAAAATTGTTAATAGATTTCTTAGGTGTTTTTAATAAAGCATTCATATTTGCTAATTCATTGATTAGTTACCAGTAACTAAAGTCCTGGTCAGTCGTGCTACAAGTTGGTCAGACTGATGCTACATAGCTAAAAACTTTAGTGTTGGTAAACTAATCTCAAGCCAAGATATGAATTAAATTAGCATAGTGCAAATTTTATTAGTCTTACTATTTTATTGTAACAAATTCAAGAAGTTCACAATTATAGGGCAAAAGGAGAGATGAAAACAATATGTATTTTTTTCAATTTGCAGAAATCCTGAGGGCTAAAATATACTGGTATTTTAAAAAGTTAATTTGTGAAAGCTAACAGTTTCATGAGTTTTCCATGGGAACTTGTTCACACATCTTGAAATGCCAGACTTAGGATACAAAAAGATGGGTTTACACATAATCTGTGTGGTAGTTAATTTTCTGTGACTGCTTCTGATGTCTTTGGTTTACTGAGACAGTCTTATGTTCCTGTGAGGAAATTTCACAGATTGCATTAAGATTTATGTTCAGTTATCTTTTAAGGTAAATTAATTAATCTTTGATAACGTGAATGGATTTCATCCAATCAGCAGCAAAGGAGAAACCCTATCAGGGGTTTTAGCCTTTTGGCTGACCTTGGATTTACTATATCCCACAATTGCATGATCCAATTATTTAAAACAAACCTCTCTTTCTCTGTATCATCTATTGATTGTATTTTTCTGGAGAATTCTGACTGATAGCTCAAACCCAAGGAATATTTGGATGAAACTCTCAACTTGTTTAAATGCAATGGCAAGATGTCAAGCAAATTTAGATGTATTCAGATTCTATAGCTTTTGTCTAAATATAATGAATTTCACATGTCCATGGTCAAATCAATGACACAGAACAAGAACATAGCACATTGTGCTCATAGCTAGTTTACCAGCTTCCACCACACATTATTGTATGTCTCTCCTCTTGCCAGATGATCACAATGATTTTAAATGAAATTCCAACTTGAGCTATATTTATGACATACTCCTCCAAGGACATATGTGGGTCTGGTTTTATTTCCTGTATTTTTAGGGTCGCCTTGTGGCAAGCTCTTTTTATTACCACCCTCTGAATTCTAGATGCACTAGTCCCTTTTGATTGTTATGATATTTCAGCCTACCAAAAACTTATACAGTTATGTACCATAGAATTCTTCCTCCTACCTATTGTGTCTTGGAGATGATTATTCAGAAAGATTCCATTCATTAGGGAGCAATCACTGACCTTAGGAAGGTCAGACTCCATTCTCTTGCTCTCACAATAGATGTCTCCTTTGTACACTAATCCAAATCCAAATTTTACAGATGGTTTGTTTATTATGAATGAGGTCATGATGATGGGAATCATGACTGTTCATCTGCTTCTTATTCCCAGTAAAAGATATGTTGCCATTCAATCCAGTATAGATGAGAAAGTGAATTATAATGAAATCATTTTTCAGAATGACAGCAACTAAAGATATTAAAATCATATCTTAAACAGGTATGTGGTAGTTGGACACACACACACACACACACACACACACACACACACACACACACATTTAATGGCTACAGACTGAGCTTTGTGTCCATGTATGAAGAATTAATAGTTAAGGCAAGCCCTAAGAAATCCTGCAGTATACTTGGACAGATACCACTGTCTGGCAACTAGAATTGTCTATCTCTCACCAATGGATGTGTGCGGCCAGTTCCTTTAGCTCCTTGTGTTGGTATGAACTCTTCTTCAGGACACTGTCTAGTTGATATGGGAAGATCTAACTCATAATGTGTGAAACCAATCCCTCGGCAGATAGATAAATGGAAGGAGTTGGTTAAGTAAATTGGCATTCTTCGGTGTACTTGCACAGACACTACTGTCTGGCAAGTGAGAATGTGGCAATGGATGTGGTGTTGCCAGTCTTTTTGTCTCCTGGCATTGGTATAAACTCTCCTACCAGGCTGGATTAAGAATTGTAACCAGATAATAGTAAGCCAAAAGTTTTAAAATCCCCTTGTTTCTATAAACCTCTTGGTCTTGAAATTATAAGCAACAATGCAGAGTAATTATGATAACCCAAGTTGGGCAAAGTATATTTTAACTTGTAAATAGTTATGTAGGTAACATGGATGAAAGGAAATTGTCCTTTTGGTCTCTTTTTATGAAGTAAGGCACAGATTTAAGTTCCTAACAGACAAGATAACCTGAAGGATGTGTAGTTTTAGCTCTGGTTCGGGCTATATATTCATATAGCTGTTGCAAAGCTTTGCTTGTCAATCCATGGAGAAAAGAAGAAGCAACTTAAATCAATTGGAAAGTTGCTGATTCATAAACTGTAAGAATTTAACAGAGACAAAATACTTAAAGAAGAGAAAAAGTTTTGTAATTTTGGAATAATTTTCAGAAATAGACAAGTTAAAATACAAATTCCACAGGTAAAACTAATAAGATCTCAAATAATGTGCTTGATTACTAGTATAACTAATGATATAATATTATATTATCACAGTGATATAATAATGATATAATATTTTATATTATGTCACAGAGTGCCAGTGTTCAGTGTTCTATATCTCAGGAATAAGGAGGATTCCAATAGCCTAAGAGAATTATGAACAAGTCTATAGATTAGTAAATTCACTGTTTCCTTGAAGAGACTTCTGTTCAGGCAGTTTGGTCATTATAGCATAATTTATCTTTGACGATCTATGTCTCTGCTTTCTATAATTGCCATTCCTGAGTCCTGATTTCAACCTACTTATGACATCACTGTTTTTTCTCCCACCTTGTTTCACTTCTTGCAACAAACAAGGAAGCTAGAACAGATTCTGATGCTCCTCATATGAAACAATCTCAGAGTACCATTTCTTACATGCTTTATTGAACAGGGTTTCTCTATTTTGTAGCATGTCTTATTTTAGATATTCTTCCTTCAGATATGTTTATAAAAACATGTTTATGAAAACAAAGTCAATATTTTCTGCAAAAAAGACAGAATTTTTTTGTATTTTTTATTTATTTCTTCCACTCATACAAAGTTGATAAGTACCCCATTCCCCTCCCTTCCTCCACCCCTCTCTGTATCCCCTTACTACCTCCCCCCCTTTTTTAATTTATTTATTTTTCTACTCATAAAAATGTAATATGTACTCCTGTCCCCTCCCTCCCTCTACCCGTCCCTGGACTTCCCTGCTCCCTCCCCCCTTTTCCTCTTCCTTTCCCCCCTCTCTCTTTCTCCTAGTGCCCCCTCCCCCTATCTCTGAAGTATCCTTTAATGTGTATATCAAACTTTCCTCTGGGTCCTCCTCTCTGATGAGGTGTAAGGTGACATTTCCTAGAACTCTTTCTTGTGTTCCCCCTAAGTATAGGAACACTATTGTGACTGTTAATCCTTTGTTTCTAAGGATCCTAGTGCCTTTAGTCCATTCTAGACTTTGAGAGATCATTGCATAGATCATGGAAAGTCCTATTACAATTGCTTCAGCCCTAACTTGCGTGGAGTATCTTGCATATCTTGATTCCTCCCATCCTTGTGCTCTTACAATTTTACCACCTCCTCTTCCGCAAATTTCCCTGAGCTTCAGGATGGGGAAAGATTAGGCAGGCCTGATTCCAGGTGGTTGATATAGAGTCTCTGATGTTCTGAATTATGGTTTGTTTTTTGTTTTTTTTTTTCAGTTTTGCTGCTCCTGCAATGCCCTTGGCTCCATGCTGATGGGTATTGGATGTCACCCCTTGCAGTCCTTGATGGTGGCCTATTATCTCTGCTATAGCATGATCCCCTCTCTCCTTGTTTCTGGCAGGATCCTCCTTCCCCTTCTCTCCTGTTTATACTGTTTGCAATTACTGTAGATTTCTGTAACGGTTACTCTTAACTATTGCTGTGAGAGATCACCCAAAGTCAATCGACTTAAGGGAGAAAGGGAGGTTTATTCAGCTTACGGTTCCAGAGGGAAAGTACAGTCTCTCAAAGCAGAGGTGGCAAGGCTGGCTGGCCAAAGCTGGAGGAGGCTAAGTGACCGCAGACATCTTGGAAGCTGAGAGGTTCAGAGTACTTGCAGCAAAGGCAGACTTCTCCTGGAGGTAGGGTGGGACTAATCCACCTCAAGGTCCACCCCTTGTGACTGCCTTCTTCCAGGGAGGCTCCACCTCTCAAGGTACCATGACCTTGCCAAACACATGAGACATGGGGGTCATATTTCAAACCATAACACTCCACCCCTGGCCCCCACAGGCTCATTGCCATCTCATTATGCAAACCATACTCAGTCCAACTTTAAAAAGTCTTCATAGACTACATCAGTAGTCCCAACACAGTCCAAAAGTCCAAAGTCCGAAACTTCCTGTAAAATCAAAACACAAGTTACATACTTCCAACATACAATGGCATTGAATAAACATTCCCATTCCAAAAGGAAGGAATGGGGGCATATCTAGGAAAGATCGGTGCATAACAAGACTGAAAACCAGCAGGACAATCTCCAAATCTTGTAGCTTCAAGTCCAACAGGTGAGCCTCTCATTGAAATCATCTCAGTTCCAAAGGGCTTTGGTTCCACCCCTCCAATGCAGCTGCCCATAGGATATGTTGGTCACTTGAACTGACTCCTCCCAGGGTATACAGCTCTCCTTGGCAGGTGTCCCACGTTGTGTCTGGAATCTCTAACATCTTTACTTCTCAATGGCAAACCAGGCTTTAACTCCACAGCACAAACTGCCCTTCTTGGGCCTCTAAACTGCAGGCTTCTTGCCTCATGATGCCTGGATTCTGCCAATGTTTGAAATCTTGGAGGAGGACTCTATGATCTCCTCCCTCTTGCATCACTGATGCCTCTAAAACCAGAACTACATGGACGACTTTGCCAAGACTGGCCCCCTTGAATCACAGCTGATTCTGCTTCTCTATGTTGACCATCTCTTTCACTCCTGGGCAGTTGCTTGGTAAGAGAAACCAATTCTTGCTTTGGAACTCCACCCTTTAGCTCCAGTCTTCTGAAAGGATTTGCATTCTTATGAGTGGGAGCCTTCTCTGAGGATCTTGCCCTCACGCCAGGGCCTCTCCTATTATTCAAATTAAGAGCAGGCTTTGATTTACAAATGGAGCTAATCTCTTCAACAGCTATTTTGTTCTCTGTTTCTTCCTGGTTCAACTCTTTAAGTTTCCCATTGTATTTTTCATCATTGGATCTTACAGTTTTTGCTTCTTCCTGCCTGATTCTTTGCTCTTTTTCATAACTCTGAAGACAACTAAAAAGTAGCCATATCACATTGTCAAGACTACATTGCTTTGCAATTTCCTCCACCAAGCACTCCAGCTTAATTTCAGGCAAACTTTCAGAACGAGGGCAAAACTTCACTAAACTCTCGGCCAACACATGGCTCCATGTGTCACTCGTCCAATTGCAAATACAGTCTCTGTTCCCCTCTGGACCATCACAAGCTGGGCTTCCACTGTCTGCATCTCTCACAGCATTGCTCTCCTCTGAGCTCTCACAAGAAAGGTCCCTTTGGCCCAACTGCCAAGACGCAAAGACTTTCCCAGCACAAAGTCCCAAAGTTTTCCGTATTTCTCCCAATAAACAGTTCCAAAAGCACACTAGTCACATCACAGCATTGGCCATGGTTCTGGGTACCAACTTTTCTCAGCTTCACAAACAACTTTACTTTGTGGTACCAGCTGTTCTTAATCTCACAGCAATACCCCACTATCTGGTTCCAATTTTTGTAATGGTGACTCTTAACTATTGCTGTGAGAGAGCACCCAAAGTCAATCAACTTAAGGGAGAAAGGGAGGTTTATTCAGCTTAAGGTTCCAGAGGGAAAGTACAGTCTCTCAGAGCAGAGGTGGCATGGCTGGCTGGCCAAAGCTGGAGGAGGCTAAGTCACTGCAGACATCTTGGAAGCTGAGAGCTGCAGACTGCTTGCAGCAAAGGCAGACTTCTCCTGGAGGTAGGGTGGGACTAATCCACCTCAAGGCCCAGCCCTTTTGACTGCCTTTCTCCTGCAAGGCTCCATCTCTCAAGGTGCCATGGCCTTGCCAAACACATGAGACTGTGAGGGTCACATTTCAAACCATAACAGTATTACAGAGATTTATCTTTGAGTGTGAATAGACAGAATTCTTATGCTTCTTATAAAATTATTTGTACATGTGATGTCTTTCCTGTCAGTAATAGTCATCTATTGAACTTGCATCCAATTGAAATCACAAACTTCATCCATGATTTGCTGTGAAACATGTTCTTTGTGTCAATGGAATCAACTCTTGGATATATGATTATTTTTGTGATATTTAATAAATACAAAAATGGCAAGTCATCATTATGGGAATAATATTAAATGTTATCCATTATGGGAAATAAGTCCTATAAGGAATTCAAACAAGGACTTGTGTGATATCTGAAAAGATAAAGTCCTGGTAACCTGAGTTTAATCCCTAAAGTACCACATAAAGAAAAGGGCTGATCTCTGATCTCTGTGTGCCATAGAATGCATAATACACTTCTGTTTCTATCAAATAAATAGATAAAGTTAAGAAAAATGAGTAGATACGTGGCTCATGCAAAAGAAAATTAAAGCTTTATAAGCTTCTTTCCTTAAAGACCAACTTGTAGGTTAAAACAATGGATTGGACACTTCAATAATAAAGTATGATACTTGAATGGCTTAACTTTAGGATAATGAAGTCTAAATCTGCCATTTCTCTATTATTTTGCAGAGGTGAACCACAAAGGTTATAAAGAGAAATATCAAAGGTTCGGAGTCTAAACGTTAAGTGAAGAGATACAGTGCTGTAGTCCTAAGGAAAATTGTGATATTGAGGGAGAGTCGCTGGAGGCAAGACATGTGATTCATTTGCCCTTCTACATGTGAGAAGCACTGTCTCTCCAGGGCTCTGCCTTATAGGACACTGACTGGAATGCACTGTTTCAATTGGTTGTCTTTGGGAAATCTTTTTGAGGAAACTACCTCTGGGATTCAAGTTTGTCCTTACTCTTACTTGAAAACTTCACCAACTTGTGAAGACTAGGGAGATGATTTATCAGCCAATGGTAAGTGAAAACTGTCATTTCCTTGACCCTGGTGTTCAATTTTTCTCTTTAGTTTAAAAAAGGGTCCACAGTGACTTCTATGAGCCCTGCTCTCAATGTGACATCACTGATGGATGTCTCTAATGATAACGATTGCCTGTTTAGTCACATGGCTCATTGCTCCATCAGACTCCTTATCCAAACTGTAGGAAGACATACAGTTGCAGGATTTTCCTGGGCTTCCAGGCCCATGCTTACTGTTAACTCTGCAGCCTTCATGATAGATTTCAGGACTGCAATGGTGCTCGCAGACATGTACAGGGTATTGGGTATCAGTATCTTTAGAATCCCAGTTTCTCATGTGACAAGTAAAGGTGATACATAGCTAATACTAGGCGCCCATGTTAAAGCATGACTTGCAGTTGAAATATAGTAGCTTTTCCTTCAGCAACAACAACTGACATTACTTCTAAGCCAGGATCACCCTGCATGACTTATGTCATGTGACCATCTTAAACTTTTCATTTAGTCATTTAAAATAAAATTTCACCAATAGTAGCTCATTGTTTCAAGATAGCATATAGCTCATTTTATCTTAAATTATTTTCTATTCCTTGACACTATCATATATATTTACATGAATTTAACTCAGTTTCACCCCATATTATTAAATTCCATTCCTTTCCTTTCTTCCACCAAGAGTTGTCTTCTTCCCAACAAGTCTCCCTCCTACTTTTATGTCATGTGTGTGTGTCCCACAGAGTTTGATAAAAGTTGCCTGCATTAGCATGTGATTGGGTATTTCCTGAAACATGGGTGACATATTAGTGATTATATCACTGATATAAGTGGTTCCCATTACCAAAGCCAGCATTAACCAGCACTAGTCTTTCAGAGAGGAGTGGGGCCTCATGAGTTCATCCTTCCTTCATCAAGATATTATATCTCTAAATTTCTATTTAAATTTGTGCAATTTATCAATAACACCAAGATTTGTGCATATGAGAATTTAAAATTAGTAAATTAACTGTACTTTGACCCATCTATGATAATATACTCATTGAAGCCGACATAATAGCTAGAGACCACATCTTCCTTTTAGGTCCACAGCTACTATAAGGCCACATTCCATGTGTAACATCCCCAAAGTTGAAATTGTCTACAATGTACTGTCTTGAAATTCACATTTCCACATTATTTCTCCAATAATGATAAAATACTTTAAAAAACCCTGTTGGGATTTAATGAAAAGATTATTTTTTTTTGAGTGGGATACCTCCCTATAAATTGTTGGACAGGTAGGTACCAGAGTTCCTCAGACATTATAGGCTATTGCCATAGATCATGGTTGCCTATCAGAAACAGGTGTTAAGACTCTAACGTAAAATATAGCACACACTTTGGTTATAGGGTATACAGAAATCAAGCTGTATTTTTGCTACGAAAATTACTACTTGACTTTTATCAAGAGTGGTTATGCCTAGTATGGACCTTGTATGCAATACTGACCTGTCAGGCAAGATGTTCCAAGACATCGATGGTGTCATAATGAGTCACAGGTGTCAACTTAACAGCTGAGGGTTTGAGCTCATTTGTAGAGAATTAGTGGTTGAGTTAAACCCAGAGCAAACCTGCAGGATTGTCTATCTGATGGGGAACGGTAACCCCAGGTGGGTGGGATTAGACCTTGGAGTAGAATACAGAGAGCTGGTTGAGAGAGTCAGCATCTTGTATACATTTGGCCAGACGTGCTGACCCAGCAAGAAAGGATTGTCCCTCTCAGCCATTATGTGGTGATGGTATGGCCAGTTCCCTTTGTCCTGGTGTTGGTGAAGCTCTCCTGCGAGCTGGACTATGAACTGTAACCAGACCATCATAAGAATATAAACCCCTTGTTCCCTTAAGACATTTGATAGTCATTTATCAGCAACTATGCAAGTGAACTGCAACAGATTGCATCCCTGCTGTGGGAGTAACCCATAGTATTCAGGGGAGGGGGAATTCAGTTCTGTAAGCCAGGCAAAATTCCATGGCTGGGGAGGTCAGAGACCCTATGGTGAAACCTACTACTGTTGTTTCACTTAACGGATGGATTTTCAAACTGCCCCCCAATCTTTATGTTTATATACACAGATTAGTGTTGCTCTCTACTTTGATAAGTGAAGTTACATTTTTTGTGTTGGGCATACATTAATAGTAGACTCAAAACTTGCACAAGTACCAGGAATAAATGACCATTAAGTGCTTAGCTCTATGAAGGGCATTTTTATCACTCCCTTCCCCTCCAAGGCTCAGATTCTATTGTGGAAAATTGGTTAAAAAGAATGTAAGGGCCAAAGGATGGGTAAGAGTACTGTAAATGTTGTTTTTTTGGACAGTGGCATGGCAGTTGCACTAATGAATTCACAAGAGCTCTGGTTGTGTTCACAAGATGTGCATAAGATTTGGGGCACAGTGTGTGACTAAAGAGTTGAAAACAATTGTTGCAGAAAACTGATGACCTGAATTTGATCCCTGGAACCCAAAGATAAAAAGCCACATGTGATGCCACTTAACCGCAAACTCCAGTATTCCTATGGCAAGATGAAAGGCAGTTACAGAAGAGTTGACTGGGAACTCTCAGGACAATTAGCCTGATGTATGTTGTGCAGCAACACAATAAGAGAGACTGCTTCTACAAGGTAGAAGTCAAAATAGTAAAAATTTTTCTAACACCTCTACACTCATATTGTGGTGTTACACATCACACACACACATACATACATGTACACATGCATGCACACATGCATACACACATACACACAGGCATGTGCACATGTACACATTATTAAAAATAAGATTTTGAAAACAGTTGAACACTGGGCCTGTTAATAATGTTAATCTAATGTTAATCCTGGATCAAAGATGTGTTAAAAAATCTGAGTGCAAGGAGTGGGATACCTCCTTAAGAATCTGCTCTTCAGGAAAGTCTCACAAGTCCCTTCATCCAACATAAGCCTACACCGTTCCTTTTGGTTTCTTACCAGAACTAGCTAATAAAACCCTGTTTCTTAAGATACTACATATCCATTTCACAAGCTATAGAAAGTAGAACAATCAAGAAGCTGAGCTGGTGGCCTCCCTGCTGGCTAGCTTTCAGAGTCCTGGAGGATGTTGTGCTGGATGCTGATTGAGTAAAGCTCTCTGGGGTTTTATCCATCTGTAAGTCCCAAGAACTATAATACCAACCTCCCACACAAGACTTGCTCCCTGTTGCAGTAGAGGTATGTTTGGTAATCAAACACTTCTGATTGGGTTTGGGGTCCATTCTACAAGAAGCACTTCTACCTGGTATACCAGTTAGATGTAGGTGTCAAATCGTCATTACAAAACTGAGCATTTTGGCATTAATTATGAAGAATTATTTCATCAATGGAGAAACTAATCAACTCATTGTTTCCCTAA
The DNA here is from genome assembly GCA_023101885.1 of Typhlomys cinereus. NCBI lineage: Eukaryota > Metazoa > Chordata > Mammalia > Rodentia > Platacanthomyidae > Typhlomys > Typhlomys cinereus. The sequence continues at coordinate 4,188,252 of JALPQD010000098.1, read as the reverse complement.
GCTGTTTGGGTAGTGTATTAATTCAGAAATAGAAAAATGAAATTAACACCAATGGTATTATAATCTGTAGGAGGAACGGAGCAGGCAGGCCTGTGTTAAAGTCTTTGATCAACCATTACTTACAATGTCTCCACCTGGGGAGCATGCCACTCAGGGATGATCTATATGGGCCACATGCATGAATGCAACTTCCCCAAGCTACACCTGCTGCCCTGCCTGGTGCTGACATCAAACCGCCTGGCTGAGAAGACCAATCCGGACAGAACAACTCAGCAATAGCTTACTCTGGGACTTATGGGATGTTGGGTGGGGGTATATAAGCAGTCTGATATTTACAATAAATGAGCCTGCAAGCCTGAGAGCCTGCTTTGCCTGACTTCTGGGGTCTGTGCCATTGACTCCGCACCACTTATCCCTGCCCCCAAGGGTCTCCGTGAGCCCCCGAGACTGCTACATCTGGTGCCTCAACATGAGGCTTCCACGGCGGTCCTTTCCTCCTGGCAGCACCAGTGTTGAGTACTGTGCCCCTTTTGGCAGCTTTTCAGTAAGCTGGCCCCTTTGTATTTAATGTCCTTTACCTTCATGAGAGGTGAGTGTGAAGGTCTCTTTCCCTTTCTCTTTGTCTGTCCATGGATAGGGAGGTACATTTTGGTTCTGGTTCGCCCGGTGTCTCCACATAAATGGACAACCTCTCCTTATTGTAAGGAGCCCCAAATACATGCCTCATTTCCCCCTGTTAACCTGACTATCATTTTGCTGCTGCCTACTATGGGCATTAGGGCCGAAATCCCTCACTCCTTGGATGGAGAAGGAGAGGATGAATCTATGGCAGTACCTCATAAACCCACACACTTGGATCAGGCAGAAAAGCCCCCAATCCCTGTGAGTGGTCCCCCTTCCCCCCACCCCACCATAACCTTGCTGAGAACCTGCTGTTACTAAAACTGGGTCCGGCCCTTCAGCCCCGATGGTGCCATCTCCACTATTGGTGCTCCAAGCCCCTATGCTACAGATGTGCCCACAGTTTTCCAAATTTTTTGTGGAGAGAGCTTTCCTTGTTAATGTAGGACCCAATGCGGCCAACCAGCCTTGGGTACCTACCCCACTTGCTGATCTTAGACTGATTTGTAAGGTGGTCAGTGAATTAGGCACTGACTCCCCTTATTTTGAACAGGTTCTGCACCAGTGGGCCATGCAGATCCAAACTCATTATGATTGGTATCATCTCCTTAAGGCAGTCTTAGAGCTGGCTGTTTTCCTGAATTGGCTCTCTGCATATGATGATCAGGAAGAAGCACAAGCCTGCCTCAACCTTCAGTATGGTCTTAACATCACATTGGATATGCTCACAGGTCGAAGGGAATATATCGATCCTGTATCCCAGTCCACCACAGGTTTGGCTGCAGGTGTCTGACCTGGCCTTCAAGGCCCTAAAGGCTTGCATCCCAAGAGACTTTTGTAACTTCATCCAGCAATCGGGGCAATCCTTTATGGACTTCCTTGCTAGAGTAACAGAAGCTGTAGAGCATACGGTGGATCCAGGTCCTGTTAGAGATATGTTAATCAAACAATTAGCTTGGGAGGGCCTCAATGCCCCTACCCATAATGCAGTGGCTGCTGTCTGAAATGATGATATCCACAAGTGGGTGATAACAACTAGGGATCTGGATCCAGGGACTAGCCCCATAATGGTCCTTACCACCTCCATTGATGCTCTCTTGTCAGACAGGCAGTGACCTCCTGACTGCCCATCACAGACTAGCCCATTAAACCACACTTCCTGGGGCTGTGGTAAGACAGGTCACCTCTGAAGGGACTGCCCTAATGCCCGTCTCCGGACCTGCTGCCCAAAATGTAACAAGGGATTCCATTGGGCTTGCAACTGCCGCTCACAGCCTTCTAATGTCCAGCAGAATGCTGAGGCTAATTTAAACTCCCAGCAATGCACCCCTCAGCCCCGTCAATAAGAGGGGACAGATGCCATCCTAAGGTATTCTGGACAGTGCCTGTTTTTCCACATTCTCCTATGATGACCGTATACCTTGATGGTATTCTGTTTAAGGGGTTAGTGGACACAGGGGCTGATGTCACCATCCTTACTGAGATTGAAGCATACAGTTTTCCCCATTGGAAATTCAAACCAGGCCCCTCCATTAGTGGGGTAGGAGGACATAATTGACTCGGGCTACAATTCATCCCATTCACTGGAAGGACCTAGAATGGTAATCAAGGCTCCTTCTCCCTGATTGTTGCTGATATCCCTTGCAACCTCTGGGGGAGGAACATTCTAGAAGATATGGGTGTAGTTCTTACCATGGACTGCCGAGTCTCCTTTGATGATAAGGTTGGCCTTTCAGGCCATCCATCCTCAAATCACCCTCAATTCTAGAGGCCACTGCCCATCATGAGCCATCATCTAAATGGGTACCTGACCTCATACCCTTGACTTGGTTCTCGAATGAAGACATCTGGGTGGAGCAGTGGCCAATAACTGAACGCAAATTGGCTGCCCTTAAGGAATTAATAGAGGAACAATTTGAATTAGGACATTTAGAACCCTCAACCAGTAGGCACAATACTCCCATATTTGTTATCAAGAAAAGGTCAGGCCATATAGGCTCCTACAGGACCTGAGAGCAATCAATGATGGGGACTACTCAGGCTAGCTTGCCACATCTCAGTGCTATACCGTCCTCCTACCATATAGTAATTCTAGATATCAAAGATTGCTTCTTCCAAATTCCCTTGGCACCCCAGGATAGGGATTGCTTTGTGTGTACAGTTTGGGAGCCTACAATTTGGCTTCTTTATAGTCTCATGAAAAATTAGTCATGTCTTTGTCATCCCCTATAACCCGCAGTGACAAGCCATTGTGGAAAGATCCAACAGAACCTTAAAGGGTCCGGAATCCAAATGTGACCCACACTTGACTCTGACAGAGGCCCTGTTTCACCTTAACTTCCTCACTTTTGATGTTCAGGACTAAGTCCTGCATATAAACACTGGGATTTTCTGCCTCACAATACCCCCCTGACTCTTGTCCAGTGAAGGGACCCCATCACACTGCTATGGTAGGGACCCCCCATTACTAATCCGGGGTTGAGGATATGCTTGTGTCTTCCCTCAGGATTCCACTTCACCAATGTGGGTGCCAGCTCAAGATGTAATATAGGCAACAGAGATTGTGAAGCTTTCGCAGGAAACCAAATTCATAAAATGAGTAAATCTGTGACCACTTCAATTTTTTTCATTTCTGTTGCATGCTGGTATAAAAAATTTTGACATTCCATTTTTAAATATATGTATGCATACTTAAAAATAAGAACAAAAAATTTTGGTAACACCTAAGGCCTTAACTACTTATGTTTTATATCGATCACAATTGTTTTTCTAATAGATTGTAAGTTTTCTTTCATTGTTTTCTCACTTGATTTTAATGGATTATAACTTATGCTATCATAGGAGGAACTGTTCTTTTATTAATTATATTGTTTAAGTGTTTCCTTCAGCACATCTCTCAGCAGCTCTCCATCAATAAGACCATGCTAAAGGCACTTATGGCCCTTGAATATCCAAGCCATGGAGCCCCTGGGGACATGGTTGAGCTTGGATTGCAGAGATTTGTGAGGCCTTGGTCTAGTCTACTATCCACATATCCTGACATCCCTTCCAGAGGAGAGGTCCTTCAAGGGCCGGTAGCCAATGACAGGTAAGATCCTGTGAAACAGACAACCTAAGGCAGGCACAGTCTGTAATGCTGGACGCCCTCTGAGGCAGATCAACAAGGTCAGAGCAAAGAACTCTGGCTCCTGCTGGCTGTCAGCTTATCCCTGCCCCCAAGGGTCTCCGTGGGCCCCCGAGACTGCTACATAAGTCCAGTCAATGATCCAAGGTTTGAGGAGAACCTGTGGGTGAACATACTAGAATTGTATGCATAAATCCACCCAAAACCATTTTCTCAATATTTATGTTATACTATAGACAAATGTCACTCTTAGTTCTTAATCATAAAGGTTCTCTTTGCAACCACCAGTGGTGAATTCAGAGACTCAAGAGTGCTCAAGTTTCTGAAAATAAGTAACTGTGGAATGTTCATCCCTGGGGTAAGACATTTTTACCAGCACTTTAAAACTCAGAGAACATTGAGGAAGTGGGGGGAGCAGAAAGAAGTTAGAGCCAGAAGATAAGGAGAAGAACTATGAAATGCTACCTAGCCATCATAATCAGACTTTCACAACAGTCAGCTACTGTCTTCCCTGAACTGCACAAGAATGGGTCTGAAAACTGTCAGTTACGGATTGAGGAGGGACTTAAAGGATCATGTCCCTATTGAACTAATGGGTTCTAACTAATGGATTCATTTGTGACATGTGAGCCTAATGGGCACCACTAGATAGTTCCAAACCCATAGCAACTCAGTTGGCTATGATTAAACTCAGTAGGTCACAAAATAAAGCAGAGATACCAAAATTGGTAAAAATATTTACACAGAACAGTGAGTATTGACAATGGCAGAGATGAGATATGAGAGGTGGAGATATGGGGCAGAGTAATCAGAATAATGCACATGTATAAAATTTTCCAAGGGCAAACAGAAAAAAATTAAAAAAAATAAAAAGACCTGTCTAGTATTGTGCCTGTTAATATTCAATCACAGTTTAGTAAAGGCATCAGAGGGCCTTAACCACTGTTTCCTTATGGATATCCACAATTAATAGTTGCTTGGGAAGAGAGAGTCATATTCCTTAGTGATGTAGTCCTTGGTATGTTGTCCACACTCTATTATATAACCCTCCACCATGCAAACAACCCTAATAAACTCAGTGACTCTCCCAAAATATAAAAAAGAATAGGATGGGTCATTTTGGGAAGAAGATTTTTTTTTATGGTAGTAGGAGAGAGATAAAAAGAGGTAATGGGGTGAATGTGATAAAAATATATTATACACATGTATGGTATTGTCACAGAATAAATTTAAAAATAAAAAAATGAACAATAGAATTCTCTAGCTTAATTGGATTCAGGGTACTATCAGTGCCTAGTAGAACTTTCTCTTTCAGTTTATATATTTATTTATTTTAATTTTTGTTTGGGAGATATGAGAGAGAGAGAGAGGCTGAAACAATGCTCAGGTCATGGGGTTTGTGAGCAGATAGTACCTTGCTTGTCTGCAATATGAATCTGCTGTATTTTGGTTCCCTTAGCTACTTAATAGAACGCCTTCACATGGTGGTCCTCAACTAATAGAAGATATATACACAACAAGAAGCATACACACAAACTATTATAGCCCATGGATATCAGGTAAAAAAACCAGCACTTTCAGTTGCTAGAATTCCCTTTGATTCTCTTCTGGTCTTGAGCTCACTTATGAACTAAATAGCAAGAAGTATGTGACATTCAGCTATGTAACAAAATCTATAATTATTCCTGACCTTGAAGGTCAGAGGATGCATTACTTTATTTGATAACTATATTCTGTCAAATGTATATATTTGCTTCAAACTCAGTGAACTTACTTAAAAATAATGACCACAGAAATATATTTTCATCAATGATCATAGTTTTTTTCATTTTTTAATGTGTTGACAGTTTTCCTTAAGAAGACAATATGGGGTGAAAATGACATGAATTCATTACCTTCATGTATATGTTTTTCTCTTCATTTCTCCTCTCTCTTTTCATTTTGTCCAAAACATTTTATTATAGATTTCAAATATATACAAAAGTAGAACAATGAGTCCATTCCGTTAACCTCTTTTGGAAGTCAATCCCAGACATTCTAATACTTAATCAGTAAATACATGAGAATTTAGAGAAATTCTCAAGCAAATATAAATTATGACAGCAAGCATTTTCCCAACAATTTCTTAGTACCATCAAATATCCAATAATGTTCAAATTTTAAATTTCTTAAATTGCCCTAATTTGTTCATCTATATATTTATTTAAATTTAAAGAACATTGAAAATTTTAGAACCAAGCTCTGGGTTTACTGATCACATCTCTGTGGAGGCTTCCAAGGAGTCTTATTTTCTGTGAATTGGCAGTTTGACCCAAAGCCTTCACCACATTGAGAATCAATACAATCAGCATGACCATGCAGGCAATGTTGTCTTCTTCCATTAGGAGGCATGTAGCACTTGGTTATCTCAGCCATTGATAGGACTGTTTAGATCAGTCTGAATCCACGAAGATATTTGGCTTCTATCATCCCTCTTTCTTTATTAGCCAAAGCAATTCTGTAAGAAGAATCATCTTTACCTTGATGTGGTTATTACAGAGAGCAATTCAATGAGGATGTAAGTTCGACCGCTTGGCTCTTCCATGTTTTTTCACTAATTTCTGATAGTAAGCTGTGTTGTAAGCACAGTGAACCACTGGGGCTTTGAAACATTTTTTTTTTTATTGTATGTGAGTTAGCATTTGAGACATTTCTATTCTATTTCAACCCATTGAGTTTTTTTCTAATTTATACTAAAGTTTCCTTATTTTTGAAAGTGGGAACCTTTTCAAATTGGCTCCAAAGTTGTTCTGATTGCAAGTGAATAATCTTTGACAGAATTCATAGGTCTATCAAGCTTTTCCAGGCCCATATGCAAATGAGCCAGCCAATTCTCCAGGAAGTTGCATTCCACTCTGTGTGAAATGGTGCAGACCTTACAGAGTCTACAGTCTGTGCAATAAGAATGTACATTGATCTCACTTGGATGCTGTTTCTGTGACTTACAGTGAAGAGAGCTTGGCACTATTATGATAATTCTGAATTTCATACTGAAGAATATGGAGTTTCTATTGTCTTTATAGTGTGTGTGTGTGTGTGTGTGTGTGTGTGTGTGTGTGTTCACTTATTTAATTTTCTTTTTTTTGAATGATGAATTGATAAGTTTAATATTGTTAATGTTCCTTAAGGGAAATACTAGTATAGTTTCAAACTCAAATCTTTTAAAGATGTATTCAACCTTCTTTTCTTATTCCCCTTTCTCTGCTTTATTCTACATTACAGTTTAAAAAGAATGATATTTCATGGTCCTGTTCATCTGTTTTTAATCTTTCTTGACTACTTTTTCACAAAGGTTACATTTTGTACTAATATTTACTTTAGACTAAACATTTCTGTGATGTTGCAAGCTCTTTTTTCCCATTTAGATATCTTCTCTTAGTTTCCTACTATTAGTAACTTTGGAATGAACTACAAACCTTTCTTCCTGTTCTCTTTTTCTCCCAGCTTCTGATCTGAAACAATATTCTTTCATCCTAGATAAAAGCTACAAGGCAATCAATAAAGCTATTCTTTCATATTTTCTCCCTTTCATCTTTCTTTTGTTTGATTGTTACATTTTACCTACATTATTGGACCCAAAGCTGTGAGGTATCAACTCTTGCAACTGTCTTGTCACCTTAATTCTGCAAGTAAACAAGGGATTCATACTCACCTCTATTCTTCACCTTCATGAAAGTTTGCCTGATTTATGTTTTCCAGTTTAAAAAGATACAAAGTCTTATTACATTACAAAATAATGGCTGTCAGTAGTTGGAATATATCGTTACATTATCTTTTGTTGTGAAGCATTGCTGTCAAAATGTAATGAAAATCTGATTTTTGAAGTCTAATACATAACTCGATATTTCTGTCTTAGATGTCCAAAACTATATTTTCTCTTTTATTGAAATAATCTATGTATTTATTAGAATGAGTATAGGTATTCATTATGAATTCTTATCTCTTTCCCTTTTCATTTCTTTTTGGTGTCTTCAGGAACCTCTCACTTTAATACTCTCACTTTAATAAAGTTTAACAGGTTTCCTAAGACATGGATTAGATTAGGACACTTTGATGTATTTTTCCAGGTATATGGAAGAACTTTTCAGAATTATCACTAAGTGCTTAACTTGTTTATTTGTTTATTATTTATTTATTTATTCATTCCTTCATTCATTTGTGTGTATGTAGATACGGAGTGTGTATACATTTGTGTACTCATATATGCCTGTGGAGGCCCAAGGGTGACATTAGGAATCATCTTGAATTGTTATTTCATCTTATTATTTTGCTCTCGGGTTTCCCAGCCTCTGCCTTCCAGGACCAGAATTACAGGTCCGCTGCCATTTCTACCTAGCATTTTTATTTTTATTTTTATTTTTGCATGTGTATCTCTGTGTATGTGTTTGTCTGTGTGTGTATGTGTATATCAGTGGGTGCATGTGTGCCTGTGAAGACCCAGGGATGACTTCTGGAATCATCTTGATTGAACTACCTTCTTTGTCTTGTTCTGGAGTTTCTCAGTTTCCACCTTCTAGGACTGGAAGTACCTTATCCACTTGGTATTTTCACATGGGATCTGGGATCTGAACTCAGGACCTTCTGCTTGCAAAGCAGAGGCTTAACCCTTGAGCCATCTCTCCAGTTCCTCTGCCCAGTATTTTTACATTGGATCTGGGGACTCAAATTAAGGCCTTTTCACTGAGGAAAAGGCTTTACCCCTGAGTTACCTTCCCGGCCTACTTTTCCCCCCAATTTTTATTTACTCTTGTATTCTCAATAATATGGCTAAACCTTCTGAAATATTTTGCTCTTGCTCTGGGTGCATGTGTGTGAACATGTATATGCCAATGTGTTTGGACATGTGCACACCAGAAGTCAGCATCAAGTGTCTTCCTCTATTATTCTCTGTTTTATTTTTTGAGATAGGCTCTTTTTAAAGCTGGTCCTCACTGGTCGACTGCATCTAGCATCTTTCTCTGTCGGCCTACCAGTGGTGAGAATATTGGCTGCATCCCCATGTCTGACCTTCAATGTGGGTGCTTCGGATCTTAGCCCAGGTTCTTAGTTTATGCAGCAAACACTTCACTCACTGAGCTGTCTCCCAAGACTTGTTTTATAGCTGTTCTATTTTTTACTGTTTTACTTTTGTTTGTCTCATTCTGCAGTAGCTTCTCCATGGGTATTAGCTTTCTTTAAATTATTTTTAAATACTATTCCAGATTTTTTTTTCTGGTCTGTAAGCATGCCTTTCAGGAACATATTTTTATTGCTTGTAGGAAATTATTTTTTCTTTTATTTTCTTGCATAATTGTAGTGAGTTTATTATATTTCCACACCTTAAAATAATCTCATTAACCTTTTCCCTTCCCCACAGCCCTTTTTTCTCCCTTCCAGTCTTTCTCCTAATTTTGTGTTTTGGAAAAGTGACCCACTGAATTTCACCTGGGTTGCCTTCGATGGCATATGCCTTAGCACTTGGTGGATGATGTAGACTGATGACGGTTAATCCTAATTGGGGGAGAATACTTTCCTTAAAAGAAGTTATTTATTTTGTTACTTTATTTTTGTAATAATGTAACAAAATTTGACTTCAAAAATTACTGTTGTTCATTTTGATTCTTTGTTATTTTGTTGTGGACTTTTGAAATGGCATCTTGTTTTATAGTCCATGCGGGCTTGGAACTCATTATGCTGCTGGTCTCAAGCTCTGGGTCCTCATGAGTGCTGGGATTACAGGCGAGATCCATCATACCAGGCTGTTTTGATCACTGTAAAAGATTGAAATTAGTCTCCAAACTTTTAGGTAGAAGGGAAGGATTGGGACTTACAAGTTTCACCTTTCGCTATATTTATTTTATGTTCAAATATACAGTCTTCTGTCCTCAAATATCTGTTCTCTCTGTTTCCTCTCCAAATACTTTAGCATGAGTAATCTTTGATAACACATCTGACATGTTTTTATTGTGTTTGGGAAGTTATTCTTCTCATTCCCCCCTTTTTTGTGATAATAATATTATTGCCAAGTTCTTCTGTTTATGTTTCACCTGGGTTTTCTCTGTATTAGTCAAATAGGTCTCTATTCTCAGGTGCTTTTTTCAGTGTTTTATTTTAAAGGACTGATTTGCTTTGTAAGTTCAAAAAACCTTGTGGAAGAGATGCACTTGGTGCTAGTCCAATGAGCAACACTGGTACCTGTGCATGGTTGATTTGGAGATCTGCCTGCAGGGGGCTTCTTCCTGCTCCTCTCTCTTCTTATAGAAATGGATGTGGACATTACACCTCTAGTTCTTTGTTATCTTCTCTTGTTAATTTTCAGAAACATCTTGAACATAGTTTTAGGTAAACTTTTTCCATGAATTCTAGGTTTTATAACCTCAGTCACTCCACTTATTTTAATAAGGATTGCTGAGATTTACAGTAAGTTAGCTTTTTACCAATCTATGATGTTATCACAACAAAAAATACAAAAATAACCAGCCTTAGAATGCATTTTGGTCTGATTACACTCTTATAGCTCCCTGCATGCAGGCCTAATGTTAAAACACTTACTTTATAGAATGTTCACAATGAAGTCAAACTTTGTCTGCAAAATGTTCCTTCCATGACTTACGTACCAACATGACTTTCATCTTTATACAAAGACTATGAATTAAAGAAATAACTATGCTATCATTAAATAAGTGGCTTAGAATAAGACCTTGTTATATACCAATCTATTAATAGCTCAGAAGTTTTTGTTGTATTCCACATGTGTGTTATCTATCAATCTATTGATAGTTCAGAAATTTTTATTGTATTCCACATTTGTATCCAAATCATAACATGTTCATGCAGTGAATATATTTATAATTTGTAATTAACATTTAAAATTCAAAATTAACGTTTATGTTTGAAAAATTAAAGAGCATGGAAAATTGCGATACTGTATAAAAGGAGAAATCAATGACATTAGCTGCTGGAGGTGGACATAAAGAATGATGGCATGCCTATAAGGCAGACATGAGTAGATCTCAACTTTATCTTGGCTTTAATCACTACAAACACGTTTTAATAATGAGAAAAACTTAAATTTTTCAAATAAGATTGCCACATTATGAAATTTATATATAACTCTGTCCAGAAGAGCAGAAAGAAAGGTACTTACTGTCTCCACCTTAAAAGAGATGAGAAGAGATATTATAGTCAAATGTCTGCATTTAGTGAGAAGCTGAAGATATATGGAAAGTCAAACAGTAACATGAGGGAAGACAAGAAAAATATATGTGAGATGAAGATCATAAATGTTATTAAGATTCTACAGTTTCCCTTAAGAAGAGTATGTTTTAGCCTATGCTAAAACAAATGAGTCAATATATTGGAAACTTGTACTTCACTAGATAGCAAGATCTTTATAATATTTATTTGACACCATGAAAAGTGAGGATGACAGAGATGGATAATAAAACATAGATACAAACCATTCTCAGGAGGAGAAATTCTTGAGCAAATTGGACAATGAGGAGAACTTCTAAACCAGGAATGTTCTCTGGGTATAAGCAAAGGCAGAGTCAATCAAAGCTAAGCTGACTGGCACATGTAATTCTTTGTCACAGGAATTTCTCCAGCCCACTTCTCCTTGATTCACACCATACTGAACTTCTACTATGTATTTCACCAAATGATCTTAAACAATTTTGATTAAATGATACTAAGGTTATTAATAATATAGAAAGTGTACAGTGTGTTTTAAATTCTGAATAGTTCCTACTTTTTCTTTTTTACAATACATTTGTATTCAACAATATGATCTATTTTTAAATAATCTTATAATTGTGTATACAGAGTTATGTATAAACTTCATAATGTGGCAATCTTATTTTATTTTATTTTATTTTATTTATTTTTTTTTAATTTTTTTTATTATTATTAATTCAACTGTGTGCATATGCGTGTGTATGTGCGCGCACGCGCGTGTGTGTGTGTGTGTGTGTGTGTGTGTATGTGTGTAGAACCACGGACGAATTCGTGAACCACCATGGACGCCTCCACCTCCTTCTGCCCCGGGGTTCACAGGCTCCGCCCTACCAGGACCAGAAGCGCAGGCCGCCCCCGCTTCTGCCTGGTGTCTATACGTGGGATCTGGGATCCGAACTCAGGACCTTCCGCCTGCAAGGCGGAGGCTTAACCCCTGAGCCACCTCTCCAGCCCCGGCAATCTTATTTTAAAAATTTAAGTTTTTCTCATTATTAAAGCATCCTTGTGTGATGCTTTATGATGCCTAAATGATGTTAGATAAGATTAATTCTGGTACCTATGGATATTTGCTCTGGTACTATAAACTGAAATTTCCTCATTGTGTGGCTCTTATTCCTTAGTCAAGGATCAATGGAAAAAGGTCTTGGTCCTCTATTCTGTCTCCTTGTAGTATGTATCTGTCATCTTCCATACTGTTCACCAATTGAACCAGTCTTAGCACCAGGTAGAATGATTTCCCTGCTGTATTCTTCCTTTTCATAGTACTTTGGCTGTTCTAGGCCTTCTGTTTTTCTTTATATATTACAATAAGCTGTTTTGTGTGTATTAACATTTTTGCTTTGATTTCGTCAAAGCTTCGTTAGTGAAAGCAACTTGAATAGAAATGGTAAGTATAATATTGGAAACTTGTAGCACAAACGTGGCATTTGTCTATTTTATTTAGGTAGTGATTCTTCTGCTTGAAATTCTTATAAGCAGGGAAAAAATTTATGTGCCAAAGCATCAGTTTGATTCTTGTGATTCTTCTCTTTTTCTTATAATTGAAAAAATAATACTTGTATCTATGTTTTCTCTAAATACTGAATCTTTAGAGTAAATTGTATTTGGTCATGGTATAGAATACTTTTTTATGTATTGTTAAATGCTATTTAGTAATATGTTAAGAACATGTACATATATATTCATGAGCTACATTAAGAGGTTTATATTTCTGTACTGTCTGTGTGAGGTTTTAGTGTTAAGGGAATGCTAGACTTGAAACTCCTTAAAGGGAAGATTTCTTCCTTTTTAGGTCGACATTTTAAAATAAACTATGCAATTGTTAATTCTCTATGAAATAATTCATAGACTTTCTAAGCTTTCATCATCAATTCAACTTTGAATTCTATTTCCTTAAGAGCTATTATTCCATACTGGTTGACTGATTTCCTTTGTGGTTTTGGGGGAATTGGTCCATTTCTCCTAAGTTTTCAAATGTGTATGTGTGCAATTGACTTTTTATCCAATACATTTGTACTCACTGTGGAGATAGTTCTCATTTCATCTTTGATATGGATAATTCGATTTTCATTTTCATTGTTCTTTGTAATGAACAAGTTATTTTATTGTTATTTTCCCCTACTTTTGTTCCCCATGTTATTGACGACTTTTCATAATTTATTGCTTCTTCTTTCTAATTACTATGGTCTCTTCTTTTTTCTTTATTTCCTATGGATGGACTTAGTTGCAGTAAAGAATTCTCTTCCTCTTTAATATATTCACTAATTCTATAAATTATCTTTCAGCATTGCTCTAGCTCTGCTATGCATACTTCTACAGTTGTCGAATTGCTTTGCTGTGTCTGGTTTCCACAGAGGTTACAATCTGAGGCAGAAACCAATGGATGTGTCCTGACAGTTCTGGAGGATGGAAATTTGAGATCCTGGCATATCAGAGCTGATTTCTGTGGAGTCTTCCCTCCTTCGTCTATGTTTTACTGACTCTCAACACTATTTTAACTTACAAGTGTTTAGACATTAAAATACAGTGAAGCTCTGCAGTCCTAGGAGTCAGCTTGTGAACATACACTTTTGTAATTTCCTTTGAGTATCCCATGGGTAATTTTGGAAGCGTATTGCCTAATTTAATTTCTACGTTCGTCTGCCTTTTTTCTATTACTGATTTCTTGTTTTATGTATATATGTAGTAACTAGCAAAATTACATACACACACACACACACACACACACACACACACACACACACACACAAACATAATGGGTGGTTGTCCCTGTCCCCTTTTCTTCTTCCCCCTTCCTCTCCCATCATCCCCTCCCTTCAATTCCTTACACTCCTTCCCACCCTCCTGTCTGTCTGCTTCTGTGGACCTCAGGGTTTCCTTTGGATTATCAGCTCTGTGACAGACTAAGTGGCCTTTCTTCAGGTAGACTCACTGATAAGGGTAAACCCCTTCACCTGTCTAATCCTAGCCCCTTAGGTTACAACTGCATGTTAATGTTTTTCCTGAGACCCTCACTAGTCTGTGGGGGGATGTTGATATGTTAGCCATTGTGCAGGTCTGGTAAGGATATATCTCATTGCAGTGGGTTGCTTGTGCCTAGGAACCTTGAGTATAATTTCTTGGCCAGTGGTGGAACCTCCCCATCTTTAGGCTCTTATAATCTTAATGCCCCCCACTTCCACAAGATTCCTTGAGCCTTAGGATGGGAAGAAATATGGTTGGCCTGATTCTAGCTGCACATTTCAGGGTAGCTGGTACTCTGCATTCTGGTCAGTGGCTGTTTTCTATTTGTCTATGTGGTTAGTATTGCCACATCTGATGCTGTCTATTGTCAGTTTTTAACCCTGTCCACTGTAGTTTAGGCTAGTTTACAGTGCTGGGTATGAGTTCTCTGTCATGGGAGAGGGTTAGTAGGCAAGTAGTTGGTTACTTGGAGGCTAAGGGTTCACTGTGATTTGTCCTATTCTTGTTATTCCCTCTCCTTTAAGAATTTATTTTTAACATAAAAGCCTTTTCTATCAGTTTACCCAGATCTTTTATTTCTGCCTTTTTGGGATCTTCTTCCACCTCCTTGGCCTTGTGTTCCTTTATGCTATTGGGTGCCATTAAGTGTTTCTGTTTGATTTCATCAAACTAAGGGATTCATGTTAGGATCCACTTATAAGGGTCTGTTATTGATTTCTAAATTTTGATTGCTTGTGGTCAGAGAAAGTAGTCTCTAGAGTGCTATTTTAGATGTCATAGTTAAGTACAGGTGTCAACTTGACTGTTGAGGGTTTGAGCTCTGGGCACATTTGTAGAGAATTAATGGTTGAGTTAATCCCAGAGTAAACCTGTAAGAGATTGTCTAGCTGATGGGGAAGGCCAATCCTATGTGGGTAGGATTAGGCCCTGGAATAAATCACGGAGAGTTGGTTGAGAGAGTCGGCATCCTTATGCACACTTGGCCAGACATGCTGGTCTGGCAAATAAGGATTGTCCATCTCTCAGCTGTTATACGGTGATGGCATGGCCAGTTCCCTTGGCCCTGGTATTGGTGCATGCTCTCCTGTCAAGCTGGACTGTGAACTGTAACCAGACAATTGTAAGAAAATAAATCCCCTGTTCTCTTAAGCCGTTTGATGGTGATTTATCAGCAACCATGCAGGCAAACTGCAATATTAGGTAATTTAGAGTTAGATTGTGTTGGATTTTAAATTTTAGGCATTTAACCTCAAGCTGAGAAGATGACTCAGTGGGTAAGATGTTTAACATGGCAACCTAAGTTCTAAAACCAGAAGCTCACATGGTAGAAGGAGAGAAATGACTTCTGAAACTTGTCCTTTATCATCTACCTGTATACCATGGCATGCATACATGCATAGAGTCTCGCTCACTCTCAAAAGTGGATAACTAACTAACTAACTGAATTAATAAACCAAAACACAAACCAATACATGACATGTATATTCCATTGTATGTAGATGATCCATATATGTTTGTTAATTTTGGTTGAGAGTATTGCTGTGACCTTTTATTTCCTTGCTGGTTTTCTGTCTAACTGCTCTGTAGATTTTTGGCAGAGGTATAGATTCTCTATCTTCAGATGTGAATATGATGATTTCTCTTTCATTCATAAAACTTGAGTCTTTGCAGTTTCAGGTAGGGAATCTCTCTCTTGATGACACTGCAAGTTTTTGAAGGTGTTTTTGCTTTCTTATTTAAAGAAATCACCTTAGCACAGTATTATTGTATTATTAATTTTTTGTAACTCTGGCTATGACAATTCTCTCAGTTTTCTTCCAGCTGAGAGTTGATTTCTTTGTTCTCAAGATATGTATGTATCTTTATCAGCATAGGTTAATGATTTACATACATTTCTTGCCTTATAATTCGAAAACTCCTATAATACTTCCCTTTGGCCTCCATGTTTTATAGGAGAAATTCACAACCGTTCTGATTATTTCCAGTCCATAGATAAGGCATGATTTTCTTCTAACTAGTTTGCATGGATCTTTTGCTTTTGTATCTCTAGCTTTTATGTCTTTCTAAATTTAGGCTGTTTTCAGTCTTTGTTTTGTTATTAATCCCACTTTCTTTCTCATCTCCTTTTTGGGCTCAATATGATTGATAATTTTTTCTTTTTCTTTTAATAGTCCCTCAAGTCTCTCAAAGATTGTTTTCCTGACCATTTTTTTTCTGGTGTTCAAATTGAGCAATCTATTATTTCATCTTCCTCATTATTAACACTTTTCTATGTCCTTCTCCTTCTGGTATTCTTGTCCAAGTCTACCTATTGACAATATTTTTCAGTTATTGCACTTATATATCAAAATCACTAGATCTTACTTATACCTTTGATTGTGTATTAAGACAGGATTTTTTGGCTTGACTTTTGTGTTTTTCTTTGGTTTCAATATAAGCACATTTATATTGTTCAAGGACACAATTTACATGATTGCTTAAAACTCTTTGACAAAAAATTTCAAAATCTCTATTATCCTGAATTTGGCATTAGTTGATTATTTTTGTAACATACTTTTAGATTTTTCTAGGTATTGGTATAGAAAATGATTTTTTTATTGAAGCTCAGAAATATAAAATTGTGGATCTCTGCTAAAGATTCTGTTTTATCTGTCACATTATAACACTAGCTCGAGGTGGCAGAAGTCCATGTTTTTCAGTTGGTTTTGATTAACAAAGCAAGAGCTAGCATTCTTTAGCACTAGGGGAAAAAAGTTCATGGTGAAAGCTATAATTTGCTTGTATATGTTTCAGTGAGAACTGAGACTGGGGTTAAAAAGATTAAGGTCTGGAGCACCAAGGGAGAAGAATGAAAGGTCTTTCATCTGGCCATGAGATAAGCAAGCTAAACAGATAGGAGAGGAACAACAGGGCTCTGGGTCAGAGGTGGCAGGTCAGCTGGCTCCTCTGAAGACTCAAAGGACAAATGAAAGGCACAATTGTCCTTTCAAACACTCTTGATCCTAATGAATATAATTTTAACAGACTAAATAAATTGACCACCTAAGAATGCCTCTATGTACTTCAGGAAAAAGACTCCAGACCATGGACAATTAGCTAGATATAAGGTAACTGAGATTAAATCTCAGGTATATCTTGAGCTGAGATAACACTGATTACTTGCCTTGGTAAGACTTCAAGTTAGTCATGCAAATATGAGAAGAAAGAGGACATAATGAAATTAAAGGCAGGAGACACCTGCAGGGCAAATGACAGCAACAGCAGTCAGGTTAACAGAGAAGAGACTAACAAAGTTAGGAGTTGACGATGTATAGGACACAGGTGGAGAATGGGAGACACAAATGCCTCTAACTTGGTGGGCCATGCAAGAACAGTATGTAATCATCTCCTTGGTTGGGCTGCTGGGACATACATAGCATATATGAGTTCTCCAATGTCTAGACCCATGATAACCAGAAAACCAACCAACATTGTAGCAACATCTCAGCCTTTTTCCAACACTGTCATGAACCAGCCCTGTAAAAGCCTATAGATCAAGATATTCAGTTACATTTTCCTTTATTGAAAATCTTTCCCACTCTTAGGAGTTTCTCTCCTTCATTCCTATTCATTCTTTTCCTAAATTTCTTTTAATAAATCTTGCTTCTGCTTTGCCTACTTCCATGAGTACCATGTCTTTAATCTTCACTGGTATGAGAACAGTGTTGCAGTTAGCCTTCATGGTTGCTGATAAAATGACCAATTGGTTTAAGGGAACAAGGGGTTATTTTCTTATGATAATCCAGTTATAGCTCTTAGTCCAACTTGCAGGAGAGCATGTACCTTCATCAAAGGGTTGAGGGAACTGGCCACACTGATATCTACATAACAGCTGATAGAGGAATAATCTTTACTTGTAAGATCAACATGTCTGGCCAAGTATGCACAAGGATGTCAACTACTTCCACCAGCTTTCTGTATTTTATTCACCTGTCCAGGGCCTAGTCCCACCCACCATGTGTTGGCTCTTCCCCATCAACTAAATGATCTCCTGCTTTGGGTTTAACTCAACTACTAATTTTCTACAAATTCCCAGAGCTCAAACTTTCAACTATTAAGTTGACAACTATGCCTAACTATGACAAACACCAACTGACTCAGTTGATCTTTGGTGAATTTTTAAGTTTTGAAACCTTTTATATTGTAAAGAAAATTTCAAGTTCATTAAAAAATTTCTTTTGCAGCTAAAATATTAGTTCATATTACTTATCCACAAATACTTTAGTGTTCATTTTTATAGGTAACGACATTGATATAATGAATTTTCAGAGTCAATACTATATCTATTAATCTAAGTACTGCTATTTATGAAAATTCTCTGGATAAAAATCTTTGGATCTCATTGGGATGTTAATTTCCTGTACACTGTTTAAATCTGGGGAGGTTTCTGTCTGTACTTAAATGTTTTAAGCAATACTTAAAAAATGGTACATCTTTTGTTATAAGATCTTCAGTCTGGATTCATCCACTGCTAACTCAGAAATAAATGACATGTATTTTGCCATAGGATTAAAAAAAGCAACACGCTTCAAGTTCCATTTGATTATCTTTAATTATTTGGTGAAGTTGACACATACAAAGATTTTTTCATCAGAAATTTTGGGGCGGGCTATACTTTGGAACTAAGTGTATGTTCTCATTCTCACAGACTTTTTAACTTATTTATTTATATAAATATAGATTCATGGGTTTTTATTTTGTGTAATAGATATAACTGATAAAAATAATTGTTTATTTTAGTGCTCAAATTATTTCTGGTTACGTACCTTTCAAAAGCTATGATACTTCAGGCTGTATATACCATGCTTTCATGTGATTTGAGTGTTTGTTTTACTTTGTAGTGCCAGTTATTCTGTCTTAAGTTACTACCTTTCTGAAGGTTATTCTTAACTATTGCTGTGAGAGAGCATCCAAAGTCAATCAACTTAAGGAAGAAAGGGATATTTATTTAACTTACTGTTCCACAGGGGAGATACAGTGTCTAATGGTGGAGGAGACATGGATGGTCCTTGAAGCTGGAGGCAGGCTACATCTTTGCAAACATCTAGTAGGCTCGTGGGTGAAAGCTGAAGGCTGGAGGATTCCTGGAGAGTGTCTCTTCTTTTAACTGTCCTGTTCTATGGTTCTTTTTATCTGGTTCTACTGGGAGGTTTCAATGAGATCTAGAGAGGTTCCTATCAGATCTAGGGCTAGTGTTTGTATTATAAATGCATTATCAGCTGATCTTAGTTAATGCCAGATGTGTCAAGTTGACACCCAGGATTAAAGATCTCAACCTTTTTTCCATCTGGGAATCAACAATTTCTCTAAGGATGCTTGTTTGTTTGTTGTTTTTTAATGGAAAATGATAAAGAAGCAAGATCTGAAGACAAGATGTATTAACTGTTTTGAGAATCTCCTAAGGGTGTTTCAAGTGGCAAAGCTAATTTAGGAAGGTATATATGCATCCTTATACATGAGTGTACCTGTAATTGCCTGTCTACTCTGAAAATCATAGGCAGACACTGTTATTGCCCAATCCATTACCATACACAGGAGTTTTTCTCTTTCTTTTTTCCAAGTTATTTTTAATTGAGGCACTGGTAATTTTAATGGAAATTAAACTCTTAATACATACCCACACACACACACACACACACACACACGCACACACACATAGTTGTACATTTTTATTGTAATTTACTTTCCTATTATACCTATGTCTTTCTCATGATCCAAATTAAGCATTTCATGTAGACTAATCAGTCACTCTCTCTTTGCAGCAAAGTCATATACATTTATAGAGTTTCTTGAAAATTCAAGTACATTTGCTTTTATTTTTCATCTTAATTTTTTATATATTTTTTAATTTCCACTCATACAAACTTAATAGGTACACCAGTCCTTTCCCTCCCCCCACCCCCCACCCCCCTATGCCCTCTCCCCTCCCCCTTCTCTCCTCATCTCCCAGTGCCTCCCCCTCCCATCCCCGGAGCATCCTTTAATGAGCATGCCAAACTCTCCTCTGGGTCCTCCTCTCCAATGAGGTGCAAGGACCCAGTGGCATTTCCCAGAACCGTTTCCTGTGTTCCCTTTAAGCATAGGAACACTACTGTGGCTGTCAATCCCTTGCCACCAAGGATCCTGGAGTTTTTCTCTTTCTCACTTTTAGTGTTTATAACCTTCTTTTCTGGCCATGAAAGTTGGACCCATTTATTTTATTCACATTCTTTTTCTTTTCCAAATTCCAGTTCTGAGTTGAGCCACGTGGAGTTCTTTCATATTTACACTACTCAGCACATTTGTGCCTCCCTGAATTGGGTCCTTCTACTGCCTTTGGAATGGATTGATCAAGAATGCTAAAATGAAGAAAAAGAAGGAAAGAAAAGGAAGGGCTATCAATCATTTTCAGAAACCATTTTTTTCATTATTTTGTTATCATTTATATTCTCAATGTTTAAATTTGATATTTTCTTTATTTTTGTGTGGAATGAATGAAAATTTAAGTTTATTTGCAGATCATTTTGTTAGAAATAATGGGTTGAGTTTGGAGATGGAATTGTATTTTTCCCTATAGAAGCAACACATGATAAATCATTGAAATATTTTGCAATGCATATACAATGCACATGCATAATTTGAGAAGTTAAATGTCAAGAAGTATTTTACTAGGAAAATGTTATTTAGAATATGTTCTACACTTATAGGGTTAATGAAGAGAATAAAATGGTATTTGCAAATATTCCTTGATGAAATGAACCTTATCTCAGATATATTATGATAACAATGGGAATCTATTTATTAATTGCCATATTGAGAAATTTCATTTATTAGCTTATCTGAAGAGACAGAGAGAAAGGGGAGAGAAAGAGAGAGAGAAACACCAGGATGTATATGCCACCAATGCATATGTAGAAGACAGATGACTTTCAAAAGGGGGTATGATCTCACCAGAAAGGGAGGGCATATAGTCTGGCAGATAAAAAGTAATCATTTTGCAAATGGGTGATTGACCCCTCCCTCACTGAGGTTTCCTACTTTTATTACATCTACCCTTGAATGTGCTATTATAACAAGACTCCAGTTTAACAGCTTTTTGTCTCTGACCAGGGGGTGACATACAGTGCCCAGCAGGATGGAGTGAAGAGCATTGCAGGAGCAGCAAAACTGCAAAAGAAAATCAACAAACCACAATCCAGAACTTCAGAGACTCTATATCAACCACATAGAACTAGGTCAGCCTAATCTCTCCCCATCCTGAAGCTCAGGGACATTTGCGGAAGAGGGGGCGGTAAGATTGTAAGAGCAAAAGGATGGGAGGAGCAATGATTTGCAAGATTCTCCACACTAGTTAGGGCCGAAGCAATCATAATAGGACTTTGCATGCCCTGCGCAATGTCCAAGACACTATTGACCTCACAAAGTCTAGCATCAGCTAAAGGCACCAAGATCCTTGGAGGCAAGGGATTGACAGCCACAGTAGTGTTCCTATGCTTAAGGGGAACACGGGAAAGGGTTCAGGGAAATGCCACTGGGTCCTTGTACGTCATCGGAGAGGAGGACCCAGAGGAGAGTTAGGCATACACAATAAAGGAGTCTCTGGGAATTGGGGGGGAGGCACTGGGAGATGGGGAGGGAGGGGAGGGAGAGCAGGGTGTTTGGGGGAGGAGAAGGGAGGGAGGGAACTGGTTTACCTATTAAGTTTGTATGAGCGGAAATAATAAAAAATGTATTAAAAAAAAAAGAAAGTCAGTTCTTTATTTCCAAAATTGTAGACCCCTGGGACAGAACTTAGATATTTGGGTTACTCTGTTGTTGTGAAACATAACTCCAACTCAAGGAATTTAAGGAAAAAAAAGGGAGACTTATTCAGCTTACAGTTCTAGAGCAGAGATATAGTCCTTTATGATGGAAAAGCATGGCTGACTGAAGTCACATTCATCATGGAAGCTGAGAGCTATGAACTGCCAACTGCAAGAGCTGACTTCTCCTGGAAACATTGTGGGACTAACTAACCTCAAGGTCCACCCCTGTGCTTTCCTCCACCAAGACTCCACCTCCTAAAGGTGCCATGGCTTTTCCAAACAACAATGTTTGAATCATATGAAGCTGTGGGGGACGAGCTCCAAAGCAAACCAGGTGTCTAGGTTTGCATGCAGGAGTGTTACTCACCTGAGCTATTGTTAGGCCTCTTTTTCATTTATTTATTTTATAGTACTAGCAACTGAATCTGATTTCTTGCATGTGCTAAGTGCTCAACCACTGAGACAAATCCTCAGTCCTCTTTTTAATTTTTTTTTTCAGACTTGTTTTTGTTATTTATTTGCAACTCTCTTTGTATTCTTTGACAATTTCACATGTGTATATAAAGAATTTCAGTCATCCCCCCATGACCCTACCCCGTTCCCTTCCTCCTTACATTGAATCTCTTAAAGTCCCCTCCTACTTTTATGTCCTCTTGTGTGTGTGTGATTCACTGAGTTTCACAAGGGTTGTCTGCATTATTTTTTTTTTTTTATTAAAAATTTAATTATACATTTTAAAATTTTTTACCAGTTCCCTCCCTCCCCCCTCCCCTTCCCCCAGTGTCTCCCCCCCAATTCCCAGAGAGTCCTTTATTGTGTGCGCCTAACTCTCCACTGGGTCCTCCTCTCCGATGACATATAAGGACCCAGTGGCATGTCCATAAGCCCTTTCTCTTGTTCCCCTTAAGCATAAGATTACTACTATGGCTGTCAATCCCTTGCCTCCAGGGGTCTCGGTGCCCTTAACAGATGCTAGACTTTATGAGGACAACAGTGCGCTGGACATTGCGCAGGGCATGCAAAGTTCCATTATGATTGCTTTGGCCCCAACTATTGTTGAGAATCTTGCAAATCGTTGCTCTTCCCATCCTTTTGCTCCTACAATCTTACCGCCCCCTCTTCCGCAAATGTCCCTGAGCTCCAGGATGGGGAGAGATTAGGCTGTCCTAGTTCTATGTGATTGATATAGAGTCTCTGAAGTTCTGGATTGTGGTTTGTTGATTTTCTTTTGCAGTTTTGCTGCTCCTGCAATTCCCTTCACTCCATTCTGCTGGGCACTGTATGTCACCCCCTGGCCAGAGACAACAAGATGTTAAACTGGAGTCTTGTTGTAATAGCACATTCAAGGGTAGATGCAATAAGAGTAGGAAACCTCACTGAGGGAGGGGTCCATCACCCATTTGCAAAATGTTTACTTTTTATCTGCTAGACTATATGCCCTCCCCTTCTGGTGAGATCAGGAAAGAACGTCTGTGAACTTAACCAGGTTTCTCATTACTTACTTGCAGACCTTGATGGAGGCCTATTTTCTCTGCTGTAACATGGTCTCCTCTCTCCTTGTTTCTGGTGTGGCCCTCCTAACCCATCTCTCTTGTTCATAATCCTTGCAATTACTGTGTTACATAGGTTTACTTTTGAGTGTCCCAATGTGGGCTGGGCGAGTTTGGTACTAGGAGCCACCTATTAGGGAGTACATACGGCGCTTAATTTTCTGGGTTTGGGATACTTCACTTAATATAATTCTTTCTAATGACATCCATTTCCCAGCAAATTCCAGTAATTCATCATTTTTGATGGCTGAGTAGTACTCCATTGTATAGATGTACCACAGTTTCCTTATCCACTCGTCAACTGTTGGACATTTAGGTTGATTCCATGACTTTGCTATTGTAAACAGTGCTGCTATGAACATGGTCGAGCTTGTGCTATCGAGGCGAACCTCTGCTGCTTGGGGGGTTATTCCCAAAAGTGGGATAGCAGGGTCATATGGCATTTCAATCTTTAATTTCTTCAAGAATCTCCAGACGGCTCGCCAGAGTGGCTGTATGAGCCTGCATTCCCACCAACAATGTAGGAGAGTCCCCCTCTCCCCACATCCTCTCCAGCATTTGTCGTCTCTTTTTAATTTTTAAGAATGATTGATTGTTAAAGAGAGAGAGAGCTAATTCTAGGGACTGAACTCAGATTGCCACATGTGCATATAATTGCATTAACAGACTGAGTCATCTTGCCAACCCTTATTTTTACTTTTTTTTAACATAGAGTTTCTTGAAATTATCTTGGTTGACTTTGCACAAACTGTATAGCTCACACTGCCCTTGAGCTTTTGATCCCCTTGTCTTAACTACATTAACTTTTGGGATCATAAGCCCATATCACTAGGCCTACTTTAAATGTTAAAAAGTTAACATGACATTGCAGGTGAAGGAAGGATCTTGAAAATAACCAGGAACCTGTCTGTTTTTGATTTTGTGTGTGTGTGTGTGTGTGTGTGTGTGTGTGTGTGTGTGTGTTGATTTTTTGTTCTTGGATTTAGTGACAGAGTCTTGCTATATAGTCTAGGCTGTAATGAAGAGTTGTAGAATTATTAGCTAAATGTCACCACGCCTAGCTTGGTAATCATTTTTGATAGAAAATTACTTTCAAAATATGAATTTATGTATCATAAACAAAAATACATGCTCTCTTTTTCTGGGATTTTCCCGTATACCCTTTCTCTCTTCCTCTATTATCCTCAATGCCTTTGTGGCATCTCTTTCCCTTTCTTCTTTGACCTTAAGCTATCTCTTCTGCTTTAAGGTTAAACTGCAACTCCTTAGGCTACTAGACCTTCAACTCTAAATAAACACCAATTTCTTCAGTCTCAAAAAAAATCCAAAATCATAATTTTGGGGAAAAGTATATTTGATTACCATTAAATAGTAAATTCTAATAACATTAACTATAAAAAGAGCTCTCTGTAAGAGTTAGATTCAACTGTCAACTTGACAGTTTTGTCTGCTTGGGGCACAGGTGTGAGCAATGATGTTTAGAGCAAGCTCTTCAACAAGCTTGCAGCTGATTAATTGATATGGAAGACCCAGCCCATAGTGAGTAGTACCTTTCAGTGGCAAATTGGAGGAACTTGTCTTCCCTTGCCCTGTGTGGAATTGCTGTGTGAGTCCATTACAGGTGAATGCTTGCCTTCTTACTGCCGCTTCTGCTGCTGCTGTTCTTGGCTGATTTCAGAGCTTAGCCCTTTTGGCCTTGTCAATGTTCTTACTGGCGCCTAGGCCTTATTGTTCTTCATCACTATTGTTGAAGCCCACAATCTTAGGGTTTGCTGCTGACATTGGAGTTCAGCATCGTTGGCCTGGCTGCCATTCATCCCTGACATAGCAGCCCAATCTCTTCAGCTCTGCAGCATGATTAAAGCTTGAAACTTTCCCAGGATCTTTCAGTCTTGTGACACATTCAGCTCATGAACTGAGCTCTAGGTGGCTACTTTGGAGGACACTACTTTTATTGTGAATTGGTTACACACACACACACACACACACACACACACACACACTCTATCAGCTCTGTTCCTCTAGAGAACCCTAACTAATACACTCTCTAAATATCCTCCCTCATGCAAAGACATGCAAACATTGGAGGAACAGAAGACAAATGAACGCCAACAAAAGCATAAGAATACAATTATCTGCAGACATTAGAGTTTGTCTTCTAGAAAATCCAAAATAATTAAACAATAAAGTCAATAAATAAAAATAATTCAATAAGATGTCAGACTATAAAATTAATATATTAAAGTCTACTGTCTTTCCAGAGATAAACAAAAGCAGTAAGAAAAATGATAATGCTTCAAAATATCCTATTTACAATAGCAACAACAAAATTAATAACATCCCAGGGATAAATTAATGAGAAATATTTAATAAGAAAAATATAAATACTACTGACGGTTGCAAAGGGTTATTCAGACACGGGAAGCTTTCTCTCATTTGTACAGGGGTGCCCAGTTTCATGAAGATGCCATTTTTCTCCTAAATTATGAGATAAATAAAATATTATTTCCCCTAACACCAATAGGTCTTATTTTAAGAACTAGGCAAGATGATTGTGAGATTCATACAGGAAAATTAAGAAGCAAAAACATATCTGAGAAAAAACTCAGAAAGAAGTGTCACAAGGGGACAGCTTTGAAGCTGTTCCAATGAAGGCAGGATACTGGTAATGCAGGAAGAGATCCATCAATAGAAACAATATGAGATTTCAGAAATGAGTCCAAATATTACAGAAATTTGGTATTAGAGATGAAATTCATCTAACAGCAGAGAAAACACATATAATTTAAGAGATGGTAGTAAGATGACTGACTAACCTTGCAGGAATTAATTTTCCTTTCATCTCAAATCCAAATCCAAAGAAATTCTATCTACACCAACTGCTAAGCTATAAAAATGAAATCATGAATTTATCAAAGACAGCATAAAAGAATTAAATCTATACTACTGCGATGGCTTTCTTAACTGACAAAATCTTCTAGCCACTAAAATCAAAGAGTGGTAACCTACATTTCATAGAATTTGAGAAGTAAACTCCACAGTAAAAAGGAAAAGGAGTTGAAAGAAGGCAATGCCTGAACTTCTTCATTCATATTCCACAGAAAAAATGTAAATTTCAGGTTAGAATCTTTTTAAATGGCAGAGAATGACCCACCACCAGATAATTCTGGAGGAGGTTTCATACAGAAATGAGTTACAAGGGCTGATGAGATAGTTCAGAGGTAAGGTAGCACATGGTGGAAGGAGAGAAATGACTTCTGAAACTTGTCCTCTGATTTCCATCTGCACCACGTCATGCTTTGCTTCCCTCCCTCACATAAGTAAATAAATAAATAGAATGATTTTCAAAAAAAAATGAATCATGCATGCCTTTTATAGCTTCCTCAAAGATAAACCTAGAGAAAAAAATAGTTGAAGAACATAAAGAATAAATAGTTCTTGAACATATGAAAAGATGATGAAGACCATTATAAAACAAGAGAATTGAGTCGACAGTGTGTTCCTTTTCTTGTACTCACTTTCCTTTTCAAGTTTATATTAATCAAATATAATTCGCTCTGGAATTTCCTAGGCTCTGCCCATCAGGACCAGAAGTGCAAGGCTGTCCTGCTGATTTTTATGTGGGATATGGGATCCGAACTCTGGACCTTCTGCTTGCAAAACAGAGTTTTAACCTCTGAGCCATCTTTCCAGCCCCTGTGGGTTTTTTCTAAGAGACCTAATAAAAGATTTAGAGCAGGGAAGTCCTTTATGCATGTGTGTTTCTGTATGTATATCTCTACATGCTTTTCTCTCTATGTGTGTGTATATATTGCCCAAATGGACCTTCAACTTGCTACATAACCATGACTTTGAGTTCTTTGATTGTCCTGCTAACACCCTGCCACTCATGGGATTATAAGCATGTGCTGCCATGCCTGGAACTCAATTATATATTTTAGAGTTACTGATATAGAATTGGTAGCTATTGATTTACAGGTATGAATCATTTTTGTTTCTAATCCAGGCTGTCAAAATGAACATTCAATTTTTAATTTTTTTCTTTTTACTTAAAAAATAATTATGCTACCAAAGCAAGAGAAGACAAGATGAAAAACAAGAAAGGTATTTGTTAAGGTTTGAGAACTGAACTTTCTGCTATTAGATAATATTAAACAACATTGTGTCATGATTTGAAATGTGTCCGCAGAGTCTCATGTGTTTGGGGAAGGTCATGGCACCTTTGAGAAGTGGATCCTCACTGGAGGAAGGCAGTCACAAGGGGTGGGCATTGAGGTGGCTTAGTCCCACCCTACCTCCTGGAGGAGTCTGCCTTTGCAGCAAGCAATCTGATAGCTCTCAGTCTCTTGATAGGTGTGATATAGCCTGTCTCCATCTTTGGCCAGCCAGCCATGCCACCTCCACCATGAAAGACTGTATCTCCCCTCTGGAACCATAAGCTAAGTAAATCTTCCTTTCTCCCTTAAGTTGATTGACTTTGAATGTTCTAGCACAGCAATAGTTAAGAGTAACTATTACACACAGTAAATGAATAGATTATTTAGTCCTTGGTGAAGCATTTATAAGATCAATAGTGAAATCTAATTCAAATTCATTTTTGCTTTACTTCCTTTAGGAATGAAACTGCTAGCAACTGTGTATAGAGTTTCTGAGAGTGTAGGAGTTTAAGAAACTAGGAAAATAATTGAAGTTTATTTGCCTAACTACTTCTAACATGTAGAAGAACTGATTTTAGTAACACAGTAAAGAGAATTAATATAAAGCTGGCCCAAAGGTTAAAGAGTTTATTGTGCAAGTAAAAGGACCAGAGTTTGAATTCTTAGATCCTATGTAATGTACTTGAAGGGTCATGGTTCAACTGTAATTAGTACGAAACTAAGGCAAGTTGGTTAGTCAACAATTAATATAGGCTAGTTATGGGCTTAATCAGAGACTCAGCCACAGAAGAAAAGTTGAAAGAATAATGGAAGATTATTCTGTCAGGCCTTCACATACATCCTCACTCATACATATGCATACCACCCAGGCACTCTCTGCACACATACACATGAAAATGGAAAAATACATGTAAAAATTGATATTTTGGAGAAATAACTTGAGTTTCTTGTGGCTATTCCTGACTTCTGTATGGTTTTCGAGGCTCAGAACTTCTCTGACAGTTCACCTTTCCAAGGGCACAGTGCCTTCTGTCAGTCTTGTATCATACCCATAAAGGAGTTTTCCATCTTGTTGAGGGAAATTAATATTAATCTTTCCTCAACAATTATAAAACATGTTTCCTGAGACTTGTCAAATCTGCTCTCATAAATAAGACAGAATGATCATAAATAAGACAGAATGATAACACTAGCCTAATCAAACCCGCAACACTTCGTGAAACCAGGATCGGCATATGTTAGGCACTAACACAAACAAAACTAGGTTTTTCTTTAAAAACAAAAAGTAGAACCAGAACAAACACCATCCTTTTATCTCTAAAAGTAGCAGTCCTTAGAGACACTGGTCTGTGTGATTTCTTGGGAAGATGGAGGGGATAAGATGGGAAGAGTGGAAGAGTTCTGAGGAGCCAGAGCGGGCCTGCCCACTCCTGCCAGGGGAGGGATGCTGGCTGTCCCTGCCTGGGGTCCGGTGCACAGTGGAGGTCCTGGGACTAAGTAAACCTGTCCTGCCCGACAAGCAAGAGGCCTTGTCTCCTCCATCCCGCTTCCCTCCTTCTGCAGGCTTGATGCAGCGTTATCCCTGTCAGGATTTTGACTAGCATCTCCTTCTAAATATGCTTGTTTATGAATGCTTAGATAGTGATTAATCGCTCTCGTAAGAAGCCTAGTAATACAGGCCACATTAAACACGCAGCATTACAATCTTATAATTAAATCATGTATCTATCCACTTTCTCTGATTTGCTATGTCTAATTCTCTGACGTGTCTGTCAGAAATACATCAAATTTTTATGCTCTTCAGACACTCTCTGTTTAGATAGCTTTACTTGTCTTCGATGCGATATATATATATATTTTTAATCTCTGAAAAAGCTGCTGCTATCTGAGAGCCTTATTTCCTCAGACCATACTTACACCTGCCAGCTTCGTGTCCAGCTCCCCACTGTCATATTCTTTAAGTGTTCTGACAAGCTGCCTGCTAGCTCTCTTGGAAATGGAGAAACAGTCTATCACACAGTTAACATTTAAATCATCCAGGAGCACATTTTTCTTTGCCTCTGTATATTCAAGGCATGGCTGACTCTGCTGGCACCTGCCTTGAGCACATCCTGTTGGTGTAGTTAGATAGAACTTTTCCTTTTTCCTGTCCATCTCAACACTTGGCCTAGGCTGGTGCACTGAAATCACTACCAAGTGTGCTTCCTACCACTTCTTCAATGCAGCTCAGTAAATTATGTGCCTACAAGTTGTGTTAAGCATATATCTGATAATATGAAGTTAACTCACAATTACCAGAGGACTTTAGGTATTCACCATTTTAAAGTGTCTTTATTGCACTCTCTGACTCCTTTTATTAGGAATACAGGTACCACAAATACAGATACAGTGTCATACAAAGCAGTGCATGCAAGTTTCTCTGTCACAGACTGACAGCTGGACTTACCTCAAGGCTGACAAACACAGACTCCCTAGGATCAGAGAAGGAGAGAAGCATTCCCGCTACCCACATTCCAAGAACAGATATGCAGGCAAGCATTCCTTCCTTGAATCTCTGGCCAGCCAAGATCTAGGGAACTCTGCTAACAGTTTGCAAGATGTCATTGTTTATAAGGAACATGGGAGGATGTAGCATGTTTCCCTACACTTAAATGTACATGCACCATTTCTCAATTGACCCTTTTGCAAAGTCCTTTCTCGGTTTTTGCAGGAAATGTCTCTGCTTCTTCTGTTCTATTTATTCATCCTTTTCCATCCTTTTTCTGTTCACCAGCAATGGAGGAGAGAAATGTAGGGAACCACGCCCTAGATTGAATTACATTGATTTGTGTTCTAAACCTGGATGTTTTGTTTCACTCATTAGCAGTGCAAGTGTTAGATTTCCCATATTGGGAAGAAGAGTATGTTATCACTATCATGTACTTAGTCAGATATTTTTAAGACATTAATGTATTGGTGGATCTCGCAGCCACACAGGCTAATAATGGCTTCTCTAGTTTCATCTTTGTTGCTGATCAAACAATTGAGGAGAACTAGGGGTTTATTCTACCTTATGATTCTTGGATAAAGTTTCTCACAAAGATGGAAGAGTTCATACCAAAATCAGGAGCCAAGGGAACAGGTATCCTACCCATCCCCATAGATGAGAGGCCTTGTTTCTCATTTGCTAGCATGCAAGTGCCTCCAAATATTGAACCAGCTCTCTCATATTATTCATCATAGAATAGTCCTATCACTAAGGCTGAATCTTCCTACATCAATGAAATAATCTTGCAGTAAGGGCCTACCTTCACTAATAACAGCCTCAATATGTCCAGTGGGTCAGCTTTCATCAGTAACTCACTGCCACATTGGCATAGCCCTAAGAGGCAAGGAAGTTTGAAGATTTTGAAATGAATTAGGCATAAATAAAGTTTTGATCAGGGAAACCAGGTTAAGAGTGTTTTCTACTGTGTACAAGAAATGACAAGGCCATTAACTGAGAGAGAAGTAATACAGGAGGAGACAGGATAAACATGAAATGGCTTGATATAAGGTAGCAGACATGAGGGTCCTTAGTAAATTGGTTTAGCTTTGTGAAGAATTAGTGATATTCGCCTTGATTTTATCTGATCCGTGGAGTAAAAAATAAAGAAGAGGGCTCCTTATTTTTAAAGCACATTTAATTAGTTCTGGCTGTGTTGTTTGATTTGCCTGGAGGATGTAGAGTGTTGGAATAAAATGTCCAGCAGTGACCTGGATACATAACTCTCCTTCCTTCCTTCCTTCCTTCCTTCCTTCCTTCCTTCCTTCCTTCCTTCCTTCCTTCCTTCCTTCCTTCCTTCCTTCCTTCCTTCCTTCCTTCCTTCCTTCCTTCCTCTCTTTCTTTGATAGCCTAATGTATGGATAAAATATGCTTTTCTCATTTTCTCCTTGTACTTTAGTACCTCACACTCCCCTCTCTTCTGCTGAGATCTTCTTCCTAACATATTTCCCTCCTACTTTCAGTCTTTTTTGTGCATCTGACGCATCAAGTTTAATTAAGCTTGTCTCTATTAGCATGTGTCTGGATGCTTGCCGCCATATAAGAGAAATACCAGTGGCAACATCACTGGAGCAAGTGGGTCTCTGTCCCCAACCAGCATTAGTCATGGAAACTTACCAGAAAAGGGTGGGGCCACATGAGCTCCTCCCTTGTCTGTGATGAAACACTGATGGGCTCAGTCTTGTGTAGGTCTTGTCTGAGTAAAAGGAGCTGCATGAGCTTATTATGTTCAGGAGACACCATTTGACAGCACTCCTCCTGACCTGCTGGCTCTCGGATTCATTCTGTCCCCTCTTTCCACGTTAGTACCTGAGTGGGAGGGGGAAGGTCTGGATGTCTGACTCTCTTCCTTGTCATTTGCATCAACTAAGAAATGAAGCCTCAGTAATCAGAAACTACAAAAGTGAACATTTGGTGATGGAAGCAAAGTTGTGAGAACTGAACTCAAGGAGTTTTAAATTCTAGGTTTCCAAACAACACCCAAGATGTTAGAAAATATTATTCGTATTGTTTGCTTTTTTGTAATGAATAGTTCTCTCCCAAATATTCGTATGTTTTTAGGACAGCTTCCTTTCAGTTGTAAACAAATGCAACTGCATATAGTTCTGCTTGCAGGATATATGATTCTTACCTATAATGATTTGCTAGGTTGCACTAATTTACTATAAATATTTCCTTGTAAGTTGCTATTGACTATAATAGAAATCACTAAGTTAACAATAGCTTTCCAAAAAAAATCATGTTTTCAAAATCATGAAGAAGATTACTATTATAATGTTAAAATATGAAAAAAATGTACATCTTGGAGCTTAATAAATACAGCATGTACCTTCAGCAATACTGGAAAAAATCATATAACTTACAATTTTGTGAAGGACCACTGCATGAAATGAGACCTGCATGCATTTTACTACACGGATAATTCACATAGCTGTGAATATTTTATTCAGTGTTTCTTCACTGAAATGACAACTTTAGTAACGGAAGTCAGGTGAGTAGTTCTTGGATCTGTGGGCTTTCTCTTCTTCCTCCTTCTATTTATTCTAAACTATTATGACTGTTTCTCCTGTGTGAGATGCATTTTTGCCTCATGTCTGAGTACAAGAATCCACATTGTTTCTTCCATCTGAGTTCTATACCCAATAAGGTTAAGTATTTTTGTTTAAGTACTAAGGCCAGTTTATTCAGGGGACATTTTGTTAGATCATATGTTTTACTTTCCCTACATGAAATCTTACAACTTGGGACCATTTACAAGCTTCTTATTAAGTCCCCTCACTCCAAGGTGGCTTTTGATTTTTTTCCAGCACTACCAATTTGTTATACGAGATACATCAAAAAGGATGAGCACCTGCTTCCGGTTTGTCTTCCTTCCTCAAGAGTCATGAATAGATGCTTGGTCTGCATCCCTTTAGCTTGTATCTCAGGATATTCAAGTAGCCAAATTACTGTTTTCTCCATTTCAAATTTTATCTGTGGACAAAGGTTTCTGAAATGAATGGTTTAGCTATTTCTCAAACATTTAGAGAACTCTTGGTCTAGGAAATACAAGCATACTTAAGTCTACCTAGTAAAGCGATCTGAGAGTATTTTTGAGCTCAGCGATTTAGGGAATGATCATTGAAGATTTTGTTGGAGAGTTGTGTCTTAAAATTAATTGTGATGTTTGGTTATCCAGATATTTTCCACATATAGTTTTCCACCTGTGGGGCTTGAGGGAATGTAGTTTTGTAGGCTATGCATGTTTGTGTTACCATTTGAAAGTTGGAGGGCTGAATCCAACCTGTACTTTCTATCAATAATTTGCTATAAATATATTATCCATTGGATGCCATTATACTCAGAGTTTATCTCAGGAAATGACAAGGATTAAAATGAAGCAAGAGATACATGAGATAGAGTCCAGAAGTGTCAAACCCCAAGCTTGCATGCAATGGTCTTCTTCTAGTGGAGGAAGAATAGGTGTTTTTGCTAGCATGAACGTGTGCCCATGAGCATGGAGTACTGTCAACCATAAAAACTTGCCTGAGTTTGGCTGTCTATAGTCTCTACTGGGCCACCTTCAAGTAAGACTGGGTGACTGTGGGCATAGTTGACCTGCTCCCATCAACTACTCCACATTGGAGTTTTACTGTGGCTTCAGTGTCCCCCCATCACCTTGCTCTCGCCTGCTGGCTGCGACTGAACTTCTCCTGTAGTTTCTACTGCTTCTCTGAGCAGTGGACAAATCGTCCCGTAGGTTGTGCTCCAGCTGTGGTGGCAGGAGGGTGCTCTGAGCAGTCAGAGGCTCCACAGGCTTTTACTGTTGTATGCAGGGACACTGGGTGAGGTGTGCTTCAGTGACTTCCATTAGAGACAGGAAAATATGTATGTACATGAGGAAAGCATAGACAGAAAGACAGGAGAGAGATGAAACTGAATCTCAATAAAATCTCATTTGAGGTCTTAAATGTGAGAACACCCTTGACCACTCTTTTGGATAAATGTGTGTATCTATGTGTGTGTGTGTGTGTGTAGATAATATGTCTTTTATATTTATATATATATACAAAATCCACCTTTATATATATGTATATATAATCTGTCTTTATATATAATCTATCTTTTGCATATGTATATATATATAATTTGTCTTTTGTATATATATATAAATGGCATGACATACATATATATATGTATGTGACTCACATATAGCAATTTAAAAGTATTGTCACTGCCTCAAATATTCTGAAAAAAGTTCAATTACAAGTCTAAGACTCTAGCTCCACAAGTAATTCTAAGCTCAATCATTTATTACAATAATTTGAATTAGAGAATTCACATCTAATTGATTCCCTCAGGCCTAAGGGAAGGGGGAGAATAAATAAGCCATTTCTTTCTCATAGATTCTACTGACCTAAGAACAGCACTAATGTCCAGGTCTTGAGACTCTTTTAAGCTACAGCCTCTGTCTTTGGCATTGCTCCTCAGCTAGGTCTAACTCCTGCACAGGAGTCAGCACCTGAGTTCCCAGTAAGTTTCTGTAAGAACTTGGAGGAGAAATTGCCTCAAAGTTTCAGAAAGTCGGCATGTATTTAACTTGCTATTGTCTGATACTTTCCTATTCTATGTTTTATTAAAAGACAATCTACAAGAGACTAAATTTTCTAAAACAGATTGGAGAAACAAAAGTGAAAAATAAAATAATAATGGCTAATATAAAATGTGTGGTTATTAGCAGTGATTCTGGAGTATATCCTATGCCTCGGTGTTTTGGCATTTTACAAAAGCAGATGTAATCTGTGTATTAGCCTTTACAAATGAATGTTAGCACTTGTCTTAACAATGTAACATATGATGTAACCTGACACAGTTTCTGCATTTAGTTTTTCTAGTAAGTTGTAGTACCCATCTCATACCAGTAATGCTACAACACATACACACACACACACACACACACACACACACACACACACACACACAGAGAGAGAGAGAGAGAGAGAGAGAGAGAGAGAGAGAGAGAGACTCTTTACATAGAGTTCTTGAATGCTAAAGATCTATTTAATCTAGAAACATATAATGTTCATGGATAGTTGGAAATGAATTTGCAAGTTTTATGTTTCTCTTTACAAAGCTAACTATATATGTTCTTTATAGAACTAATCAAAAATGTCTGAAAGTTCATTACAAATGAACTGAATAAGGGCTGAATTGATAGCTCAAGTAGTTAAAAATACATCATGAGGATCTAAACATCCAAAGGCAAAGTTGAGCACGTGGAGCACAATTGTAATTGAACATTGGAGAGGCAGAGATAAATATTCCCCTAGAGTCCTCTGACTTACTGGCCAGTTAACTTCACCTAATCAGTAAGCCACAGATCCCAGTGATAGTCTCTGTCTTCAAAAACAAGTGTGTTGGCTTTTGAAAAATGATACCCAACATTGAACTTTGGCCTCCATGTAAACACACTCAGCACATACAAATCTTTTTTTATTTTGTAAAATTAGTTTTTAATTTTTTTGATGGAAAAATAATTTTTTAAATTTCTTCTTCCACTCACACAAAGTTGATAAGTACCCCATTCGCCTCCCTCTCCTGGACCCTCTTTTTCCATCCCTCCTTTTCCCCTTCTTTTCCTCCCTCCTCCCTTTTTCTCAGTTTCCCCTTCCCCCCATTCCGGAGCATCCTTCACTGTGCATGTCAAACTTCCCTCTGAGTCCTCCTCTCTGATGAGGTGTAAGGACTCAGTGGTATTGCCTATAACTCTTTTTTGAACACACACAAATCTTGCATACATTAACATGTTACATACATACACAAGATTTAATTATGTGATGAACACACTGTAATGTGAACAGTCAATTAAATATCACTCGTGCTGCAACAAAAAGATTGAATCCCAAATATCTACAAAGATGAATTAATGGGCAATCTTAGATTAAAGAAATCTAATGAGTAAAATATTTCAATATGTTACTTACATAAAATTTTGAGCAACAGACAAGTAAGACTTAATGTAGAGCTATACAGCTAGATAGAAAATCTAATATTCAACATAAGTTAAATTTCATAAAATTCAATGCTGTGTTAACTATAGCGTGGTGGGAAGGGGGGTTGATTGAGCAGAGATGTGCAGAAGAATTCTGAGTCTTGATAACATTGATTTCCTAACCTTTGCATGAGCTTATCAGGGTTTTAGTCTATAGTTTACCAAATTACAATTTTATACTTTATGCAAATTTTTGTGCTTTTGTAATATTTCAGATAAAGGAGGTTTACATATAATTATTGATTATAGGCCAATTAGTTCATGCCAAAAATTAGACAGAAGGGAAGAAAGTTTTCTGTACTCGTCTTCCTGAATTCTGAGACCAGTGCTTAATGGGGGCTTCCAGCTAAGCTCTTTTGGTGATTTCCAATGCCTCTGTCTGTGCCCAAGGTGCATAGTCATCAGAAGGACGTGTACTGGACTATCTCATCACACAGAAGTCATCACTCTGACCTCTCGATCACACCCTGATGACTCCTTCCTTCCTTGTAATCATTTCCTAACTGACCTTCTGTGATCATGCCATGCCAGTCGGCCACTGGGATGTGCATTCAGTAGGAGTAAGATCTGTAGTAGTTTCTAGAGAGCAAAATGTCAGGAAAAGCACTGAAAGAGTGTCTTAAAAGATTGGAGACCTAGATTCAGGGTGGCTGGCATCTCAGAAGGGAAGAGAGAGAAGAGTGTGTCTTAGAGACAGAAGCTGGGTGGTGGCTCTTGCCTGGATTTTTTTCTTCTTTTTTTGTGCTCAAGGAAAACATCCTTGGTCTCTGGCCAATAACTGCTTTACTCCACATGTTTTCTCATCTCAAGGGGGTAGGGAAAAGTGACTACTGCTGTAGTTAAGTCAGCAAACTCGCCCCACTGGGCCCTTCTGTTTCACATTTGGTAGAAATTCCCTTAGCAACAGACTTAATGACTCCCATCAGAATTTGCTGGGGACAGAACTGTGCTTGCTTAAATGATACATGATATCCTCTTGTACACACTTTTAATCATGAAAACCAAATACTTTTTTAGTGTGCTAGAGTCTATAGAAGAAAAATTTCATTATTTTGAATTTTTTCAAGTTTAAGTATAAGCTGGACATTTCACTAAACAATTTTACAAATATTTAGAAGGAAGAACATGCGGGGCTGGAGAGATGGCTTAGGGGTTAAGCCTCTGCCTTGCAGGCGGAAGATCTTGAGTTCGAATCCTAGACCCCACGTGTAGACGCGGCGAGGAAAGCCAGGGTGGCCTGCTTGTTTCTGGTCCTGGTAGGGCGGAGCCTGTGAATCCTGGGGCAGAGTAAACAAGGAGGAGGAGGAGGCGTCCGTGGTGGTTCCCGAATTCGTCCGTGGTTCTACACACACACACATATACACATGCACACACACATACACGCACAATTGAATAAATAATGTTTCCCCAGAATGCTTCCTCTTCTCCAGGCTTCTCACTCACAGTTCATCTTACAATGACATGGCTCTTTCAAAGGACAACATTGTATTGATCAGAACAATCCCATCCTGTCTCACTCCTTTCTACCTTCTGAGAAGGAATGCCTTCTTTAGCAATCTTTTTCTAAAGTCCTATGTAAGTGAAACAGCATTTTTGAGGCCTGCAGTCACACCATTATAACACAAAGTTCCATATACAGACAGCTCTTCTTCCCTTTCACAGGAATAGAACCAGAAGATCTCTTAACTTTGTGTTCTATTTTTTTAAAATTTTTTAATTATTTTATTCAAGTGTGTGTGTGTGTGTGTGTGTGTGTGTGTGTGTGTGTGTGTGTGTGAATGAAGAAGCAATAACCACAAATGAGTTAACCACTTGCATCTTTGTTCATGAACTTCATGATCATTTACTCCATTCACTGGTGCCTATTTTCTGGGATGTAATTTCTGTGAGTGATTTTTCTTTTCTTCTTTAGTATTTTTGGAGATGAAGATGTCTAGTCAAATTCTTATGCTACTCTTAGCTGGCCCTCAAACACCAAATTTGCCTTCATATTCCTTACGTAGAGACAATGTCCTCCCTCTGCTCTGGGGTTTATAAGGACATTGCATCGGACTCTCAAAATGTCTGCTGCTATCCTGTTGTATCATATGCGCTTCTAATTAGTATCTGTGTTCTAATGTCTGCTGTCTCTATCAGTTTCTGTGCTATTGTGGTCAAGGTCTCAGATAAACAGTGAGTCTTTACAATCTGTGTTAGAAACAAGCAATACATATTCTTCTTTCTGCTTTCAGTTTTTAAATTTTAATTATTAAAAAATTAACCACATCTAAATTAAGCCCACATAATTACAGTCATTTGATCTTTGATAAAGGGGCCCAAAAAAACTGAATGGAAAAAGACAGTGTCTTCAACAAATGGTGCTGGCAAAACTGCATATCCACATGCAGAAGATTAAAACTGGACTTGTACTTGTCAGTATGCATAAAAATCATTCCAAATGGATCAAGGACCTTAATATTAGGGCAGAGACTATAAAAGAACCCTAGTTGAAAGGGTAGGGTCGGAGAATGGGAGGGGAGGGTGTACCTATTGAACTTGTATGATTAGGCAAGAATAAAAGGTGTAATAAAAAATTAGTGGATTTTTATTGTTTTTCTTCACATTACCCATCTCATCCCCACTCCTCCCACCGAAAAGTCTTTTTGTTCCTAACAAGCTTCAATCCCACCCAAGTTTCCTTCCATCTGTATGTGTCCCACTGAGTCCACTAAAGGCTGCATAGTTTTGCTTGTGTCTGGGTACCCCCTAAAGTAAAAACAGCGGATATTTCAGTGGGGGTATCACGGAGAGAGCCAGCTTTAACATCATCTATGGTCTCTCCAAACAAGGGGGGGAATCTCCATTTTTTGGCATTGTGAAGTTTTATAGAGCAAAGCAAAAATAATTCTAGAAATTGAAAAGTGGATATTGAAAAATAAAATTGCAAATGAGGAAATTCTAGCAAGTTCCAAGGAACTGTATATTCACTATCCAACAATGTGTATGCCATTTGTACTGGGTCACCTTGTTTTTAAAATGACTTTTACATGTTTTCTAACAAAAAGGACATTTAATTTTCTTCCTATCTTTACTTTTTATTATTTTGCTTACATTCCCTCAAAACGACTCATGAATTTTATCTTACACATACACAGGTGCTCTATATTTCACTTTCCTAGGTGGTGCCAAATTTTTTTAATAAAATGTTTTTTAATCTTATGTAGAGAACAACTTGATTTGCAAAACAAATATGTTAAATTTCTTTCCTGTGATATATTTTGAAATCTAATATGATTATGAAAAGTCCGATTATTCATAGCTATCTCTTCTTTTTATTATTTTTGAAAGTGATACAAATCTGGAATATGAAGGAAACTCTGCTACTGGAGAGTCAGTGGTTAAAATTTCACTTTCATAAGAGAAAGAACTACAGTCCTATTTTTGAGCTGTAATAATTGGTATGTTCTAATTAACACATTGTTTGATTGATATCTTTTCTTTGATTAGCTCTCAATATACTGTGACAATGCTGGAGCACTGATAGCAGGGATCATTTATTCCAATAATTAAATACAGACTTTATTTTCCTGTTTTCTTACATGATTTAAAAAATGAGAGCAAATATCAAGTCTGGAATCAGAAAATCCAAGTTAGCTTATTTTGCAACTTAGTTTATTTTAGTGTTATACATGTGCAACTCATGGAGTAACTGAAGGATACATTTACATTTATCTGAATTATACACTATTTTTTTCACAGTGACATGCCTCATAATGTGAAGCTTTATGATTAGAGAAAACAGGAAGAAACAGAAATACTTAAGACTTTTATTACTATTCAGGATTATTTAATCAAATAACATTTGCCTGTCTTTGCAAATAATGTTATGGGCTAGATGAATTATAATCAGAAAGAATAAATTCACACATGTTGTTCTGGGACACTTGGAGTAATAATATTGTTAATATAACATGTATGCATAATTGAATTCACATCAATTTGTAGCTTCATGGAAAGATTGTTTCCCAACCTTGAAAGTTAAGTGAAGACTATAAGATTAGGAATTTCCATACTTAATTCTGAGAAATACATCTCTGAAATTAGCAATTCTGTCTATTTTTTTATATGCCAAAATGTAATTTACATACAAAAATGGTCTGACCAATTTTTAACACTTGGAAGTCTTCTATGAGTTATTTTGAGGTGATAAAAAGACTTTTGAAATGTTGTCAAATGAAATATGCATCTCCAAATGCCACTAGAATGACCAAATCTATTCTTGTATCTGTGTATAGAAGACATGTCTTGTAGTCATTTAAAAGTGCTAATTTTTTCAATGACAAAGGGTCATTTTATTGAAATAGGTTTATAAAACTCTTGCCATTTTCGTTTCTTCAGTACATACTGTACCAGCTATCCATTTATCCACTTTCCATATTATACAGCATTAGAAATGCTGAACACAAGAACTCTTGCACTTTTGATGGTATAATTTAGCACACCTAAAATGTACCTGAAGAGCATGAGAAACCCAGTGCATT
The DNA here is from genome assembly GCA_023101885.1 of Typhlomys cinereus. Taxonomy (NCBI): domain Eukaryota; kingdom Metazoa; phylum Chordata; class Mammalia; order Rodentia; family Platacanthomyidae; genus Typhlomys; species Typhlomys cinereus. The sequence goes on along the minus strand of JALPQD010000098.1, from coordinate 4,147,684 downwards.
CCTAATGAAGTCTAATATAGATAATATAGCTCTCAAGGTATTTTATTGGAGTTGGGAGTTGGGTATATTTATTTATTTATTTATTTATTTATTTATTTATTTATTTATTTATTTATTTATTTTTGACGAAAGAACAAAACTCTCAGATGGGAATCTGTGAGGACAAAGAGAGCCCTGGAGGACTCATGGACTCCAGACACGGAATCCATGAGAGGTAAGGAGCTGGAAAATAACTCACAGACTTGAGTCCTATAGTGCCATAGAGAGCAAGGGAACTAAAGATGATTGCCAGGATGGGGTTTATTCATAGGGTTAGGCAAACCTGGGAAAATGGTTTTGTTCATTGGTTAGTTCCAATTTGTATAAACATGATTGTATCTATTGGTCCTCTACATCTCATTGGTCTGTTCATATTGGGATCTGACCCAGTTGATCTTGTAGGGCAAACTAATCTCCATATCCTTTCATGAACAGAGGGTGGGGGGAAGTTGGCAACTTCAGGGTGTGTTCCTTAGTGTAATCCCAGCCCTAGGGATGTTCTTGAAGAGACTTGGGTATAAATAAAAGTTAAATAAAGAGTAGAAAAGTTTTTTGGAGTATATATTGTGTACATGCATTTATGCAAACCTAGATTGATTTCATGCATCTTTCTCAGTCACTCTCTACCTTAATGACTGAGCCAGGGCTTTCACTGAGTTAGGAGCTGGCTGTCTCTGAATACTCCAGGATTCCCCTGTGCTGGAATTAAAGGCAGCTGATATGCCTGCCCACCTTTTATGAGAAATCTGGAGATCTGACCTATGGTTCTCACACTTGCATGGTAAGATCATTCTCCTCTGAACTACTGCCCCAGCTTCCAATAATTCTATAGCTTACTGGTCATAGGAGTTATTTCTTGAGTGAACCGGGTTTGGATCTAGTCTCTTTGAAACTGAGGTTATCTAGAGTTCTTATCTAGAGTTCTTTTTTCTTACTTTTTATTTCTATCTATCTTTTTCTTTTTATCTATCTCTTTCTTTCTTTCCTTATTTCTTTGTTTCTTTTTTCCTTTCTTTTCTTTCATTTTTATGAGCATCAATGTATAATTTTTGAATAATGCAATGTAGTTGATGATAGTAATGTATAGTAGTAATGTACACACATTCATAATTATTAAGAATTGGAAAAAACAAATGGCATTTATGAAAGGGAAAAACAGGAACCTTAGACAATAGAGGTTGATTTGAGTTGGCATGTATGTATAGGGAGGGAGAAGGATGTTTGTCTTTGCAGATAGAATGGTTAAATCAAGGAATATCATGAGTATGTAAGACAATGACTTTCCTTGATGCGGAATACTTCCCTGAATGATTCCAAGTCATTGTACAATGGTGTTTGGTGCAGTGCAATTCACTGTAGTTATGAACCCAACCTAGGTGTCCATCAAAAGAGGAAAGAAAATAGAAAATGTGGTATATGTAGATATTGAAAATTTTTAGCCATAAAGAAGAGTGTAGTGATGTCATTTACAGAAAAATGGATGAAACTAGAGTCATCATATTAAATAAATTACTTCAGCCTGAGAAAGAGAGACATCACACAATTTTTCTTGCAGGTAGATCCCAGATATTCTAAGTAGATACACAAAATAATATATGTCTACATGATGTGAAATTTGAAGTGAAACTTTCTGGGGGGGGCAAAGGAGAGTGACTGATAGGAGTGGAAGAAAGGTGGAGGGAATTGGGGGATATGCTGGAAGCAGAACAATTAACTGTATGAAAATATCCTTGGGCTGGAGAGGTGGCTCAGGGGTTAAGCCTCCGCCTTGCAGGCGGAAGGTCCTGAATTCGGATCCCAGATCCCATGTATAGATGCCAGGCGGAAGCGGGAGGGGGGGCGGGGGGGGGCTGCGCTTCTGGTCCTGGTAGGGTGGAGCCTGTGAATCCCGGGGCAGAGGAAACAAGGAGGAGGTGGAGGCGTCTGTGGTGGTTCCCGAATTCGTCCATGGTTCTACACACAGACATATACACGCGCGCGCACATACATACGCACACACCTACAATTGAATAAATAATAATAAAAAAATTAAAAAAAAGAAAATATCCTTATAAACCTTCTCAAAAATAAATAAATATGGAAAGAAAAACACACATAAGTTTCTTGAATTCATAAAATAAGGTGTGAAAGTTCTTTTATTTGTTCTGTATTTTCATTACCTCTAGATGAACAAGGCCTGTCTTGCAAATCTAAGACAACTGAGGGTGATGGAATAGAACCTGTGTGGAGGAGACTTCCTGATGGAAGAATCTTGGAGCTCAAAATGTGCTGAGAACTAATGAATAAAAGTAGCTATGGGAGTGGATATGTTCCCACCTCTGGCTGTAATCACCCAACCTCCTAAATTGCAGTCTAGATATGTCTCCAGGACTTTATTTTTCCTTGGAAGAAAAGAAACAAAAGCCAAGATCTTGTCTGAGAGGTGGTTTTGTAGATTGGATGTGACTGTGCTCTTCAAGTGACTTGTTTCTCTACTACAGGACTCTCCTGCTTTCCACTCTAAAACCCCTTAGGTTTTGAAGTTCAACAATGTGATCTATTTTGGAGAAACTTCTGTGGGCTGCTGAGAAGTGAGTGTATTATGTAGCTGTGTGGAATATTCTGTAGATAATCTGTTCAAATAACCTAAAGTATCATTTAATTCTAATTTTTATTTGTTGATATTTTTTAGTCGGGAAGAACTATCAGTAAGAGAGTATTGCTGAAGTCATCCACTATTATTATATTGAAGTCTTTATAACCTGTTATGTCCAGAAGTATTTGTTTCATGAAATAGGACAGACTATCATTCAACATATATATGCTTATAATAGTTACACTGCATTAATGGATTGTTTTATTTCTGAATACATACACACACCCATGCACACACACACACATTAATTATAAAAATATCACAACAGACCTGTAAACCAATGTAATAAAACCATTGCCATAAATTTATTGTCAACTTATCTTTTCCAAGGCACATGATAGGATCATTTCTTTAATAGAATGTTTTGAAACAACCCATGAATCACATAAGAAAGAATGATACTAGATTCTTTCTTGCTCCACATGCAAAGTCCAACTCAAAATGTATTAGACACTTAAATGTAAGACTTGAATGCATACAATCAATGGGAAATAATTCAGTGGACAAGCATCTTGGCATCAGTCTTGGTGAAACCTTTCAGTCATGACCGGAAGGCATCAGAAGCACAAGTGAAAGTAGGCCAATGCTATTGCATCAAACTAAACAGCACATCAGAGGAATGAGTATAACGTTTGAAGACAAATAGTCTATAGGGGGAAATATTCCCAAACATATCAGGATCTCCAATAATTTCATAGTAAAACACAATGAACAGTAAAACATGTGAATAGAAGCAAAGCTTGATTATCACAGGAATACAGCACTTGAGTGTACATTTCTCAGACGACATGAATAGCTGGCAGGACTGTGAGAATGAGTTCAGCAGCAGTAATCATTAGGGAAATGCATGTGAGGTCATGAGGAAGGCTAATGTCAAAAATCAGAAGACAGCATGTGTTGCTTAGGGTGTGCCCCAAAGAGAACCCCACAAGTTGTTGGTGTGAATGCAAATTGCTACTTCCAATAAAGAATGACCAGAGGAGAGAAAAAGAATTTTTGTTTCATTTTGTTTTTGGTGATTCTGGGAGTCAAATCTAGACATGTGGAGCATGGTCCACCCTCACTTTGTCACTGAGCTACATCTTCTTTCTGGGAGGTGGTGGGAATGTTTTAAATGTCATGGTGATAGCTGCCTAACTCAAAATGTAAATTGAATTATGTACTTTAAATTGACAAATTTTATAGCGTATGAATTATATATCTACAAAGATGCCTTTAAAATGGAAGAATAGGAAACTAAAAGTTGAAATTCACTTATTCATTTGTTTTTAAAATTATGCCATGGAATTTGTGCGAGTAATTTTCTGGTAAGTTAGAGGAAACAACTTAAAGACCTCCCTGCCTTTTGACAGCAGCTTCCAAATCTGAGGCCTTTCCAATGGCTTGCGAGTTGATGATTTTTTTAGAACGAATGACTCAGAGGACTCACTGAAAGCAGTGTGTTAGAGCTTGCTACTGGGGATGAATAGAAATTAAATTAAGCCAAGGGCAGAAGCATATAGGATCAAGTCCAGGAGTAATGTTCCTCTCCCTGTCCCTGTGGCACAAGGCTATACTGCTTCCCTGGCATCAGCGCCTCACAGTACACACAAAGCATTGCCAACCAAGGGGATTTTACCAAACTTCAGCTCTCAAAGATTGATTGCTGTTTCATTGCATAAAAATGATTGTTTGATTGACTAAAATCCTGGGGCCACCAAAGTTTCTACTCTCAGTCACAAGGTTGAGGTCTCTGGACCAGTAAGCTCTCACCCTTGGGCAGCCTATATCTAAATCACATTCTTATATTATCCATCAAACCTAAGACCTGCAGGTCAACAGGAATCCTTGTAGAAAGTGTTATACTTTAGAAATTACTCCTTACCTAGAAGAGACAAAGGTAGACTTGTTTGGGCAAGACTATTTCCTTCCATACAATGACTTGATCTACTTCATTTTCACAGGTAAGGACCATTCAGCTCTCCAATCTGTCCTAAGCCCTTTTTATTTTTGCAATTGATGAATGAAACTACTCCTTCTGTAGACAGGCTTTCATTAAATAAGCATAATACAGATAGGTGTGGGCTCTAATCCTGATACTGTTCATAGCTGTTGGAGAGAGACCAAATCAAGACTCTTGTGACTGTTGAGGTGTGTCTGGCTTAGGCTGACTTTGGAAACTCTTACCATTGCACTAAGGTAGGGATCATATTTTGCACAAAGTGATCTAGAAATTGATGTATGTAAATGTCATATCACAAGTGTATACTGTTGCTTTTTTCATTAAAATGGAAATTCTTTGTTTGGATATTTTTACTCCCTTATACTCTTTATATTCATATAGCAAGCATCCTCATGTCACTGAGTTCAGTATTCTGTTAATTTTGAGGTGAGTAGAGAACATTCAAAATTCCCTTGGGGTTCTTGGACAGGAAAAAACTGTGTGCAGCAGAAAGTATATATTCCAGCTTCCTGGCGTTTTTTTTCTCTGTGCTCTATCTCATCCAGAAATTTATTCCTGCCCCATCAGATAGGGTGTGTGTGTGTGTGTGTGTGTGTGTGTGTGTGTGTGTGTGTGTGGTGTGTTTGTGTACCAAGCCTCTGAGTTATCAGTATGCTGAATTATCTCATCAACTGGAAAGAACTCCACAGATTTACTTTGAAAGGAATGGATTTGCTGCAGGCTCTGTGTTCCTAGAAATCAGGCATCTGTCCCTAGAATTATTTTCCCGTAATAGGAAATTCTTTATTTTTCAAAATAAAGCATCAGATAGAGAAAAAAAAAACCTGTCAAGCATGATGGTTCAGAGATGGATAATAAGCAAATTCTGACTTAGCAAAAATAAGGAATATTTTTCATTCTTTTGTTTCTGTGCTGTTTTATTGAAAATGAATCCTTTCTGTATAGATTTGACATTGTACTGGAAGACACCGACTCAAGAAAAATATAACTTTCTTTGTCACAATTTAATATTGATGATTTCCTCTGCTTTCATGAGCTTGCCTGTTTCTTTCCAACTGACGTGAATTGGAATATATTTCTTGCAGTTAGCAGCTTGCAGTTTAATTTACCACACTGTAAGGATATTTTCTTGGTAAATTTGTAATTGTCTGAGTAAACCATACTTTAAAATTTAATATATAATACATGAACATTTTATGAACAAACCAATTAGACCTAATACATTTTTATGCTTTTAAATTAACCAAATTACTTTCAGTAATACAAGAGATGCTAAAGAGCAAACATTGCATTTATTTCTATATTCTTTAATATATCTTTATTTTTTATCTGCAATAACAAAACAAAGATCTTTAGAGGCTGCCAAACCTTCGTTTATTATGTTTCTTCTCCTGTGGGATGTTAGTTCTTACCTTAGAAGTTCTATGCTTTACATGCAAAAGCTGAGGCAGATTAGGAAAGGACCAGTGTCTATGCATCTGAAGATCTTTCTTTTGTTTTTAGGATTAAAGCTATATGTTTATCTTAGTCTTCATAGCTTGGTATCATTGGTCACTTTCTCTACTGTAGGCCATTTTGATTTCTATCCTCCAGCCAGACTTACAGACTTACACTGTTTCAAACACAGTGTGCTTGGTCTCATGACCAAACCTTTATGCAGTGTGGTTTCTTCTATCTAGAGTGATTTATGAAAATTTCTTCCCAGTTACATCCTCTTTATTGACCCCATTTAGATGTTCATATCTCAGAGCCTTAAACATACTAGGAAGCTCATCCAATATCTGTTGTAGTGATGTATGGAGGAGTGAATTTAGGAGTGAATGATGCTGGCATCATTAGATGATGAGACTTACTTATCTCATCTTACTCTTGTGTCTTTGCTTCTTTGGTATTGGATATTAAGGCTATAGGACATGATGCAGGAAAGGACATAGGAAAGATAGACTGAAGGTTAGAAGACTGTAATAATGAGAAGGAAACTCCTGACATCCTCTATCTCAAGTCTGAAGAAACATGTTAGAAAAGGGGGAAAAAGGAATATAAGAGCCAGAAGATGGAGAGGAGTCTGTGAAATGCTGTCTTTTGGACATGGCATGAACTCATAGCACCCGTGGTTTTCTGCACAAGCCCAAGGCAGCCAAAATTCCAGCATAGATGGGAGAAGGAATCTAGAAGCCCCACCCCTAGTTGAAGAGATATTGGAAGTTGATGGCTGCTGAGTGAGTGTAGGATGTGGGAAAGTTACTTTTCTTTGGAGTGTGGATTATAGCATGTTGCCAAGGTCTTATATCCATGTGCATAGTGGCAGCAGAAAATGGATGACTTAGCTGGTTATTTAAAAAAAATAGGATATAAAAAAGATATAAAGTTGGGAGGAAGATATGTTGGGAAGCGTGAGTCAGAGGAATGAGAAAGAGTAGATATGATTAAAATGCATTGTATACATTTATACAACTTTGAGTGAATAAATGAAAAATAGTATTTAATATTTTTATGTTTTTCTCATTTATGTATATTTGTGTATTGTAGAGATGTTCATGTATGTGTAAGCCCTAGATTCTCCTTAAGGCTTGCCCTTCAGAAATGGCACAACTTGTTTTTTCAAACAGGTTCTCTCATTGGCTGTGTCTGGCTAGCTGGTTTCCCTGTTCTGTCTCCCAAGCGATGGGATTGGAAGCATATACCACTATGCCTGGCTTTAGGAATTTTAATTACTTATTGTATACTTCACCTATTAGATTGCTTATTTTCCAAAATAATACATCTTGATGAAGTATATTTGTGCCTTTAGCAATACCTAATAAGACTGTAGATATAAATATAAAATGTTCAAACTGATAAAATGGGAAAGTGGGTGAAAATAGGTATGTTGGCAAATTTCTATCACATGCCAAGTGCTTTTTTTGAATGAAAGGGAAAAAAATTCTTCTCATAAGGAACTGAAGCTCATTTGACAGAAAGGGGGGAAAAGAATCATAAAGACACACTATACAGTTTAAACCATGACTCTGAAATGAAGGGATTTGGTGTATAATGAAAGACTTAGAGAGAGAGGAGGCTTTTGAGAAATGGACGGGGAAGGAATGAGACAGTTTTTATGGTAGAAAAACATTAAAAACTTAAACTTTCCCTCACAAAATGTATGCCACAAAACTTAGGTTTAGCAAGTATTTTCAATGAAAAGATTTTATTAGATGCTTGTCTGGAGAGTCTTTTGGAAATAGCCACCATTGCACTAATGCAGTGTTTTAATAGTATGCATTATGTCATATTTCCAACATTTACAATTTTTGATCTAATAAGAATTTTTGAAGCAAATAATGTTTGCTTTAAATGTCATGGTTTGATTGTGAATTGCCCACCCCAAGTTCACTCATTTGCATCCTTAGCTGGTGTTAATCTTTGAGAAAGTTTTAGCAGCTTTTGGAGGTTATAAAATTTGCTGGAGGAAGGCATATTACAGGGGGTGGTAGCCTAGTTCTTCTTCTTCTGAGTTCTATCTTGCTCTCTCTACCTTTCATGATGATGATGGTGACCAGTTTCCTGTTTCTGCTCTAGCCATGATTTCTGCTCTACAATTCCTGCCATAATGGACTATATCACCCCTCAGAGAACTAAATCTACCTTTCTCCCTTAAGTTGTAAGTATTGACTCATGGCAATTAAGGAAAAATAATAGCAGCACAGTATTTACCTGTGTGATGTTAAAACTGTTATTTCTGAAAGCATCTGCTAGGATACCAGTGTTTTCTAGAACACTCCTTGGGAACTGCTGATCTAGATGAAATTCTGAGACATTGAAAAGCCTGAAATGCTTTGTGGACTCTTCACTAGCTTGCTATGACCTAGTAGCATAGTAAACTTCAGCAGTAATAGTAATAAAGAGTGTTGATGCAATTATAGTTTGAAGGATAATTAAATGCTTAATGTTAATCTTCCTCCTGAGGTCTTGAAGTCACTGAAGACCAGAGTGAGGCTACCCAATGAGGAAAGTAATTCTGGTTTTAGTGTGCAGACTGTATTCTTGGAGCCAAACATTTATGACAGGAAAACTAATTAGGCAGCTAGTGCAGAGGGACAGGTGAAAGCTAATGAGAATCTGGTCTAGCAGAGGCCAGTAAGTGCGTGTGGAAAGAGTCCATCAGGAGCATCAGAGAAATAGAACAGAAACAGCACTACTGGCTATTAGAAATACCATAGTGGAACTCACTGCATTACTGGATTAAGAAAAACAAAAATGCAATCATCCTGACCATATCAGAAAATTATTTGGTAAAATTTAACACGACTCCTTATGTTTAAAACCTTAGAAAAACTAATCTCATAGCAAATGTGGAATAGAATTACCAGATGAAGGGCATTTACCAGAAGCCTATAGCAAACAGACTATTAAAAAATGCATTAAAGCAGATTTAAATGTAGTCAGGACTTATCGAGGCCTTATCCTGTGAACATGGTAAGAATACTATTAAAAGGAGTGCGGACAGGTGGCATGAAGGTATGTGTATTTGTGGTTGGTATGCTCTTTCACACAGAAAATCACTCCCCAAATTACATATATTATGAGAACTAAATATAATTGATGAAGAAGTAAATTTTTGATTTCCCAAACATGATTCCAAACTTCCTAGCATGACTAACTGGATGCTCTGAAAGCTGGGAATCTTGATCCCTTTCTGCCCACATTTCATATATGCTCCAGCCTCAGGAAGCAGATACTCTCAGGAGAAGTTGAGACTAACAATTGACCAGAAGTCAGATTCTCCTGTCTCTTGCTATACGTTGGGAAGGTTTCTGGTTCTCTTGGGTGTCAGTCACAGCATCCTAGAGAATGGACTCTCTTACAATTGGTCCCTGTGGAGAATTATCCTGCAGTTTCACTCTTTCCTGAAGGTTAAAGAAGTATAACTTTGAAATACAACTCTGTAGAGTGCTTTCTGATTTTAGGGTGTGGTAGAAGGGACAGCTTAGGGTCCATGTTTCCTGGGTGGTTAAATTCCTATGACTCTTTATTTCCTGGCAGGTCATTTCTCAAATATTAATGCTGATACAACTCCTGGAAGCTCTGTCTATAAATGACTCTTCTGATTCATTCTACAGTTTTGTAATCACACAATGATCTTATTAAATCCATTCCAGGATGAGAAGGCAGAGCTAGTTTGGTGTCTATTATGAGTAAGACCCTAATTTGTAACACAGTAAGATTATCTGAAATAGCTTTGACACAATCTAGTTTTCATTTTAATAAAAAAGTTTGCAAATAAATCTCATAATAGTATTTACTGAAATAATGCAACAAGATTCATACCTTTATAAAAAATGATAAAACCTTGCTTAAATCACATTACAGAAAGTAAAACTTGTATTTATGGGTGAGGAAATTGTCAAATTTCAGTTAATTTAAGTGTTTAAGGAAAATTGCTTTTACATACTCTCTCTCTCTCTCCCCTTCAGAATTTTTTGGAGAAAAGAGCACAAAATATGATGAGATGAATTTTATTGACTTAGTTAGTGGATAATAAGGACAATTGTACTGACTTCATTACTAAATTTTTAGAGTAAGTTATGATGTTAGGGCAAATCTTTAATGCTTCCCTTTTTCTTTAAGGAAATCAGTTTATAATACTATACCCAAACTCACTAAAATTCATGAAACTTTTTTCTTTTTTTAATTTATTTCTTCCACTCATACAAAGTTGATAAGTACCCCATTCCCCTTCCTCCCTCCACCCCTCCTTGGATCCCCTTGCTCCCTCTCCCCTTTTCCCCTTCCTTTCCCCCCTCCCAATGCCCCCTCCCTCCCCATTCCTGGAACATCCTTTAGTGTGCCTGTCAAACTTCCCTCTAGGTCCTCCTCTCTGATGAGGTGTAAGACTCAGTAGCATTGCCTAGAGCTCTTTTTTGTGTTCCCCTTTAATATAGGCTGTTGATCCCTTGCCTCTAAGGATCGTAGTGCCTGTGATCCATGCTAGACTTTGGGGGTTCAATGATATGTTGGTCATTGTGCAGGTCATGAAAAGTCCTATTATGATTACTTGGGCCCTAACTTGTGTGGAGTATCTTGCATATCATTGCTCCTCCCCATCTTTATGCTATTACAATCTTACCACCCCCTCTTCCGCAAATTTCCCTGAGCTTTAGGATGGGAGAGATTAGGCTGGCTTGGTTCCAGGTGGTTGGTGTAGAGTCTCTGATGTTCTGAATTATGGTTTGTTGATTTTTTTTTTCAGTTTTGCTGCTCCTACACCGCCCTTGGCTCCATCCTGATGGGTATTGGATGTCACCCCCTGTCCAGAGATAAAAGGTTGTTAAGATAGAGTCTTATTATAAGAGTAGATTCAAAGGTAGATGGAATGAGTAGGAGACCGGTGTGTGTGTGGGGGTCAGTCTCCCATTTGCCAGATGATTACCATCAATCTGCCAGACTGTATGCCCTCCCTTTCTGGTGAGATCATACTCCATCAGATGCAAGTGACCAGGAAAAGAAATCTGCGAACCCAACCTGATGTCTCATTACTTACTTGCAATCCTTGATAGTGGTTTATTTTCTCTGCTGTAGTATGATCCTCTCTCTCCTTGTTTCTGGTGGGCCTCTCCTTCCCCTTCCCTCCATGCTTATAATCTTTGCAATTACTGTAGGTATTACAGAGATTTATCTTTGAGTGTGTCATTAAGTGGGTTTGGTACTAGGATCCACCTATTAAGGAGTACATGTTTCTTTAAAATTTGTGTTTTCTGATTTTTGTACATAACATTCATTTGTCATTTCTTAATTTCTCACTTCATATGTTATAGTTTTGCTATGTGTTGTATGCATTATATGTTAAAATACACAACAAATATTTTATCATATACACATGATGCTTTCTTTGAAAACAGAGTCCTACTTTTTTTTTTTTTTTGGTAAACTGATCTCAAGTGATGTTACAGATTTCTCCCTTTCCCTTGGAGCCAGGATCACACATGTGTACTACCAAGCCAGCTTTGTTGCTTATGTTAATTAATATTTATTTTAATGATATAAGGGGGCAGAACATTTTAAGTTTCACTCTCTAACCTTCTGTTCATGACATGCAAGAGAAACAATATATTCATTAGATACTTAGCCACCTTGTGAATCTAATTCTGTATCAATTATTGTAATTGATATTCTAATTGCTTTGGATTTTCTGTGTGCAGAAATACATGGTAATTATCATCTGCCAATAAGGCTTCTTGTTTTTTTCTGCTACTTTAAACTTTTTTTCTTTATCTTGTGCTGGTTAATGTTATACTACATCATTCAATAAAAGATAAATAGTTGGCAACCTTATTTCAGTTTCAAAGGACGCCTTCAGTGCCAGAATCAACTCTGCTGTTGGAAATAGACATAAATAGATACTTTCATACAACTGCAGTTCTATTCTTTTCCAATTTGTGCAGAGTTTTATAGGCTTTAAATAAACAGGTTTGCATTTACGATTGTCTTTCAGAATCTATAAATTCTATCACATGCTTCTACCACTATTCTGTTTGTGTGGTGTATTCATAGGTTTAATTTTCAAATATTCACATATACTTTGATTCCAAGAATGGACACAGTGTACAGTTAGCATATCATCTTTCAAACAACTTTGCTAAATATGATTATCTAATATTCTAATTAGAATGTATACATCTGAGGTCGCAATGAAGATTGGCTTGTGATTTTTCTTTTAAGTTGTGTTGTCATGTTTATGTTGGATTCATAAAGTGAGTTACTTCTTTACTTAGTGCTTTTGGGTTTGGCACTTTTCAAAAATTTTGGTGGCATTCAATGTTAATAGTCGCAAAGCAATTTAGATTTCTTATTTGTTCTTAAATAATTTTCAGTAAGTTGTAGATTTTTTCCACAAAATTGCCTTTGATAATCAAATTTCAATTTTATGTAATTTTCTCATAATGTCCTAGCTTTGTCTTTTTAAAAAGCTAGTTGTACAACCAACCAGAATGCAGAGTACCTGCAACTCTGCATTTCTCACCTAGAGTCAGGCCAACCAAATCTCATCCCATTTTAAGGCCCATAAAAGGTGACAGTAAGATTGTAGAGCCTAAAGATGGGAAAGTCCACCACTGAACAATACATTCCACTCAAGGCAGGGCTGCTACATCCTGGAGCTCACTATAATGAGACTTGTCCTTATCAGAACTGCACAATGGCTGACATACCAATATGCTCCCATAGACTAGTGAGGATCTCAGGAGAAAGAATTACCTGCAGTAGAAACCTTTGGGGCTAGAGCTAGACAGATGAAGGGAAGTATGCTCTATTAGTGGGTCTGTCCAAAGAAGGGCCATTTAGTCTACCACAGAAGCCTGAATCCCCACTAGAGCAGACATCCAGAGGAAACTCTGGGACCCATAGAAGCAGACAGATAGAGATGGATTGATAAAGGGAGGGAAGGGAGAGAGGGGGAAGGAGAGGGGCAGGGATAATTACTCAATATGATTGTAAAACTAGGAAAAAAGAATATATCACTACACTCTAAAAAAGTTACTCATCTCTCTACTATTGAAGTAAAATACCTGAGATAATCTACTTAAGGATGAGAGATGTGAGCTCTTGGCTTTGCTAGTATCAGCTTATGATCTTTTGCTCTCACTGCGTTTGGATAGTTGATGAGACAGTGCATCATGCATAGTAGAAAACCTGAACCTCATAATGGCTGAGTGTGAAAGAAGAGGAAAAGTAAGGGTTGAAATCCCTGTATTCCTTTAAAGACGGACCCAAATGATCTATGACTTCCCATTAATCTCCACCTCATAAGGCTTCTCTGCCTCCAGGTAAAACCTTGTTCTAGAAATAAAGATCTTAATGCAGTCTTTGGATCATATTTCAGATTCAAAGGTTAGTACTAGTTGCCATTGTACGGCATATCTATCACGATCAATTTACTCTGAGGCTGTTTTTCTTGTTCTCTTTCTCATTCTAGTTTCTCCTCTCCATTCAGTTGCTGCACATTATTGTGCAGAGAATTTGAGCCGGTTTGTATGTGCTTATTTTTATTTCTTTTGGTTAAGTATATAGGAGTAGAAAGATTGGATAATACAGGAACATACACGTGCTTATTTTAATTAAATGTTAGCCATTGAAGCAACTACCTAACTCTTTCCCAAAGCAGTATTCCTTTTTAAATTCTAAGCCATAAGTCTGTGAAGATTCAATTTCCATCACATTTTCACCACTATTTGGAACAGACACTCTTTCTAGGTTTACCTAATTCAAGGAGCATGAGAGTAGTTCCTTCTGGTTTAATTTGCATTTCTCTGATGAATGAGTGTTGGGTATTGTAATTTTACTTGCTGCACTTAGTAGAAATATGTATTCAAATTTCTTGCCCACATTAAAAATATGTACCCTTTGTTTCATTATTGTTGGATTTTAAAACCTCTTTACATATATTGGACAAATGTACTTGGTTAAACATGTGAAATTCAAATACTCTTTCCCATTTAATGACTTGTAGTTTGCATTTCTTCTCTGTGTGTTTTTAAGGAAGGTCATATGAATATGGATAAAAGTTTAATTTATTTACATTCCTTTTTAGATTGAAATTTTCATGTTCTATGTAATGAGTCTTTCCTTGATTTAAAATCACAACTAATTTCCTCTGAAGTTTCTGATAGAAAAAAATTATGTTTTATTAATCTTTTTATATATCACACACATGAATATAGTGAACTTATAATATTTTTACACCTTAATCCCCAGGCCATCCTCCTTCCTCTTCCCATTTCAATTATTCTTCTCCTTGCTAAAGTCCCTCCTATTTTAAAGTCTTTGCACATGGATGGCCTACTGAATTTCATCTGGTTTGTCTTTGATGTCATGTACCTGAATACTTGGTGAAACATCAATATTATATCAGCCAGTGGATATATTCAAGAGGAAAGCATCTTACATTTCCACCTGCCAGCATTAACATTCATCAATCTCTCATGGAAATATCACTCGAAGTCTTTCCCCTTCCATGATAAACGTTGCTAAGACAGTTCCCATGTGAACTTGTGCAGATCTACATAACTGTAGTGATTTCATGAATATACCAGTCTTGGCACATCTAGAAAATATGTCTGATTGTGTCCTCGCCCCACTTCAGGCTCTTACAATATTATCACCCGTGTCTTCTATAATTTTCTCTGAGCTTTGGGGTGTGAGTAGGGGTTACTTAGATGTCCTGTTCAGGGTTGAGCAGTCCATAGTCAGCTATATACAGAAAATCAGCAAAATTTTTAATGTTTGGAGTTTACATTTGGGTGTTCAATCCCTTCTGAGTTAATTTAATTTATGTATGATGAGGTATAGATTCAGGTACATAATAATATTGCCATACAAGTTTTGCAACGTCCTTTGTTGAATACATTTTTTTTTACCTTGAATCAATTTTACAGAATATTTTCTTGTTTGTGTTTGTCTTATTTCTACACATTATTATGTTTCATGGATTTGCTTGTTTAGTTTATACTAAATTGTCTTGATAACTGTAGTTTTAATACATGTTTTGAAATGATATTTGTTTGGAGGAAAACCTGTAATTTTGTTTTATTTTTCAATATTTTGCTATTAATTAATTCATTAATTATTTAGTTTGCTTGTTTTTCCTGTCATTCAGTTCTGGCCAGACAACGTTCTTTTGATAATTTAATGAGTACAGGATCTGTAATAAATTACCTATATTCAAAATTGTCTTAATGATTTTTCCAGCTTTTCTCTTATAATCTATTTAATATTTTATTAACTGAACGAGGAATCTTTTGGTATTTTTTTCTATTTCACATTTTCCCTCAAATTTATTTTTTCTTCTTTATGACAAACGCAACTGATAAAATTAGACACAATACTTAAGAAAAACCCCAAATTGCCAATATTGGGAATTAAAGCATCTCATCTGCTGCTCCCACAGATTTGAAGAACAATAAATACTAAATAAGAATTAAGAAATATAGCATGTTTGTATTTCAATTCTTATATGCTACTGGTTAAAATGTAAATTCCTGCAACAACTTTAGAAAGAAGTTTGGCAATTAGTAAGTTATATCAGCCACATGATGTAGATTTCTTAATCTTAGGTATTTTCCCAAGAAAAATTATAGCATATGCCTACAGAGAGAATATGCATACATGTTTATGGTAACATTATCTGTAATATCTAAAAGCTGGAAACAGCCCAAGTAATCATCAACAGATGAATGGATAAACATAAAAAATATGGTAAATTCCCATGATTACAGAAACTGAGAGTACTTGAGCTTGGGAAGACATGTTTTAACACTGTTTTTTTTGTCTGCTTGTTCTGTTTTCAAATAACTGCAGGGAAAAGTCCTCATTATCATTTTCAAGAAGAAAATAGGTAGCACAACAGTTGTATCCTGAAGAAATGTCTTTCTCAAGGAATGATGCACTGTTATGGATCCCTAGTTGTGGTACTCTGTTTTTCTTTTCTTTCTTTCTTTCTTTTTTTTTTTTTTTTGCATTCTCCCCTCACAGTCTCCCCTGTAGTTGATTGACACAGTGCTAGCTACCTAGGAGCTCTTATCATGGTCCTGAAGTCACTGCTAACCACAAATCACAGGACATTACTCATGGTTATTGGAGGAGTATCAGAAGACAGACGTCATGTGGTAATAGACTGCATCATAATCTTTTATTTCACACACCTGAAATAATGCAGTTTTTATATTTGCTTTTGTATTTTGATGAGTTTTCAATATGTTTACAACATATACAGCATGGCAGGCTCAGAATATCCTAGGAACTCTTTCATAGTGAGAGGAAGCATAATAAGCAAAACATCAAATTAAGTGGAAAAATAACAGAAAATGAAAGTAGATGTAAAGCATTTGGGGGGGGGTTGGAAGGAGGGAGGGGACCGGTGTACTTGTTAAGTTTGTATGAGTGGAAATAATAAAAATAAATTTAAAAAAAGAAACTAAAGACAGCAAAAAAAGGGAAAGCATTTTTAAAAAATGTGCTTTAGCAAATGTTATAGAAATGTAAGAAAAATAAAATGTAGCATTTTTACTAAATAAAGAAATTTCAAAAAATTCTTTTTTGGTATGTTCATTAAGGTACATGTATTCTCTCCCAATATTGTGGGAAATATAAGAAAGACAATGTTCTAGCTTTCATCTGAGTACAAACCACATGCAACATTTGACTGAACAATTTCTCATTTAGAAAGTGCTAAAGAAATATGTACACATGGGCAGAAAATTATATACAGGTATAGTCATTTCATCATTATCACATTAAGCAAAAACAATGGATATGTGTTAAATGTTCTTTAATAAAGATAATGTTCAATGATTTATAATACATATAGATTATATTAATAGTTGTAGTTGCTACAAAGGAGATGATAAATATATTCATTCTGCTAAGGATATAGCTTTGCAATGTATTGTTATTTGAAAACATGTCACAAAAGTATATCATTAATATAATGTGTTTAGTAAGATATGGCTTGATATATGTAAATGGAAACATTTATGAATGTGCTGAATCTAATCTGGTAGCAAACAATCCAGAAAATCAACCTTTAAAGATGACTGTCTTTAAGAAGAGATTAGAAATGGGATGATCAGAGATAACAGGTGCAGTTATAAAAACATCTTATATCTCATTTTTAATATAATCAAGAGAATAAAAATAAAAGGAAAATTATCAGGTTCTAATAATTAAATGGGGCAGGTAAATTAGAATAATTTGACAACTGCCTAACATCTCTTAATATACCTAGGCTTCCATGAATTTGGACAGATGATATTCATTGAAAGACACAGAAAATATTTGAATAGAGGGATAAAATTACTAATATTTTTCCCAATGCTGAATTTAAACTTCTTTGGGTTGGTAGGATGGATAATCAATGTATTTACAAAATATGAGGAAACTAGTGTTACCAGTACCAGTGCCAGAATAACACTGTTACAGAATGCTAAAAATCATATTGGACTTATCAGAAGTAAAGACAATAGACATGGAAATATGAAATTTATTTACTCCAAAGTGCTTTTTATCAGAAGGGACATGACATTATTTCTATTGTACATTCAATCACATTAACTTTTTCTTCCACATGCCTTTCTTTTTTGAAGATATATAGTTAAAGAACAGAGCTTTTTTGAATCATAGTTAAATAGGGGGGAAAGGCGGATTGAAGCAGAATGGAAAGCAGGGAAACTCAGTCAAATGTGGTACAATTTGAGTTCTGTAATTCACTGCCAATGCTTGAGAAGAAGTCGTCTCCGCAAGGGATGGTGTTGGTGATGAGGTGATGGCCGTGTTTAGGAAATTCTCAGAAGTAGTTGACTTGGTGGATTGGCCAATAGATTTCACCTAAAATTTTTTTGGAGAATACTTTGTTTTTCTGAACAGATGCTTAGTTGGGGTAGGATTAGGTGAGTCATACAGAATTCTTATTTTTCAGAGTGTCAGGAGAAGTTTTTTAAAGACTTTGGATTACATGAATTCCTGAATTCTCAAGTTATTTCCCAATGAGTAGTTCAGGA
This sequence comes from Typhlomys cinereus, assembly GCA_023101885.1. NCBI lineage: Eukaryota > Metazoa > Chordata > Mammalia > Rodentia > Platacanthomyidae > Typhlomys > Typhlomys cinereus. Next base: position 4,129,539 of record JALPQD010000098.1, on the reverse strand, counting down.
AAATTCAAAATAATCTTAATTTGTATAGTTTATCTTGCTAATGAAGAGTACAGGATCATATTTATGAGATTCCAAATTTGAGTTTGTGAAGAATGACTGAATGTTACTTCAGCAGCAATCTGAGACAATATTGTAGCATCACACTAGGATACAATTTCTGACACTCTCATGAGCTGGAATTAGAATTGCTGATCCTTAGAAGAACTTGAAAATTTAAAGACATAAAGATAAGGAAGATCTTTAGAGTTTTTTTTTTTATAAACGTTGTTGTGATAGTAAAATATGATACAGTTACAATGAGTCCTAAAGTACAGTTAGACAGAATATTTTGTGGATCACAGAAAGTATAGTACATAAAAGGATTTGGAAATTTTTGTCATGAAGAAATGATGACTATCTGAGGGTATAGACATGCATAAGAAGATTTTTACATTATGTATATATGGTTCAAAACATCATGTTTCACCACTAAGATTTAACATTTTTACATTTTAGTATAATTTAAAATATATTTAATAATTATTTAACTAAAATTATAAATATTACACTGTGAAAACTGTGGAAAAAACAAATGTAAAGAAAGTAACGTGTCTCTGTTCTAGCCTTTTATGGTTCAGAAACATTCTCAAATAGATAAAATATCAATTAAGAAGTTTGACACACTATTAAAAAACAAACATGGAACAAGTAGATTGCTACTTGAGGCTCACTGAAAAATCCATCACAGTAGATCCAATGTTGCTGCTGTAGATGTTTAGAAAATATTTTGGAGTCATGTTTGAACAAATATGTACCATGATTTTTGACTTTTTAATTTTTAATATGACAGCATGATGGGGTAGCATATAAGTAGTTTAGAAATATAATGGAACGAAGATAATTTTTAGAATTATGTCTACAGAACAATTTCAGGAAATTATTAGACTATCAATTTGGCAAGAGGATAAAGGAGAAAATGTTTTAAAGACATTATATAGAAGATCCAAGTGTATATATATATGGTATTTACCTGTACAAATGCTAAATATAGTAGGTATAAGTTATATATTATATATACATATACAGAGCATATATACATACACACATATGTAGTACAGTATCTGGATAGGGATGTAGAAGATTTTTGAAACAAAGAGAATTAATAAAAAATGACTAGAGATTGTGACTGAGAAGATAGGAAGAATTAGTTACATTTTCAATGTGGACAAGAAAGATAGCTTTAAATACAAAGGAAACTACTAATTTTAGACATGTTGCCTTTTAGTGGTCCATGTGACAATATTCAGTAGATGTTGGTATGTTATTCTGGACCTTGGGGGAGAGTCAGGAAAGAAGTTTGATCTTTGGTAAGCACTGGCCAAATACATACTTGAATTCTTGAATGTGGATGTTACTCAGAATCAGAGTAAGATCTGAGAGATGCAGATGGAATCCTGGCTCACAGAGGAGGAAAAAAGAAAGATCTAGAGGATTTTTTTTTTACTTAAATAACATTCCATTTTTTAAAACTTTTTTTTGTTCCAAAAGACATTGATTCATCTTCAAGAAATTACTTTCCCTTTTTCTCTTCTAAGTCTGTTAATAATTTCACATTGTTTTTGTTGCTGAATGTGTAAAGCTCCCTCATTCACATTTCCGGTAGATTTCCAGCATTCTTTCATCATTCATCTCCCTGCCCACTGCTTTGCAGGCTGGATTCATACACCACCATCGTCTAAAGTGGTCTTCCTACTCTGTTCGCTTCTGTGACTCCTGCCTCCTCATCACTGATCTTCTTCAAACTTGTCTTTCATCGTATGAAGGTCAAAGATGTTCAGCGTCTTCCCATTACTGTAGAACTGAGTTTGCTCTGCTTTATGGTGTCAGAACTTCTCTAGCTGGGTCCTGTCTCCTTTGCACATCCATAAGTATTCCCTCACACAATCAGTCTTCCCCAGAATGATCCTTGCTAACAGTGGCAATGAACATAGCAACACTTCTTCCTTTGTGCATACTTAGCATCTTCATATTTCAGCTCTATTTATCACTGTCTGATTGCAATTTTGAGAAATGCTGCTTTGGATGCTCTCCTAAACTAGTACAGTGAACTCTATAGGAATGTCCTATGCTGCAGGCTCCAGGGAGTAGGAACGGTATTCTTCATTTCCTCCGCATCAACTTCATATTTTCACATACACAGGAATGATGGGTAGCTGGTGAGATTCATAACACACACTGACTAACTTAAAATGACCATGAGATTGCCATTTATGAATTTGAGAAGAAAATTTCAAATCGCTAAAGGGTTTGAGGGCAATAACCAAAGTACTGTTTATTGCCCGCTTCCTTTCACTCTCCATATATATCTTTGAACTGTTGAATAGTTCTAGCCCCAATCACATAGTCCACTAGATTCTTTGCTCTTTTTGTTCTATAGGATATTAGGAACGTATTTCTATAAATACCATAGTGGTGTCTTTTTCCTAGATTTTCCCTCTTAGCAGACCAGCCTACATGAACTGATCAGAAGACTGATGTCACTTTAAAGTATTACTTCTGTCAAACTCAAAAGTATACAGCTGCAGCCACACGTTCCATTTTGCATTGTAGCGGAACCACTGGAGGCTGGTCTAGGACCTCTGGTGACTAATGGACCCTGAATCTTCTTTAGAGGGCTGTTTCATATACCTGTGAAATATTCTTCTTCTTATGGAAAAAACATTCTGTAGGACTATTTTATTTTAATGACTGCCTCCATGTTTCAAGTTTGCCATATATTCTAAGGGCACATCTGGGTCTCCTACATTTTCCTTGAATGCATAGTCCATTTCCTGGCTGTAGGCATGGTGCTGAAACTTCCTTCTTCCTAACTTGCTAATGCATGCTCTACCCTAGTTGGGGCATTTTCTGCTACTCTTCTTTTTAAAATTTTTATTATTATTATTATTTATTCAACTGTGCGCATGTGCGTATGTATGTGCACGCTCGCACGTGTGTGTGTGTGTCTGTGTATGTGTAGAACCACGGACGAATTCGGGAACCACCATGGACGCCTCCACCTCCTGCCCCGGGATTCACAGGCTCCGCCCTACCAGGACCAGAAGCGCAGGCCGCCCCTGCTTCTGCCTGGCGTCTATACATTGGATCTGGGATCTGAACTCAGGACCTTCCGCCTGCAAGGCAGAGGCTTAACCCCTGAGCCACCTCTCCAGCCCCATTTTCTGCTACTCTTAGCTATCCACAACTGCTGATTCTTTCATTGAAATTTATGCAATCTCCCCTTTTGAAAAAAATAAGTTCATCTCACATTGCATTTCATTGCCAATGTCAGCTTAGAGTTTCATCTTAACCTGAATTTTGTTAAACATCGCTGATAACCTACAATATTTTCATACCATTACTGAGGACACTCATGAACTTAAAAAATTCGTTCCAGTATTCTCCCTGGCAGAGCACTACTTGATATGTCCCCTCTGGGTAACATTATTCTTGTGAAGGAAATTTATTCGGAATGACCCTCCAACTAGCAATTAGGCAGCCTGGGCCATAATTTTCTCATTGAATTGATAATGGAGTAATGAAGTAACAAATGCACAGCGTCACTGAAGTTTAACGGGGCTCCATTGCCTCTCCTTCTTCTACCAAGCCTGTCATTTCTTTTTAGATGATGGATTTTCTAATTCCAGAAAGTGCTGATACATGCTTTATGGCTTTATCAACTAGAAATGGGTTTTCTTGTGGCTTTCTTGTGGCTGGGATACTTTTTCCTAGAACACAGTGAAGCTCCTATAAGACATGGAATTGCAGAAGGTTATTACCTGGATAGTGTCTGGATCAAAATATTCTGAAATTTTTCTATAACCAAGTAAATTGGGAGACTTCTCTAACCCAATATATGACCACATGGTCTCTTGCTGTGATAGAAAGGAAAAGGGTGAAAGGGAATTATTTTTAAACCCCAGAACCACAAACCAAATGAATGGGTAACCTAAAGTAATATTATTAAGACTGTATGTAGATGCATACGAGGATTTTAAATACAATGAGTCTTCATTTATGTTTCACACTACTTAACCTTTGTAACCATCCTGTCACTCTTGCCTTGCCTGGTTTTTTGCATGATCTTACATGATAGACTTTTGTAATATCAAATATCTATGCATCACCGTATTACATACCAAGTAAATCTATCTGTCTATCTGTCTGTCTGTCTATCTATCTGTCTATCTATCTTATATCTACCCACCTATCCATCTACCTATCTATCTTCTACTATTATCTATCTATTTCTCTTCTATCAATCTTCTACCTATTTATCATCTATCTATAATACATCAACGTGTAATTTATCTACCTCTTACATTCTATTTGGGTTAGTAAAGTATGTCACAGGTATCTTAATAGTCAGCATATAAATATTTCAATAAATTTCTGAAACATATGAACTTTAAAAATCATAGCTATAATATCATTACCACACTAATGTTTTGGAAGACTTAGTATTACCTAGTAATTATGTTGACTTTTTCCAAATAATCTTCATGTACTAGTAAAATTGGTTTATGTGTTGTTTAGTATAAAATACAATTAAAATTTGCATTTGGTTGACTTTGAAATGTCTTTAGTATTTCTTATATGTTGTTTTTATTTGTAGACTATAATACATTGCTTGAATTTTTTTCTAATTGAAATAGAAAATTCTATACATTTAATATGTACGAACTGATTATTTGATATAAGTATGCATCAGAAATTGATTACCACAATCAAGTTAATTAAGATATTTATCACTTCACATCCATTCCTTTTTTTTGAGTCTGTAGTACTTATGATCTGCCTTTGCAAAGGTTAAATAACAGAATGCAAATAGTTTGAAATGTATTTACCATGCTGTACTTTAGATCTCTTCAAATGATACTCACATTTTCATCTTAAACTGAAAGATATATATGTATATTTATATCTTTATATATATGTATGTATATTCACAACCTCTTTACCATTCAAACATCAATGGACTATTTAGTTCTTTTTCCATTTTGATTGTGCATAATACCACATTGAACCTGTGAATGTGGATATCTCTTTGCAGAATTGATTTTGTTGTCTTTCTATGTCAAACCAAAGAAGTGGGATTATTGAATTACATAGGTGTAGCTCTACTTTCAACTTCTGAGGAACCTCTAAACTGTTAGTTGAAAGGCTATACCAATTTACATTCATTCCTTCTAATCAGTAGCGAGTTCTTCCTTCTCTATCCCTTCAGTATCATTTGTTATAGCTTGTCTTTTTCTTAATGGCATAGTGCTTGCATGATGATTAGTGGCATTTTGCAGGTTCCCTATAACCATGGAAAACTTTTATGTTTTCTTCAGAAAGTTGTCAACTTATTCTTTTAACCAACTATTTAATTATTTATTGCTACTGCATTATATAAGTTACTTACATACTTTGATACTGATTCCTTATCAGATATGTGGATTAAACATAATTTCTCCCATGCCAGAGGCTGTTTTTTGTTTTGATACTTTGTGTCCATAAGGGTACACCAGTTTTGTCATTCTACTTTGAAGTAGTTCCAGTATTAATCTTCTCTGTTATCTATACTTGCTTTGTTGTCATAACAAAAATTTTGTTGGAAAATCCAAGCTCTATTTCTTTGTGTGTGTGTGTGTGTGTGTGTGTGTGTGTGTGTGTGTGTGTTGGTATATATCAGAGAATACCATATGTGCCTGTGGAGGCCCAACACAGACTTTGGGAATCACTATGGATTATGCTACCTCCTATTTCCTTTTTTCTGGCGTTTCCTAGGCTCTGCTTTCTGGAAGTATAAGCAGCTGCCATTTCTTCATGGCATTTTTATGTGGAATAAGGGATCTGAACTCAGGACCTTCTACTTGTGAGATAGAGGCTTAATCTATGAGCCATCTCTCCAGTTCATCAGATCCAATTTCATAGAACTTTCCTTCTTTTATTTTCATTTTGTAAGAGTTTTGTTTTTCAAGTTTTGCTTTTCAGACAGTCTCTTTTTTTTAACTTAGGTTTTTCTGCACAGTGTAAAGTAAGGATATTTTTTAAACATATTCTATGTTTGCTAATAATACATGTGTAGATGTACTATCATGCTTTTATACTGGTACCAAAATATTTTGAATGCAATAGTTTTAGAATGGAAACCAACAGTGGGAATTCTCCAGATTTTTCTTCTCCCTCTGTATTGCTTTCACTATTTGTGCTCTTTTATGTTTTTTGAGTTACTTCTTTCTATTTCTGTGGAAAATGCGATGGGATTTTGATAGGAATCACATTAATTTTGTAGGTCTTCTTCAGTTATATGCTAACTTCAATAATATTAATGCTTCTGATTCATAAAAAACTATATATCTTCTTTATTTAACCATACTTTTTGGCTCATATGTTGTTCATTTTCTTGGTAACCTTTATCTCTATGCATTTTGTTATTTAGTGGTATTATAAGGTCTGCTTTCATTTTTGGATAGCTTTTATATACAGAAATTTTACTGTTTTTTATATCAATTTTTTTTTTTTTGCAAATTTGTTGAACTTGTTTCTCAGTTCTAACAGTTTATTGTTGTTGGAGTTCATGGGCTGTTTCTACGTATATGATTATGCTAGCTTAAAATTGACCATTTAAAATCTTGTTTTGTAATGTATCAAGTTTTCATGTATTTTCTTTGGTTGTTTGTGATAGACAGTGCTTCTAGTGTTGCACTGAGCAGAAGTAATGAAAATACCACCACTTAAGAAAAAAGCATTTTGGGGGGCTGGAGTGGTGGCTCAGGGGTAAAGCCTCTGCCTTGCAGGCGGAAGGTCCTGAGTTTGGATCCTAGACCCCACGTACAGACGCCTGGCAGAAGCCGGGGCGGCCTGTGTTTCTGGTTCTGGTAGGGTGGAGCCTGTGAATCCCGGGGCAGAGTAAACAAGGAGGAGGTGGAGGCGGTCCATGGTGGTTCCCGAATTTGTCCGTGGTTCTACACACACACACACACACACACACACACACATACACACGCATACTCGCACAATTGAATAAATAATAAAAATAATTTTAAAAAATTTTAAAAAGAAAAAGCATTTTAATCTATTGAGAATAATGTTCGTAGTGGAGCTATAACACATGAATAATATTATATCTTTGCAAACTTACTTTGTGGAGAGTTTTTTGATAATGAAAGGATAAAATTTGTGTGTGTGTGTGTGTGTGTGTGTGTGTGTGTGTGTGTGTGTGTGTGTGTATTTATGTGGACACATGTGTGGAAGACAAAGAGCAAGTCTGTGGAGTCAGTTCTCTGTCCACGAATTATGTTCTATGGTTCTAACTCAGATAACAATTAGGCTTGGCAGCAAGATCCTTTTTTCTGCTGAGTCTTGCCATTAGCCCTGGTAAGTTATCAATCACTCTGTAAATATGACTAGAATTTACCTGTGAGCCATTTGTTCACGTTCTTTAATATTCCTTTTTCTTGATTTGATTATATCGTCTACTTATCTTTGATTTAATCTTGTTATATTGTACATTTTCAGTAATCTATCCATTTTTCTTGTGAATCCTTCAAATTTGCTGACAGTGACATTGGGTGAATGTCTCACTTATCATTTTTTTAAAATTCAAAATCTCTTTTCTTCATTATGGCTGAAAGTTTGTGACTTTTATCTTTCACTAGCAAAAGTTCTCATTTATGCAGATCTTTCCTGCTGTATTTTGTGCTTTATTTTTATTCAGATCGTTACTATTTCTTTTTTCTTCTTAAATTCAAGCTTAGATTATTCTTTTCTGAATTCTTGGTAAGTAATATTGAGGCTATTTATTTGGTATTATTCCTCTCTTAATGTGAACCTGCAATGACATGGTTCTTACTGATAAAACTATTTGTTCTACATCATGCAGATGTCAGTAGGTTGTATTTCTATTTTCATGTGTCTCAAGATTTTTCAAATAATCTTCCCTTTAACTCTTCTATGAATTCTTACATTGTGAAGGGTACTATTTAACTACTGCTACAAATTTGTGAAATTTTCCGCTTTTCTCTTATTATTGATTTCTAGAATAGACCACATCTTCAGAAGATATGCAAAATAAATGAAACCTTGAATTTGGTGAGACTTGCTTAAACTTTAAATAATTTATGTCATGGATGCTATCTCATATAAGCATGAGAAGAGTGTATTTATTTAATGTTGGGTGGAACAATTGTTTAAAACAAATTAAATTCTAATATTTCTGTGTAATTATTTGAAAGTAGGGTAATAATATGCTCCACTGACAGAGTTGGTTTTTTTTTTAGATCTTCTTTCTGTTCTATTTTAGTTCTCTGATATTGCATGTATATACTTGTGTATGCTACATGAAGGTCAACTCCTTTGTCATTACATGGCAGTATATTGTCTTTATCTTTTGAGAAAGATATTCACAGAATATGGTTCCATTCACATTTGCACGTTTGAATGGAACATCATTTTTTCATTCCTCTTTTGGTTCACGTGCTGTTTAAAAATGGATTCTCTTATGGGAGACACATTATTGGATAAGAGTTTCAGGTTTTTTTTCATGTATTGAGCCACTTTATGTCTTTTGGTAGACTTTCAATCCATTTGCATTTTGATAGCTTTTGGTGGATTTCTAATCTACCAAATAATAAGTAAGGAATTCATCTTACCATTTTGCTCACTGCTTTGTTACTTTTGAGCTGTTCCTTTCATTCTTTTTTGCTCTGTTATTTTGTACTTTGTAACTGTTTTATAGCTGAATACTTTGATTTTTTATCACATTGTATGTCAAATACTGCTATTTATTGATTATTAGAAGTTCACACAGAGTATTTTTAATTACAATATTCTATTTTAATCTGTCAATAGCTTCAATTGTATATAACAACTGCAGTTTTACTTTTCCCACACACATTTCGTGATATTTAGATCACACTTTGCACCACTCAAATTAGCATTACGTTTAACAAATCATCACAGCTACCATTTGTGGTGTGTGTGTGTGTGTGTGTGTGTGTGTGTGTGTGTGTGTGTGTACAGGTACATATACATGTATTTATACATGAAGAAGCTGGAAGTCAGTATCAGGCGTCATTCCTCAGGAGCCCGCCGTCTTGCTTAGAGATCTCATGCTTGTGGAGTTAGTCTATGCTGGCTGTCCAGTGAGAAGCAGGGATCCCCCTAGCCTCACACGCCCAGTGCTGGGATTACAAGAATATATCCTGCTCCTGACTTCTGCCCGTGAGTTTTGGAAACCAAACACATCTTTATGCTTGCATTACAAACACTTTGTCAATTGAGCCATCCTTCTACCTATGATTATTTTTAATACTTTTTATTTTAACTTTAAAACACCATGTTTTTCTTCACTGGAGAGATGTAGAACTTTCATATATTTTCTTGTTATCAACTGGCATCATTTCATTAACTTGAACTTCCTTTAATATTTCTTATAGACAGATCTGGTCATGGCAAACTGCATTTGTCTTCTCACAGTAACTTTATCTCCATTTCCAAAGGACAGCTTTCTTGACAGCAGTGCTCTTAGTGAAATCACCACTTTGATTTTGTCATTTCACTTCATCCCAGTCTACAGAGTTATTGCTAATCTTATAGTAACCTTATAAATATTTCCTTGTATTCCTTGTATTCCAGCTCTTAAACCTACAGAGCATAGTATATTAGGTTGTAGACCACTAGAACATCGTCCATTTAGCTCTACTTTGATATTCATTACCATGGTCCTTCTGACTCCCTCCTAAACTCTCAAAAATTTCTCTTTCACTCTCATCTGCTTATCATCAACAGTTTAGCTCAGATATAGGAATAAAATCATAGTATTTTCTTTCTGTTCTCAATTGTTTCAGTCAATGGAAAATTTTCAGTTTCCATCTATTCATCTGCTTTGCTGCAAATTAGAAGATTTCACTCATTTTTATGGAGACATGATATGATTTTATGTGTATATATATATATACACACACACACACATACATACTATTTTTCCTTGTCCATTTGTCTGCTGATGGTTATCTTATTTGCTCCATGTCTGCTTCATGAATGATGTGTCAATAAACAAGGGAATATAGGTATCTCTTTGATAAGGTGATTTAATTTCCTTTGGATATAGGGTATACCAAGAAATGAAATGAAATCAATGGATAATATGATAGTTCCACTTTTAGACTTTTATATTTTATTAAGTTTTTGGTCCTGGAGTTACGCTCAGGGCCTCACATGTATTAGGTAATCATTATTCTACTAAACTACATCCCAAGCCTTATTTTCAGCTTTTTTATTTTTGAAGTCCTAACATACTGTCCTCTAATTGTTACATGAATTTACATTCTACTAATGGCATGTACAAACTATCTATGCATCTTTTCCTGTATTTATTTTATGCTTTTTCAATGAATGATATAACTAGGCAGTTTTCTCAAGAAGGCATGCAGAGTCAACATGATTCATCTTTATAGAAACCCAAATCAGACCAAAATGATATACCATTATGACTAATGCATCTTAGTCTGCCAAAGAATTTCTTTTTCAAATACTTTTATTTTTGACAATTTCATACATTTACACAAAATATTTTCTCCAAATTCACCCCCTCATCCATTCTTATTTAGTTATAACACTTCTGATTCTCTTATTCTTCCCACTTATTTCCCCATCCCTCTTCCAAGTCATTTTCTTTGGAAGAGATCTTGTGCAGCTACTCACAAATACTGTTTGTTATTATCTTAACAGCCTTGACATATTCTATAGACAACACTTCATAGCACTCCTCCCTATCCTGTGGTTTTCATGAAAGTTCTAGAGAACTAGTTTTCAGAGCTCAAGTATCACTAAAGATTTAGGTACATTTTTTTTTGGATTATGAATGTCCAATTACTCATGCATTGTATCAGGAGCTATGCAATATCTTCTGACTGTAAGATTATATATTATCTTATGGAACATAAGCTTGAGTCTATAATTCTGCTACATGTCTTTAGGTTTCTTATTCTTTGTTGGAACCTGCCAAGACTCCTTCATAATCGCAGTCAAGTATCAGAAAATTAGAGAAAGACCCTATTCCCTGGTATCTGGAAAAATTTCAAATTAAGCAGTCTAAAGATAGTTTGTGAAAGACAGCTGACCTCACTACTTGATATATGTCAGCTGCCCCCTAGAGTTTTATTTTGCTTTTACTTTTTTTTCTTTAACTAATTTTGTACTTAATGAAGCATGGAATACTTCTCCATTTTGGAAATTGAACGCATCCAACTGTTTGTCTTATGCATTAGCAATAGCAGTTATTTAAATTTTATAAAGCATACACATTCTATCTCACTTTTGTTAAAAAATAAAGCAAAGGAATGTGATTGTATTTTTTGTGCAGTGCTCACACTTGAAATGGAAAAATATGGTTACTTAGTACAATGAGGTGCCAACATAGATTTTATCAAATTCTTTGCCATGGGTGGATTGCCTCCTCCTCTTTTAATAAGTGATTTGTTCACTTATTTACTTATTTTTATGGGTATGGGTATATGCATGTTTGCATTTGTGTGGGTGCAAGTTCATATATAAGTGCATAGTTATGAATATGAAGGCATGAGGTTGTTAGTAGGAATTATTCTTTAGTTTTCTACAACTATGTTGTTTTGTGGCTGGGTCTAATTAAACTCAGTTTGCTAACAGGACTATTGCCAGCTTGATCTGGCTTTGCCTTCCTTAGCTGGAATTATAAGCTAGCCTCTATACCTTGGGGAAAAAGCAACATTAGCTGCTGAGACATCTTCCCAGTCCTCAATCACTTATTTATATTGGCAAATTTACTTTGTAGTCACAGTTATAATCTGGTACCCATATTTATTTCATTGTTTACATTGTACTATGTTTGCCCATTAGGAACTACTTTTGCAGTATTTCTTGTACTTTTAAAATATATCAAAAATATTAAGGTTTATTACTCTTTTGAATGCCTTCCTATTTTTGATGCAATGAAGTGTTTCAACTTCATCTTATTTATAAGCCATTCTAGTCAAAGAATTAGCCATTTCCCAAGAACCTCTGGGCCTGTTATTGAAGAATGATGCTGGTAACTGAGATCCTGAGCATCAGCTTTGCTATTACCTTGATGTCATTTGTTTTCTGGATCCCTCATCTTTAGAACAAGGGACTATTTCTGAGAATTGCAAAAGTAATTATATATGTTATATGTATATATATCTGTATGTGATCATTTGAATAATACAAGTTCATGGATTTAAGTCTCAAATACTACATGGTTCATGATTAATCATCTGTATACTACCATGAATGTTGTAATTTTAATGAAAAACATGTAAACACAAATAAATTGAGTTTAATGATCAATACATAATGCAATGTTTATGGGCCATAGTTTTATTGTTGTTTCTTTTTCCACGTTAGTTGACAACCTTCAGTCACCTGAAGGTTTTTAGTGATCATGTCTACTTCCCTGCCAATGTATGAAACACGGTGTGAACAGAAACCTATATCAGTCTGCACCCTATACAGTAATCCACTGACTTTCAAATAATTTAAAACGTCATGCTAAAATTTTATCTTTGCGTTGTAAAGTTATGTATTGATGCATTATACACTTGTATTTATTTATAATATTCTGCGAAGTAGGCATATAGGACATAATTTGTTTTCTTTAGAGCCTTTCCAGAATTTTGTAGGTGTAGAGATTCTATCTTCTAATTATACTAGTGGAACTCCTATGACATTAATATTTTAACCTATAGTTTTCAAATCATCAATGTCAAAAAGTCAACTGCTCAACATTCCTATACATTTTGAGTAATTAGCATGTTTTCATGTCATCATTTTTATCAAGACATATATTTCAATATATTACTGTTAATTTTTCAGTCTCATAAGTTGGATATTTCAAGACTAGTATATTTTAATTTTTTCTTTCTCATTGATTGTCCTATTCACAAAGTTGCAAAATTACCAAAGTAATTATTTAGTCTATCATCATGAGCTACTTAGACAAGAGTTTCAGGATAATAGAATGTGAACTATTAAGGAAAAGATCTAAGAATGATTATAAAAGTTAAAATTATCATGTGTCTTTTATTTTTGTTGTGACACTCTTCTGATTCTCAATAAAGGCCTGCATTTTTGCCTAGTGAAGACAATTCAGTATTATGGTTAATTTACTTGTTATATTAAACAATATAATATGACTCTTGGTAATAATCACCAAACTTTTTGGTTTAAAGATTATTTTTTCATAATAATAAAACCATTTGTATTTCAAAAATTTAATTTTTTGTGAAGCATAGAACTTTAAATTTCTTTAGCTCTTTCTCAAAGTCTGTCTTATACTTGGGATTTTTTTTACAAAGAGATATTTTTACAAAAATGTTGTTTTCTTTGATGGACTTGCAATTTTGCTTTTGTATGAACATAAAACCTTATGAATTCATTGTTGGTTTATTTAGGATAGCAAAAGAACTGCTTGTCCCCTGATATCTAGAAGCACTGTAACTTTAATAAAAAATGTAGATAATCTCAAGCAAGTTAATTGCAATTCTGTTTTTTCCTCTTCTCTGGTCTCCAGTGTTAAGAATTAATAAGATTTTTACTGCATTATGTTAGCGTTTTCCTAATATTAAAATTAAGCTCATGGAACTGTCATTTTCTAGGGTAATTCCTTTTTACTTTTTAAAATGATAAAAGTTCATTTGTTTTTATCAAATATTGTCTTCGTGTTCTTTCATGTCTCAAATTATGACCAATATCTATGTAAATAATTTTTGTGGGTTTATATCTGCCTATATTTAATTAAATCTGTTATTTATAATTTTAACAAAAAGATGAGTTAAGAGATCATTTTCCAAGTAGGTTAGGAGATCCTTAGTTTCATTCAAAAGTAATATTCTTATAAAACAAGCCACTCCAGACTTCCTGGAACAAGCTGCCTTACCTTTTGACATAGTGCTGAAATAGGCTACTTGTGCATGTTTGTATCCTGAGAAGACAGATCTTGGGGAAAAAAGAATTAACTATGAATTAGTCACAAACGAACTGGAAAAGTGAGAGAGGAATCAAATAACATATGAGAGAGAGCCTCACCTTGCATTTAGGAGGCCCGTTCCTTTTCCAAGTATCTTTACAGTTAAGATAATTAGCGGTTAATGATACAGATGGAAAGCTACTAGATAAAACAAAGATTTTCACACTTATCGTGAGATTGTTACAACCCCACAACCCCCACTGACTGTCCCTTTTTGCATTGCTATATCGTTGCCACTGTGAAAAATTTCAGTAGTCGGGGCTGGAGAGGTGGCTCAGGGGTGAAGCCTCCGCCTTGCAGGCGGAAGGTCCTGAGTTCGGACCCAGATCCCACGTATAGACGCCAGGCAGGAAGCAGGGCGGCCTGTGCTTCTGGTCCTGGTAGGGCGGAGCCTGTGAATCCCGGGGCAGAAGGAGGTGGAGGCGTCCATGGTGGTTCGCGAATTCGTTCGTGGTTCTACACAGACACACACACGCACATACACACAGACACACGCGTGCGCACATACACACGCATATGCACACAGTTGAATAAATAATAATAATAAAAAAATTAAAAAAAAATTTCAGTTGTCAAGATATATGTTTGGTTTGGAAAATAAGAAAAAGTAACTCTGTGGTCATTCTGAGCTTGCCGCCCGCCCGTTCACGGGATTAAAGTAAACTAATGGATGCAAGCAACGCCTAGATAATGACAGGGGACATCCATGAATGCCAAGGACATGAAGTGTACTGGAGGGACTGGAGAGATGACTCAGTCAGCAAAGTAGCCTATTGTAGCTGCAGTAGCCTGAGAAACTGAGCTTCAATCCTAAGTCCCATGTTTAAAAAAAATCTTGACAGATGACTGTCTGTAACTTTAGCAGTAGGAGGCAGATCAGGTGGAAAATCAGGAACTTGCTGGTCAGTCATTCTAGATAATGCATTAGAACTAGGTTCATTTAGAGACCCTGCTACAGAAAGATAAGGCAGAAAGCAATATGGAAGACATTTACTCTCCATTTCTAAACTCCATAAGCACGAAAGTCATGTGCATGTGTACATACACACATACGAGAGAAAGAGAGAGAGAGAGAGAGAAAGAAAGAGACAGAGACAGAGAGACAGAGAGAGACAGAGACAGAGAGACAGACAATTAGGAAATACAGAAATATTCTGGAAAATTCATACACTGCACTGAAGGACAGTAGCAAATACACCTACAGAAGAGCCAACAAACAAAAACTTAGTGACTGGCATGCAGCAACCAGCCCACCTTTACTTTCTGGCTCACATGTGACTCACCAAAGCTGAGTTGGTGCAGTCATCACATACTTGAGTCCTCAAAATTGTGAGATAAATCAAGTTCTTATTCATTATATCAGCTGCATCTGTTATTTCAGTATGTTGTTGAGAAGTTGGACTTCAAACTTCTCTCAAAGAAGAATTTTAAAATTCTTTAAAATTTTAAAAAGAATTAAATTTGTCTTATCCATCTACCTACCTAGGAGAGGCACAGATAGTATAACCAACATGGAAACATACAGACACAAAATGCATATACCTTCTTGAAATATTCTTCAAAGTATTATTTAGAGGACTGAAGCACAATAAAACCTCAATGAAATGAAATTATGATAAATGTTGGCAGTCAGACACAGAATTTATTTATGGCAACTCATACAAAACACTTATAAAAGTAGCCACCATGGCAACAGATGATCATCATCAGTACAATAGTGGTATGAATATCAAAGAGGCAACCTACAGACTTCTGATTGGAATTAAGGCCTCTTTGTCAGAATGGAACACATTCCTATTACCGTAAACTAGAATAAGAACCTAAGAAAAGGAAGGACTTAAGTCCCAAGGGAAGATCAGGCTATGAATGTTTAGCTATGAAGGCAGTACATGAAACTGCTTCATAAATATCTGTTATTATATGAATACATTGGAAGAGCACTCAGCACTCAACCTGAAAGCCTCCTTCTACAACAGAAAATATCTACTAATGAAAAACACACTCAAATTTAAGAAAAATAATCAACTACAGACCTCTTGGCCCTAAACAGTACATATAAGCCACACCCATCCTCCACTCTAAGATTTAAGGAACATAGTGGAAGAGGGGGCAGCAAAATTGTAAAAAGCTTGAAATGGGACAGTGCTGAGCCATTGGATGTGTCAGGACTGTGGTATACATGATTTCATAGTATATATGATTTTATATGTATGTATATATGTATATAATGTATATATTTCATGGTATAGATGTATTCCATAGCATAATAAACGTATCTGTGTGTATGTGTGTATGTTTTACAAGAATGGCATGGGAACTGCCCTGTCAACCTCTTACCATGAAAGCAGAAAGATCTCAAGAAGTTCCACAATTCCCTGAGAAAGTGATGAGGACTAATATTGATAGGAAATAAAGAAAAGGAAGATGCTTTCTTCAATAGTATACCCACCAATCTATGATACTTGCTGTGACATGAATTGTGTCAGGCATTTGTCATCAAAGATTAACTAGAGGAAACATAGTGGGCCACACAAATGAAAAGATTTGAAGATAGAAGGAAGTCTGACAGGGGAGATGAAAGACTGTAAGAAGAAAAGGAGGGAGAAAGAATTTGGGCATTAAGTGGTGAATATAATCATAAATTCATTTTATTTTTGTATACAACATGCAAAAAATTTAAAAATGCCAAAATCAAAAAAGTATCATTATTCTTTGAATCCTGAAGGCACTGTTCTGGAGACAATCACTTTAAGTACCATTGCTGTGGAGTCCATTTCTGTGGAACTTTAGTTTGCATTTCTATATCGCATAATTTTATTTCTTCAATTTCTGAAATTGATAAGTGAAGTATCTTTTCCTCCTTTTGTCTCTCTACTATTATTTTTTGGCTAAAAGTCCTATTCTTGGATTGAATAAATTAATGTCACTCTGATTATGTGCATGTAATTCTTGCTGAGCCAGTTAATAATATCATAAGTATTTTTCTTTTTCATTCAAATGTTGCTTCCTGAAATAATTGTTTTATTATTTAATGTGTAGCCTTTTTGACATAGATCTTTTTTCTTAGACTTAAGTAGTTCTATCAAGGTCCAAATGATTAATTTTCAAATACTCATGCATATTAGACAGAATGTCTAGGCCTTTTTATTATTTACAGGGTTGTTACAATTTTACTCCTAGAAATCTTCATTAGCTTACTTACCTTTTCCTTGAATTTGTGTAAGCTATTAACTTCAAAATAAAATCTCCAGAGCTTTTGTTTCTTTACACTCATATCCTTCTATGTGCTACAATCTGTCATTTTCCTAAATACATTTAGAAATTTACAAAGTATTTGAGAGATATGCTTTTGGATTCTTATTTGTCTGAAATTGAAATAACTCAGTCCTCATAGAACTTGTTATATATATATAAAACAATATATTAAATATATTAAAATATTTATCACTTAATGTATGTTTAAAATTCAAATTTTCACATTTATAACTAGAATGGAATATTGCACATTAATATTAGTTTTCTTAGGATTTTCTGACCTAGTGCTTACTTTCTGACCCTTGTCATATTGATATTATTATCTGTCACTCAGGGTGATCTTTAATTTTGGTGTACTGACACTTTACAGTGAATCTTCACCATGTACACTATCGTCCTACATGCTGGTGCATGAAAGAAGGTTTCTATTCTATCAACTGTGTATAAAGACACTTAAGCAAACATCCCATTTTATGACTCATATTATGCTATGTTTATTGCTTCTGAGGGTTGAGTTCAGATATTCTACAGGAGTTCTAATGGAGTTGGATATTGCAATTATGCTCCTACTTAAGGTAATTAGGTCATGCCATCTGTGTTTCTGACTCTAAATACATATGCTATACCTCATATTATCTTTTATCTACAGTCTTCCTTGTTTTTTCCCCATGCCATTGCCTTAGAGTCTCTTCACCTGGTGTAATAAATACATGAAACAAACAATTCAGGATAACAAGGGGTTTTTGTTGCAGCTTAAAATTCTCTAAATTACAATCCTTAATGTGAGTAAGAGAGTTATGCCAGCACTGAGAGTCTAGGGAACTGACCAAGACCTATCCAAAGGAAGAGCTAGGAAAAAGGACATATTGTCTAACATACCAGGTATCTTTCTATATAATGCACCTGCCAGGGAATGATCCCATTCACCATGGGATGATTTTCCTGCATTAAATAGATAATCTTCTACAGGCTTGCTCAAAATCTTATCATAAATAAACAATTGCTCACTTGTGTGTTTAAAGACTCAGATCTTAA
The DNA here is from genome assembly GCA_023101885.1 of Typhlomys cinereus. Taxonomy (NCBI): domain Eukaryota; kingdom Metazoa; phylum Chordata; class Mammalia; order Rodentia; family Platacanthomyidae; genus Typhlomys; species Typhlomys cinereus. Next base: position 4,111,220 of record JALPQD010000098.1, on the reverse strand, counting down.
TTGGAAAGATGATGTATGTAACTAACTTCCACATTTATAACAGTTTACTCTTTTTAGCTTCTTTTTAGCAAGGCTTATAGAGTTAGCAGGAGTGTATGCAGGTTGTCAGTCCACTATTGATTTCATTTTGTGGTGCTGTGGGTTGCAAACAGGGCTTTGTTCATGCGAGGGACACACTGTATCACTAAACTGTAGTTCTAGTCTACTTAAATTATTTGAAAATAAAAAAGATTACAGTTGCTTTATTTACTTAAAATGTGTCAGTTAAAGACAGATGTCAACTTGACAGATGAGGGATGAACCTTTAAGTCTGTCTGTGAAGAGATATTTGGTTAAGATAAGTCTCTGAAAGAGCCCTAAGAAGAAAACCCTGGCCACAGTGCAAAGGATTCCTACCTGGGCAGGTGGTGATGGTATGAGACAGAAAGAACTGGTTTAGTGTTATGGCAGACTGACAAGTTAGAAAGTATGTCTCTTAGCAATTCCTGTGCTTATGGTATGACCACTTCCCTAATCTCCTGATGTTGGTGGGAATTATTCTGTCATGCTGATGATCTGTGAACAAGAATCATAAGCTGTAATAAACTTTTTGTTCCCTTAAGTTGTTTGTCTCCTGAATTTATTCAAGAATGAGCAGATGAAACAAACATATCTTTGCAAATCTAATTCATTATAAACATTCAATTAAAATATTGCACAAAAATAGTCTAAATATCAGAATATATATTGCAAAAAGAAAAGATCTGGGAGAAAGTATGAGGTTGTCTAAAATCAATTGTTTGTAATTAGTAATATTATTATTTAAATATACATTCCTTCAAATATTTGCTATCATAAGAATGATGAAACCCTAAGAAAGGTGCTTGAAAAATTCAAATTTTACCTTTAAAACTTTGCTTAATGAATTACTAACACAGTTTATTACGACTGTGAAGTTCTTTACATTCTAGTCTTTAAAGATTAAAAAGGATAGAAAAAGCTGTACAAAGATTTCAACATCATATTTTCAAGAAAACTCAAACTTGGAAACATAAAATATTGAAGATAAGAGAACTAAAAGTAACTAAGGCTTTTTATTTATGATATCTACAATCAATAAAGAATGTAGGAATGTAAAAAAAATCAGCTATAGATTGACATGATAATATGACTAAGCAAAACTGAAAACAACAACCAACCATAATTCAGAACACCAAAGACCCTACATTAATCACCTAGAACCAGACCAGCCAAATCTCTCCCCTTCCTCAAGCTTAGGTAACCTTGTAAAGAGGGGGTGGCAAGATTGTAAGAGCCTAAAGATGAGGAAGGCCAATAATATGAAAGATACTCCACACAAGTTAGGGCCGCAGCAGCCAGAATTGGACTTTCCCTGATCAGCACAATGGTCTAGCAGGTATCACAGGGGAGAAAGGTCCAGGTAGTAGGATCCTTAGAGGCAAGGAATTAAACAATCATAATAAAGTTCCCATACTAAAGGAGAGCCCAAGAAGGGGTTCCTGGCTATGCCACTGAGTCCTGAACCCTAACTAGGGTGGAGGACTCAGAGGAAGGTTTGATGTTCACACAAAAGGATGCTCCAGGGGATGGGAGGGAGGAAGGGGGAGGCACTGGGAGAGGAGGAGGAAGGTAAGGGGTTAAAGAAAGGGAGGAAGCAGGGAGAGTGCAAGTGGGGATAATTGGGGAGAGGAGGAGGAAGGAGAGTTCCTATTGAGCTTGTATGATTAGGAAAAAAATAAAATTTGGTAGAGAAAATCAGCTATAGATTGACATGATAACATGACTATCAGATTTTTTTCAAGGACAATTTTTGAAAAATCACGATTATTTTAAATAAGGAAATAGATGTCAAGATTGGAAATGAAGTAAGAATTGCTTTTTGCTAAATAACAATGCTAAGAGAAAATCATGTTGAATGAAATTAATGTTTAAAGTTTTGAAATCGATATTCCTGTATTTTTAGCTGACTTTCCAAGGAAAAGATTCTGGAATGAGAACCTAAGTAATTTATTACAGGATTCCAGAGAAATGATGATATTATAGTGAGCAAGTGGCATCAGGAAGAATGGATGACTTTCTTTTTCAAGTAACATTGCAGAAATAAGAACTTCAGGATAGCAGTCTGACATAAAATTGCTATGTGTGTGAGTAAAAAAAATGCTATATACTGAGACAGGATTCCAAGATGGCATCTTTGGTAGTACCGATGGAGAAGAAATTCATGGATACTAAATGGGAGAACTGCATAGCTGGGTGTTGATTTGGGATTTTACCCCCAGATTCATGGGTGGACCCTTTTAGAGAGGCAATACCACTGGTATTAAAAGAACAACAATGTGAGAAAAGACAGTATCACCAAGGGGAGGGAGTCGGGGGTGGGGAGGTGGTGGGGAATGGTGCTGGCTGCCTATGTACTACACAACTACTGCTTGTCTTACAAAGAACTCAAGCACTAGCCACGTTGCAAGTACCACTGAAGAGTCTGTACAGACACTCACTGCTTCTGAGCATGACCTTCTGCTCTGATGCCCATGAAGAATCACCATTAAAGCTGAATGAATCTTTTCATATGCTGACTGAGAACTAATGTCCAATAAAAGGTATCTGGTGAAAAAAATGCTATGTACTATGTGGGGTTTCTAGGATATTGAATATGTCATGGATATGTTCTAGGATATTGAACATTATACACAGAAAAGTAGGTCAATAAATTGCATTCACAATGAAACCTGTAAGTAAAATATAGTAGGTAATGGGGAGATTAATTCAGACCATATGGAAAGCAACTTAAATCACATTAAATACCCAGGTTCAACATGTGGCAGGAAAAAAGCACAAAAAAGATGAAATAATTTCTTGTGTTAAAAACTGAGAGGCTCCAAAGTTGATAGAAGGCATCAAGGTGCAGATTCAAAATGTCATAGAGACTCCAGTAGTGAAAAGTGATCCCTTCAAAGGAAGAGGAATCAAATGATTTTTGACATAGTGGAAGGACAACTCCAAAGAGGAAATGAATCAGTGCTAACTTAGAATTTTATGCTTAGGAAAATTAGCCTTCCAGGTATCAAATCTAAATCCAAAACCCATCAGGATGGAGCTAAGGGCAGTGCAGAAGCAGCAAAACTGAAAAAAATCAGCAAACCACAATTCAGAACATCAGAGTCTCTATATCAACCACCTGGAACCAGGCCAGCCTAATTTTTCCCGGTCCTAAAGCTCAGGGCAATTTGCGGAACAGGGGGCGGTAAGATTGTAAGACCCTAAAGATGGGGAGGAGTTATGACATGCAAGATATTCCAAACAAGTTAGGGCCAGAGTAATCATAATAGGATTTTGCATGACCTGTGCAATGACCAACATATCATTGATCCCTCCCCCCAAAGTCTAGCATGGATCACGGGCACTAGGATCCTTAGAGGCAAGGGATTAATAGCCACAATAGTGTTCCCATACTAAAGGGGAACACAAAAAAAGTACTCTAGGCAATCTACTGAGTCCTTATACCTCATCAGAGAGGAGGACCCAAAGAGAAGTTTGACATGCAGACTAAAAGATGCTCTAGGGATGCGGAAATGGGAGAAAGGGGGGAAGGAAGGGGAAAAAGGGGGAGGGAGCAAGGTGATCCAGGGAGGGGTGAAGGGAGGGAAGGGAATGGGGTACCTATCAAGTTTGTATGAATGGAAAAAATAAATATTAAAAAAAGATGCTTCCAAGGAAGAACAGAAAATATACAAAAGGATTATTCAAAAATTTACTCACTATGAAGGAATTATGTGTTCATCAAGCAGAAAGTATATAATGGCAGAAGAAGACATTTGCCACATCTAAAAATAATGTGAGAACACTAACTCATATATATGTGATGAAATAGAATGGAAGACTATTGGAACATAATATCTATATTAATTTAAGGTGTCTAATATGCTAATAGCAACAAAATTCAGGAGATGTGCAAATTTAAGATAGTATTATTGTCTAAAAATTAGTAAATGTAATTAATATATGATGGACTACTAAAACAATTAAACACATTGACTTTAAAGTGACCATTATATTAGCTTTTCACTGTGCCAAACTATCTAGTATTTGAATTATGATTAGACCAAATTATGATGTGATTGAAGTTTAAGAAACTGTAAAATATCTCAGTACTAGTTTCATATTAATAACATGTTGATATGATAATACTTTTGGATTAAAGAATTGAAAGAAATTCATCTCATTTATTCCGTTTTTTTCAGGGTATTTTAAAGCTATTTTGCTTTTCTACTTTGCATTTCATTTAAGCAGAACAGCTTCAGGGTAACTTCTAAAGAAATGCATTAAATAAATAATTAAAATTTAAATATAAATTAAAATATAAATAGTAGTACAAATATGAGATGAGAAGTAACAAATCTGGAAAAAGGAACAAAAAGTATAAGCTGATATAAGTCTAACTGTAAGAAGATAAATATGAACATACATATCTGAAATTGTAAGAATTGTAAATGGATTAAATAATTTTTAAAATAGAAAAATTGTATGCACATGATAATAAAAATCCTCTCCTATGTAATCCCATCATTTACATAATTACAGAAGAAAAAGACATTTTTACTAATTGGAGAAAAGGAGAGCACGCTTGGTGTCCTTGACCATACAAGCCCAACACTGCGGAGGCGGTAAGGAGACAACGATTTTTGGGGCAAAGTCAGGTTATGTAGCAAGAAAGAGAGAGAGAGAAAGAGAGGGGGGAGAGTGAGAAGGAGAGAGAGGAAAATCTTTTGAAATGCAGAAAGTAAACAAAAGAAAGGAAGTATAGTTTGTATCACACAGTAAGGCAATATTACTAATATGCAATGACTTCAAAGTAAACAGAAGTTATGAAATTTGCATATTGTACATACTAAATGAAAAGCTTCAATATATATCAACAATAGTGATAATAACAAAAAGATCAATTCTCAATAAGATTATAACACAACTATTTCAAGAACTGGTAGAGAAGAAATGAAAACTCAACAGGGATCCTCAAGAAGAGATTTAAAACAATTGACACTTGTCTTGCTGAATGAGTGAGTACTTGGAAGCCTAGATTGTCAGAAAATGGGCCTCACCCCTTGGCTCCTTCTGCAACCAATACCATCCCAACTTCTCCACATTGCGACATAGCCAGGGAACCTTCAGTGGTTCTGTACTATTTGGCCTCTCCAGCATTTGGAAGCAAAAGTCATGAAAATCCCCTTTATTTGATACTCAATCTCATATATTTTGCTGTAATAGCACAATGTTGTCTGATATTTCACTTTGTAAGAACGAAGAGGCCCTACTTAGCGAACTGACTGTTGCATAAGTGTTCGCTTTGTCGGTGGTGAAATTACATTGACTTCTGAACATTATCTTACATTTCTGACAAACTAAATGCTCAGACATGGCTGTGTCTTGACTACTCTTGATAATAGTAGGAATCCACCTCTTGGATCCATTAATAACATTGCCCATAATTCTCACAGCTGTGACATTCAAATGTCTTTTGTGCCAATTTTAATTCTGACCTGTGGCACAGCTGGCTAAGGTTCTTTGATTACTCTATTTTAGTTGCTTCTGTTTAACATTTTCCTTTTATAGAAAGTGCTCTCTATTGAGTGTCAACATGCCCATACCTCTTATAACAAGTTATGTTATATCTCATATCATAAAAATGGGATGGTCAGGCTCACTACCTGAGGATCTGCCTATCATTAAAATCTCTCATAACTATGCCTAAGGGAAATTGGAGTGCAGGGGCTTTCTATTGCTTGTTGCCACACATCAAACTACCTCACCATAAACCAGGGTAGGGTTTCTCTGTTTTGCAACCTATGCATGTGGGATATTCTGTGAGATAGAAATATAGATTTATTGTGTTTGTGGAGTAGAGGAGGAGGTATGGAGTTCCATGGAGCATGCTCATGCACCTCAGTCTTTCCTTGCTCAACCTTACACACTATGATGTCTTTCCCAAAAGGCCTGGCTGCACTTCACATGGAAACATCTAGTGTCAGAATATCAACATTCACATTTTGATTCTCCAAGACATCTTTTCCTATGAAATATTCCAGTATCACCCCTAAGTTTCCCTCTAATGACTATATTTGTTTTCTATTTTTGTGTGAGAAGTTAAATCACCACAACTTACAAATTCAGTATCTCAGTATCTCAGAAGTTTGAGCTAACTATACTTCGATTCTATGCTCCATTACTCACAAGCTAAAATCAAAACATAGGCTAGGGCTGATTCTCATTTGGATCCCAGGGTTCTCTTCTGTTTCACCACATTACAGGTCAGAGGTAAGTCCCTGCACAGTAAGGGCTGAAATCTATATTAATCAGAGACTAAGTAAATATTTCTTGTCTACTGGTATGTGGGGTGCAATAATCACAGACTGACCACACCCTATACTGAAATTTCACTAGAACACGTTCCTGCTCCAGACATTACTTGAATTGACAGTCTTTAATATCACCCTGGATAATACCTTCAACCAGTATTACAAGGTATATAATAGTGTGGCTTAATAGGTCACAGACCTTGGGTTTCTGCTCCTTTCTTTGTGATGTAATTGCATGGCACTATCATTTGTTGATAGCTTTAAAGAGAGTGGTCCATCATACCTTATGCCAAGAGATATGTAGAGCTTTAAACTCTGCAGGTAAACTTCCTAACTTCTGTGATTCATAAATTCTATCAAGACCTCAACATGCCAGGGATTTGATAGTTATCCTCTTTGATTGGCATGATGACATCACTATTGTGAACCAGCATCCCAGAGGTCTGGATGGTGACCCTGTCGCTGGCTTGCCCTCTTGCATCGAGCCCTGAGGGAGTCCCACATAAGCCCCTTGAGGGAGAAAGATTGGAGAAATCATTACTGTTTGTGCTGAAAGAAGGAAGAATGCATAAGTATTCTTTCTCTTTGGTAACTGATTTCTACTCCAATCTTAGAATTTCCTGTACCAAAAAAACTGACTTTCATTATAACTGGACAAGCAATAAACACAGTCATTTAGACACTTCTGCTCAGCTTTGTTTAGTAAGGTTTAGAATTGAACTTAGGGTTGAACGAAGTATTGTACTTTGCTCTTTACCCATATACCTATTCTTTTTCCTTAGGAATAATATATTTCACTAAACTTCTCCATTTATCTCTTTAGGTGAGGTTCCCTATATGTGACTAGAACTTCTTGAAAAATGACAATCCACAGAATTTCTGGTGATTGATTCCTGTCACATGTTCTTTATTGTTTGGGATCCCTATAACTTCTTGTATCTTGTGAGTCAAGATTTGTACTGGCAACTCTGGTCAGTCATGTTTGAAAAGGGACCAATCCCAAGCACTCTAACACTGGTAATACCCTCCTCAACAGCAGTTTTTCTTTAAATGTGAAGTTTGTGGGAATTCTTGCAGAACACGGACATTTAGAGCACTTCCTTGCCTTATGTAGCATATTCAATTTAGCTGACTTACTTTTCTGGTTCCTTCCAGTTTTTCAATTTTTAGCTTATTTTTGTCAATTTCTGCATTTGGACTGCATTTTGTATTGCCTAGTGCTTTCTCAAGCTTTTAGTAGTTTTCCTAACACTGTACTCATTTTATTCCACATTTTCTTGGATCTTTGCCAATATCTCTATATTCTAGAATACTCTTGAGGAGTTGCCTCAAAGTAGTTGACCATTTTTATTGCCTTACTTCTTGTTCTAGTCACACATACTTTCCTGGCTTTTGTGTGACAGTTAGCTCCTGAAAATTGTTTGAAGCATAAACTCTTTTCATACTTCAAATTAAAGCACAATCCTTGTTTCTCACTTAGAAGAATGAGCTGTGGTTGGTACTGAGGTGGGCTAATGTTCTCCGAGTGAGGAAAGGGCTTTGTAAAACAGAAACAGACTAATCCTTACAAAAGAAGAACATATGCAACACCTTTAGATGCATGCTGTTCAAGGGAATGAAAATCAAGAGTTTTGTATGTAAAGATTCAGTGGTCCTCACCCCATTTACTAGGGTCCCAATTATTGAATTAAAGTCCTAGTATTGACATAGCATACTTACTTAGTCTACTAATTTAACCTGTAGAGTTCTGCTAGTTTTAGAATTAAGTTCTTTCACTGTGCTATGTTTTAAGTCACCGGAAGCTATTATCTTCTCACTTAGTACTAAGTTTTGATTAATTGCTTTCATTGTCTTCAGCTAAGCAGAGTAGCAATCATGACCACTGTCTTTATAATTACTGCATATCACAGATATCACAAATGCATTAAACACTATGCCACCAGTACATTTATTTTCACCAATCATATGATGTGAAGGCTTAAAAAAATTACACTGTGTTTTACTATCGTTGCTGCAACAAATACCAGACTCAAACATCTTAGGGGAAGAAAGAGTTTAATTGACCCACAGTTCCAGAGTACAGTTCACCTTCACAGGGAAGTTACAGGGCAGGAGCTTGCAGAAGTTTTTCATATCACATCCAGCCGAGTTGAATGGAAGAACCAATGCATGTATGCTTGTTTCCATGCTTGTTAATGCTCAGCTAGCTTTCTCCACAGCTGCTCAGGGACTGGGTTTTCAGAAATCTATTCAAGATATGGCCATGAGGCAACTTGAATCTACAGAACACCTCTCAGGTACATCTGGAGACGTGCTTTTTAGCTATCAAATTGACAACACCAATACAATGATCTCTTGCAGTAGGGATTTTCAGCACTCTGCCTAAGGATTTGCAGGTTTCCCATTACTAAGTCTAAACATCAGGGTCCAGGATCTACCGTCTTATACTATCTCTGTCACCGCTGTCATAGGTTAGATATTCTAGGAAATATTTTTGGAGCTGTCAGGTCACAAGATTTCAGAGATTTGTTTTCTTGGAGTAATAACTGTGGAAGACAAAGAGAGAAGCTTAACTGAAATTGCTAGCAGAGATCTCTGAAGCTGAGAGGACCCTTCAGTTTGTCATGGTTTACACAAAGGACTCAGACCCTTGCATTCTCATAACATTCTGTCATTACTTGTGGAGCCCACTGGGGAAGGAAGCATGACAGTAGATTAAATAACAACATCCACCCAGAGAAATCTGCAAAAGTGAAAGAACATTCAGGGTTTCCTCCAGGACTCATCCACCATACAGGATGCTAGCAGAGAATCACAGAATCACTAATATAGAAATGCAAAGGGGTCTCATTGCTTAATGAATGTGGGGGGGGCCGTATTGGGTGCATATATATTCATTATTGTGAAGTCTTCCTGGTCAATTGTACCTGTGACTAAAAATGCAGTATCCATCTGTGAAGTCCACTTTGTTCAATAGCATAATGGCTACCCCTGCATGTTTTTTGGTCCCATTAGCTTGCAGAACTTTTGGAATAAAGGCACTAGGATCCTTGGAGGCTAGGGACTGACAGTCACAGTAGTGTTCCTAAGCTTAAGGGGAACACAGGAAAGGGTTCTGGGATATGCCCCTGGGTCCTCGCACCTCAATGGAGAAGAGGACCCAGAGGAGAGTTTGGCATGCATAGTAAAGGATGCTCTGGGGATTGGGGGGAGGGAGGGACTGGAGGATGGGAAGGGAAAGGAGAGGGGGTGCAGGAGGTCGGGGGAAGGTAGAGGGAGGGAGGGGACCAGTGTACTTGGTAAGTTTGTATGAGCGGAAATAATAATAATAAAAAAAGAAATGCAAAGGGGTGATAGATGATAAACAAGAATCAAGTGAAGGTTTGTCAATAGGTAAATTTCAAGGTGTTCTTTAAAGCTACAGAAATTGAAATGTTCTTTAGATGGTAAAAAATGGATGGTTAAAAATTAAGTCCAGAGGTCAATCCACACGAATAATAATACTTAAGATACAATTGAAACCATTTTTTGTGAAAGTGTATGTTTTCAAAAATGGTGGTGTACAAACACATAATTACATATAAAAATGAGTGAGTCATGGGCTACTGAAGTGGCTTCATGTGCTCAGACGCTTGTTAACACACAGCTAATTATCTGAGTTTGAAACCTGGAACTCACATAAATATTGAAGGAGACATAGTTGTCTTCTGACCTCATCATACGTGCACCATTACATACACACTCACCTTTCTCTTTCTTTCTCTCTCTTTCACGCACACACACATACACAATGATATAAATAAAACAAAATTTTAAAGGAAATGAGAATAATTTCTGCTTCAAAAATAAATCATGACATCCATACTCTATCATTAAATTCAAGATGAAATATTAAAGGGCTGCAAATAAAGACTGAAAATTTGTTTAGAGAAACAAGAAACACAAGATAATATCATCATACCAGTGAAGGAGACATTTGTCTCTAAATCATAAGACTATAATGAAGTATGACTACGCAAATTAAAATACAGTGTTCACAAGGAACATAAAGGGGGGCTGGAAAGGTGGCTCAGAGGTTAAGCCTCTGCCTTGCAGGTGGAAGGTCCTGAGTTCAGATGCTAGACCCCATGTATAGACGTCAGGTGGGACCGGGGCGGCCTGTGTTTCTGGTCCTGGTAGCGCGGAGCTTGTGAATCCCAGGGCAGAGTAAAACAAGGCAAACCTGATGAAGTCCAGTGGGTCACAGATACAAAAATATATATATATTTCCACGAGGAGGGAAACTGGTAGGAGAAGGAGAGCATTTGTAGCAAGAAAAGGAGGGGAGATGGGATTGGGTCTTGATGGATGGAAATGACAAGCATTGATTGTATTTGTTTTTGAAACTAAATGAAAAAATAGTTTAAATATTAAAATGTATTGTATGCAGAATTAATATTTTATGGTGAAATTTAGTATTGTTTCTACACATTCCTTATTTCTCCAGTCTTTATGCACTAGTCATATTTTGACTAGGTCTCTTTGTACTGCATATACATATACATATATTGATTTACATATATGTTTATATATCATGTAGAGTTCACCACTTTCCACCACATTTGTGAGGCAGAATTTCTTTGTAAAACCTGGAACTCACTGATTGGCCACATTGGTTGCCAGGAAGATTTGAGGATCACTTACCTGTCTCTGAAGTCCCAGTGCTGGAAATATAGATATAGCCACTATATCAAGCTTTTATTTATACATCAGTCAAAAGGATCCAAACTCAAATCTTTATGCTTGAATGGCAAGCACTTTGCCCACTGAACCATCTCTCCAGCACCTTCATACTCGTATGTTTGCTGATAGATGCATTTACATAAGGGACCTATGTGAAATTTAAGTCACCATGTCATGAGATCGATTACAATGCATGCTAGCAAACATTTTCCAAAATAAAAGATCAAAGGCAGTTTCCCATATTAACTAAACTAAAATATTTTCCAACATTTCAATCAAGTTTCAAATTCTTTTCTTACGGGTCGTTTAGCTTTTCTCCAGGTTTCTGAGTATAAGCTATTTGTCGTTAAGTACATTTTATTCTTTAGTGTGTTTTCTAATATCCACAAAAGTCCTTTATGTTCTTTGTTTGTTTTATTCAATTGTGAATGTGTGCATGTGTGTGTGTGTGTGTGTGTGCACGTGTGTGTGTATGTGTATGCATGTGCATGTGTGTGTGTCCCTGTGGAGGACCAAGGATGACTTCAGTAATTATCCTGGATTGCTTCTACCTCCTCTTTGCTTTACTCTGGGATTTCCCAGTCTCTGCGTGCCCAAGCTGGAAGTGCAGACTACAACAGTTTTGCTTGGTATATTTATGGCTCCAGAATCTGAACTCAGAAACTTCTGCCTATGAGGCAGAGTATTAACCCCTGACCCCATCTTGTATAGGTCTTGAGGAAGTACACAAAGTTGCAGTGAATTCATGGATGCAATAGCCTGTCATGTGTAGAAGATATTTCTGGGCACACCCCTCCAACATCCTCACTCTCTTACATTTTTCTACCTCTCTTCAGAAGAGATGTGTGTGTGGTGGGGTTAGATCTTTTCTATAAGACTGAGAAACCTGAAGTCTCTTATTTTCTCTACTTTGGTCATTGGTGGGTAAATCTCTGTATTAAAAATCTTTCCTTGCAATAGGAGGTTTCTAGGACAAGTGTTAAGAGCTCCTACAGGTATAATGATAAATGTCTAGAAGATATTTGATATAAAGTCTTTAAAGTTAATACTTGGTAGCTTGTTCCTCCCTAGGGCATATGGTCTCCCATTCCACAAGTTTTTGACCTGGTTTAAAATGACTTAATTTTAGTCAAAATAACAATGGATATTTTATTTTCAAAAGGTCATCATAAAAAGTCAACGAAATAGGGGCTGGAGAGGTGGCTCAGGGGTTAAGCCTCTGCTTTGCAGGCGGAAGATCCTGAGTTCGGATCCTAGACACCACGTATAGACACCGGGTGGAAGCGGGGGGGGGGGGGGCTGCGTTTCTGGCCCTGGTAGGGCGGAGCCAGTGAATCCTGGGGCAGAGTAAACAAGGAGGAGGTGGAGGTGGTCCATGGTGGTTCCTGAATTCGCCTGTGGTTCTACACACACACACACACACACACACACACACACACACATGCATACATACACACATGCACACATGCACAATTGAATAAATAATAAATAATAAAAACGTCAACAAAATAGCTGCAAATTTTAGAAATAAAAGAAGTATATGTGTGTAATTAAAGTGCTAGGTCATTAAAATAGATTTGTGTGTGTAAAAGTTATTGCCAGATGTTCTTAAAAAGGACAAAGACATATCCATCCACATATGTATCTAGACTATAATGAAATTTACAGGCTATTGCATCCATGAATTCACTGCAACTTTGTGTACTTCCTTAAGACCTATACAAGATGGGGTCAGGGGTTAATACTCTGCCTCACAGGCAGAAGTTTCTGAGTTCAGATTCCGGAGCCATAAATATACCAAGCATTTATACATTAATAAAGAAAATGAGATAAATTGGGGAACTGAATGCATTTAAAATAATTAGATAGAAAAAAAACTTAGAAAGAAAGATGAATGCAACATCTCTAGAAAAAAATGTAAGCTTGAGGTTTATAGAAAGTGTTGCATGTACAAAAGAAAAATCCTAGAATTGGTTCACTATTTTATACAAAAATAAAAATTGGTATATACATAAGTATATTAGAAATAGTAAAATGAAAAAAATTAGATGATGGTACATATATCATGGTTAAAAACTTCAGGTTATTAAAATTTTTAGAATTAGTACCAAGCTGGATAAACAGTGTAGCTAAAGTAATCATATACGTGAATAGCTAAAAATTAATCAAATTTATAATTATTCATTAATAATGAAAAGAACACCTAAATATGTCCTTTAAAACTATAAAAGCAATAAACAGGTTAGAAAATGAAACTCTCTAGTAAACCTGTGCCCTTATATAGCTCTAAATATCTTGAACCATTCATTTATGCAGTTGTTATAAACGTTTTTAGTTTCCAGAAAAATATTTAAAATTATTTTCAGAGAAAAATGATTCTGTTTGCTTTTAGTTGTTGAATTATTAATCGACAGGCTAAGGAAAAGTAACGTGTTTTGTACCGATGAAACTTAGTATTGGCAAAGCATTTTTTTATCCTAATAAAGACACTTCAATAGTTGTAATTTCATTTCATTTTCAAATGTACTTGTCTGTAATCTTTACAAATGTATACTCATTTCCTTATCACAAAAAAATCTAAAGGGAAATAGAATATGATTGATTTCTCTTAATGTTTAAACATTAGTTTATTTGTAAAGTTTATTTTAAAAAATATGCAGATGTAAACATTTCCAAAAAAGTAATGTATCCATGCAAATAATTATGGGTAGTGATAAATAGAATATTTTGTCAGTGTATACAATAATCATGAAGATGAACATGAACATGAGCTCTACAATAAAGACATGAGCTGTACATATCTAAAAATTAATTTCAAGAAGAGATTTACAAGTTCCTTATTACAGTAATAACATTTAATATGTTATTCTCATTATGAAACATTAAAATAGAAAATCAGTAAACATAGAGACAAGGTGAGCATTAAACAATAATCTTCATATTTTACCTCTTATCCAAATGTCCATATGATAAATAGTAGATTATATTTTAAAACACATATAAAGTTGACATATTATGTAATGGAACTTTCAGTGAATCAAAAGTACACAAGACAATGTTGAAGAAATTCTCTTCAAAATCCATTATCATTATAATTAGTAGTCTACTTTAGTCAATGAAATAGTAAAGATTGACAACTAATAACATAGTTTTATATAATTTTTAGCAATTAAAACTCCTTATTAAAATAACTAAATATTTATCAGTGAGTAATGAACTTGCATGTTAAAACCTCTGCTTAGAGGACCTATAGAACCTTAAGTTGATTTGTCAGAACATTATAAAAGGAATAACAAAGTTTCAAACTTCTGCTTTAGGATATAAAAACTAGCACTGGATTTGGTTTGATACCCTTAATAATTATGAAACTAAAAAAAGTACATAAAATAATTGTTTTCAACCTTTTAACCAACATTAGAAAGTGAAAAATAATGAAGGGGGATGTTGCACTGACTTAATGATGGAGTTCAACAGAGAGAGAGAAGAAACAGACTTCAACGAATGGCAGAACACAATGCAGATACTAGAAGACCAACATGCTGAAAATGCATAGAAAAGCAAATTATATAAAATGAAAAATTGCATAGCAAGAAAAAACTCCAGAGATCTTGCAAGATTTCTATAGTCTTCGGTTGTGTACTGAATGGTACATATATGTGAGGACAGTAATGAGGCTATGCGAAGACTCATTTAAAAGGAGCATGTGGAACAATCCCTATACATGACCAATGTGGCACTAATGATTCAGGGAGGCCCTAGCCGGGCTCCCAAATTCAGGACAAGCCTGGACGTACAGATTTGCCCTGGACATGTCCTAACAGAAAACCATGCAGGTGGAGGGATGAAAAACCAATGGGAAGCGGCCTTCTAACCTGCACCTGCAATGGACACCTAGTAAACAGTTAAATGACTGGTGGCTGTCTCCCCCCCACCCCAGGAGGGATGGCAACACCTGATTGGACCCTGACCCTATATAAGCTCAAACACCCTTAATGACTCAGAATCTGCGGCATTTGGTCCACTGCTGCTTTTCGCCTGATTCCCTGGGTCTGGTGGTGACTCCGTCACCGACTCGCCCATTCCACTCGAGCTTCGAGGTCCCTCTGTTTCCCCCCCTCCTTCGGGCTGGACAGGCAGGGTATACGGCAACAGACCAAAATCATTCCGTTTTCAGGAATAAAGAGTTAGGAGACAGTCAGTGTCTAGTATGAAAGATATTTGGACTTATCTAATACATAGTCAAAAAAAGATTAAAAGGATCATGTGTCCAAATGATAAACTTAGTCAAAAACACAATACTTATTGAAAAAAATTAAGTACCAAATTGTAAAATTTACAAAACTTGATATCATATAAAACAGTTATCCTGTCCAGCCCGAAGGAGGACGGGGAAACAGAGGGACCTCGAAGCTCGAGTGGAATGGGCGAGCCGGTGGCGGAGTCACCACCAGACCCCGGGAATCAGTGCGAGAAGCAGCAGTGGACCAAATGCCGCAGATTGAGTCATTAAGGGTGTTTGAGCTTATATAGGGTCAGGGTCCAATCAGGTGTTGCCATCCCTCCTGGGGTGGGGGGCATGAAAGCATGAAAGCAACTGCATAATGTACACTACAAAGAGAAATATTCAAATCCACAGAAAGATGGAAGAACTAGAGACAAGTAGAATTAGCGAGCTTGAATATTAAATACAGATTAGATATAAACACCATATGTTCAGAATAAAGAGGAAAGCATAAGCTGTTAAATACAGATAAAAGATATGGAAAGAATTCAAATCAAGATGGCAGGAATAAAAACGAGAGTGTGTGAAATAAAAAGTGTACTCAACAGCAGGTTAGACGCTGTGTGGATTACTCATCTCTGTTGCTGTGAAACAACACTTAAGCTCAAGTAAATGAAAGGGAGAAAGGGAGATTCATTTAGCTTGCATTTCCAGAGATGAGATATGGTCTTTCATGGCAGAAAAGGCATGCCTAGCTGGCAGAAGCCAGTTTAGGTTGCATCCAGCATGGAGGCTGAGAGCTACAAACTGCAAGAACAGACTTCTCCTGGAAGCCTGATGGGACTAATCACCTTAAGACCTATCACCTGTGACTTGCCTTCCTTCAGCAAGGTGCCATGGCATTCCGAACAGCAGCTCAGGATTCAAACATATGAGCCTGTCGGGGACAACTCACATTCAAACCATACAGACACATTCAAACCATACAGACATTATGGAAGAAACTATCAATGATTTTGTAAAGAAATGCAAAGGTCTAGTGTAGCGGTGGAAGGGGTGAATCATAAAACATACTAATACCCATGACATCAAAGGACCCAAAAATAGAAAAGGGAGAAAAAGATGATGATATTTGATATCTAATGGCTAAAATTTTCTAAATTTCATAAAATTCCCCACTACTGGATCCAACAAGTCCAATGATCTGACAACCTGAAGAAATCTTCAACAACACAAAGCATAAAACTTGTATGCTAATGTAAGAATAGGGGAAAAATCCAAAGAAACAGAACAGGAAAAAATATCCATTATATACAGAGAGGAAAATTGATAATGACCATGCACTTCTTGGACATAACAGAGATAAGAAGAGTAGAACAGGTTTCAATGTGCAGAAAATATATTCAGTTGGAATTATTTACCAAGTGAAATTACCATTAATGAGCAAATGTAAACTAATTCTTTGTATAAAAAAGCTGATAAGGTCTCCACTGTATTTTTTTCAACATCATAGTTGTAAGAAATGTCAAAGAAAACCACATGTGGGCAGAAACAATGGGTGGATATAAATGTTATCTGCATAAAAGAGATTTATATGCAAATATACATGCCCCATACATAGAAATGGTAAATATGCTAATGTATTTCTTTACTTATACATTCCTTTACAGTGACCTTTCAAACAAATTTAAAATATACTGTCTTTTTAACATATGTAAAAGCAAAAGAGCAATACAAAATTCAGAAAGGAAACCAAAGAAAGCTTTAAATTTATATTGGATTTAAAGTATCATACACATGAGGTGGGATTGTGGTAGGTTAAATCCCAATATAACTAAAAACAGTCACATGTGTAAGAACATTCAACAAAGATCAAAGTAAATGCTTTGTGTTAAAAATGAAGTTGAAATGAAATCACATGTCATAATTCAAGAGAAAGCAGATAAACAGAGAACAGAGATACAGCAGGGAGATGAAAGATCTAAAACAACCAGATCAATAATGATGGTAAATATAACCAGTAGGAATTACAGACAAAGTAATTAGATCCCAGTTACTGTAACTCATTGCAGACCAGTTGTAAATATAGTCACAATGGCTATTTAATTGTGGAAAGCTAGGAATATGGTCTGCTAACTTCATTAAAGGAATTTTTAATGGTTAAATGAACATAAGTAAATTAGACTCCAAAGCAGGCAGTATTCCCAGGGTTAAAGACAGAGACTCATTTCAAAATGATATAGGAATGCATTATATCCAAGAGCACATGATTCTGAAACTTTTATGCCCCTAATAATTGAGACTTAAGTGGTAGATATAGCAAAAGAAATCAACAATTCAATAATAAGTTTTATCAGTATTTCGAAATCTCAAAATAGTTGATGGACAACAGAAAGAAGTTTTGTAAAATCATGAGTACATTTGACAATACAAACTATATATAAAATGTTCTTAGCAAACTTTAGCAACTTTAAAAGTAAGCAAAAGATACAAGAGTAGCATATCTGGAAGGTGAGGGTGGACAAGATTTATTCTGGCTGACAATCCAAGGTACGGATCATGTGGACATGACAAGGTTGCTGGAGCTTTTCACAGCTGTTCACTTGGCATCCACACTTAGGAAAGAGAGAGAGAAATGAAGGAAGGTTCATTTTATACAATTTATAGATCCAGGGAATGGTAACTCCCAACAATGAAAATGGGTCTAACCACATCAACTAAGGTAAAGAAGATAATCCTTTTAAAACTGTAGTTACATTAAATAGTCTCAGCAACTAAAATTAATCTAGATAATCCCTCACAGGGACCCACCTCCTTGAGGTCAAGTAACCAATCAGTACAAATGATCAGAATTTGTTCACAAAAAATTATGATGCATTAGTAACATGCACTTTAACCTCAGTTGGAGATGTAGGGATCCAATTGGTCTGAGAGATGCTATATCAGAATGATCATTTGATACAAAGGAGAATGGAATCAATAATCCATAGTAGACACATTGTCAGTTCACTTATATTAAATTAAAGGGATGAATATTGATATTATTTGTTTGTCTCTTCTTTCCATAATTTTAGTATTCTATGTCATAATGACATGTAAAGGTAGGTTACCAATATTGTTTTGGTTTTGACTTGTCTTCTTAGGCTAGATTTTGCCTGTTCTAATTGCTCTAATGATCATAAAATGAATATTTTTTTCTGATCTGGCATCTAAGGCATGACAAAACCAAAAATAGTAAAGAGACAGCTTGCAAGTGGCTGCTCTGTGGAGTTTCTCATGACTTCTATTACTATACTTTCTTGGGTTTACTTTCTATAAAACAGATTCAAATCATCTTGCATTATACAAAAAGTTTTTTAACTTTATAATCCAATAATTATAGTCATTTTATTTTTGCTGTATTTTGGGGGGTCTTTCTTCCCTTTCCTATAATCTATTTGTATTAGGTAAGAAAATTATATAAAATAATTATGGCTGGGATAAGACAGCTATCTATTATTGGAAGAAAAACAAAAATATCAGCTCCACATGGATCTTTACGGTCATCCAGTTTGCTTGTTGGAGGACTGAATGTATGACTTTGCATACATTTTTATTTTCTTTGCATTTTTACTCTGACATATTAATTTTTCTCACTCATGTATGTAAGGAAATGTAGTTACCTATTTGTATATAACCCCATCTTATTTCAGATTCTGCATGATTCTCCCATCAGCTGAGTCTTTAAGAAAATAGAAAAGCATTCGTTTCTTTTATGACTTAACTATTTATATTTGGCATAAATATAACAAGTATTCTTCATACCTTTTCTCTTTGTTATTTTCTATGACATTATTTTTGCTTAAGTTGAAATTTTTTCTCTCTGTAAAAGGTAATTGCAGATTAAAAAATAAGAAATGTGACTGGCATAGCTATGACTCAAATAAGTCAGTGTTTCTTTGTCCTTGTGCCAATATTTACTTGAGTTATAACAAAATGTTTCTTATAATTTTTTCAGATAAAATATATGTATTATAACAAAAAATTATGGCCTCTTCTATTCTTACCATACATTTGTAAGCAATTCTTAGAAACTTCTGGTGTTTTAAACATATTGCTATCACCAAGTTTCCAAAGAAATTCAACAAGTTATTTGGATGTGCTTGGCATGGGTAACACAAGGAAGAAGAAGAAGAAGGACTCTTCCCTGCATTGGGAAACTCATAATGTAGGAAAAAGAGACACCACAAGCATGGAAACCTAACAACTGTGTGATATATGCCAAGACAAATGTTTTATAAACTACTTCAGGAACACAGATAAGAAGGTGATTAATTTTGCCTTCAAGTCAGGAAAAGCTGTAGAAATTAAATGACATGGAGCTGAAGCTCCTCAGATAAGCAGGCTTCTAAAGGAAAGTAGGGAAGGATAGTCAGAGCAGATGAAGTACTAGGTGAAGTATAATAAATAGAATATGAATACGTGAGCACTGTTAGTAAGCTGTGAGTTACACAGAAGAACAAAGTTGGAGGGAAGGCCTGGAGTGGTGGTGCAGGTGAGACTGGCAGTCAGGATAAGGAGTTTGCACTTCAGCGTTCTCTCAAAAAGTTCTTTTAAGTGATTCTGGATAAGGGATTGCTGATTCCAGGCAGTCTGGGCTGCATAGTGAGACACATCTTGAAGAAAAACAACAATAACAACAATGCATAGACTTATGACCAGATTTTGTTTACAAAATTCTTTTTTGGGAGGAGTGTTGAATTTTAAGTCCTAGAACTTTGGTTTCATGAAAATAATGCCTTCATTTGATTTATTAGTATATATTCAGTTTCATGAAAAAAAAATCCTACTTTTTTTAACAGGTGAGTACTATTTGTTGAATTAGTGGCAACAGGTCTTTCTGGAAAGATTCGTGCATAATAGGCTAGCAAGTGATGTTAATATAAAGCCCTTTGTTACGATGTCTTATTTCATTGCAATAATTTATTATCCTCAAATTAGGTGACAGTGTAATTCATTGCCAGTACTGGTAATCTTTTGAAAATAAAGGAACATGTATTTAAAATCATTCCTATGATAACAGATCAGTGTTGTATGCTTTGGGGGGGCATATAACTTAAATCCATGGATCCTCAGAAAGGGTTTTAGGTTAAGGTCGTTCTGAGAGTAAGGATTGGCAAAGCTAGTCGTCTAAGGCAGAGATCCACAAGCCGCACTTGGACCATTCCTACAGGCTCATGAGATGAGAAAAAATTTATTCTGGTGGACTTTGCAGTGACTTTCTTTGTTGTAATTATTCCTGAAGATACTTCTTTGTCCTGAGACTTCTGGGACAAGACCTCTTCCAGCAGGAAGGCCTGTTGCTGGGTCCGGAAGCAAAGCAATGCTCTCTCTGTGCCCTGGCGAGTGGCTAACAACAATTTGTACTTCACCTCCTTAATTTATTTCTCCTCTTTTCCCATCATTTGTCTTCAGTTGTTTTTTTAATCTTCACTAATAGTCTCCATTCACTGATATTGGAATTTGGATATTTGGAATTGAGGAGATAAATAATTGCATGGTTAACCATAGCCTTTTTTTTTTTGCTTAATTTTTTTGTAGTTTTGTGTGCCCCTTACTTGAGCTCCTTTGAGGCTTAGTCCTGGCCCTCAAAGACATCCCCTGCTTTTCTCTTCCATTTCTTGTGTAGACTGTTGTAATATGTCTTACAGAACTCACCTTCCTCCTCTTGCCAAGGTGGTGTCAGCCAGCAGAACACAGTGTCCTGTTGATTTACTGGCTGCCTCACTCTTTCATGAATGTGTGGACCTGGGGCCATGGCTAGCAAGAGAACTGTGCTTGTTATTTTACCAACAAAGGAAATGGAAACCCAGAAAAGTCTTGATGAAAGAAATCTAGGCATTAGCAAATGACAGAACACAAGGGAGAAGTCAGTTACAGTAAAGTCTCCTTACACATGCTGAACAATCATTTCAATTGGTGAACTCTCAGTGTTGCACAAAGTATTGCTATTTAGGACAGAGTACATAATACAATTCCCATTTGGACACATGACATATAAGTTCATGCTAGCCATTGGAGGCCACAAGGCAGGGTTTTTCTCTCACCCCTCATGACAGCTTGGGAACACTATGGTCCTGCTGCTGTCATTAAGTGCCACCTTGATGGCCAGTTCTGCTGCTAGGCTAGTTGCCTGCCATGTTAGAATAAACAGTGAGGTTATATAAATGATTAGAATTGATAGGATTTGCAAGCAGGAAAACCGAGACATATACTGTGAGATTTCACTGGTTTTAAATGGCATTAGCTTAATTTGTGAGGAATGCAAATACTATCTTTTGGAAATGTCAAGTACCCACATTAGTGACTCCAGCGTTTGTGTAAGGCAGAACACACAGAAGCTAGGAGCTCACATTTTAGAACTGAAGGATCATTTCTGTGGTTCGTTTACAAATGTCTCATTAACAATGCTTCCATATCATAAAGTAAGGTGAAAAAGGCTATCTTTTATTTATCAGCCTCACACTGAAATGCTGTCTTCTGTGAAATTCCAGAAGCTGTTGTGGCTTCACTCACATTGCTAATCTCATTCACTTCTCTCACCCCAACTGTCTTTGTGTTACTGTTCTAAATTCCTCTGCTCCAATGCGAAAGGAGTTCATCAAGGTGGGTTGTATTATATAGTTAATTCAAACCATTGGTTCCCACATTAGTCTGAACCTTGGGATTCTCTGGTGTAACCTTTTTATTTCAAATGGTATTCTTGAGCCCCAGTCCAGATTTCCAAATTATGCTTTTTATGAATGTGACATGTGAATCTGCATTATAGGAAATCCTTCAGTGAAACCCACTTTTATTTGTGTTTGAGAAGTGTTGAAATTTGAAATTTTCCAATCCAATTTGTATCTGAACTGGGATATAGAGAGTGTCTCCATTGATAGCTCAAAGGTTTCCAGTATGCCATCAGTGACAAAGAATTATAGTAAAAGTATCTGTTTCTACAGAGACTAAGTAAATTTAAAGGACTTGGGGAGCCCGTTGATGATGTTGAAGGTATAGAAAATGGATTTGTTGTAGAATCACTCTGGGCATTTTACCTTTTTTGTGAGATGCTTTTATTGACCTGCTTATACTTTAAAGTATATTCAAGGACTAGTAAGCATTCCTAGCTGCTGAGAACAAAGTAGGTTATGTTGAGAATACATGTTTCATATGAGGTTAAAAAAGTTGTTGTTGACATGGATTATGTCAGCTAAACTGATCTTTCAGTTTCAAATAAGTGCACACTTATGCATGCATTTATTATATTTATTGTTCAGATTAAAATAAATGAGGAGCTTCTAAGTAAATGGTGGCATAATCAGATACATATTTTAAGATAATATCTAATGCATGCATATAGGATGGATGATCTAAAAGAAACATAATGTTGAGAGTCAGGTTTCTTTAACTGTAAAAAGTACCTGATTTAAGGAACTTATAAGAGATGAGGTTTACTGAATTCAGAGTTTTATAGATTTTAACCTCTGGTTCATTGACCCTGGTGCTTTTGGGTCTGTGGTGATAGTAAGGATAGAGTGGGAAAGTACAATGTTCACCTTGTGATAGCTAGGAAATAGAGAAAGAGAGAGAGAGAGAGAGAGAGAGAGAGAGAGAGAGAGAGAGAGAGAGAGAGAGAGAACAGGATTGCACTATGAGAAAGTCTCCAATAATCTTGCACTAGTTTCTGCTCTCTCTTGATCTCCTGAAGGGTTCATCATTTCCCAATGTGTACCATGGTTTATGTACCACATCCCTGGTCCACAGGCCTTTAGAAAGCATTTCAGATGCAGACTATAGCAAGTGTCATAATGAGGAGGATGTGAATTCAGGCTATGGTATTCAGAATAGAGTCAGGAACAGTGTGTGAAGTCAGTCTTTAAGACTGACAGAATTTTCCCAACTAGCTATGTAAGTTGGGTAGTAAGAAAGAAAGAATTTAGGACGACTCAGATACTTTAACTTGAGCAACTTCAGAAAGTGGAACTCCAACAGTAACAGGAGACACGTTCAGAGCAGCAGACTTTTCTCTCCTAATCTGACATGAAATTGTCCTGTGGAGTATATGGTTAAAAAATCCATTGGAACTGGAACCAGGATAGATGAAGGGGAGTTAAAGAGTTCATGGAGATTTATCATTAGAAGGTAAGATCACTATGAGGAATTGTTCAAAATGAAAGGAAAAGTCAGGGATGGAGACAGAAGTACCCATTGAAAAGAAAAAAATGTAGTTTCAGAGCCTATCAAAAAAAAAAAAAAAACAGCACTCAAGAAAATGCCAGAATAATTAGTTCCTGGTGGAGTGAGGCTGGTTTAGGGAATATGTATGGTAAGAATAGCAAGTGATGAACAGTAATGTTAGGATGAAGACCTCTCTCCCACTAGCCCACAGCTGTGGGAGACAAGTTAATAAACAGTCTGAATAGAAAATAGGTCTGATAACTAAAGAGAAGTAGAACTAATGGTGGAAATCTCAGCACCAGCAGCAGGCTCTGCACTCCTAACAAAATCAGGTCTCAGAAAACCGTGTCCCGAAAATCATTCATGGACTTGCAACTCATTGTTAGTGATTTGGAAAAGACTATGTAAATGCTGTGTTCCATGACCTTCCCTTCAACAGGTGAAACACTTCGTATGAGCAAGCCATCTTTGATAAGTAATTTCATTTGTCAACTTGATGAGATCTAGAATCACCTAGAGAAAGAGTTTAAGGATACACCTGTGGGGGATTGTTTTGATTGGATGATTAGGTTAAATTTTGAGAAGAATACCTGACCACAACATGTGACTCCCGTCCTTGATCTGAGATCCTGGTTGGTATAAAAAGTAGAGAGAGATCTGAGCATTCATAATTCTCCGCTTCCTGACTGTAGACATAATAAGACAAGTTGCCTTAAGCTCCTGCCACCAGGACTTCCCTGTCACAATTGTCCAAAACCTTACACTGTAAGCCAAAATACACCTCTTTTTCCATTAATTTTGTTTTGTTATCATTTTAATCACAGAAACAGGAGAACTTACTAGGACACCATCCAACTGCAAAGATTCAGGGATAAAGACTCATGTCTCACTTCCTCAAATAAAAGCTGGTACTGTGCTTGACACGTAGTAGAACCCCAATGAATGATGGGTAAATAAATTAGTGAATAAACCAGAGAAGAAAACAGTTTCTATGAATAACAGATCTGCTGGAAATCCTAAAGAGGAAAACTGTTTCCAAATATTTGTCTTGAATAATTTTGACATTTCTGGCGTCTATCATTATAATTTCAAGGGGAGGTACATTCTCCAAAGAAGACATCCAGTCACTAGTGCCAGACTTGATGGACTGGAAAAGCTCCCATCCTAACTCCCCTGTAGAGAAGAAGAGGAAGGAGAACCTTTGTCCTTAGGAGATTGGAGGATTGATAAAAAATAATGATCCCTATCAGAATCTGTAATGATCAAACACATTTTGGGTTTTATAAAATTGTAGTGCTATGATTTCCTGCCTTTTCTTCAAAGCTTTGTTTTGAAAGACTGCAGTATGTTCTCCATTTTCCCTGCACCAGGACTGCTGTCGTCTGACATATCATAGACGCTATATCACATTAATGGCTGCCAGCTCAACAATGTGATACTCAATCCATACATCAACCACTGATAGAATCCATTGCCATACAGTATATTTCATTTGCATTTATCTTTTCCATATCCAGCACTCTCTTTTATCACTATTTCAATGGTCCCTCATCTCTCCTCCTACCCTCATTTATTCTCACTGGCACGCATCTGTACTTTCATACTTGTTGTGTTATTAATAATCTCTACAAAGACCTTTCTTCCTCTTTTACCTTTTCCCCTCTCAGTAACTGACAGCTCATTACAATTTGGCCTTTTAATGCTGGAGAGCCAGGTCTGAAGGAGGATGTTTCTTTGTTATTTTCACAGGCATTAGCATAGCTGTCTGAGCTGGGACTCAGGCACTTTCTTTAGATATGATTTATAACATCAATCCAATTTATGACCATTTAAAGTAATGCTGAACCGGCTGTAAATCAGCAAGCAGCACATAAAATACTCATGAGAACTGCTGGGATCCACTGCATCAGCCTCCATCACCTGTAACAGCAGCCAGTCAGCATCAGAGAGAGGGAGCAGTCTGTCATGTGGGCAAAAAGAAGTGATAGCAATGACAGTCTAGCATCAGGAAGAAAGGACTCATTTGGTGGCAGTGGACAGAGCAGATATGAATCTCAGGTGGATGACAAAACTTTACAGGGGCAGAGAATAGGTAAAAACATGAGTTTCTAATAGCTACATATTAAGGAGTTGCTGCTAAGGCCAGCAGAACCATTAGATGTTCTGTAGCAGTTATAGTTCACAACATAAATTTTTATGTACTTTCTCATGTAAGCTAGTTGGCCACCTATACTTGAATTCTATTTTGCCAATTTTATGTATGAGGTAGATGTAGGCTATAACAGCCTAAGGGCAAAATCAAGTCCATATTATTTTAACAGAGAGTAAACACAAAAATGGTGAATTGTTCTTTATTGGGGCAGTCTGGTACTTCATTGAGCAAAGACATTCCAGTATCTTGAATATATTACTGGGAATTGAATTACATGCTCACCACAGATGATTTATTGTTCATTTCCATACAAAGATTAATACACTCTTGAGAGGTTTTTTTGTCTATTTTGTTATTTGTCTTTCGATGCATTCTTGTAAAGAAAAAAAATCTCTCCATTAAAGCCATTTATCCTTTCTTTTGCCTGTTATCTCTTTGCCAGTTTTGTAGCTTTCTCTTTCATTGCCATGCATAGTGTCGAAGTTCACATGAAAATGTATAATACTTTGACCTCTTAATTTTTCTTTACTCTCCTCTATTGTGGCTCCTCTTTTATATTTGAATCAATGGCAGATGCTCTTCACATTTCTTCAGGAAAGCTGTCTTGTGGAGAAGACCCACACCACAGACTGGAAATAGCACCCATACTTTCATTTCCAAAACGTGAAGGCTTCAAATGGCAGAAAGAATTAGAACAGTGCTGAGTATCTGGTAGGTACAGAAAGGAGGGGCTGATCAATCCCTAAAGGACCTTCTCTGAACTGTAAAGAGATTTTTCAGTGTTGGAAGAGAGAAATGACGTCAGAAGTTATGGAATTCTGGAGATCTGGGTTGTGCTTCTCAGTAGCATTATCAAGATTCTACAGTTTCATTAAGAATTAACATAGCCCACTTTGCCCCAGACCCTCACCCAGATAGATTCCCTGCTCCTCAGGTAAGACCCCTATACCATGCTCCAGGCCCCAGGTCATCTGCATGCCCCACTAGCCACTCTGCCTTTCTGCCCTAGATCCAGACCAGGGGGGACTTCCTGCTCCTCAGAATTTAACAGAGTCCAGAGAAAACCCATGCAAAGCTCTAGGGCACAAACACCATTCATCTGAGTTCTTCTAAAATCATCATATCACATGGAGAGAATTTTCACATCCAACTCTAAAATAAGTAAACCCTTTATACCATCTTGTTCTTCTCAATTACTAGGTATTTGTAATTTAACATTTCCATATAGACACTCCAAAACCCATACAACTTTCAGGGACTATACCATTTACCCTCACACATTGCCAAAGAAGCAAATCTAAAAAGGGCACAACCTTACTAATTTTAAATGCCTATCTAATAAACCCACTTTCATTGATGTATTAACAGTCCAATAACCTCATCTAGGAAATAACACCAACAAGCACACCCAACCCCAAACCAAACACCAGCAATAACTTCTCAAGTGTAGTAATACCATCTAATTCAGTTCAGTCAAAAACACGCAGAAATAAAAAGTAGGTCATAGATAAAACAAAAATGGCCAGGTCACAGCACAAATCCATGAGAAACAAAAACCAATGCAACAAATCTCCTACCAAAATAATGAACCCCATAATGATAGAATTCAACTAGAACAAACTCACAGAAAATATCCAAGAAAGACATATCCAAGATAATGATTTTCAAAGCCTTATCTTTACTATGATCAAAACAATGAAAGAGGAAATCCAGGAGGAGTTAAATAACTGCATCAACCACTTTGAACAGGAACACAACAGGCACTTGGAGGAGATGATAAAAGCAGTTGAAGAAACAAAAATAGGCATAGAGCAGTTAAAACAATCTCAAGCAGAGTTTAAACTTGAACTAAACTTGAACTCAGAACTCAACAGAGAATCTTACAGAAGAACTAATGAAGCAGAAAATAGAATATCAGATCTTGAAGACAAAGTAGAAGAACTGACCAGTTTAACCAAAGATGTTAAAGCCAAAGATACTTGAGAGGAATATTCAAGAGTTATGGGACACCTTGAAGAAGCCTAACATGTGCATTAATGTAATACCAGAACAAGAGTCCCAAAATATCACACCCGAGTAAATTTTTCAAATTATCATAAAGGAAAACTTCCCACATCTAAAGAAAGAGTGGCCTATCCAAATATAAGAGGCAATCCGCACCCCAAACAGATATGATCAAAATAGAAACTTGCCATGGCAAATAGAAGTCAAAACACTACACATATAAGACAAAGAGAATATGCTTTAAAGCTTCAAGAAAAAAAAAAAAAACAAGTCACCTTTAAAGGTAAACCTATTAAAATAACAAGTGATTTTTCAATGGAAACATAATCTAATTAGAAAATGGGCTTCAAAACTCAAAAGAAAGATTTTTAGGGTTGAAATTGAAATGTCAAACAAATATCTTAAAAAATGCTCCACATTCCTAGCCATCAGGAAAATGCAAATCAAAATTACCCTGAGATATCATCTCATCTTGGTTAGGATGGGGAAAATCCACAATACAAACACCACCAAGTGCTAGAGAGGATGTGGAGAAAAGGGAACTCTCTACATTGCTTGTGATAATGCAGACTTATACAACCACTCTGGAGATGGGTATAATGATTTCCAAAAAAGTTAAGGATTAAAATGCCTCATGACCCTGCCATACCACTACTGGGAATAATCTCCCAAAATGCAGCAATTCACACATTGACATAAATACAACCATGTTCATTGTAGCACTACTAACAATAACAAAGTCATGGAATCACTCCAAATCAGTTGACAAATGCATAATGAAAATGTGGTACATTTATACAATGGAATAATACTTAGCCATCATGAAATTTTCTGAAATGGATGGAATTAGAAGACATTATATTGAGTGAGTATCTCAGATGCAGAAAGTTAGTCACTGTATGTACTCTGTAATAGTGGATCCTAGTTATAAACCCACTTAATGACATACTCAAAGGTAAATCTCTGTAATACCCACTATAATCACAAAGGATTTTAAATAGAAAAGAAGGGGAAAGAAAACCTCAAAATAAAGGAGTAAAAGAACACGCTTCAATGGACAAATTAGTCCATGGTCATGTACTGCATGTAAGTAGTGATGCAGCTCACTCTCATTTCCCTTCCTATTCATTTGGGACTGAACAGGTTTGATCTTCCCAGTCAGGGAGGGTATAGAGACTGGCAATTAGATGGTAACCAACCAGCAAATGGGAGACTGACCCCGACAACAACAAACCATAATTCTAAACACCAAAGCCCCTACAATATTCATGCAGAACTAAACTAGCCAAACCTCTCCCTATCCTAAAGCTCAGGGAATCTTGCAGAAGAGGAGGAGGCAAGACTTACAGCCTAAAGATTGGGATGACCAATGATATGCAAGATACTGCACACAAGTGAGGGCTGCAGCAACAGGACAGCCACAGTATGATTCAATAGTGTCAGACCTGCACAATGGCTGACAGATCAACAACTCCCTCCCCCAAATCTAGCACAAATCACAGGAGAGAAGGCTTCAGTCAGTACAACCCTTACAGGCAAAGGATTAAACAGTCATAGTAGAGTTCCCATAGTAGCAGGCATCCCAAGAAGGGGCGCTAAGCTATGCCACTGAGTTTTGAACCCTCACTGATGTAGAGGACTCAGAGGAAAATTCAGCACCCACATAAACAGATGTTCTGGAGGATGGGAAGGAGAAAGCAGGAAGCACCAAGAGAGGATGAAAGAAGGAAAAGGGATGAGAGGAGAGAGTGGGAAGGGGGGAAGAAAGTAATGGGGGGACAACGGGGGGAAGAAAGGAGAAAGGAAGAAGAAAGGAGTATCTTTTGAGCTTACATAACTAGGCAAAAATGTAATTAAAAAAAACAAACTTCAGTCTTATGAAGTTATTTATTGATTAAAATATACGTGTGTGTGTGTGTGTGTGTGTGTGTGTGTGTGTGTTAATCTCAACCGTTTTTTCCCCTCTTATGTTTAATCTCTGAGTCTACTGGTAACTATTTCTTAATACATGTGCTTCCTATACATGGTCTTTCATGGAGACATATATTTTCTAATGAGTTTTTTTTTTACTGCTTTCCTCATCTGCTTCCTTCACCTCCCATAAATTATACTCCTTGGACAAACTTTTCCCCAACTGTGCATAAGTTGAACCTTTCAGAGGAAAGATGCTATAAAACATCTAATCAATAAATAACCTTGTTCTCTTCATATAGTAAAAGAGTCAATCAATCTTTACTCCTGCACATAAATATGCATATCTTATCATAGCTCACATATCATTACCACTATTTCCACAGGGAATTTCTGTTTGGTTGGTGGTACATTCTGTGCTATGAAATAAAGATGATTTAGACTTCTTTTCAATCTATGTTAGTAAGGTAAGGGAAATCAAAATAAGCTTTGCAAATTTTCAGTGCTTAGAACCTATGTGAGATCTTAATTCGCATTCTGACCTTGGATTTGATAATGCTAAGCAGACCTATTTTAATTTTGACTAGTATCAGGAGCATGGATGTTAATCCCTATGGGACTCGAGTGTTCCTTAACAAGGCTAAACATTCGTAAATGCTTACATGATATGAACCTTGTCTGGGAGTATGTAGTCATTATCTTTGATTAAACTTTATCACTATAGCTTAGTGAGGACATGGTGTTAGTGGGTACTGGATTTACAAAGACTGGTTGTTCACATGACATGCATCAAATGGAGACTTGCTAACTGAGCTCTTTCTCACAGCTGGATATGTCAGGAGAGAGGCCTTTGGGGGAGTCAGAGGCTGACAGTATATAGAGTCTGAAGATTCGGCCTGAGGAGACTGCATCAAGGTCAGGACCAAGCAGGAGGGCTTGAGGCAGGTATCAATTGCCCAGACTAGTTGAACAAATTTAGGGTAGACTCTTAAATCACATTCAGTTTTCCTAGGAACCCAGTTACATCATCTGCTTATAAGCTGTTTGATTTAATTGAATTTATTAACCT
This sequence comes from Typhlomys cinereus, assembly GCA_023101885.1. Taxonomy (NCBI): domain Eukaryota; kingdom Metazoa; phylum Chordata; class Mammalia; order Rodentia; family Platacanthomyidae; genus Typhlomys; species Typhlomys cinereus. The sequence continues at coordinate 4,080,588 of JALPQD010000098.1, read as the reverse complement.
GTTTTGCCTCACATGCTTCCCTATAAAGTCAGGACAGCAGCAGTACCTGTTTCAAGATTGGGAGAGTATTTCACATGAAGGGTTGAGAATAGTTTGTGGTGCATAGTGTCATCTACTAGTGTTTTTCTGTCATTATTGTATGTACTTTCTTTCTATTTCATTTTAATAAAGCCAACCTAACCAATTATATTTCTCTGATTTATTTGTCCCCTAACTCCTATATATTATCCTAAATTGTTATGTTATCACCATTTCCTTCTCTGACAACTTCTGTAGTCCACATATGCTGTAGCTTAACTCACATATGTTCTCACTCACTGCCTATATATTGAACCAGTTCCATCCTAGTTCCATAAATCCTCATCAGTGAACATAGTGATCAACAGCAGAGAGTCCTATGCCTTGCCCATCTGGTATTCTATACAGCATTCCAGTCTAGACTTTCAGTTATTTATCTACAGGAATTTCTACCCTATGTACTACAAAAATGATTCCAGGCAGTAAGTATTAGTGGCAGAAAGCTAGCAATACCCTCCAATGGAGTTAAATTACCATATGAAAGACTTGCAAATTTTGTTTTCCCTGAAAGCAATGCTTATTAAACACTTCAGAAAATTTCTGTATTATTTCAAGTAAAACATCAATTCTCTAGGCTCACATATCTGTTTTTAAGTGATACATAAGCATAGGATAGAAGGTTTTGTTCTACAGTACGTAAAGATGTTATTTACAGATTATATATACATATGTACTAAATGATTCCTTTAATTACCTGAGTGTCTTAAAGTATTTTATTAAATTATATATTTATTGATAGCACAGAGGCAGTTGAGAGAAAAAGAGAGGGAGAGAAAGAGAGAGAGACAGAGAGAGAGAGCAGGTATGCCATGTGACACACATAGATATCAGAGACTAACTCTTGGTAGTCAGGTCTCTCTATAAACAGGTGAAACTTTAGACATCTAAAGTTTATCAACTTCTAAAATGGAAGTAGTCACACACTAGCACCTTTATAGAATAGTGAGCTTAACAAAGAACAGAAAATTCAGAGTGCTGAATTGATGTTTATCATTATCACCACCGTTCTTTATGGAGAACTTAGGTCTCTAAGCATGACTGTTTATGCATTCTTCATTCTGTTTTTTACCTGTGACTTCAGGGGCAGGGCTGAGATCTTATGATGCTGCACAGAGTTTGTTCTTTCCTTTCCTTCCATGCAGTAATTTTCCCTCCTGAGGATGATGCTTGGAATTTCTGTGTTCTGTTCAATCCTTTTCTCCAAAGCTGAAATTCGATGCCAGCCCAGCATTTTTATCCCCCAGGGTAAAAGGGAGGATGTGAACTTGGCCATGAGCACCACAGCCACTTTCTAAGACTTCCCTGTCTTTAAAACAAAGTTATTCCACAACTTCTCTGGTTGGAGCTGAGGTAAACAAGCTTTCCCAAGTCACAGAACCCAGAATAGAACTTGGATTTCTGACTCATGAGAGGCAGATTAAGCATTTTGCTCCATCTGTTCTGAAGGCATAAAACGACTGGTGGTTCACGCATTTCACTCATTAGTAGAATTAGCAAGGAATGCCCACTGCATCCTAATGCATTTGCATCTCCTGTGGGTGTGTCCACCTGCTGCTTCCTTCCCTGGGATGCCTGTTCTTCTAAAACTGTGAAAATTGCAGAATTTACCGAGGTAATGTGTATTGTATTGTTGAGGAAGTTTGTAGGCCTTGATGGAATGAAAAGAAGCAATGTTTTGGTAGGTAGCCCATGACACAAAGGTGGAGAGCAGAATGAGGGCAGTACGTGACAAAGAATCTGCATCTTTGTACTTCACCTGCTCAAGGGTAATATTGATCTCTAATTACACGCACACACACACACACATACACACTCATCATGCTTGCACACACACACACACTCATCATGCTTGATTCAGTGACCCCCTCCAGAAGTAGAAGAGAACTGCCAAGCCAGGATTGTCACAGCCTCAAAGGAATACATTCACCTAACAATAAATGGTGAATCTGGAATCCTGTTGACTTTATTACAACGTATTTTTACCTTTGGTGGCCTCTTCTATGTTCTTAAATTCTCATGTGCTAATGATTATGATAAAATATAGATTCTAAATTTTCTATCAATCCTAAAGGATATTTATGCTGCTGATTTGTGGACTGCATTAATATTAATGTCAATGATGTGCATGTTGATTGAGAAGCACTGAACTTGAGTAAGTCCCAAGATTGGACTACATATCATTGTGTCTGAGAGACACTAAATATGAATTCATAAATAAATATTTTAATGGGTTGCTCTGGAGTGTGACATAGATCTTGAATTCCCTAGAAACTTAACATATGTGGTAGGTTATGGAGCTGTACACTTATGCTTATGTCTAAATTCTATATCTTAATGGTTCCTGAATTATAGTACACAGCTAGCAGTGGGAACATTGTCTGAAAACTTGGTAGAAATGTAAATTTCTACCAGTCCACTTCCAGACTTGTAAATCAGAAGCTACGACAATGGGGCCCAGGAATCTCTGTTTCAACAACATTTCAGATGCACACTATTAGGAAATGAGGACTGTATCAAGATCCTATCAAAACACACTGTTGCTTACATTGTCCTGTGTTTCTGATTCTGCAGAACTTGGATTTGGGACTGGGGAGCTTACTTGTGGCCACAGCTCTACATAGAGATAGGAGTGGGCTTGTGCTTATGGTTTTACAAGAGGAGTTTAGACATGAATAAACTTATATACAGGTGTTAGTTTGACAACTGTAGGCTGAGGTTTTTCAGCACATCTGAGAAAAATAAGTAGTTATAGCAAGTATTGAGCAGGTTTATGGGAAATTATCTGATTGAAGTGGGGAAGATCCACCTCATGGTTGTTGGGAGTGTTTGCCAGGAAGGTGGAGTAGATGGAGAGAGCTGTACTTAGACATATGTAGGCATGCAGGCATGCTAGCAAGTGCGAACTTGTAATTATTTCTCAGCAATGCTTGTCCCCTCAGCTCCTGATGTTGTGAAGTGTTCTGGCTTGTTAATGAAATATAACCAAGAATCCTATGCAAGAATAAGTCCTGTACTCCCTTAAGGTGTTCAGGTCCTGTATGCAGCAACAGGATGGTGAAGTTAACACAACTAGAAAAGATGAAAAGAATAAAGATGAGTTGACAAAAATGGCTAAATGGGCAAAGGCACTTGCACACATGTCTGGTGGCCTATGTTCTACACGGTAGAAGGTAAGACATGAGCTCACAAAATTGTACTCTAACTTCCACACAAGTTCTGTGGCACATGCATGTTCTCTCTCTCTCTCTCTCTCTCTCTCTCTCTCTCTCTCATACATGCAACTTTATTTTTAACAAAAAGAATTTTGGAGCACAAAATGTGTATTGTAAAAACTAGAAATACATCTAGGAAAGGTAGCATGCACCATGTTCCCAGCATTTGTCTCTTTTCTTTGAGGGTCTCTGTGTTGTCTTTCTAATGAAGACTTCTGTGCCCTATGATGCTAAGTATCTTTCTATATTATTTTAAATGTGTGTGCCACAGCATTTGTGTGGAAGTAAGAGAACACCTTTTCTAAACATCCTTTTGTGATGAGCTGAGCTTGGGTAAAGTATTATCTTTCCCTTCTTAGCCTGAGAACCTTATCTCTACATTAATTTTTTCATTAATTAGCGCTGATTTTTTCCTCCAGATGTACATCTTATCTTCTAACATATAGATGTAAATAGGAAACTATGGCAATTATGAAAGTGCAAAGTAGGAATCAGATTAATTTGAATTTTCTCTCTTAGGTCTTTAAAATTAGGTATTTGACTGGTCTAGGAAATAAAGTTACAGTTCTAGAAGTGTTTAGATGGATGTATTACTTGACTTTTAATTTTTGTTTATATAAAAGCATGAAGTATCTGCTATTCCAGTTCTTGACAGCCCAAGATAGGATGGTTTTCAGGAGTTTGAGGTCACTGTGAACTAACAGTGATTTCCACAGCATAGGTGACAGATTGAGACCCTGCCTCAAAAAATAGAATGCACCAAGATATAGCATAAAGGTGGATTACACATTATTATGATTTGACTCATTCTGAAAAACCGATTAATGCTTTAAATCTCATCATTATTAAGTTGTAACACACATATGATTTTCGTGGGTCTTCTCAATTCATGAATTCTGATATGTCTACGACTAGCAGTAGCATTGTTTCAGAAGTGGGGAGCTGGAACAGAAACTTGGGTGATGGTTTCTGCAAGTTTTTCTTCTGGCATTTTGACTACAACAGATTGACCCTATTACTTCTCTGGGCCACCAGAAACTGAGGTTTTGTATGTTTGTGACTTTGGTATTGAAAATTGTAGCATTGAATTATAAAACATGTATTTCTGTGCCAGTGGGATCATGCAATGGATGAAGGTATGTGCCACGAAGCCTGGTAACCTGAGTTCAAGCCCCTGAACTCTACATGTTACAAGGAGAGAACATACTCCTCAAATCTGTATTGTGACTTCACACACACACACACACACACACACACACACACACACAAATACACACATCTATTTCTGTACCCTTTATTTATTGTTTGACCTGTTTGGTCAGTTGCTCCCTGCCCAGGTCCCTCTAGCCTTAGCATGAGGACTCTCTGGTTATTGATTGCCAAAATGATCACTTGTTTTCATTTCCACTTGCATTTCCAGGTGTGCTTGATGACTCCTGAGTGACGAGGCTGTGAAAATGTTATGATTTTAACCAAGTGGGAATGATGCACTGATGCATGATGTCAATTTTCTCAATTTCTCTTAGCTTACTGGACTATGTAATTCGTCAGTACCTAAAACACTTTGAAGTCTTTAAACCATTACTTTGAAAAAACTTGGTTATATTGTTCTTTGAAAGTAAATGTGAAAATAGCAACTTTGTGCTAATACAGAACTTGTAACTTCATGTAAGTTATTTTACTTAATCTGTCAATTTTATGAATTGCTCTTTTGATGTCTTGCTTATAGATTTAATAAGGCAACACAGGAGATAATATAGGATTACAAGAATGACTGAGTCCAAAGCTTGATCTTACACTTACTGACATAAGTTAACAAATCCTGTGTCATTTTTCTAATATGCATTATATTGGTTATAGCATGATACCTACCTCCAGTGAGTGATTCTGAAGATAAAATGAGTTGATGGATCTGAAAATTCTTAGCATCATATCTGGTTTATAGTTAGAATTTTCTAAGTATTGTCAATTATTTATCATTGTCCAAAATTGCAGAGTTAATGTAGCTGAAATTTGAATTCAGTGTTATTTATCTGTAAAGTCTGTTCTTCTAATATACCCTATCCCTCCAGAGAAGAGTCACTAGCAAAAATGACTGGTGAGAAATCGTGTCAGATACTTGTATGAGTTTGGTGTTCTGAAAATGTTATCTGAAAGTCTCATCTCTGTCAGATCAGTTATCCACCTACCCATCAGAATAGTCTTCTAAATATATAAACCAATCCCAAAACACATTCTTTTCTAAATCACTCTGACATTGTTCCTGTAATAAAATCCAGGTTCCTAACCATGGCCTGGTTGCTTGTCTATTCTAATTGTGCAGAATCTCAGAGCTTCCACATTTTTAACACATTTCAGCTCAACAGTGCAATGTTCTTTCAGCTTCTTGTCTTAATTATGAATTTGTCTATGGTTATTTATATAATAACTCCCAATGATACAGTAAGGATGAGCGGAGACTGTCTGGATTGCACACCCAGTATATACTGTACAGTTTTTATGGACAAACATCTATTAGACCTATGGCCTATATAGAATATGACAAAGTTTGAACACTCCTTGACTTGTGTACCTGTATGTACGTATAAATTTTCATGGGCAAATGTCGTGAATACTTATATAATTATGCAGCTACCAATTTTAACTAAATATTTTTTAATTATAAAATAATTCTGTTAGAAATGAAGGTGTCTTTCTACTCTGAGATAGTTATTGTATTTAATGTAGTAGTTAACATCGATATACATGTGCTTATATTATTATTACAGATGTGCTCATCTTCAGCAAAGCACATTCATACTGATGTAAGATTTGTGCTTTACTAAGTACTAAAGAACTGTAGTTGCCAGTGGTGTCAGTAGCTATTACCAAGATCTAATATGAGCTTAACCCACAGTAACCAGAGGAGCTACTTGCCATTCTAAAGTGCCTTTATGGCACTCTGAGGCTGCTTTTGTTAGGAAGCAGAGGTACCACAAAGTACAGTGTCAAATACAAAGCAGTGCATGCAAAGATTCTATGTCATAGACAGAAGACATCTTGGCTTGCCTTGAGGCTGACAAACATCAGATCTGAGAAGAAAAGAAATCCTGCTTCCAGCATTCCAAGAGCAGATATGCAGGCAGGCATTCCTTCCTTGAATCTTTAGCCAACTAAGGTCAGGTAACTCTGTTAACTAGTTTGGAAGATGTCATTGTTTATTAAAAACATGGGGAGAGGTAACAAGGCACATGACATCAAAGGCAAATCAGATGAAATACAATTTTACACATGTAAAAGTACTTGAAAATGGGAGGGAATCTGGAAAGAAAGAAGAAAAACTATAATGGGAAGAGGAGGGGGAATGAATTGGGAATTAAGATATAAAAGTATAAGTTCACTATATTCATGTATGAGACATTAAGTGAATAATAATAATAAATATTTTAAAAATGGCAAAAAGGATTTAGCAAAGTGACATTATTATGCTGTAATTTTTGCTTCTTTTTTATTATATTTTGTCCTGAATGTTGGGCTTCACTGATTTTCAATTGTTCTAGTTCATTTTAACCAATGTATAGGATGAAATCTGTAAACATTATGATCTTATTGTATTTATGTGATTATATTTATGTCATTCCCAATGCTTCACTATCTCTATTAATGCTACAATGAATTTGTTTTATATGTGTCCTCTTGAACTTCTGCAAATTTCTTCTAGAAAATACTTCTGTAAATGAAAATATAGGTTAAAAAAACTATGGTCAATAATTTCAACATTCCCCCAACATATGTATCAATTTAATCCCTGATTTTTTTCTTTGTAATATATTTTTCAATATTTGATATTGTCAAAAATTTTAAATTGTTTCAAGCAATAGTTGTGGGATGGTATTTTTATCGACTGATGCTTTTTGTATCCTCAAAATATGGTACATATTGTAAAATAGTCATGCTTTATAGTATTACTGTTGAATATTTCACATTAGTACCAAATTCAGTTTTTATGCTGCTGGCAAGAGATTATAGCCCCAGTAAAAGTATATGACCAATAATGGTAACATTTGAAGTAGAGATTTATTGTAAGATTAAAAAAATATTTCCTCTTTCCTGCCATCTCTAATACTTGAAATGTAAAATGTGCCTCTCCCCAAAGTAACAATTTTATAAAATGCATTTCTTTAAGTGAAAAAGTTTATTGCACTGTCCTTTTCTCTGCCCTTTCAGTGCTTCTGCATCCTTGGTGGCAGCAGTGTGACCTCAGGAGATGAGAAGGTAGCAGGTGGGCTGAGAAAGCCAAAAGACCAGCAGTAAGTTGTGCCTGAGGAGTTAGTGTCAGGGTCAGAGACCAAGGAACAACTGTAGAGGCCTAAGGAAGTGGTGAGTTTTGAGGCCTCCCCAACAAGGACTACACATGTCATAGCAAGGTGTGGAGAATCATTAAAGATGAGAGGATCAAATACTGTCAGAGAAGACCTAACTAACACCAATGGAGAAAGAGAAAGCAAGAAAGAATGTACCTTCAGGAAGCAGGTTTGTCTGGTTGGTAGATAGCTGACTTAGCAGAAACAGATTTGCTGGACCTAGCTCTCCTGGTGATTAAAAGAAACAAGATGGGAAAAGGAATGTAAAATATATTTTCACATTTCTGCACCAAGTCTATTAAGAAATAAATGGCTAAAAGTGTGTCTGATGGACCAGACAGCTCTTTCCTTCAAATCATCATTGAGATTAATTGATAACATATTCCTCAGAAGTCACAGCCAGAATCACAAACAAGGACCTCAACTCTTTAAATGAGCTATAACATGAACGATTGTCAGCATTTGGGCTCTAACATTCTTGATCATGAAATTAGTTTTAGCTCATCTAATTGCTGATATCTTTATGACTTTAACTTTTTTTGTGATTTATTGACTTTGGATAGTTCCTATTTATTTCCTGTCGTGAAAACGAGAGAAATAAAGCACTTGCCATTCTTTCCATCATTATTCTCCATCCGTAATTAATTTTTTGATCTTTTATGTTACCCTATTTACATTAAGATTTATCTCAATATTTATCGGTTCTATGCCCACATGAGTTTCATACATCACCAGTTGATTTCTAAAAATTGAATTTCACTGCATTTAATTCACAGTGTTATAATGTGTAGACCTATTCATTTAGAACCAAGAAATGTGTTTATCTCAGAAAGGCAATTGTAAGCCAGGCTCATTTAAATTCTGTGTTAGGGGAATATTCTTGGCATCTGATTTTAAGGAAATCTTGTCAATGCTTTTAAGTTTTCCTCTCTTCTCTTGAGTCATACTTAAATATGTGTCCTAGGTCATTTTCTTTCTCGGATTCTCTTTCAATTTTCTGGAGTACCTTCTTAAGTAATTTCTTCTATTCAAAAGAAATGTGTGGGCTGTAAACTATGGAGTCTTTGCCTGTCACTATGTCCCTTTCCCCTTCTCTTGCATTGACTGATATTTTTTCAGACATGCAGTTTTGGTCTGGACTCTTTTCTTCTTGAGAACACTGAAGAAATAACTGCATTATCTTCTTTGCTCTTTAACTTTTTGAATATGTACAATTATCTTTAAAATTATGAGACTTCACCTGGATGTGGGTGTTTCTTTTTGTTCTGTAAGCACTCAATTGGACTTTCCACATAATACATTTATGCTGTTCTTCAATACAAGGAAATTATCTATTATTTCTTTGAACTGTATTTTTCATTGTTATTTCTTCTGAATGATTGATATTTGCTTATATCATCACTGGCTGTCAATGTTTGACCGCAATCTAAAGCAAGATTTACATTATACATATGACCCAATATATATGGGCAAGTTACTACATGGGCTGCATTCTGATTAGCTGACCAGTTTTCTGCTGCTGCAAAGAATACTTGGTATTGGTTAATTCTTTCACAGTCCAAGTTTACTTTGACTGGATAGTCAATAGCATGGCATGGGCATTCATTTTGCTTTTGGTGAGGGCTTCATGTTGCATCAAATATGGCAAAGAAGTAGCAGAACAAGCATACACACAGGGGCAATTCTATCATACCCAAATAATTCCTAAGGGTCACATTATTTCTCAATGTTGTGAAATTCAGGAGCCAGCTTCAATATGAATTTTGGTGGCAACATCCGTATAAAAACCATAGTACTGATGCTTGCGTGCTTCCTTACATACTTGGGAGTTGGAAGATTACAAATTTAAGGTCGGCCAGAGCAATATAGCAAGGAACAAGTCATTGCAACAATGTATCTTATTTCATGTCTTATTTTAAATGCTAGCTGAGAGCTCTGATGATATCTTGACCACAATAAGATGTTTGCATTGTCCTTGGAAATCAACAGAGCCTGGAAAACTCAAGTGTCAAAAATGCATTTCAGTTCTGCTAGCTGGAGCCTTGATGATCTAGTTATTGATGATGCAGTTCCTGGTGAGGGTGCTCCTCCCAGCGTTGAAATGTCTACCTCACCTCATGCTACCCTCTCATATGGCTAAGAAAGAGAAACCCAACAAACATATTTCTTTTCATAAAGACACTGGGCCCTTTGTAAGTTTCACTTTCATATTTGTTACCTCTTTAAATCTCCATCTTTACCATTATCACTCTGAACTTTTGAGATGTTAAAAATAAATTTGGAGGATATTACTTAGGGAAGGTCAACCTTTTGACATTGTGTTGTCATCTACAAATCTATTGGCTTGCATTCACAGCTATCCTGAGATACAGTGTTCCCCAGACTGTAGGTTGGACATGTCTTGTCAGTCCATACCAATGATGCACAACTGGGTGTTAGCTGAAGTTTGAATGAGAGTGTGTGTGTGTGTATATATATATATATATATATATATATATATATATATATATATATATATATATATTGGTAAATGGGTCCTTTAAAAACAATGCTCACTTATCTTATATATTTTAATTCATTACTTTTGCAATACTTTTTTATTTATTCAGTTGTGCATGTGTGTGCATGTTTATATGTATGTAGAACCACGGGCGAATTTGGAAACCACCATGGACCACGTACACATCCTTTTTGTTTACTCTGCCCCGGGATTCACAGGCTCCGACGTCCCAGGACCAGAAACACAGGCTGTTCCCGCTTCTGCCCGGCATCTATACGTAGGATCTAGGATCTGAACTCAGGACCTTTTGTCTGCAAGGCAGAGGCTTAACCCCTGAACCAACTCTCCAGCCCCCTACTTTTGCAATACTTAAGTTAATTTTACTTTTTTTTTTTGCTCTGATAAATAGTTCTTAAGGTCTGTACAAGGTATTAATTTGTCAATCCAGTGAATATTTAATTTTCTCTCACTGATCATGTTTTTAATTTCTATGAATGAATTTCTTTCTTTCTGAATAGTATTGTCATAGCATTCCATTTCTTTTTTAGGGTTTTCATTCTCCCTTTAGCCCATTTTAATGATTGTGATAAATTTCAAAATTCACCAGCTGAAATTGTACAATTAGCGACGTTCTATATTTTATTTATTTGATTATTCTGTATTTCCATGCGTATGTGTATGTGTATGTGTATGAGTATGTGTATGTATATGTGTATGTGTGTGTGTATGTGTGTGTATGTGTATGTGTATGTGTATGTGCATGTGTATATCAGAGGGCACTGTGTGTCTCTGAAGAATCAAGGGTGACTTCCAGAATCATTCTTGATTGCTTTTACATCCTTTTTTCTTTGCTCTGAGATTTCCCTGGCTTTGCCCACCAGAGGCAGAAGTGTAGGTGCCGCCATTACTGCCTGGAGTTTTTACATGAGACCTGGGAATTGAATTGCAAAACAGAGTCTTAACCCCTGAGCCATCTCTCCAGCCCCAATTAGTGACTTTCTAAAGAAGTATTTGTTATGTTGTCTAATGATCACCATTACATAATTCTAGAACATTCCCCTTTTACACTGTGCCTATTAGCAGTCATTCCCAATTTCACCCTTCCTAGCTCCTAGAAATCAATATCAAATTTTCATTTTTTTTACAAGTTAGGAAAGGACTTTATTTTTTTTATATAATACATTTTTTATTATTATTTCAGCTCATACACACTTAATAGGTACACCAGTTCCCTCCCTCTTCTTCCTCCCCCCGAACCTCCTGCTCCCCCTCCCTTCCCCCTCCCCATCCACCCATGCCTCCCGTCCCAATTCCCAGAGTCCTTTCTTGTGCATGCTTGACTTTCCTCTGGGCCCTCCTTTCCGATGACGTACAAGGACCCAGTGGCATTTCCCTGAACCATTTCCTGTGTTCCCCTTAAGCATAGGAACACTACTGTGGCTGTCAATCCCTTGCCTCCAAGGATCATGGTGTCTTTAGCAGATGCTAGACTTTGTGAGGTCAATAGTGTGTTGGACATTGCGCAGGCATGCAATGTCCAATTATGATTGCTTCAGGCCTAACTTGTGTGGAGTATCTTGCAAATCATTGCTCCTCCCATCCTTTTTCTCTTACAGTCTTACCGCCCCCTCTTCCGCAAATGTCTCTGAGCTTCAGGATGGGGAGAGATTATTCTGGCCTAGTTCTAGGTGGTTGATATAGAGTCTCTGAAGTTCTGGATAGTGGTGTGTTGATTTTCTTTTGCGGTATTGTTGCTCCTGCAATGCCCTTCACTCCATCGTGATGGGCACTGTATGTCACCCCCTGGCCAGAGACAAAAAGCTGTTAAACTGGAATCTTATTATAAGCGCACATTCAAGGGTAGATGTAATACTTATACCCAAAGTGGAATCGCAGGGTCATATGGCATTTGGCAATGGGAGGGGTCAATCACCCATTTGCAAAATGGTTACTTTTTAATCTGCCGGACTATATGCCCTACCCTTCTGGTGAGTTCATACCCCCCTAGTTGTAAATGATCAGGAATGAATGTCTGTGAACTTAACTAGGTGTCACATTACTTGCTTGCAATCCTTGATGGAGGTCTATATTCTCTACTGTAACATGGTCACTTCTCTCCTTGTTTCTGGTGTGGCCCTCCAACCCCATCCCTCCTGTTCATAATCCTTGCAATTATTGTGTCTCAAGATGGGCTGAGTGGGTTTGGTATTAGGAGCCACCTATTAGGGAGTACATACGGCGCTTAATTTTCTGGGTCTGGGATACTTCACTTAATGTAATTGTTTCTAATGACATCCATTTCCCGGCAAATTCCAGTAATTCATCATTTTTGATGGCTGAGTAGTACTCCATTGTATAGATGTACCACTGTGTCCTTATCCACTCGTCAACTGTTGGACATTTGGGTTGATTCCATGACTTTGCTATTGTAAACAGTGCTGCTATGAACATGGTCGTGCTTGTGCTATCGAGGTGAACCTCTGCTGTATGAGGGGTTATACCCAAAAATGGAATCGCAGGGTCATATGGCATTTCAATCTTTAATTTCTTTATGAATCTCCAGACGGCTCGCCAGAGTGGCTGTATGAGCCTGCACTCCCACCAGCAATGTAGGAGAGTTCCCCTCTCTCCACATCCTCTCCAGCATTTGTTGTTGTTTGTATTGTGGATTTTTGCCATCCTGACCAGGGTGAGATGATATCTCAGGGAAGTTTTGATTTGCATTTCCCTGATGGCTAAGGATGAGGAGGATTTTTTAAAGATATTTGTTAGACATTTTAATTATATCCCTGGTAAAATTTCTTTTAAGTTTTAGGGCCCATTTTTTAATTGGTGAGTTCATACCAATTGGTTTCTTTGATGCTTAGTTTTCTAAGTTCTTTGTGCACTCTGGACAGTAGCGCTCTATCAGATATGTGGTTAGTGAAGATTTTCTCCCATTCTGTGGGTTGCCTTTGAGCTCGAGTTACAATCTCTTTATCTGAACAGAAGCTCTTTAATTTCACAAGATCCCAGCTGTTGAGAGTTGGTAGTAGTGACTGTGCCATTGGATGTCTGTTTAGGAAATGTTGGCCTAGCCCAATCAGCTCGCGGGAGTTCCCTATCCTTTGAACTATGGTTTTTATAGTCTCTGGCCTGATATCAAGGTCCTTGATTCATTTGGAATTAAGTCTTGTACATGGTGACAAGTATGGGTCCAGCTTTAATCTTCTGCATGTGGAGATCCAGTTTTGCCAGCACTATTTGTTGAAGATGCTGTTCTTTTTCCATTGGATTCTTTGGGCCCCTTTGTCAAATATTAAATGGTTGTAATTTTGTGGGCTTATATGTGGGTCTTCAATCCTTATCCATTCATCTGTGTGTCTATTTTGGAGCCAGTACCAGGTTGTTTTTATAACTATGGATTTGTAATATAGACTAAGGTTCGGTATGGTAATACCTCCAGCAGTGTTTTTGTTACTCAGGATTGTCTTTGCTATCCTGGGTCTTTTGTGCCTCCATATGAATTTTGAGATTGTTTGGTCAACTTCTTTGAAGAATTGCTTTGGAATTTTAATTGGTATAGCATTGAATTTGTATATTGCCTTTGGTAGGATGGTCATTTTTACGATGTTGATTCTGCCAATCCAGGAACATGGGAGGTCTTTCCACCTTCTGGTGTCTTCTACAATTTCTTTCTTTAGGGTTTTAAAGTTTTCATTGTAAAGGTCTTTTACCTCCTTGGTTAGGTTTATACCAAGGTATTTCATTTTTTTAGGGGCTATAGTAAATTGGATTGTTTCTCTCAAGGCTTTTTCACTTCTTTCATTCTGGGCATATAGGAAGGCCTCTGATTTTTGCACATTTATTTTGTATCCTGCCACCCTGCTGAAATTCTCAATTAGTTCCAAGAGCTTCTGGGTGGAGTTTTTGGGATCACTCAGGTATAAGATCATGTCATCTGCAAATAGGGATAGCTTGACTTCTTCCTTGCTGATTTGAATCCCTCTTATGTCCCTTTCTTGTCTTATGGCTTCAGCTAAGACTTCAAGTACAATATTGAATAGAAGTGGTGAGAGTGGACAGCCTTGTCTAGTTCCTGATCGAGGTGGGAATGCTTCCAATTGTTCCCCATTGAGCATAATCCTTGCTGTGGGCTTGTTGTATACAGCTTTTATTATATTTATAAAGGTTCCTTCCATTCCTACTGTCTCTAACGTTTTGATCATAAAAGGCTGTTGGATCTTGTCAAAAGCTTTTTCTGCATCTATCGAGAGTATCATGTGGTCTTGGACTTGGACTGGTTTACATGATGAATTACATTTATTGATTTGCGTATGTTGAACCAACCTTGTGTGCCGGGGATGAAGCCTACTTGGTCCCCGTGAATAATCTTTTTAATATGTTTTTGAATCCGATTTGCTAAAACTTTGTTGAGAATCTTTGCATCTGTGTTCATCAGAGAGATGGGCCTATAGTTTTCTTTGTTAAGTGAGTCTTTATTAGGTTTTGGGATTAAAACGATATTAGCTTCATAGAAGGAATTTGGTAGTGTTCCTTCCTTTGCTATTTGATGGAACAGTTTAAGGAGTATTGGGGTTATTAACTCCTTAAATGTCTGGTAGAACTCTGTGCTGAATCCATCTAGTTCAGGACATTTTTTGGTAGGAAGAATCGAGATTACTTCCTCAATTTCCTTATATGTTATAGGACTATTTAAATAATTCACAACTTCCTGATTCAATTTACGTAAATTGTGTTTACGTAGAAATTTATCCATCTCTTTTGTTTTGTCAAACTTCACAGAGTATAAGTTTTTGAAATATGATGTTATAATTCTCTGGATTTCTTGGGTATCAGTAATGATAACTCCATGTTCATTTCTGATTTTGTTAATTTGGGTTTTCTCTCTCCTGCTTTTGGTTAATTTAGCTAGGGGTGTATCAATCTTATTGATTTTTTCAAAGAACCAGCTTTTTGACTGGTTGATTTTCTCTACTGTTTTCTTAATCTCGATTTCAGATATTTCTCCCCTTATTTTGCTAATCTCTCTTCTACTACTTTTGGGATCAGATTGCTCTAGTTTCTCTAAAGCTTTAAGCTGCATTGTTAAGTTGTTTATATCTGATGTTTCCATTTTTTTGATGTAGGCATTAAGAGCTATGAACTTACCTCTTAGAACAGCTTTCATTGTGTCCCAGAGATTTTGGTAAGTTGTATTTTCGTTATCATTCACTTTCAGGAAATCTTGAATTTCCTTTTTAATTTCTTCCTGAATCCAGTTCTCATTCAGCATCATATTGTTAAGTTTCCAGGAGTTAGTGTATTTTCTCTTGTTTGATGTGGTGTGGATGTCCAGCTTTAGGCCGTGGTGGTCTGATAGGGCACAGGTTAGAATTTCAACTTTCTTGTATATGTGTAGATTCGTTTTGTGGCCCAATATGTTATCTATTTTGGAGAAAGTTCTGTGTGCTGCTGAGAAAAATGTGTATTCTTTGGTACGTGGGTGAAAAGTTCAATAGAGATCTGTAAGGTCCATTTCTTTCAGGGTTTGATGAAGTTCCAAAGTGTCTCTGTTACGCTTTTGACCTGTTACTCTATCCCATGTTGAGAGGGCGGTGTTGAAGTCCCCAGGAATTATCGTATGGGGATTGATTTCTTGCTTTAGATACTGTAGGGTTTTCTTAATGAATGTGGAGGGGCCCGTATTGTGTGCATATATGTTCAGTATTGTGAAGTCTTCCTGGTGAATTGTACCTGTGACTAAAATGTAGTATCCATCCGTGTCTCTTATAATTTTCTTTGCTTTGAAATCCACTTTGTCTGATAGCATAATGGCTACCCCTGCCTGTTTTCTGCTTCCATTTGCTTGTAGAATTGTTGACCAGCCTTTTATTTTTAGAGCGTGCCTATCTTTTGTGGTGAGATGGGTTTCCTGCAGGCAGCAGATTGATGGATTGTGATTTTTAATCCAAGTTTGTAATCTGTGTCTCTTGATCGGTGAATTAAGTCCATTAACATTTAGTGTTATAATGGAGAAACTATTAATTCCAGACATTTATTATGTTTAGTAGTTTTTATAAGTATATTGCTTCGCTTTTAATGGTGTTATACTTGCCTTCTGTTCTTCTGGATATGCCTGTTTTTTTCTTCCCGCTTGAGTATCATTTCTAGCATTTTTTGAAGGCCTGGTTTGGTGGACATGTATCCCTTCAAGTTGTCTTCGTGCTGGAAGATTTTTCTTTCTCCCTCGATCATGACTGATAGTTTTGTAGGGTAAATCAGCCTGGGTTGACATTTTTGCTCATTCAATACTTGAAGTATGTCTCTCCCAGTTCTTCTTGCTTTTACTGTTTCAACTGAGAAGCCATTTGTTATTTTAATAGGTTTACCTTTAAAAGTGACTTGTTTTTTCTCCCTTGAAGCTCTCAGCACCAGTTCTTTATCTTGAATGTGGAGTGTTTTCACTATTATTTGCCGTGGTGTGCTTCTGTTTTGGTCGTATCTGTTTGGGGTGCGGAATGCCTCTTGTATATGAATGGGCCTCTCTTTTTTTAGATGATGAAAGTTTTCCTTGATGATCATTTGAAAAATTTCCTCAGGGGTGGTATTTTGAGATTCTTGCTCTGGTATTCCATGAATACGCATGTTAGGCTTCTTCAGGGTATCCCATATCACTTGGATATTTCTCTCAAGTATTTTTTTGGCTTTAATAACCTCTTCCATTGAGCTGGATAGTACTCCCTCTTTATATTCAAGTTCTGAAATTCTTTTTTCTGCTTCGTTAGTTCTGATGATAAGACTGTCTGTGGAGTTCTGGGTTGAAGATATCCTGTCTTGTAGCTTAGTTTTAAACTCTGCTTGAGTCTGTTTTAACTGCTCTATGCCAGTTTTTGTTTCTTGCACTGTTTTTCTCAACTCCTCCAAATGTCTGTTGTGTTCCTCTTCAAAGCGATTGATTTGATTATGTAATTCCTCCCTGATTTCCTCTTTCATAGTATTGAACATGGTAATGATCATATTTTGAAAGTCATTATCCTGGGTCAGGCTTTCTTGGCTTTTTTCCGTGGGTTTGTTCTGGTTGGAGTCTAGGTCACGGGTGAGGCCCGGCTGGAACGCGTGCGCATGTACCGACTGGTGGAGCAGGGTGGGGAAAGCTCAAATTTTCATTTCTGTGGATTTGTTTAATCTTAGGGTCTTGTGGAAAGTCTCTTTAAAGTTGAGAGAAATCACATTAAAGTTGAGAAAATGCTTCCAAATACTGAATTTTGAAGAAGTGAAATGAAGATCAGGAAACATCTAGATAATTATTTTCAAACTGCTGTGGAAACGTCAGTCATGAATGTTCACTGCAATGGACTCTTGAGGTGCATGGCTGTGGTAGGCGCTTCCCTTGGTCCTGTCTTCCTTTCCTGATGATGACTGTTTGTCATACCTGATGATGCCCCAGTTACTCAATGCCTTTGAAATAAATTTGATTACAATTAATATAGTCTAGTTTGGTTTCTGTGGTTTACCACAGCTGCAGATGCCAAAAAAAAAGTTAATATGTTAGTTCACTAAGTAAAAGATAAATTAAAGATATTAAAATCTTACATTGTGAATGATGTACATGTGTTCTTAATTTCTATTTCTGATTTACTTTGCCCAAGAAGTTTAATCTATAGGTTTATTTCTTTTTTTTTAATTTTTTTATTATTATTATTTATTCAACTGTGTGTATGTGTGCATGCGCGTGTGTGTCTGTGTGTGTATGGGTGTATGTGTATGTCTGTGTATGTGTAGAAGCACGGACGAATCGGGAACCACCATGGACGCCTCCACCTCCTTCTGCCCTGGGATTCACAGGCTCTGCCCTACCAGGACCAGAAGCGCAGGCCGCCCCCGCTTCCGCCTGGCGTCTATACGTGGGATCTGGGATCCGAACTTGGGAGCTTCCGCCTGCAAGGTGGAGGCTTAACCCCTGAGCCACCTCTCCAGCCCTATAGGTTTATTTCTTATATGTGAAGTAAGACTTATTTTCTTTCATCTACTTCTTCAACCACATATTTCTGAATGATTTGACTATGATGTGGAGCTGTTACCTCTATACTTCTGCTAACAAGCACACAAATCTACCCTAGAATTGTTGCCATTTTAATATTCTTTCACTTGTGCCAGAGGATGTACAAACATTTTTTCTGCCATCCATTTTATCTCTTGTAGTTAGGTTTCTTTTTCAATTTCTTCTTTTCATAGTTCTTGCTGATAGAAGCAGCTAAAAACTCATCCCATATACATGTCTTAGAATAGAATTTCTCATCTTTGGAAATCCACTAAGAACAGTGCAAGCAGCTGCTGTTCATTGTATGCAATTATTAGTTTCTGTGAGCAGTTCTCCAATGACCAAAACTTTTAGGACCATTTGATCACTTTGCTAGGATTTTCTTCGTGTTGCTTCCATGAGAAGAATCTTGGGATACTGATTTAGTTTCTGAAGAGGGTTGGGGGCGGGGGTAGGGGAAGTTCTGCCTTTTAGTTGTTTCTGCCATTTTTTTGTTCCAGAAAAGAACTTTGTATTTCAAAGCAAGAAATGGATCTTTTAGGCAGGAAATGGACTCTCCAGATTGCACAAAATACTGCTTCCTACTGTCTCCCAGAAAAAAACACAAGTCAGCTAGAGAATTTATCTTACCAGGTCAACAATGGTCATATGCAAGAAGGTGTTTACCCTCTGAATGACTAGTGAATGATTTTGTCTTTATTAGAAGCCTCTTTGTTTAGATATACAGGTCTGATTATACTTCCTTCACTTTTTGTGTGTAAGAATAGTCTTAGGAGATAAAGAAAATTGACTTCTCAGTAGCTTAAAGGGGAAAAATAAAATCTTCCCTCTATTTTCCCTCCTATGTTAAAGAAAAAAAAAACAAAACAACAAACAAGCAAGCAGAACAGTATGAAGCAGTTTTATTAAGAGTCTCTCCAGTTACCTTAACTCTACAGCAAATCATCCTGTTACTGGACAAATCACCTTTCACTGGAGGGGAGCACAAGCTTGTAGAGGATTTACTGAACCTCAGGGAAAATTTCCTGGCAATAGTTTCCATTGGTCACTGGATAATTATAAATAGCAGCAAGTTTCAGAACATACAAAATAGAGTTCTAAGAAGTTCTTTGGAAAGACTGCCAGCTGTCTAGGTGCCAGAATAGGCACCGTGTAACTGCAAAGCTCTGTGGGAGAGAAACCAGCTGCAGCCTCTGTCCCTCTGAGGGTGACCAGATGCAGCTGCTGTCTAGTTTATTTTACTTGGGTAGAGAAATTGTCATGACAAAGATTGGAGGGGTCTCTCAGGACCTCTCCATATCCCCAAAGCAGCCAGTCAAGTGCTTCCAGGACAAATGTTTCTTGCCCAGCTCTTTCCAGCCCACTGCCAGTAACCTGCTGTTTGAATCCTGCTGGGTCCACACTGGAAATGAGATGAATCTGTTCCCTGGAGAGTGCATACTCCTGCCACAAATGGCAAGGAACCAGAGCTGAGGTCGTATTTTCATTGTGTGCCCAGAAGTATATTCATGACCTGGGCTAATAAAGATGATGCTTGTGTTTATTCCAAGGTGTGTTGGTCAATTACAGAGAAGGGAGCAATTCCAATTTCCTCCTGAGTCCTCAGCTGCCCTTTTCTGGAAGCAAAGTGGTGTTGTGAATTATTCATGATTATTGTGCTTCAAATCACCACAATGTCTTTCTTTTAAGGGATTTTCACAGTTTCTCAAAAATATTACTACATTGTAAACTTAAATTTTGTTGGTTGAGTAGGGCACAAGAGTCTCATTTAATAAGGAAACAGATGTATGAATCTAGTAAGTAACATCAATCAAACTAACTGTACACAGAATCTGGCCAATGGTCCCTTTTTATGGTTGATTGGAGTAGTGAATACTTGTAATCTTCCTTCTTGGTCTATTATGGTAGCTTCCAGAACATAATCTAGAATTCAAAGATGTCTGAAGAATACCTCTTGGATGTTCACATTTGAAGATCTTTGCCACTCAGTTGCTTATTAATGTTTAGGAAAACTAATATCAGGTGCGGCTATCTCAAGCAGTTACACTGCCCTAGACAAATTGAGTTTATTCAGGTGTTGTCACTGCAATATTGTATAAAACAAATAATCCAGCATATGGAAGCTCATGAAAATAAGCCTCTTATGAGTTACCTAAATTCTATGGTGGAGCTAAGGCAGTTCTGCTTCAGATGAGGAAAACTTTTATTTAGTTTTAACTTTCAGATTAACTTTGAGTGATCTCCTATGTGAGAAGTTATCTAAGATTATTCAGATGGTGTCTAATTAGAGTATGAGTGGGCAAAAGGCAGGGAACTAGGACACCCTAAAACTGAAACTCTTTTGCTTTTACCAACATCCTATTATTAAAAGCCAAATGAGCTAAGTTAACTTCAGAGAGACAATGAAAGTTACACAGCAGCTTGTGGAGGTCACAGCACAAAGCCCTGTGACAAAGGACATGCATAAGTCATACTGATAGGAAAGAGCATAAACGGATCTGTGTGATGATTTAATCTTCCATACCAGTGAAGAACATATCCCTGAAATTGATAAAAAATAGGGAATGATTCATTATAAACCATGAAATTATAGATGTTAGGAATTCATGTAGTTCAGCCTTGGAAAAACGAATGTAGATTCAAAGGAGCATGTCTTGAACAAAGACAACCAATTACATGATCTGAATGCTACTACCAGCAAGTTATTAAAAATACTTCCAAGTTTTACAAGTGATTTTTAAAACACCCAAAAGGTTTATCATGCAAGAATTAAATCTGCTCAGGTAAGATAAGAAAGGGGAGAAAGATTGGGCGAAAGCACAAAAAGGAGGGAAAAAGAAAATCAAGACAGCTTGGATCTAGAAAGAGGCACACTGGGGCAAGGAAAGGCATCCTGGACATCAGGAGTTCGGCATTCTAGAAAGACTCTGCTAAATCAACTAACTAGTCTGGGATACAGACCTTCTTCCCAAAAATTGCAAGGAAATTTTGTCTGTTTTCAAATGAGTTAAAAATGAATCACAGTACCAGAGAGATGGCTCAGGGGTTAAGATTGTACCTTACAAGCACCATATCCTGAGTTCAAATCACAGGTCCCATGTAAAAACTCCAGGTAGAAATGGTGGCAACTTGTATGTTGGTCCTGGTTGACAGAGGATGGGAAATCCCAGAGGGAAGCATAAGGATGCAGAAGCAATCCAGGATGATTCCTGAAATCACCCTTGGTCCTCTACAAAGACACAAAGTGCCCTTTGAGGCACACACACACACAAATGCATAAATAAATAATTAAAAATACTTCACATAAATCTAAGAGAGATTATAGCACACTCTGGTGGAACTAACTTCCTACACAGACACACACGCACGCATGCACGCATGCACAAATAAATTATTAACTATATATAAAATATATATAACAATAAATATGGAATCTAAGAGAGATTATAGCACATTCTGCTGGAAGTGACTTCCCATCTGAATACACCCCTTCTTATTTATAAGTATGCACAGTGTTTCCAGATTCACAGATTCACATATATTTTTCTCTAGTTCTCTTATAACTGCAAAATGTCATCCTATGGTGGCTGATTGATTGTGGATCTGTGGTTGACGAGGTAAGTTGTGGACCAGAATGCTTGTTCTTCTGCAACTTTGCTTCAGTTCTTCTAACTTTCTAAATGCAATTGCTGGAGGTAGAAGAACTGTTTTGATATCACAGGTAAAAAACACAACCACAATCACAAAATTAGTCATCTGCACAGCAATAGTGGCTTCTTGCTCCCTGTTGGCATTGAGGAGTGTTTATAGCAACCTCCATTAGCTCCCGTGGCTATTATCTGGTGAGAAAAATTACCTTTGTTTATGGCTCAATCCCTGTGACTGTGATTCCACAAGTGTTGCCAAATGCATTTCCTTCTTACAAGAGTGACAAAAATTATTAGAGCACACCACCATTCCTCACTCATCAACATTGTCCTCCGTAGTGTACAGTGAATATGGTTTACAGTTTTGAAAATAAAGTGATGTGCTCAAAGCCAGGCAGCTGGAGGTTTTACTATCCTTTCAGCACCATGATGCTCTTACACAGATCAGAGAGCCCTGGGTGAGTTACCATTAAATGTACCTTACGAATGGGATCTTCAGAATAGCTTTGCTTTGCTTCCAAAGCTGTGAAATCCAAGAATGCTTCTGCAATATGGCCATGGACTTCAGCCTGACAGGCACTTCAGATTTTTACAGACTAGCATAAGTTGACCTCCAACTGATCTTATGTTCTCAGTGAATACACCTAACACGGAAATGTTTAATTGTGCATGGCTATGTCAAGGGGAAAGTCTGGCATTCCGGACACTTATTCATGTATGTGCTGGCAAGCACAAGCGGTAGTAATTCAGAGCTACTAATTTCTCAGTAGGAGAGGCAAACAAGCAGACTCTACTCTTAGGGTGAGCCCTTTTAATTGAGAACTGGCTACCATTGTCAAGAGAAGAATAAGCAAAGGAAATTTATGAGCACAAAATCATGACATAAGGATCAAAATTTAATAATTCATTTTGCTGGAGTTAAACAGCTCTGTAGCAACTACTTGATAAACTTTACAGAGAGACTCTCAAAGCAACTTCTAACTTTGGAAAGTTTATTGTATTTATACTTTAGACTAAATCACAGAATGTAATATCATGTGGATTATGCACAGATATGCAGTTATGGACACACATGTAAACATATGGATACATTCCCACACATATACACATGTACACATGCATGCACATGCATACATAGACACACTCATATAGACACACATTCACACCCACTCATTACTTTCATACACATTGCCACACATATATACATACATACACACATGTTTACATATATGCAGACACATCCACATCGCATACATACATATATGCAACACACATCACACACTCACACAGACACGTATTCTCAAATATACATATATACAGATACACACACACACACACACACACACACACACACACAAAGGTCTACTAACATTTGCATTATGAAATAGGTATTTTGCACTTTCTACAAAATGGAGGCTGCACTTTCTTTTTCAGGGCGGGGGGGGAGAGGTGATGGGCAAGAGACACATATCTCTAGCTTCCAAACTGCTTCACTCAAATTCTTTTTACAAATAGCAGTCGTTTTCCTACTGACATCAGTTAAAAGGCCTTCAATTGAAATTGTCGAAGTGACAAGATAAACGGGTACATTCATCTTAAAGCTTGAGGAATGCACAAGGGAATGAGTGTCTGTAAGAATTAGAAAAAGACTGTGGAAATTTTTAGATGGAGCAAAATATGCTAATGCAGTGAGTTTACCCGATTTTAATTTACTTACTAGAGAAAATAAACAACATAATGGAAAAAAAAACTTGCTCTTTTTTTCTTTTTATAATTACCAGAGTTTTTTTTCCTTCCACTCATCTCCCTCTCACATGCTTGATCACATATTTATCTAGTGTTTTTCTACTTTTTGTATCTATTCTTTTAAAGCTTCCATTTTCATGAATTTAAGTTTAGGCAATGACTATTGTTTTAAGGCATTGATAAGAAACTAAGCAATCATCCAACAAATGAAAGGACAATCAAGAGCAACTTAAGAATACATTAGAAATTTTGTGAGTGTGGGAGAGGCAACCCATGTTTAACTAAGCCAAATCAAATTATAAGGATGTCTATAAAATGAAGTTGGAGGCTTAGGGGCTAGGGATGTAATTTAGTGGTATGCTTAACTTGCATAAGGCCCTGAGTTCAACCCCAAGAGCTAGAAAAGAAGAGGCCGAAAGTAATGTTTGGAAATATGCAAGTGAATAAAAACATTTTTTTATTTTGAAGAATCATGAGAACTCCAAGCTCTTCGAGGCCTCTCTGCCTCTGAAAGCATTTCCACATTTAGCAAATAAGAAATGTATGCCCAGTTATATTTGAATTTCAGATCAACAATGAATTGTACAGAATACAATTATACTGACGACTATTTGCTATTACATGAAATTCAAATTTATTTCAGTGTCCTGCATTTTATCTGACAACTCTCTGCCCCAAGAAACTCACGGATTCTTTTCAAACACAGAAGATCTCCTGAAGCCTTTGGTCTTGCTTTCTCCATCAGGATGCTCTTCTCCCCTGCTGAGCTGGAAAGGTATCTCATTAGAAACATTGGGAAGGTCTGATATAGGCTGTCACAGAGAGAGAAGAGAGCTGATTCTCTCCATTCAGTATAATACTTTCAGAATTACCTTTGGTTTTCTAAATTAAACTTTCTCTTTTATGTCTTTGCCCCCTTATGTAAGGCATTTCTCAACAGGTTCCTTTGAGCTGATTCAGTAATGGTATTGCATAAAATCATGGGAAAGTTCTCCTTTTCTGACAAAATTAGCCTGCACTCTGGAACTGTGATCAGACTCTTTCACTCCATTTGATTTGTGGGTACCACTCCATTGAACTACTTCATGGCTGTGATTTCAGGACCAATGTGTTCCAGATGGCATAGTAGTAAGTTGGTTCATGATGGTCAATGGTCATGTCAGGTTGGGAGGAAACAGCCACAGAAGCTACAGTATTTTCTTTGGACATCACAGTGAATATGATGAAATTGACCGTCCACCAAATGACTTGGATGCAGAGTATGACAGAATGAGTGTATTTTTAGCTTTTAGTAACTATTATCCTCATGATATGAGTTAACTAAATGCAGAAAAAGGTGAAAAACATAATACCCAAAATATGTTAAAGGGTTATCATCAAAGAAAAGAGAGAGGTGAATTTCTTTTGCCTATGGTTTGACTCTGATGACTGTCTTATTTATCTTTGTCAGTATCACTCTCACTAATTAGATATAGACTATATTTACTTGAGAATTGACCAGGCAACAATCTCCAGAAAGGTATGCAAAAATGAACACATGTGTCTATATAGGGTTTTTTCTATTACCGTGAGTGAGTATATTATGCAGCTGTTGCTAAGAGATTGTTATAAAGATCTAGAAAGAAAATTAATTTCTAAAAAGAATGGCCATGGAGGGTACTGCATCCCATCTGTATTATCAATCCATTAACATTCACTTCTAGAGCACAGCATGTGCTGATAAGAGATGTGGTACAGTAAGGTGCTTGGAAGCAACATGATGGGGCAGCTAGAAGAATTCAGACTGTCACTCTATGTTTTCATAGTAAATAATATCTATGTCTTTTCTTATATTCACAGTTATCAATATGTGTGTGGTGTAATAACTACTACTGCTGGATGTGTGCACCAAACTACTATGTTTTAATCATGGAATAAGCATACTAGTATCACAAGCATTAGGGGTGAAGAAGCAAAGCTACCACAAATAACTGATCATTGAGATGGTATGGTCAGACTAAAATGGAAAACCATCCTATCCCTGGTACATGTTGGACTGAGGAATATGGGAGAGATTGTCTTATTACTGGGGCAAACAACAGGAATGGAAACCTGAGAGTGATGTGTAAAGAACAGGAAGGAATTTTTCATGAGAACAGTGATAGGAAAACTGTATGTTTGCTTAGGCAGACACAGGCAGGGTCTTTTCCTGGATATGTTATTTGGATTTAAAAAGAAAGGGAACTCACCTGAGCTCACAAATAAAGATAAAATAAACATTTCACCATAGAGTGATATAATCGTACAAAGGAAATTCCTGAAAATGCATCAGTTCCAGAAATCACGGAATCATTGCTGAGAAGAAATGTACTTTTAACACAATGCCCATGGAAAAGGTAAGGAAGCAAAAAAAGAGGAGACTCCTTTGCTCCTTCAGTAGCAGCTGTGCACACACTCCAGTGAGGATTCTGACAAGCAGCTCTCACTCTTTATGAAACCCAGAAAGATGTCACTTTACTCTGATAAATGATACAATTCACAATAAAAATATGAATGAGAAAGATTTATGTCCCAAATATCATTAAATCAAAATCTGTAAATCAGAAACAAAGAGGTAGACGCAGTGATTGAGAACACAGATCTCTGTAAATACTTTAGAGACAAAATAAAAGCAGAGTAAGATATAAAATTAGTAATGTAGAAAATGAAAGATTATTACTTAATAATCTATTAAATAATCACTTGAAAGTACAAGATATAGGCTTCATTCTATTTTTAATTAATGTTTGTTAGCCCATGATAAATACTGAAATTTTCGAATGAAAAGAATTGGCTGACCATCTTCTTTATTTAAAAGGAGCAAATAAACCAAATCAGTGGGTCTCTAAAAACAACTAAAGCACGTAAGTGTGTGCACAAGAATGAAAAGGAGGAGAGGGCATAATAAAGGTGGATAGGAGATGAGAGAAGGTAGAGGTCACACTATATACACATATTAAATTGATAAAGAACAAGTTCAATAAAAGTTATCAAAGTTACTGTCAATAAAATATTATCACTTGTCATAAAAATGGAGAAATATGAATAACTCTAGAGCTAAGAGAAAAGTTAAATTGCAGTCAATAACTACTAATATTTGTTAAGCATTCATCATAGACCAGACCATTGGCAAATCATTTTAAATACATTATATGTTATAGCCAGTGATAATTTATTTGAAATAACTGTTCCAGACTTCAGGGAATCATTGCTGTTATTTATCTTTCTACCCACCACTAACTCATACCCTGAAATTGCATGGTGCATCTGTCTGTGTCTTTACCTGCTCACAGTCATGTTTTCCATGGGAGCAGAAGCATCTGTCTGTGTCCTTTCCTGCTCACAGTCATGTTTTCCATGGGAGCAGTAGCTCTCCGAGGGGTAGGATGTGGCATAGCCTCATTGTCACATGATCTAGACATAATACCCAGGGTATTATGGAATGGAATAAAGAATGGAATAAAAACACTAAGTTCACTCAAACACAGACATAAACCTACTCATCACTTTAGAAAGAATGACAATTAAAGGAGCAAATTTAATTTATAAAATTTAGCCAAATTTGTCTCAGAGTTAAAGACACAGTCTAAATATTTGCATTACAAATTTAATGTAAGAGAGAAATAGATAAATTACTTCATTTTGGACAGAGTATATGATTTCAGGCATTCACCTAAAGAGTACAGCTTATAAGCAAGTCAGATTCTTTAAAAGGATTCACACATTCTATAGGCAGATACCATTAAAACCATTATTTTTAATATAAAAAATGAAGGAATATCTGGTTAAATAGTAACTTGAACCCAGAAAGCTGCTGAAATAGCTTGGACTATCTGATCTAACTCTCAATCACCATGCTACATGTATTCTTGGAACTTAATAACAATAAAAAGCAGCAATGTTAACCAAAATTAACTCACAGGAACATTTAAACAGTGGCACAAATGGTTTTATTACTAATGAAGAATAAAATGAATTTAATAAATTCCATGCTAATCTCATAAAGTTAGATAAAATGGAAATGCTATAAAGGAGTAAAATTGGAAAGAGAAAATAGAAATAAAGGTCAAAATTTGCTATGAATAATAAAAGGAAAATGTTTGAACAGAAAACATCTTTGAAACAAATGTGCTGAAAGTTAGTGCTATTAATTTATAAAGCATGCATCCAATTCAGTATTTTTACATTGCCCTAAAGAATGTAATAAAAACACTAAGTTCACTCAAACACAGACATAAACCTACTCATCACTTTAGAAAGAATGACAATTAAAGGAGCAAATTTAATTTATAAAATTTAGCCAAATTTGTCTCAGAGTTAAAGACACAGTCTAAATATTTGCATTACAAATTTAATGTAAGAGAGAAATAGATAAATTACTTCATTTTGGACAGAGTATATGATTTCAGGCATTCACCCAAAAAGTACAGCTTATAAATTAGCCCATCCCTCCCTCAGTATTCCATGTCATAATTTCAAATTTATTATTCCTGCAATAATTGGTATGGATAGTCTAGTTGTGCTAAGAATGATGGGAAACAGGAATTTTCAAGTATTTGTGGTTAGAGTGCAACTCAATTTTTTTTTTAGGAACAGTTTATCTTGACCCTCAAAATTTTCTTTGTGTTCTTAAACATCAATCCTGTTTTTTTTTCTAGTTTTACAAGCATAATGAGTGATTGTCTTTGCCCTACTCCTTCCCCCCTCATTTTTTCTTCTTTCCTCTCCCAACCTCCCCTCCCATCATCAATTCATCTTATTCCTTCCCATCCTCCTGTCTGCTTCTGTGGGCCCCAGTGTCCCCTTCAGATTGTCTCCTCTAGTGGAGACTTAAGACTTTATGGCAGACTAAGTGGCCCTTCCTTGTATAGACCCACTGAGGAACACTCTTCTCCACCTCTCTAGCCTTATCTCAAAGGTTCCCTCTGCATGTAATTATTTCTCTTGAAATCTTTTGTCTACGTGGGAATGTTGTTATGTCAGTCATTGTGCAGGTCTGGTGAAGTTAAGTCTCATTGCAGTGACTTCCTGGATGCAGGAGTCCTGCCTTGAGCTGAATTTTTTGGCCATCAGTGGATCTCCCCATCTGTAGGCTTTTAAAATCTTACCACCCCCTATTCTGCAAGATTCCATGAGCATGAGGATCAGAAAAGATTTGGTTGGTTTGATTCTATCTGATTGTTTCTTGTACTCTGCCTTACAGTTGGTTGCTGTTGTCTGTTTCTTGCTCTTCCACTGCATTAGGCTGTGCTTTTTGAGTGTTGAGATTTTTTTCTTATTTAAAGATAAAATCAAAGGCCTTTAGATGAAAGTTTACTCTCAGGGGTTTGTGATCCTGTAAACTGTTAGAGTTCTCTGTTGTCTAGACTGGTTTACAATAATGGCATGTGTTCCCTGTCATGCAGGGGAGTGATTAGGGAAGGGTTAGTAAGCAGGTTAGTAACCTGGAGGCTAACCGCACTCTTTTCTGTTTCTGATTCCTTTTCATTCCATTCTTCTAAAATTTTACTTATATAAAAGCTTTTTTTAGGATAGGGAGAGATTTGACTGGTCTCGTTCCAGGTGATTAATGCAAAGCTCAGGGATACTTGTGGAAGAGGGGGTAGCAAGATTGGAAGAGCTTAAAGATGGAGAGGACCACACCAGAAACAAGGAGAGAGGAGACCATGTTACAGCAGAGAAAATAGGCCTCCATCAAGGTCTGCAAGTAAGTAATGAGAAACCTGGTTAAGTCCACAGACGTTCTTTCCTGATATCACCAGAAGGGGAGGGCATATAGTCTAGCAGATAAAAAGTAATCATTTTGAAAATGGGTGATGGACCCCTCCCTCAGTGAGGTTTCCTACTCTTATTACATCTACCCTTGAATGTGCTATTACAACAAGACTCCAGTTTAACAGCTTTTTGTCTCTGGCCAGGGGGTGACATACAGTGCCCAGCAGAATGGAGTGAAGGGAATTGCAGGAGCAGCAAAACTGCAAAAGAAAATCAACAAACCACAATCCAGAACTTCAGAGACTCTATATCAATCACATAGAACTAGGACAGCCTAATCTCTCCCCATCCTGGAGCTCAGGGACATTTGCAGAAGAGGGGGCGGTAAGATTGTAAGAGCAAAAGGATGGGAGGAGCAACGATTTGCAAGATTCTCAACAATAGTTGGGGCCAAAGCAATCATAATAGGACTTTGCAGGCCCTGCGCAATGTCCAGCGCACTGTTGCCCTCATAAAGTCTAGCATCTGTTAAGGGCACTGAGAACCCTGGAGGCAAGGGATTGACAGCCATAGTAGTGATCTTATGCTTAAGGGGAACAAGAGAAAGGGCTTATGGAAATGCCACTGGGTCCTTATATGTCATCGGAGAGGAGGACCCAGTGGAGAGTTAGGCGTACACAATAAAGGACTCTCTGGGAATTGGGGGGGAGGCACTGGGGGAAGGGGAGGGGGAGGAGGGGGGAGGGAGGGAACTGGTAAAAAATTTTAAAATGTATAATTAAATTTTTAATAAAAAAACAAAGAAATAAGGAGGTAAAGCAATTCAGGATGACTCTGAATGTCACCCTGGGGCCTCCACAGGCACACACAGTCAAGTGTCCTCTTGAGTACACACACACACACACACACACACACACACACACACACACACACACAGAAAAAAAAAAAAAGATGGAGAGGACCAATGATATGCAAGATGCTCCACACAAGTTAGGGCCACAGTAGCCTTAGTGGTACTTTGCATGACTTGCACAATGACTGACGTGTCTAGGACCCCCCATGGTCTAGCATGGATCACAGGCAGTAGGATCCTAGAGGCAAGGGATTAATAGTCATAATAGTGTTCCCTTACTAAAGGGGAATGGGGGAGGGCTCTGGGCTATGCCACTAAGTCCTTACACCTCACTGGAGTGGAGGACTCAGAGGAAAGTTTGGGGTTCACACAGAAGGATGCTCTAGGGGGTGGGAGGGGGGAAAGGGGAGGCACTGGGAGAGGAGGAGGGAGGGGGCGAAACAAAGGGGAAGGGGAGGGAGGGCGCAATGGGGACTGGGGAGGGGTGGAGGGAAGGAGAAGACCAGGTTACCTATTGAGCTTGTATGATTTGGGAAAAATAAATTTAAAAAAGCTTTTTTTAAACTGTTTACCCATGTTCTTTTGATCATGCACTTTTAGGATCTTCTTCTCCACTTTCCCCCCTCTCCCCCCTGCTTGCATTCCTTTGTATTTGTGGGTGTTGTAAGAGTTTGTAGATTCCATCAAACTGAGGGGTTGACACTGGTATTTACTTTCAAAGTAGAGTATACAGTGACTGTCTTTCTGCTTCTGGAATACTTCACTCGGTATGATTTCTTCCAGTTCTACCCATTTACTGGTAAATTTCATTAGTTCATCTTTCCTGATAGCTGAATAGTTTTTTTTATTAGTCATTCGTCACCTATTAGACAACTAGGTTGCTTCCATTTCAATTGCGAAAATAGCTGCTATGAACACAGTTGTAGAGGTGACTCTGATTCAGGATGCAGTGTTCTTTGGGAATATTCCTAGGAGTGGTATAGCCAGGTTGTATGGAATTTCAATTTTTAACCTTATAGGTACCTCTAAATTGATCTCCAAAGTAGGTGTATGAGTTTATAATCCCACCAGCAATGTATTTTTTGCCAGTATTTGTTGTTGTTTATATTTTGGATCTTAGATATTCTGACTTGAGTGAGATGATATTTTTAATATCATTTAATTTGTATTTCCCTGATGACTAAGGAGGTAGAAGAGTTTTAATTTATTTTTTGTTAGACACTTGCACTTGTGAGAAGTTTCTTTTCAGGTCTATATACCATTTTAAAGGGGGTTGTTTTCTAACTTGGTATTTAATTTTTGAAGTTCTTTGTGTACTCTGGATATTAGTCCTCTATCAGATCTGTAGTTAGTGAAGTTGCTCTCTCATTCTGTAGGTTCCCTTTTTGCTCAATTAATAGTCTCTTTTGCTGATAAAAAAGCCTTTTAATTTCATATAATACTGCTTGTTTAGTGCTCAACTTCTCTGTGCCTTTGGGTCTTGTTGAGGAAATGCTGGCCAAAGCCAATTGATTCAATAGCATTCCCTAATTTTTCTTCTAGTAATTTCTTCTAGTAATTTAGTCTCTGGTCTAACTTTGAAGTCTTTGATTTATTTGTAATAATTTCTATGCAGGGAGACAAATAAGAGTCCAGTTTCATTCTTCTGCATGAAGAAATTCAATTTTGCCAGCACTATTTACTGAAGATGCTGTCTTTTTCCAATGGATTTTTTTTTGAACCTATGTAAAAGTTCAGTTGACTGTAGGTGAGTGTGCTGATATTTGAGTCTTCAATTCTTTTTTTAAAAATTTTTAAAATTATTTATTATTTATTCAATTGTGCGTGTGTGCACGTGTATGTGTATGTGTGTGTGCAGAACCACTGGCGAATTCGGGAACTACCATGGACCATCTCCACCTCCTCCTTGTTTACTCTGCACCAGGATTCACAGGCTCCACCCTACCAGGATCAGAAATGCAGGCCGCCCCCGCTTCCGCCTGGTGTCTATACTTGGGGTCTAGGATCCGAACTCAGGACCTCCTGCCTGCAAGGCAGAGGCTTAACCCCTGAGCCACCTCTCCAGCCCATTGAATCTTCAATTCTAAAAGAGATCTATATCTCTTTTTTGCAGCCAGTACCATGTTCTTTTTATTACTATGGCTTTATAGTATAATTTAAGGTCATATCATGATACCTGTAGCAGAGTTTTTATTACTCAGGATTGTTTTTGCTATTCTGGGTCATTTATGTTTCAATATGCAATGTGAGATTGTTTAACAATTTCCATGAAGAAAAATTGGATCAGATATTTGATTGATGTAGCATTAAATCTGGATAATGCTTTTGGTAGAATGGTTATTTTAACAATGTTAATTCTGACAATCCAGGAGCATGGGAGGTCTTTCCATCTTCTGGTATCCTCTGTAATCTCCTTTTTCTTAGGGTTTTAAAGTTTTGATTGTATAGATCTTTCACATTTTAGGCTAGGTTTATTCCAAAGTATTACATTTGGGGGAGGCAATGCTAATGAGAAAAACATTGTTTTTCCTTGGTGTATAGGAAAGTCACTGATTTTTGAATGTTAATTTTGTATCCTGCAATTTTACTGAAGTTTATTGGGGTTTAGGTACTTGAGGTATAGTATCATGCTATCAGTGAATAGGGATAACTTAATTTCTTTTTAATCTATGTTGCATTCTTTATCTCCCTCTCTTATGGCTTTAGATAAGACTTCTAGCACATTGCTGTATAGAAGTTATGAATGTAGGAAACCTTGTCTAACTTTTGATCTGAGTGAGTGGTAATGTTTCCAGTTTTTTACCATTTAGGATGTTTTGTGCCATAGGCTTGTTATACATTTATTATATTGAAAAATATTTTTTCCATTCCTATTTTCTCTAGGATCTTTATCATAAAAGGTGCTGTATTTTGTCAAAAACCTTTTCAGCATTAATGGGGAGAATCCTGTGGTTTTTGTCTTTGCATTTGTATATATAATGAATTATGTTTATAGATTTATTTATTTATAGGTGAATTAAACCAACCTTGTGTTTCTGGAATAAACCCAACTTGGTCATAGTGGATAATCTTCTTGATATATTTTTGAATCTGCTTTGCTAGAATTTTGTTGAAGATCTTTGTGTCTGTGTTCATTACTGAGATTGTCTTGTAGTTTTTCTTCTGGTTGCATCATTATTTGGTTTTGGATCAGTCAATGTACTTTATGTAGAAGGAGTTTGGAAGTGTTCCTACCTTTTCTACTTGGGGAATAATTTAAGGAGAATTAATTTCAATTGTTCTTTGAATATGTGGTAGAATTTTGTACTGAATCCATCTGGTCCTGCGTAACTTCATTCCTTTTTAAATAATGCAATTCCTTGTTTAAATAATGTAATTGGTTGTGGTTTAACTTTGGTGGGTTGTATGTGTTTAGAAATTCATCTATTTCTTTGTGATTGTCAAATTTGATGACATGTAAAAATTTAAATTATGATCATATGATTTTTCTGAATTTCCTTGGCATCTGTTGTCAAAGCTCTGTTTTCATCTCTAATTTTGTTAATTTGTATTTTCTTTTTGGTTGTGGTTAATTTGGCTAAAAGTTTGTCAATCTCATTAAGTTTTTTGAAGAACCATTTGTTTTTTACTTGATTGATACTTCGAATTGTTTTCTTTGTCTCAATTTCAGTTCTTTTCTTCTCTGATGCTGCTAATCTCTCTGCACATTTACTTCTTTTGGGCTTGTTTTGTTCTTGACTCTCTAAAGCTTTAAGCTGTATATTGTTAGGTTATTCACTTGTGATCTTTCCAAATTTTTTTGAGGTAGGCATTGAGTGATATGAATTTTCCTCT
This sequence comes from Typhlomys cinereus, assembly GCA_023101885.1. Taxonomy (NCBI): domain Eukaryota; kingdom Metazoa; phylum Chordata; class Mammalia; order Rodentia; family Platacanthomyidae; genus Typhlomys; species Typhlomys cinereus. The sequence continues at coordinate 4,046,619 of JALPQD010000098.1, read as the reverse complement.
TAGGATTGCCTTCATTATATACCAGAGGTTTTGACATGATATGTTTCTAGCATCATTGAGTTCTAGGAATTCTTGAATTTCCATTTTTATTTGTCTCTGACACATTCCTCATTCAGTAGCATATTGTTAAACTTACAAGAGTTTATGTACATTCTGGTTTTTGTCTTGTTATGGATGTCCATCTTTATTCCCTGGTGGTTGGAGAGAGTACAGGTTGTGATTTCAATTTTCTTATATTTGTGGAAGCTATCTTTGTGATCTAGTATGTGATCTGTTTTGAAGAGTGTTACATGGACTGCTGAAAAGAATGTATATTCCTTGGTGTTAAATATCTGTCAGTTACATCTGGCTTATGGTTTGGTTAGTTCTAGCACATACTGGAACTGTTCAGTTTTTGACCTGTTGACCTGTTTATCAGTGAGAGTGAGGTGTATAAATCTCATACTATTATTGTGTTTGGGTTGATTTGTTGTTTTACATGCTATAGTGCTTGCTTAATGAATGTGGATGCACCTGCATTTGGAGCATATATGTTTAGAATTCTGAGTTCTTCTTGATGTATTATTCCTTTGAGGAGTATGTAGTATCCTTTTGTACCTCTTATGATTTGTTTTGATTTGAAGTATATTTTGACAGATGTTAGGAAGGCTACTCCTGCTTATTTCCTAGGTGCATTTCTTTGGAGTATATCTTCAACTATTCTTTGACCCTGAGATTGTGTCTATTTTTCAAAGTGAGGTGTTTTTCTTGGAGGCAGGACATAGATAAGTTTTTGGCTTTTTTCATAAATTTTTTAATATTTTCCTAGTTTCTCAAGCATATTGAGTACTTATCCCAACTTCCTCCTTCCCCCTTCCTTCTCATCCCTCCTCCTTTCCCTTCTTCAATCCATCTCACTCCCTCCCAACATCCTGCCCATCCACTTCTATGAGCTCTAGGGTTTTCCTTGGAAGAACACTCAGCACTGAGCCTAGAAATCTTCTACTACAGAAGTAGAGGATCTCAACACCCTGACAGGATGTAGCTCAGGACAATGGAAAAGTAGTGAAGTAGACAAAGGCCACCAGAATGCAGAATGCAGAGTACCAGCAACCCTGCAATACTTACCCAGAAGCAAACCAACCTCCTTATCCCAAGGCTCAGGAATCCTACTGAAAGAAGGGGCGGTAAGATTGTGAGAGCCTAAAGATGGGAAGATCTATTATTGGACAAGATACTCCATTCAAGGCATGCCTGCTGCATCTGGGAACTCACTGAAATTACACTTGTCCTTATCTGATGTGCATAAAGACTGACATAGCAATGTGCCTTCCATAGACTAGCTAGGATCTCAGGAGAGATAATTACATGCAATGGAAACCTTGGGGACTAGGGCTGGATGAGTGGGACAGCCCAAGAAGGTTTTGGCTTATAATCCATGCTGTTATGTCACTTAATTGGGATTTGATCCCATTGACATCTAAAGTTATAATTGAGAAGTTTTTGTTGATTCCAATCTTTTATTTTATTTTATTTCATTTCATTCTATTTTAATTTTATGTTGGCAATTGTCTGCCTGCTAGTTGTATTTGCATTATTTTTCCCTTTTATCCTATTGAGTGTTTTGATTTTTTCTATCTTGAAAATTTTTTCCAGTATTTTCTATGGGCCTGAATTGGTAGATAAGAAGGACTTAATTTTTATGGAAAATATTTTTCTTTCTCCTTCAAGCATGACTGATAATTTGGTTGTATAGAGCAACCTGAGTTGGCTGTGATCTTTCATGACTTAAAGAATGCCTTTCTAAGATCTTTTACTGTTTCCAATGAGATGTCAACTGTTATTCTAATAGACTTGCCTTTACATGATTTTACATTTCTCAGAATTTCTTTTCTTGTATCTGAGATGCTCTTACTATTATTTGTCTTGTTCCTAGTTTGGTCATATCTGGATGGTGTGTGATTTACTTTATGTATTGAAAGGGATGCTGTTTCCTTAGATGTAAGAAGTTTCTATTTCTCCTTAGAAAGATCTGATCTGGAGTTTTTTCTGGGGTTTCTTGCTCTGGGATTCCATGAATGTAGGTTTGGCTTCTCCATGGTAAACCATAGTTCTTGAATATTTCTTTAAAAAACACAAACTTTTCAGCTTCTTTAATTGAATTATCCTGCTTTGTCAGTTTTCCTTCCAGATCTAAAAATTCTTAAAAATTCTATCTTCTCTCTCTCTCTCTCTCTCTCTCTCTCTCTCTCTCTCAATGAATGAATAAATAAAGTTTAAACTTGTTCTTGTTCCCATTATTTCCTTTTTCATATCAGATATTTTTTTCATGGTCATATAAGGTCATAAACTTACCCATTTCCTCTCTGAGTTCTTCATGATCCCTTTGTCCTTCCTCATGTTTCTTTTGTAGTTCTTCTCAGGTTTGCTGATAATGACAATAACATATGTTTGGAGAACATTGTCGTCAGTATTGCTCATGGTAGCCATGAGGTTGTTCTGATTGAAATCTATAGTATAGAGGTTGGTGCTTTTGTAGGAGACATGTTTTCCTGGTACTTAGTGTATTTTGTGGTTTTATGATGTGACTTGGGCATTTTCTATTAAGTTTGTGATTACTTTCTTTGGTAGTTGCTTTCTGCTCTCCTGAGTCAGATGAGGTTGTCTGACTTTGGCTATTGTAGGGACACTTCTCTGGATTTGGATGGAATCAACTGGTTGTATTATATGGCTGTGCCCTGACTCCGTGTGACTCTTCCCTGGTGCAAGAGTGCTTGCCTGGAGCAAGTAGACTCCAGACCATCCCCTGGTTCCACGTAATTCTTACCTGGCATGGGGTTTTATTCCTGTTTTTGACCTCTCATTCTAAAACAAGGAACATGAGCACCTTAGAAATTTTAAGTCAGGAATGCTCTTGTCAACATTTTTTAAGGTAGAAAGATCAGTGATGCAATACAAAAGTAAACTGTGGTGAATGACTTTCCTACCAGAGGCTTAATTTCTTTTTTTCCCCCACATTTTATTTTTTCCTAATCATACAAGCTCAATAGGTACCCTATCCCCTCCCTCCCCCTTTCCTCTCCAGTTGTATCACATTGCATTCTCCCCTCTTCTCCCCTTCTTTTCATCCCCCTTCCCTCCCTCCCTCTCTCCTGGTGCCTCCCCCTTCTTCCCTCCTATACCCTGTAGCATCCTTTTGCAGACATGCTTTGGTATTTAAAAATCTACAATCTCTCTAAACCATCAATGAGTATGTTGGTGGATTTTATCAGACAATAACATAACATTTTTACCACTCTGAGACTGATGTTTCAATTTCTATTTCTCCTTAGATATCTGTTTATCTAGATACTCTTCATCCTATCCCTTTACATGGTAGCCTGGTTCATATTACTAAAATTCAATTTTTTTTCATGTCCCAACAATTTAGCATCATGACTGCTTCTTAATATATATCCTGCCTACATCTTCCACCTTGATTTTTGACCTTTCCCCTTCTCTATGATTCAGACACCTTTACTCTATTTTAGAAAGGACCAAATACACTCTGTTCATCTGTGCTTCTTATCTGATCCCTGTAGTACTTTGCTTAGTGCCCTCAGGCTGGATCCAACTCATGTTTCAATCAACTGTGGCATCTATTTCTATACAGAATACTTTCTGACCCCAAATCCCTGTGATTCTGTCACACTTCCGAGTCCTGGGAACACTAAAAAACAAACATGACTTGCTTTTTAGCCAAAGAAAGCCTCAAAGACAGATACCACCTGAGTTTAGGTCATGAAGAATATTTCTTCCATACCTACTCTACATAATGGCAGCCTCAGGTCTAACATTCCCAGATTCCAGTTGCACCAAATGAATGCAAAATGCTATTTATGAGATTATATGAAATTCATTTGTTTTAAGTTACAGAAAGCATCCAAGTAGAAACACAAACAAAAGCAAGTGTCTTTGATTTGAACTCCATCCTTCTGCACTTTGATAATCTTCAGCAACTTTCTTACTAGATTTTCTGTCATCATGTTCCTCCTCCTCTAGCAACTTCCCATTTACTGATAGAGTCATCTTCATAAAACTCAGACTAGAACCTGTAAGCCACGTGGGCTGACTTGAGTTCATTTCCTTTGTGTTCCTGAAGGATCCTAGGTTGACTCTGAAACATTTGTACACCTGGCAAAATGATTTCGGAGTTCCTTTCATCACATGCTTTCTGCTTGAAATGTCTCACTGACACTTTCTCTTTCTTTCGTGTGGCCTTTTTGTTGCTCCATGCCAATGTTCCTGGTAGAGCTCCTCAGGGTTCTATCAATGCCCTAACATATTTGTTTTACTTTCTACTTGTATGTAGAAGTTTCCAGAAGCAAAGGTTTCTTCTTATTGATACATTATCTCTGTGTCATAGGGGAAAAATGTCTAAATCAAAATTTCCAGTAAGAGCTGGAGAAGTGGTTCAGGAGTTAAGACTTGTCCTCACAAACAGACAGTCCTGAGTTTGGACTCCAGGCTCCATGTAAAAAGGCCAGGCAATCACAGCTAATTACCCATGCTATGTGATAACCTGGATAGAGTGCTCTCCATCCTTTAACTGATTCTAACAGAATTCTTAGTAATGAAACCTTGAAATGCCTTCGCTAGATCTTTCTGTAACTTAAAACAAATGAATTTCATATAATCTACAAGACTTTTTTAATTCAAGATTTTTAGGTTTGTTTCAAAGAGATAAAAATAGAAATTTAATGGTTAAATCTTCCATTTTCATATTTTTCTGCAAAAACTTTTGATAGTTATTTGTTAAAAATCATTGTATTTTTGCCAGAAAAATAATAAATTAATCTTACAAATGTTTGATTCCCTTTCTGACTATTTTGTTCACTAAAAATCTGATATATCCATATCCATTGTTCCTTAAAAAAATCCAGGCAGAGACGGCAGTGACTTGCACTTACAACGCTGGTTGGGGAGAGCTTGTGAAATCCCAGAGCAAAACTAAAAGGAGGTAGATACAATCCAGGATGATTCCTGAAGTTACCCTTTGTCCTCTCCAGAGACATACAATGCTTTCTAACACACACACACACACACACACACACACACACACACACACACACACAATAAATAATTTAAAAATCCAAATGATTTTCAGAGAGCACTTTGTTTAACTAGTTTACTTTATGATGAATTAAAATAGATGTATTTCCATTTAAATAAAACACAGCCAGTATACAAGTGACAACTGTGTTATACATATTAGAGAGGTGGCATAATATAACTACATCTGTATTTATAAGAAAAGTGAAACCAAGGCCAGTAACTGATAAGTATAATGTCATGAACACTTCAAACAGAGAACAAAAGTTAGAACTATATCTGGCCTGATTTCAAGAGGCACACAATATACTAAATACTTGTGCTTTATAAATAGCATGAATATAATCTTAATGAAAATTTAATCACTTATCTTCCATTTTTATACAATTATTTATTTAACTCTATTTACTCAGTGAGTTACATGTTTTTTTTACCATGGTTCCAGTTTTGAAATAAAATGCACTCCAAAGTTAAATAACTTGCCTCCTCACATTCAGCAAGGATAAGGAAGAATTGGCCTTTAATTACAAAAGTCCAATCGTCTGTTCCTTGGGCTGTTCCATTTCTTAGATAGAAAAATAAATCCAGTTTTTGGATTTTATTTAAAAAATCATAAATTCAGTCAAGAATTTATAAGATACAGACAGAAAAAAACATTTTGGGAACCAAATGTGAAAAAAAGCCTGCTTTGATTAATTATAGTTCGTCAGGATTAATGAAGTGATACTATTCCAAATGAAAAATTTTAGTAATCATTAGAAGATAATTCTATACAAAAAACATTCATAGAATTAGAATAATAATTAGGCTGCCAAAAAGACCCATTGTGAAAATGTTCACATTGGCTTCAGTGAAATGGAAAAGCTTTTTAATTTTAAATATCATTACTCTCAATAATGTTCTCCTGAAGCAATGTGGTCTGTCATGAAGTTTTCTATAAAAGAAACTTTTTGATATAAGAATATAAGTTTTCAAGTTAAAGTGTTTATTTAAGTTATTCTTGTCTGAGTCCCATGAGAGAAGATGGAAAGTATGCTCTTTATTTTAAGCATTTTTTTTAGTTTTCTTTTCATTTCAAAAGAATTTGGGTAAGCATCACTTTCAAGAGATAAAGAAGCACAAATATCAGAGCACACTTGCCACCCAATTTGTTGTCCTCATGCTGCTGATTTCTCTACCAACATGAAATGGTGCAGGGCAAGTATGAAAAGCAAATTTTCCACACTCCGTGGGCTGTTTAGATACTCAATTTAATATAGTAGCTCCTTTACACCCACTATATTGCTGTGTTTTTCTTTGCACATGAAGTAAAGAGGCTGTCTCCCTCTGGGTAACACCTGAGACTCCCAAGGAAGTTCAGGGGAACTCCTGGAATGTTGGGGACCATGCTTCACTTTTCCACTCAAAAATACAACCAAGGGAAATGTCAGTAATGTTGGAAACAAAACTTTACAGACAAATGTGGACCATAAAAAGTCAGAGATTATTAACTCAATAAAGCTACTGGGCAGAATCATAATGTAATAATGACATTCGGATAATAGATCTAAAGCGTCAATTTCTGAAACAGGAATGAGTAAAGTCTGGTTCAAAAAGTTTGATTTAAAAAAAGTTTATTTTTTAAACATATACTTGCTATGTGACTCTGAGTTATATACTGGCCCTAAACTCAAACTAATGGCAATCCTGCTTTGGGTTTCCAACTTCTGGTGTCTCAGGAATGGGCAAACTTACCTAGTTCAGTGGTTTAAGTTTGAATATGTAAAACTAATCCATAACTTTTCCCAAATCTTTTAGTCTACAAAGTGAATTCCAAAGTCACTATCCTCTTTTTCTATGCATCTGTTATACATTGTGCATGTGTGCGCCTACATGTGCATGAGCCTGTGCCCGTGTGTGCTTGTGCATGTATGTGTGTACATGTGTGTCTATGTATGCCTGTATGTGTGTGTGTGCACTTTCAAATGTGCATGTGTATGTGTGTGCCTTTACGTGTGCATGTGTATGTGCTTGTACATGTATGTGAGTGGTTTGTCTCCCTCTAACTGTAAATATTACCAGACTTCACTCAGTAGCTCAGTCATAGACAGGTTCAAAATCTAGTGAAACCAAACCACACCTCCGTTAGGGAGCTTGTAACTCCACATTGAAATGTGATATGATCCTGGATGTCCTGATGTTCAAACCCAAGCTTACTGTCTCAGTGATCTTCTAGGCTCTGTTTTTATCACACGACTATCATTGCTCTGCCTCCTTAGCCCTACTCTTATCCTGGCACTATAAAGTCTCATGGGTAAGACTTGGCTCCTGAACTGTAGTCCATGGGAAAGGGGTTTGTATTTGGAATCAAACAGAGATGAGTTCAAATCAAGGAATGTTTATATAATCTTGGGCAAGTTTTTAAGTATTCTTAATCTCAATTTCCTTTTATTATATATATATATGTATATATTATATATATTTTATTATATATAATAAAATATATAATATATAAATAAATATATAATAATATAATAATAAATAAATAAAATTAATATATAATATATAAATATATAAATATATTTATATAAATATATGATATATTCTATTATATTATATATAATATATTATATAATATATTATTTTATATATATATATATGTTTTTGGTACAGGGAGTTAGTATTCAAGGCTTAATATAGGCCAGGTGCCTTTTGAAGTCTTCTTTGTATTGCTACATGAAATTCTGAGGACAATCTGTGGAATTTAACTAACATTCACATTTATTCCAGGCTCTTAAAACTTCTGCCTGCCACCTCTCATTATTGAGGATTACAATGATGCTTTCAGACAGTTAATGAATAAAAAGATTCATTGGTGTTTTATATGCAAACTTCTTAAAACACTGTCTGGGACAAAAGTTTTACTAATCACTTTAGTAGCATGCCTCAGTTTCTGAAATCATATTGCAAGTTCTGTCATTTTAATTTGTCTTTAACTATAATCTTTAGTGCATGATAATTATATTGATTAATATTCCCATACATGCATGGATAATAGTTTAACAATTTGGTTGTTTTGCAAACTTTGTGAGCATAAAAGTTCCCCATGTTATAATGTCAGCCCCATGTATCCAAAAATCTTAGCCCTTAATTTTTCTTCTGTGAACTTGCTTTCAAGTGATTAATGCAATTGTCATTGCATCAACATCTATATGCCAGGTACTTGATTATAGGCTTCTTTTTTAAAAAAGCAATTTTATTTATTTATTTATGTATTTATTTATTTATTTAGAGACAAAGAGAGAGAATACACATATTTTGCATTCCACAGTGCATGGGGCACACAGGTGGACACAAGGACAGCTTCCCTTCCACCCTGTGGGCTTTTGAGGATTGAACTCAGGTCTTCAGGTTTGTGAGCATTCACCTTACCCACTGAGCTAGCTCACCATCTTGATGATCTGCTTCTTATTTGACTACTGCCATGGTTTGCCACAGAGACACACTCCATTCTTCAGCTCCAGACCATCTAGAACTTTAGACAGGAAGTACCCAGTTTGTCACTTCATGATCAGATTTAAAATGTTGAATAATTCAATTCGTATCTTTTTATTTTCTTAACAGTTGACCTTTTGGAGAATTCCACATTCAAGATGTATAAATTAATTACAGCTAATGCAGTAAACACGTTATTTAATTTAGATGTAACAAAGTATGGGAGAAATCACCCCAAAGAGAGACATGATTTCACTCATTTCAACTACTCAAGTAGGAAGAAGCTTATGTTGGTGGGGACACAGACAGTATCTAGGACTGTCATATGCAGGTTCTTTTCCTTACAGTGACTTTTTTTCCTTATGTAAATTGGCAGGCTGATCTGTTTCTAGAGCTTTTTACAGTGCATTATTGTAGGAATAGGGATCTAATCACATTAATAACTTAAGAGGACTTTTTATGAAGGTGAGTCACTTAATCTCTCTGAACCTCACTTTCTTCATTTATGAAATGAGGATAATATGAAGATTTAATATAATGAAGACAATTATACAGTGAGCAAGGATAGAATTACAGATTTTAAAGCTCTGGGAAACAGAAATCAGAGTAGAAGCACCTCCTCCGCAGGCAACATTGTCCTTGCTTCTTTGGAGACTTAGTGACAGAGACAGATGTGGAAATGCTTCTGCTGTCCATTATGAGACAAGGAGAATGAAACTGAAAGGCAGGTAATAGATGGCAACGAGCCCTCCTAACTTCCCTCTGAATCTCTCACAAAACACTGGAAACCTTCTTTTGACTCATCTGACGCTGCTTTAATGGATGTCTTTATGACATAGGATCTTCACAATAGGAAGACTGGAGAGCTTTGTGCTCTCAAATCCTTTATTATTTTTTTAGAAATATCCATAAAGAGTTGCTTCAACCTCCTTGCTGCGTTTCCTTTCTGTCTGTATTTGATCCTCTTTCATTTTATTGCTGAGGTCATTTCTCACTTAGGAGCCATGTGTTCTTGCATACTGCCCACCCACGCTTATTGACAATCTGCACTCAATTCTGCATTAGGCATCATAATAAGAAGAGAAGAAATATAAGGAGTCACCATTTGATGGTGATATGGCTGTAAGGCAATGGTGATTAATTACAAATTGTTTACAAATGAGTGATCCAAGATACAAATAGTTAGTGACTTGACAAGGTAGTAAGGAGTATGGGGAAAAGTCACGGTTCAAGTCTAAGGCTTTGTGACTCAATCCTCTGGGACAAAAACATGCTTTGTCAATACATGGTTTAGGAAACCAAAAGGTCTGGAAAGGCAGCACATTGGAAGTGCTCAGAAATTGAACAGCCATAAAATAGGTTGCTTCTGTTTCAAGCCTGTTACCCGTGTAATGAGATCCACTGGTGAACTCAGTTCCTTAATGAGACTGGCGGCCATGACATTAGAGAACAGGAAGCCTGGGTTTCACACAGACCTCCTCATGTTCTCGTGGCATGAGGAATAGAATCAACCTACAGATACATGGTATCATGGTGCAGATGTGGATGTCAGAAGACAAGTTTCACAACCTCTTCCCACCATGCATACTCCAGGGGTTTAATTCAGGTTGTCCCCAGGCCATCTCCAGTTTTGGCTTCAATGTCATCACAGGTTGAGTGTCAAGTTCCCATAGAAACAGTGAATGATGAAGGCAGAGGAGTACCAGCAATTGAAGAGGGTGAACAGAGCAGGAGTGGAGTGGGGCTTGTAAGCCAAGTTGAAATTTAGGGAGAGGAAAAATCACACTCTCTGACTAGAGAATAAAGGATATAAAATTAGGGAGAGAGAAAAAAATTAGGAGACAGTTTGGAAATCCTGTCGCATGGTCTTCATTTTGTTCCTAATATTAGAGGACAGAATGTCATTTTTTGAAAAACAAAATATGAGAAAGTTCAGGGCATATTTGTAGGTCTGGGAGATCAAAGTGTAATTGTAAGAGTAATTGCTAAGAGTCTTGGAATAAAAGTTATACTAGTACAAAGTAGTACAAACGTGGATGTTCGGGATTTTGCATTCCTCTTTCCTCAGAGCTGGAAGGGCAGATCTTTAGCTTCGAAGTTATAAGGACCAGGGTGAAGAAACATCTGAGGGTTGAAATTGCTGGAGTTTACTGAAGGCAGGGTCAGTAGAGACAAAGACTGTGGTCATCAAACTGAAGTAGCCTAATGGAATCGTCACAGTGGGACATAAGATCACAGGGATGGTGGTAGGGAGACAGGACAAATGAGTTTGTGGGAGGAAAATGATACATTTATTGGAGGATCCAAACATCCCCACTGGCCAGACCCTTCAGAAAGAACCTTCTGACCTTTGTCACGTAGGTAAACATGGGATTGTCAGGATGGTTACATGGAACAGAGGATGGAAATGGTCTTCCTTTCTCTGTTCTTTCTTTTTATTTTTATTATTTTTCTTGTCAGCATTTAATTGCACCTTCATTTCCTTTGAGAATCAAGACGTCTGCTCTCCCAGTTGAGAGGTACAGTGCGTGGAGAAGACAAAGGAAAGATGAATACATTTTGCTCCCCCATGAGTCACTGTCAGTACCCTCCTCCTCTCCCCCTGCTTTTAATTATTCACCACCATTCCTTTTTCTTTATTCGCTTATCCTCTCATTTCAGTGCTGGTGTCACATTGTTATTCCTAAATCATACTTACTGGAGGGGAGAGAGGGTTTTCTAGGACTTGAAATATGGAGGTTACCCATTTACAATGCACATATGTAAAGTGGAGTCTGCCTTGTCTCCTTCGGCCCTTCAGGGCTGTTCTGGAATGCTACACCAGAGCCAAGCACAAGGACGGGAAAGTTTGCATTAGCCTCCCAGTCTTTCTTTCTCTACCCCTTTCACACATGAGGACATTTGAGCACAGGCGTTCATAAATTAAAGTGTGTTGTTAATTATTCTCAGACACCAGAAGCAGTTTTTTTCAAATAGAACATACATTAGCCTTCAAAAAGCAATTCAAAAAATCTTGCAGGGGTTCAGGCTTCTGTAGCATACCAAGTGTTTCTCTTTGGGCCACCTCACTGATAGGAGCATTTCCCTTCATTCACCCACAAGAGTAGACAAGTCAAAGTGAACCCTGGGGTCTATAGAAGGCAGACAGGCAGGAGGATGGGAGGAAGTGGGATGAACTGATGAAGGAAAAGGAGGGAGATAGCAGGAAGTAGGGATGGAGGGAAGCAGGGATAAGTACTCAATATGCTTGTAAAACTAGAAAAACAAATAAATTAATAAAAAAGCAATTCTATTCCTAGCTCTGTCACACTAACTCATCAGTGGGTTTCTAAAGGAGAAAATAAAGAGATTTTTAAATATAATCAATATCAATATGTGGAAGGATTTCTGTGTGTTGAAAACCAAATATCTTATTTTACTGAGTTTGGAAGGATTTATGACACTAGAAACAATTGATTAGAATAAAGAGCAACACAAAGTCTAGAGGAAATGAAGGTGTTGAAGATGAAGTCATTGTTTCCTAAATCATTCTCTCTCTTTCTCCATTTCTCTTTCCTCTCTCTTTTTCCTTTGTAGTTTATTTTTTTTCTCATTTAACCTAGCATTCCTTTCTTTATTCAACATTTCATTACTCAACATCACTTCTGTTCTCAAAAATTCTGCAAAGGAGTAACAAACACCAATTCAATTCAATGAAAGAACACAAAGCAAAGCAACTGTGGAAGATGGAAAACTGACCTTGGAATGGAAATGCAGTGAGCCAGCCTGTAGCTCTTGCATGGGGTGGTTCTGTCTTCACAGACTCACTATGTGTGCCCAGATGATGGCTTTCATGGACTTGATATGTTTATTGGATCTTGTCTTTGTTTCTTCTGTGCCATTCAAGGCCAGATATTGATCCAATACAAATTCCAAGAAACAGGCATACATTCCATGGTGACAAGAGATAGGTTGTAGGGCTAAGAATACAGCTGAGTCTAGAGCACTTGCCTAGCATTCTCAAGGCCTTATGGGAGAATGAATATTAACTGTCAGGAAATATAACTGTCAGGGAGTAGGGAGGAGAAAAATGTGCCTGTTTCTGGACAGTGTATGCTTTCTCTAAAAGGAGAAACTTTAGATATAAATGATTAATCATGTTTATAGAGAGCGGTTGTAACTTGTCAGTGTTGTGCTACATCTCGTGCTAGCTTAGCATTTGCATTCTGGAGACTATTTTCGCCTTCTTCCAGTATTCTACTTTTGTTGTGTATTATACTATCTGTGAAATATACACACATTTTATAGGACCATTCCCAGTTTGATAATACACTGTATATAGGGAATGACTCTGGAAGCAATTCTTTAAATAATTTGTCTATGTAATTCTTATCAACATTAAGATATGAGAACCAGCAGTCCAAAAGAAGTGATTGCATAAATATTACATTCCAGAAGTTGTTCTAGAACAATCAGGACTCATTCAAAGCTATGGAGAAATTAGAAAATTATCCAGTCATTCTGGTTTATGGTCAACAGTGAATTTTCTAGGTTCCGAAGAATGTGGGAGTGTTAATGCCTTGACTTCCTCACAGGACACGGAGAATCAAGATACAGGAGAAAAAACAGCCCAGATCATCTTTATAGAAAGTGTTTCAATGGGATTCAAAAAGGAACCCAGTAGAGAAGTTTCTGTGAACAGTCAATTATTTCCTATGATTGATCATTCATTAAAATATGAAAAATTTATTTCTCCCTACTCTCTCTCAGCATACTAGAGCTTGTATATGTAATTCATATTTAACTGAATCCTGTATGCAATGTAAAACTTCTTAGATTCTGTTTTGAGAAATTATATTTTCTATGAGGAACTGTGTATAACATCATTATTTTTTGTTAAAAATAGTGCTTTGTATTACATTTCAGAAAAAATGATGACATATTCAAAAAAGTATGAAGAACAAATACAACATTATTGCCTAGGAATTGTAATGCTATTTTTCTAGTGCAGTTAGTGTATATAGATAACAAGCACACATGTGAATTATATGTTTATTTATCTTTATATATGTAAATATGTATATCTATGCACATATATAATACATGAGCTTTACATATATCAACAAGGGGACTTTTGCTTTGCTTGTTTAAATCACATTGTATGAATCACTAATGCCATAAGAATACCTTAAATAAAGTGTTATTTATGACTTTTAAATATATGATACTATTATTATTACATAGTATTCTGCAATTTAGAAATCCTGTGTTTTATATAAAGTATAATGGGTAACACCCTTTCCATGGACCTTTAATTCTGAAGGTTTGTTTTAGGTGAGCGAGACAAGCTGGATAATAATCCCATGAAGGTATTTGTGTTATCATTGCTGGAACTTATGAACATCACATATACCAGAGACCTTACAAATGAAACATTGTGAAAAAGATAGTCTTTTTGAATGATTTAGGGAGTTATGTCAGAATCACATGAACTATGAACATTAGATATGGCTCCCTGGCTATGCAAAGGGAGAGGTAGGGGCTCTGTGCTGATGAGCAGGATGCGCTATCTTGTGCAGTTCCTAAATAAAAGGGCCTTCTCTCAGGACCAAAGAGATGCCACTAAGAAGGGCCCCACCAGTAAGAAATACCTTAGTCCTGCAACTGCAAGAAAGTCTTTATTCTTCCCAGTGTCTCCTAATAAAGACTCAGTCAGACAATTTGGGCTTCATGAAACACACACCTGAGAAGCCACCTGAGCCAGCCCAGACATTTGACCTACAGAACTATGAGATAATAAATGTGTGCCACTTTAAGCTGCTAGATTTATAGTAAGTTATTAGGGCAGTAACAGAAAACTAATATAACATCTCAGAATATATTGCTTTATTGATAATAAATTGCTTTTTCTACTTTGAACTTTCAGCTTGAGACCATTATTGTCTTTGAAACTCAATTTTTGAAGTTTTCATATGTGGAGTAAATTTTGGTGTACACAATAGATGGAATAAAAAGCAAAAATTTGCTTGTCACATTTCAACAAGTGCAGTGCACTTTCTCCATTAATACATGGTCCCTTTAAAGCTGCTGACAGAATACCAGTGACCCTGCAATGTTCACCTCGAACTAGACCAGCCAAATCTCTCCCCATCTTAAAGCTCGTGGAACCTTGTGGAAGTAGGGGTAGCAAGACTGTAAGAGCCTAAAGTTGGGGAGGTCCACCTCCGGACAAAATACTCTATTTAAGACTGGGCTGCAGCAGCCAAGAACTTACTGCGGTGAGATTTGACCTTACCTGACCTGCACAAGGGCCAACATGTCAACAACTTCCATAGACTAGCGAGCATCTCAGGGGTGCTAGTTTCAGCAGTAAGATCCTTAGCGACAAGGTGTTAGACAGATATAGGAAAGTTCCCGTATTAGTGGGTGGTCCAAGAAGGGTCCCAAGGTATGCCACACAGTCCTCAACTACCACTAGAGTAGATTAAAAGGGAACTTTGGGGTCCATATAAGCAGATGGACAGGAAGATGGGAGGGAGCAGGGGGAAATACTAATAGGGAGGGGAATGGAGGGAAGGTGGGGCAGAGAAAGAGGAAAGGGGGGAGAAAAGGAGGATGTGAGGACAGGAAGAGGGAAAGAAGAAGAAAGGGAGTGAGGACTTACTCACTGAGCTTGTGTAACTAGGTAAAATAATCAAAAAATAAAAGTTGCTCACAGAGTTGTGCACTGGCACCTAATTTTGATAAAGTTGTTTTTCATGGATCTCTGATGAACTGGATTCCCTATTGTGCTTAAAAAGAAAGAACATGGGGAAACAATTATATGTCATTCCCATTTGACTTCTACATTGCATGCCCAGGTCTATGGAGATAATTCAGTGAATGTTCCAGAAGCCTGAGGACTGAAGTACAGATCCCAAATCCATGTAAAAGACAGACAGGTGTTAAAGCTGCCTGTAATCCCAGCACTCAGGAGGAAAAACAAGGGAATTCCCAAGGCAAACTGGTTAGTTAGAGTAGTTGATTGGCAATTTCTGAGTTCAACTGGGATATGATGTCAAATAATTAAAGTGGAGAGTTACTGTAGGTACTCTATACCAACTTCAGATCTCTACAGTCATGCATATATCTGTATAAGAGGTTCTGCACATGTGCAAACATAGACACCAACACTCATGAACCCCTGCATACATATACAAAAAATATGTCTGGAAGGATACCAGTTTGTAATGACTTTGTATTCTTTTCATATATGTTCTTCACTGTCCACACACATACAAACATGGATACTCACTTTCTTGAACCCTCACATACATATGAAAAAAGATAGTGTGTCTGGAAGGATGGCAATTTATAATAACTTTGTATTCTACTCAAGTACGCATTTCACTTATACCTGGAAGAATTCTGGATGAGTAAATTTCATAAGAAAATAATTCGACTTACATCTTTCCTTTCAGAGTTCATGGAATTATTCTTGTGAAATGAATGATCATAAATGAATTGCTCTTTTACATGTTGGTTAATGAAAGCATCTATAAATTTACCTTTTATAATGTTAGATAGATCAACAGTACTTATAGAAAATGTCAGGAAATAATTTACCATTACAAATTGTCTGATAAATGTTAATTTAGGTGGCATCTATTCTGTATCTCTTTCTTGAATAATAGCAAACACTTCTAGAAAACAAAACTTGCAAAAAGCTAATTTAAGAATAAAAAATTTCTGCTTTCCCCTAAGACTTCTGTTAAATTATAATTAGTGCTATGTTACTATCAGACACTTCTCTCTGTCTATGACACTATGTTCTTGCCTAAACGAAGTTTAAGTAATGCAACAATCTCTCTCATTAATGTAATCCAAATTTCTGAAAGTGAGAACTCTGCATTCACTTTGTACATAAAGGACAGTTTTGGATAGCTGGGAAATATAAAGAGCAATGGGAAAGGCACAAAAGAAATTTTGTGGTAAGGAGACCAGCTTATGCTGGAGCATTTGAAAAGGAGCCATAAATGCCTTAGGATATGGGACACGATATGCTAAACCAAGAATACAAAGCAAGGAAGAGCCAATGATGCTATCTACTTGGTATTAATGGCTTCCATTATTTTCAGTTTCAGTGTGCCAAGAAGAACTCAGAAAGGCTGACTAACCATCCCCAGTAAAAAACACAATTGAAGCTGAATGAATGCTGCTAATCTATAAATACTACCCTACCTCATGTCTTACAGTTTCCTCAAACACATTTTGAATGATAGAAACTCAGGTCCCTCTCACATGAAAGTATGGACTATATTATTGATAAGAAGAGTTACACAGGCTGAAGGGCCCTGAGCTGCTCCTTAGTTAATAAGGAGAGACATCATCTCTACTCACTCCTTGAAGGTCCCCTAATGTGTGTTCTATCCCTTTCTGCTGCCCAAGGTTGCTGTCACTGCAAGATGCCCACTACTGAGTCCTAGCCTGTCTGTCACCTGAGCTGTCTCTCCTAGAGGATACCAAGCATTTGCCAACATTAAGAGATCTTAGTGAGCTTAGAGGTCATTTAGACTTCAAGAGCTGTTGGCTACCTGATAGAAAGTAACCATTTTGCAAATGGGTGATTGACCCCTCTCTCACTGCGGTCTCCTACTTTTATTCCATCTACCATTGAATATACTCTCATAACAAGACTCCAATTTAACAGGTTTTTATCTCTGGCCAGGGGGTGACATCCAATACCCATCAGGGTGGAGCTAAGGGCATTGCAGGAGCAGCAAAACTGAAAAAAACATAACAACAAACCATAATACAGAACATCAGAGACTCTATATCAATCACCTGGAACTAGACCAGCCTAATCTCTCCCCATCCTGAAGCTCAGGGAAATTTGCAGAAGAGGGTGCGGTAAGATTGTAAGAGCACAAGGATGGAAGGAGCAATGATATGCAAGATACTCCACACAACTTAGGGCCGAAGCAATCATAATAGGACTTTGCATGACCTGGGCTATGTCCCCTTGGAGGCTAGGGACTGACAGTCATAGTAGTATTCCTAAGCTTAAGGGAAACACAGGAAAGGGTTCTGGGAAATGCCCCTGGGTTCTTGCACCTCATCGGAGAGGGGGACCCAGAGGAGAGTTTGGCATGCACAGTAAAGGATGCTCTGGGGATTGGGGGGGGGGGAGGCACTGGGGGATAGGAAGGAAGGGGAGAGGGGAGGGAGGAGCAGGGGAGTGGGGGGGAGGTGGACTTGTTAAGTTTGTATGAGTGGAAATAATAATAAAAAAATAAATGAATCAGGCTTCAGAGAGAAAGAAAAAAAAAAGAGCTGTTGGTAGTTTGACCTCATTTGCATTTCTATTTCCTTCTTTATCACATATCTGAGATTCTGTTTTTCACTTATTTGGGTGTGTTTTTTTTTTCCTACATCTGACAGATGTTTTACTCACTTTTCTTAACAGTATTTGAAATTTTAGAGCCAGTTTCAGGATCAATACCTTCAATATGATCTTGATCTTGCTATATATTTCACAACATCTGAGGATCTTAACTGAAACCTGTTTTTTTTTTTTTTTTTTGCAGATCCCAGATTCTCTACATTTCCTGTCAAGGTCAAAATCTTTTCCCTCACTTCATGGATTACAAGAAATGTCACAAAACTGGAGATTTCGCCTTTGTTACTTTGCTATTTTTTACTTCTGAAGTAACAGCTGACTGACTTTTCACATGCATTACTATGTTGCCTTCTTCATACACACAGGTCTACAAGTGTGAATAAATGTACTTAAAACTGGGTTCTGTGATCACTGACACTAACAGAGACGTAGATGAAAATATGTGCTAATAATTTGGTATTTGTTAATTATTCCTTGAGCTTAACATTTTTTTTAGTATTGTAATCTGTCAAGCTAAATTCACTCATATCCTACATTGTATAGTGTTCTCAGACCCTAGAACATCCTAGCATCTCTGCTTCTCCTGGGTTTCATAACATATTTCAAGATCTGGCTGCACTTTCTCTTGTGAATTTAATTAAGAATTATTGATGGCACAACTTCTTCAAGCTTTGTTCTGCTTCACCAGATAGACAATCCCTCTCTCATAAAAAAGAAAGAAAGAAAAAAGGTAAAGTTTTTGCTAGCCTCAAAGAAGGCCTGAAATAAAATCTCCAGATTTGATCTTTTCTCCTTCAAAGAAAAAACAAATGAGTCTCTTGAATCAGTTCCCTTAGTTACTTTTGTATTTTTTTGCTTCTGGCTTTTTTTCTCCCTAAGTCCTGATCTTCTACCACAGGAAACAAAACTAAAATTTGTCTTTGTGACTAAATTGCTAATTCATTCAATTTCCTTTGTCTTATATCAATGTTCAATTAAGTGAGATGATTTCTCACTATCTCTTATAGTTCTGCACCCTTCTTAGACCAACTTGATTTTCTTTGAATACCGTGAATACATCTGGCCCTGGAAAGGTGATTACAGTGATTGTCTCACAATGGCTGTTTTAGAAACTAATGCCAGCCATACATCGCCAGCATGCAATTCACAATGACAATCCTCCCAGGGATTACTTGCACCATTTAAGAACCTAGTTACTCCACAGATTTTTATATTAAACTTCTCAGCAGTTCTCCTAAAGCTATGCATCTGAATTACTTGCAATATTTTCACAATAATGTAACTTTTAAGATTTTTGAAAAAGCAGCTACTTTAAGCTCCATTTGTAGTGTTGCTAATGCTCAACATATACTTTGTTATCTCTTTTCTTTATTTCCTCTAATAATTTAAAATGTCTTGTGAATAAAAACATTGTCTTCTTTGGGTTTCATGCATTTCACTCTGCTGTTTAGAATGGGCCCTCAATAAATACTTGGTGAATGAATACTTGAAGGGACTAACCAGTGAATGGGTAGATAGAAGAATGGACTGACAAAGAAATGAATAGAAATACTTAGGATATTAACCATAGTTAGAATACTCATCTACCTGCTGGGTCATGTCTCTATCCTCTAATTCTTTTCATACATGTGAGTCATTGTGTGGTGTATGTGTATAGTATATGCACACCTGGAGACCAAAAGAGAATATCGTGTGCCCTACTCTATTACTCTCTCATGTGACAGTGCTTCTCACTAGAGCTGGACTGGTAACCAGAAAGTCCCAGTCCAGCCTGTGCCACAGCTCCATCCTCACACTGAGCTGGAGCTGTAAGCATTCAAAACCACACCTGGATCTTCACATGGGCTCAGGAGACTTGGAGTCACGTCCTTATGTTTGATCAGCAAGTGCCCTTACCTGATGAACTGTCTCTCCAAACCTTCACCTTAAAGTTTGAGAAAAAGGTCTCTACCTAAAGCTCATTGATCCAGCTAGATAGCTAGATCAGGAAATCTGGGATTCAAGTGCTTCTCCTCCTTTCCCAGCACTGGAAGCGAAGACTAAACCAGCCAGCTTTTACATTTGTGCTTATGATCTGAACTTGGTTCACAGAGAGCACTTTGCCAACTGAGCCATCTCCTTAGCCCCTAGAAATCTTTGATTAAAACGAATAAACTAGAGGAAGTTCAAATCCAAGCGGTCTTCTGGATCTTGTAATTTCTGTAAGAGGTGTCTCAGTAATGCAACCTTATTTGTTATACATTCTGGATCCACTAAAAACTAACATATCTCTGTGGCAACTGTTGTTTCCTATGCGTTTCAGGTATATAGGAAAGATAAGAGACACAAGGAGATTCCTTAAATAAAACGCAAGGAAAGTGAATCAAATATGGTTAGCAAAGCTTCTTTCTCTGCTTCTTATTACGAATAAGTGGTGTTATGTTTCAGCGCCCTATCGTCAGTGTCCAGAGCTCTCAAACAGCTTCATACACATATTTATGAAAGTCCCAGAAGGTTCTTGGATATACTATGTGGTGCTAAGAAAAATATAATAGTATAAGGTCTGAGGTTGGCATCTGGAATACTTTTAGTTCCTTACTTTGTTTTATGGAAGGAAAGAGGAGAGATCATCGTCTAAGCAGAACTTTGCTGCAGCCCCATGATAAGCTCTCTAATTAGAATAAGCAGAGTATCCAAGAACAAAGATTTTTTTAAATTGGCTTACAGTAAGTGCAGGTGATGAAGCAGCTGGCAGAGCTAATAACATACCTTCTATAATTGCCAGAACCTAGTTCCACACAGAGTAGGTAATGCCATGTTGGAAAGAGATGAAGAGAAAATTAGATAGGGATGAGGGGGTTGGATATACTGGGATGTCAAGGATTCACGTGCATGTGCAAAGGCTGTCAAACAGGAATGTGGACAAACTGTCTCACACCGAGGATACAGAAAGAGGCATATGGGGGGATGTAAGGACTAGCCAAGTAGGTAGGCTAGCATTTACCCTAGTCCCATGATTGGGCCTAGAATGTGCCTTGAGAAAGGGGGTAATGTGAGAGCCTATGTGGGAAATATCAGCCCCTTTCCCCTAAGTGCCTTTTGTTTCCTAGAGAAAAATTTAAAACTTGCCTAGGAATTCCAGATAAGCCCTATAGAACCAGGTGTCCTCACCCAAGAGATCAAACACCCTCCCTCAGGGAAATCCCTGCTTGTACATAGCCTTAGGGGGGTGGGGAAGGCTACCTGTAAATTCCCCACCATGGCTGGGGGTGGGGGTGAGGAGGGCTACCTGATCTCCTTGTGAATTCCTCAGCCCCTGCTTGGGATAACCCTATAAAATCCCTAAACCTTGCTGCCTTGTGGTCACTCACTCTCACTGCATTGAGGGATGAACGTCCAGGCCTATGCTTGAATTTTTAATAAAGACTCCTTTGTTTTTGCATTGGTGGACGACTTCAGTGGGTTTCTTTGGACTTTGCCATCTAGGCATAACACAAGCATGTAGGAAGTTTGCAAAGTCCCAGCTTTGATCAGGAGACAGAGTTCTGGTTACTAAGCTGAGGGTAATTAATCTTGGTTCTGAAAAGATTGAATTGAACAATGTGCTTTTGAGAACTCTGGAGATGAAATCTTAGCATTTATTTAAATATTTAGCAGCATCACTATTTCTGGGTTAATAGTTGGTTATTGATGTGCTTCAGGAAAAGCAGAAAGGCTAACTTAGCATGTTTAAAGTCATCTTCAATTTATAAGAATTTATTTTATAGAAATTTAACCAAAGTTTCTGTTGTATCAGAAATAGTGATGCTGTCATAACCTGAAACCTATGTATAACATGAACTAATTGTATTGTTACATCATAAATAATATACCATACTACAGATGATATATTTATTGTATAATTTTATATCATTATTATATTCTGAATTTATGTTTTTTTCCTAATAAAAGCGCTAATAATCTTAGCTTCCTGGTTGGAAAGAGGGCATGATTTGCTAGACAGTGTACCAAATAAAAGTAATCCTCAAAGACTTTCAGGTGCATGTGAATATAAATCAATTCAAGAATGTCATAGAAGAATTTGGTAATACTCAAAGACCATAGGAAAGAGTTGGCTTGGCATCAGCTGGCATCAGTGAAGGGTGATGGGAAGAAACGTGCCCAATTCTAATACAGTTTGTATTACATAAGCATTTTACTAACTACACAGATATGAAAGAAAGACAAAATGAATTAGGGTTATCAAAAGGAAGAGAAAGTTCAGGTAGTGATTGAAATAATCTTGGATGCCAGACCTCTGTCCATGTTAAAATGTAAAGCAAATAAAAAAATCGCAAATGTTCATTTTGCAGGTTCCCAGCAGCAAATAGTCTCAAAGATCTGGATTATTATCATTATTTCATTTTCACTTTAGAAGACAGGCACGGGGATATAGTATAATTTTTTTTGCAAATACTAATTCCAAAGTTGAGTTCCTCCTTAACGTTATGATCCTTTCTATTTGACTGGATATGTGACGACAGTAGATGATCTTGGAGACATCCATGTTGTTGATGCTTGGACTCTCATCTATTCTACTGCATAGTCAACATTTCATAGTTGGAAGTCGTAAGTATCCCTTCCTGACTCCGTGGTGAGTCACTGTGTGTTCTACACAGGGCTGGTCCTGCTTCTGCAGCCCTTTATCATTTTAAAGCAATGAAAAAAAAATGCAACCACTCAGAAAATACTAAGAATATCAAAAATATAGGAAGAAAGAAAATTAGTTTAAATATGCAAAGAAACAAAAAAATAAGGCTGCAACACCGCAGTTGGGGAAAGCCTGAATTACCTGTCATTGTTCCGCTTGTCAGTTAGGTCCATAGAAGCATCTGTGTCCCCCTTGAATCTGATCACAACTCTGCCTTCTTGGCCATCCCTGAGGTTCATTGGCACCCTTCCAGATCAGAGCTGCAATTGCCGGATGAGATGCTTTCCTCAGTAGTGGCACTCCACCACAGGCACCAGGAAATACCCTCCAAGTTCATGGCCAAGCCTGGTGTGCTTCACAATGGGACCATTCACAATTAACGTTTTCTTTATATTTTTTAAAGTGGGACTATCTGTATTCTATTTCAGTGACGATTTCTTCTTAAACATTTGCTCATTTCTGGAGTTTACCCAAACTCATCCAGTAAGAAAATGAAGCAACATAAAGATGGCAGACAATAATAATATATGTTCTCCAATTTATTCCTTCGGTTTTGAATTTTTCTGGCCCACGGACTGAATTTGCTACTAAATTAAATAATTTTTCATATTTAGAGTTGATTTAAGTGAACGGCAGTTAAGCAAGGTTTACATAGAAGAGCTTTGAGTTTCTGTGACAAGCGACAGATGGCAAAGCCAAATGCTGACAGCTATGGCAGCTCTTAAACAGGAAACATTTTTCAAGAAGTGGTAGAGTCATCACTTTCCCCAATTTGAGTGCTAACTGCAAGTTTGGTATCCAATTCTAAGGATTTCTAACAAATAAAAGAATACATGTTACTCACCTGGATTCCCCTGGGTCTGTTTATTTTTTTATCAGGCTTTCTTTAGCACTCTGCCATTAATGTGGTTACGAAGAAAAAGTGGCTTTTTGTCATTTAAATACTTCAGTCTGTTGGTGACAACTTAAGGCATGTGCACCCAGCACATGAGAGGAAAGTGCACTGAGGTATGATCCCTGGCTCTGTTGTCTTGACTCTGGATATTCTCAGGTCATGAGTTCCAGTAATTGCACACAGAAGACTCTGCTCCTTTGAGAGAGATGAAAAGTGGATCCAGTGCAAGGCATGAGATTGTCTTTGGTACCTGAGATGATGCTCAGTTTTGTGAATATTGCTAGGCATTCCCAACTCTAGCAGCCAATGTATGCATGACCTTGCCTGGCGCAATGAACCTTTATATTTGCAAAAGAGAAATGACCATTTTTCACTTTTAAATTTCCAGGATGGTTGGAAAGACTCGAGATAGATGTCTCAGAAGAAAGCTTTAAATGGTCTTCAATGAACTCTCATGATGACATTGAATCCTCATTGGCATCTTTACGATGAGTCTAAAAACAAGGATGAGTCTGAAGAGGCTCAGAATTCCTACATACAGATAGGAATTTCCTTTCTACAGCTGTCCTAAGACATTGATGGGCTGCACAGCAGGGGCCAGTATGCATCCTCTGCTTGTCACATTTTATCTGTGTCACCTCTCAGCTGCCAGCACTAAAGACTTAGTGACAAAACAAGCTGGACAGAATACTTGGCAACAGTTGGCTTTTGTTCCACTCCCCTCCCAGGCTTCTTGCCCAATCTCAAATAAGAGGGTTTATTTGCTTTGTTTTATTTATCCCCATGTGAAGCATGTTGCACTTCCTTGAGAAAACACTAATTAATTCCCCAGCAGGAGGACTGTTCTTGGGACAGAGCTTCTGAAAGCCACTGGGGCTAGGTATTGCCCTTATGACTCATCCCCATTAAATAGAGGCTCAACAATCTATTGCTTTTGATTTTATCCTGAGGAGTTTTATAAATACTAGTCAACTGTCTCTTCT
This sequence comes from Typhlomys cinereus, assembly GCA_023101885.1. Classification (NCBI taxonomy): domain Eukaryota; kingdom Metazoa; phylum Chordata; class Mammalia; order Rodentia; family Platacanthomyidae; genus Typhlomys; species Typhlomys cinereus. Next base: position 4,022,170 of record JALPQD010000098.1, on the reverse strand, counting down.
GAACATATACCTTCTGTGATTCACATGATATATCTGCCCTGCATTTCAGATTGTGGGGAAGTGTTCATGTGAACCAGATACTGTCAAGATCTGCATGAAGGTTTTCATCTACATTATTAAAGATAACTAGTTATCTAATGTCCACCTTCCCTACCTATCCCCCCCCCACACATCCACACATCCAGGTGTGCACACACATACACCTAAATAGGCAAAAGGACTTTGAATATTCCTCTCCAGTGCTTGATTCTACCTTCGCTATAGGCAGAAAGCTTGGCTCTTAGGAATTAGCACAATAGTCTCTTTGAAAGTGACTTCCTTGCAGCCAAATTTCCTCTTTCTGAAATTTCCTCTCTCCAGTCTGCCACTAGAAATTATCATACATTTTTTAAATTGCTCTAGTGTTCTCTGAACCATAGGATTATGTCCACCTTCTTTGCCGTGGACTTACTGTTCTACTCACTAGGTCTTTATTCCCTAGTGAGACTTTTTGTCTGAATGTACACTAGGATATTTATTAGAAATCATGTACCAAGACCCTTTCCTAAAGGTGTTGAATTAAGATGTAAAGAGAAGAATTCAAAAGATTTGCATTCTAAAGGAAATAGTGCCTAATGACTTTTATTTGTTAAAAAAAAGGAATGTGTATTCATTCTTGACCTTGAATAAAAACACCACTTGGAAATAAGAAAGAAAAAATGTCTGCTATTTTTGTGTCCATCTACCATGATTTTTTCCCCTAGTACTATTGTTTGCAAATATATGTTTAATAAAAGAAAGATACAAATGAGGCTTACTCAGCAGTCAACAGGAGAATGATTACTTTGTGCAGAAATGTTTTGTGTTGCGAATATTTTGCATTGATCAGACACATAGCTTTATGGATGCATATAAATGTGGAGATATGATTAATATGTCCTATGCATTCATCTCTCTATATATATATGTATATATATATTTCAGTATGAGTGGATTGATCATAAATTAATGGATCTAACTCAACTTTTTTTTTTGACATTTTTCTCTATAGGTAGAATTTCCCTCAAGTCTTTCTTATCTTGTATAGTAATCTCTCTTCCATCTACCATGATTTTGCTCAGCAATCATTTTAAAAATCAATCTTTCTTCTTAAACTTCTAGTTTTCCCTCCATAGTATCATGTGACTGTTTCCTAACTCATCTTACGATACCCCTCACAGGCCTTTAATTCAGTTCTGAGTATGCCAACTCACTGCAATTTCATCTTTCAGTATCTTTAGATTTCATAGAAAAATCTCCTTATCATTGATCTTTAGTAGATAATCATAGCATATTTCTTTTATTGTGAATAAAAATACATATAATATCAAATAATCATAAGTATTTCTGAGAGAGAAAGACAAACTTTCACATTTTCCAGAATGCATGAAAAACTATTCCAAGCTATGCCAAACTACTGAATCAGTTATCTCCATTTTATCCACCTGCCAACAGATTGGTCCCACCCAAAACAACTTGGGACCTAACACCTCAACTAGAAAATCTTACACAGGTTTGAGGGTTTGCCTTAATTAAAAATTCTTCACAGTTGCAAGCAGAGTTCAACTTCCAGCTGTCAAGGTAATACCTGTATCTAACTGGCACTGTCCTTCATTTGTTAAGTTGACACAAAAATATATTGTTTTTAAATCATAACCTTTCAACTCTTATAGATGTTACATTCACCTTATGATATAAAATGCATTTATTTCAAATATAAAAGTTCTCATAGTCTGATATTAAACATTCTCATACTCTAGTTTTAAATATTCAGTCATCAATATTTCAAGATTCTATTTTTTAAATTTTTATTCTGTGTGTGTGTGTGAGTGTGTGTGTCATGAGGCATGTAGAGGCCCAAGGTGACTTCAGAAATCACCCTGCATTGAACTACCTCCTTCCTCTTTGTTTTTCGTCTGGAGTTTCTCAGGCTCTGCCTTCCAGATCTGAAGTACAGACTGCCACCAGAGTTTCTACCTGGCATTTTACATGGGATTTGAGATCCAAACTCCGGACCTTCTGGTTGCAAGGCAGAGGCTAAACTCTTGAGCCATCTCTCCAACTCATGTTTCAACAATTTAAAAGATTCAGCATTTCTTTTTTTAATATACAATATCTCTTAACTGTAATGTTCTATAAAACCAAAACCAATATAAATATAATACAGAATAATTCCTATTGTTTTAAAATGAAAGCTCTAGGACATAACAAGATAATATTAAATCAAAAGTGAGAACAAAATCAAGTAAAATCAGAGAATTTATAATAAATTACAATAATTACACAAAAGTCTGTTAAGGTAAATACCACATCTTATAGTTCAGATAGTCATGTGCAGCCTCTCAAGTGCTTACTCACTTTTTTACTCATTTTTTTAGTGTCATTTTGAGAATAGGGTGTATGGGCATGTTTGTGAAGCTCAGAGGACAACCTTTCTGCCACATGTGCTTTAGAGGTTTAACTCAAGTATCAGACTTGATTGTAAGCTCTTTTACATGTCATGGCTCTGAACCATGTCTTTTGTCCCAACTCTTAAATTTCTTAATGTATGAGTAATTAAAAATATTAGTGAATAATTAAAAGTGTTTATTGTCAATGCTAGACTCCATAGAAGAAATGACAACATGGCAAGACAGAGTACCTTGCAACTGTGTTCCAGAAACCAGATATGATCAATAATATGCAGGAATATTAGAGGTTTGAATGCTGAAACAGGATGAGTCCTCAATTTCCTACAACCATATTCAAGGTTGACTGGGGTAGTGAATGGCCCTTATGCATAGTCAAATTTGTTACAGCTTCCATTGTTTTATATCTCACATCACAGGAATGTTTGAAAGGAAAATAAAAATGAAGTCCTACTTCTATTATGGAATTCAGTTGGTTGGTATTTAAATCTAAAAGTAATGATGTTGAAGATATATTCAAGTAATATCATTTTATGTTTTATGTAGTGGTCTTAATGAAAGTACTTTTATGTATATTCTTTAATCCTAACAATAAATCTATAGAGGTAGCTTTATTGCTATAATCATTTTTAAGTAAATGAATAATATGCCAATCAGATCATGTATGTAATCTAAGACTTCATAGAAAACAATAAAATAGAGATTCAAATTTTGATTCTTTATAATTCTTATATTTCAAGTAAAGTTAAATATTTTAATACTATAATTTATTGTTAATTCTCTAAATTTAAGTTAAAAGAGGAAGGTGAACACATATATATCTATCATGAAAATTTACATATGTCATATTTATAGGTAGAATGTACTTGAACTTTATGAAAAGTTAAATCTGTGCTTAGATTTTTAATCCTGCACAGAATAAGTAAAGAGGAGAGTGCATGGTTTAAACAGTTCATTACATGAGTTTTGGAGAGTCAAGGCTATTGAAAAATCTTAACTTCATGTAGATCTCTTAAATGAAAGTGTATGTAGACTGTGGTACTCCATTAATAAGCCATACTTTGTTGAGGTTTCCCATTCTGAAAAAAAGAAAAATCTACTTAGGATGCCTTGATTCAATTTTCAAAGCAGACAATTGTTCTTTCAAAATTACTTAATTTCCCTAAATGAACTGAGACCTGATATGATGCACAAATTGTTAATAATAGCTTTAATATTGATTTTGTCCATGTCCACCTCTTATTTTGTCTTAACCTCATGACTTTCATGACTTTCATGTCTCTCATGCACCATCAGTATTAACATGGTATAGGCAAGACAATGATCAAGACAAGGAAACATTAGGTAATTTGTACACTGTTACGGTTAGATATAAAAATCAACTTGACAATTCAAACTCTGGGTACCATTATAAAGAATTAGTAGATGAGTTACATCCTGAGAAACCCTTCAGTAGATTGTCTAATTCATGGTGATCATATAGTCCATGAATGGTGGGTGGGACTACACCCTGGGCTGGTGCATATGATAGAAAAAGCTGGTTGAGGAAGTTGACATTCTTTGTATATATGTGGCCAAACATGCTGTCTGGCTAATGGGGTTGTTCCTTTTTTCAATGATCCTGTGGATTTGGTGTGGCCAGTTTACTTATACCCTGGTGTCCATTTAAGCTCTCTTGTATAGCTACACTAAAAACTATGATGGGACAATCAGAGGAAAGAATAAAGCCCTTTGTTCTCTCAGGTGTTTGATCATAAATTTTTCAGTAAAATTCAGAAGCTGAAACAAAACTTGGTACCACAGAAGTGGAGGATTGCTGATGAATCTGGCTATGTGGACTTTGTAGATTTTTGAATGCCCTTGGTTATGTGGACTTTGTAGATTTTCTCGAGAAATATGGAAAAGTTTGGATATATTTAGACTGTGTATTATAAGAACAACTGAGCAGAGTTTAGTGGGCCATTAGGAAAATACAAATGCTGATAAAGTTATGGATTTCTTTGTGAAGGTGAAGTTAAAGATATTGGGCTGGTTTGCATTGTAGAGAAGAGCTGTTTGCAAGCTTGAAGTTTGGAATGAGGAAAGTGGCAGGCAGTAGAGCAACTGTGGCTATGGGAGAAATAAACATCATTGGGGGGGAAACTAGTGTTTTGCTCTGGGATGGTAAAGAAATGAATACAACCATATGGAGATTTGGTGAGTTAAAAAGCCAAATTCTTTTAGGGGATGGATATCTAAACTGAAGAAATTTTGGGCTCTACAATAGTTTGGAAACCTAGAAATGAACTTTTCTAAGGTCAGCATGCAGAAGTTGGTACATGGTTGGAGTGGGCCAAGCTATATCTCAATCTTGCTTTGAAACTTGGCAGCATTGTCCAGACAGTAGTGGTTTTAATGCAGAAATAGAAAGTTCACATAGAGTGACTGATATGAAAATCCGTTGCCTGGTTTGAAACTCCTGCTGCTTAGTTTGGAGCTCCTGCCAATGAAGGTGAAACAAATGGCTGCAAAAGACAACCCAGAATATTGGTAATACCAAAACCATTGGATATGTGCTGAGGATGGTTGTGAGTGCAGATTAACCTGGTCCAGAAAGAAGATGCTTGTGCAATTTTGAGCTGTAAAGAAGGGCTAGGATTGCCCAGAATCTCTGAGCTATACTGACTACACAATGAGGAACATAAGATGGATGCTGAGGCATAGGATATGGCATTCGCTTTGCCAGACCTCAGCTTTTTGTTATATCTTAATGTGTCATAAAATTTCAATTCTATTATTTATTCCGTGCTGAAGCATTTAATTTGTTTTGATTTGGTAGATTTGATAGGATCTTACAGTTGACAGATTTTGGACTTTTATTTTATTTATTTATTTATTTATTGTTTTTAGATTTTGGACTTTTAAAATATTGGAAATGAACTCTTAATGGCTGAACATTTTAAAATTGGACTATGAGAACATCTCATCTTGGATGAGAACTAATAAAATTTAATGTACTTTATATCATAAGATAAATGCAACACCTATTTGGACAAGGATTTAAAGAATGAAGTTTAAAAGTGAGGTGTTCTTGTGCCAAAGTGAAAAGGGGTGGCGTGCCATGTTTAGATACAGGTGTCAACAATTTAAGTCTAGAGCTTTGAGCACTGTCATGACTTAAGGCCTGAGCAAGCCTCCAAGAGACTGTGTAATAGGGAGGGTCCTGTCTATGATGGGTGAGATTATTCCATGAGCAAAAGGATAAGATGGAGAGAGCTAGTAAAGGAAATGGACATTCTTTGGATATACTTCTTCAGACATGTTGTTTAGCAAAAGGGTTTACTCGTCTCTGAGGGTCCTGTGAATCTGGTCAATTCCTTCACTCCCTAGTGTTTGTATGAACTATCCAGCCAAGATGCACTAAGAACTGTGATCAGATAGTCATAAACCAAAATAAAAGCCCCTTTTTCCCCTAATCTGTTTTGTTGTGAATTTGATAGCAGCATGCAGAATAACTACAACACACCATACAGATGGGCTTTGTCTAGGTCTAGTTTCCTACTCTAGATAAAGCAGAATTCAAAGTAATAATTTCAGAGATTAAAAATGAGAAACTGAGAATGGATTTAAAAAATCAATTCAACGGTGTGCTGTCAAGGGAAAAAGGTCCAACTGAGGGGGATCGCAACAAATTAGAGCAATGCGTAATAGTATGCATGCGTGAAGATGTCATAATGAACCTTTTTCCTTTGTGTGATAGTGATCATAAATATTTGGGTGGTTTAGAGCTTGGAGACCTGGAGAATTGCCTACCCCATCCTCTCTCTGTGTGATATAAGGAGATGGTGGCCATATGTGAAAAAGGAAGTAATCTAAAACTATCAGGAAGCTGATTTTGGTATGTCCAGCCTTTACATCTATGAGAAATAAATCTATGCTGTTCATAAGTTGAACTTATATTGGGCCCTACATCATCACTTCTTCAAGGAAGTACTTTATGAAAGATTTATCTGTTTGGTCCATAATTGAGATTTATTCCATTATATCTGCTAAATGTTTTTCCCTCCAGCTTCTGCTTCAGCTAGTGTAAATTTTATGCCTGGTAAGGTAAACTGTATTTCCTCTCTGAGTCTTACTGAGTAGAATAGGCTACGAATCATTGTATAGTCACCATCACCAGCATACCTGCAGGTAGCAGAAGTCTTTCCAACAGATTTCTGCAGTTCTTGATAGAGTTCTACATTTTGCAGTGAAAAAACAGTCCTTGATTAACATGATAGTAAGGGCTGATATGATTATAGTAACTTAGCTTTGTACTCTGATAACATGTTGCACTTAAAACAATAATTCAAGGGGCTGGAGAGGTGGCTCAGGGGTTAAGCCTCTGTCTTGCAGGCAGAAGGTCCTGAGTTCGGATCCTAGACCCCACGTATAGACGCCGGGCAGAAGCTGGGGCGGCCTGCATTTTTGGTACTGGTAGGGCGGAGCCTGTGAATCCCAGGGCAGAGTAAACAGGCGGAGGTGGAGGCGCCCATGGTGGTTCCCGAATTCGTCCGTGGTTCTACACACACACACACACACATACACACACACACGAACACACGCATACATGCACAATTGAATACATAATAAAAAAAAAAACCAATAATTCAAAAGAATTCTCCCATGTTCTCTAGTGGATTTGTTTCCATTCCAGAAAACATAATATGGAGTGCTTTATATCTTAGTGCTTCAGGGTTGAGGAATGTAAATTCCCTATGGGAATTATTAGAAATCAAAGAAACTGTGATATTTACCCTTTTTGTTTTACATTTAGTTATGTTTAATAGTGGAAAGATTAGTTGCCACAGGATGATTATTAGATTATATGTCTCCTAAAAGACATCATTTCTCATTTGAGATATTGCTAGAGATGAGTTTTTAATATGACCTTCCATTATTCTATTAAATCTACTACTTTTAGGTGATATATTGTGAGGGTAAGAAGAGTGGATAACTGTTGATATTCTCCATTAATTATCACTCATCTCTCATTAACTCCTTAATTGATATAATATGGTCCTTTGAATTAGTTTTACTTCACAGTTTCATTATTTAGTATATATTTTATTTCTACAATAGAGTCACTCAAGAAATTGAACATATATACTTACAGAAGAAGAATGTTTACTATATATAACTTAGTTGCATTGCAAAACATTTCTGTTCAATGGAGAAGGAGGAATCTTCCCTTAATGTTGGACTGCAACTTGTTTTAAAAACTTGGTAACTCCCTTACTAAAGGATTAACCGATACAAAGTGAGTGATGTTTATGTTTGAGAATATTCAACACACCACAGAGAAGAATAAAATTAATGGAATGACAAAGCCTTTAAGAAGTATTTAGCAGAACATTGCTGGTGGGAATGCAGGCTTATACAGCCACTCTGGCGAGCCGTCTGGAGATTCTTAAAGAAATTAAAGATTGAAATGCCATATGACCCTGCTATTCCACTTTTGGGAATAACCCTCCATGCACCTGAGGTTCACCTCGATAGCACAAGCACGACCATGTTCATAGCAGCACTGTTTACAATAGCAAAGTCATGGAATCAACCCAAATGTCCAACAGTTGACAAGTGGAAGGAAACAGTGGTACATCTATACAATGGAGTACTACTCAGCCATCAAAAATGATGAATTACTGGAATTTGCTGGGAAATGGATGTCATTAGAAACAATTATATTAAGTGAAGTATCCCAAACCCAGAAAGTTAAGCGCCATATGTACTCCCTAATAGGTGGCTCCTAGTACCAAACTCACCCAGCCCACATTGAGACACTCAAAGGTATACCTATGTAATACAGTAATTGCAAGGATTATGAACAGGAGGGATGGGGTTGGAGGGCCACACCAGACACAAAGAGAGGGGACCATGTTACAGCAGAGAAAATAGGCCTCCAAGGAATGCAAGTAAGTAATGTGACACCTAGTTAAGTTCACAGACGTTCATTCCTGATCATTTGCAACTGAGGGGGTATGATCTCACCAGAAGGGGAGGACATATATTCTGGCAGATGAAAAGTGATCATTTTGCAAATGGGTGAATGACCCCTCCCTCACTGAGGTTTCCTGCTTTTATTACATCGACCCTTGAATGTGCTATTATAACAAGACTCCAGTTTAACAGCTTTTTGTCTCTGACCAGTGGGTGACACACAAGAATATATACTACATGATTTAATTTATATGAAGTTATAAATCAGGGAAAACTTACTTATAGAGATAAACATCAGATCATCAGTTGTCTGTGTTGAAGAGTGTTGACATCTTACTGAAAAGAGCATAGATGAATTTTAGTGGAGAAACTATTTTCTATTTTGATTATGGTAGATGAAAGTGTCTAAAATTATCTGTGACTATTCACTTAAAATGAATAAATCATATTACATGTAAAATATGCTTCAATAAAGTCAAAGAAAACTTCAAAAGCAGCATCTATGTCTACCTACGATTACAATAGGCAACCAAATTATCAAAGTTGGAAGAAGTATACTTAATAAAATATACAAATAGGATCTAGGTGTCCAGGCTGGAAAATTAAATCTATGAATCTTTATTATTCATTGCACATGTTCTCCAAAACAGTCATCATTTAGTAAATATGTCACTTCCGGGTAAAGAATGTGTTGTATTCCCTTGCTAGGACCTGGATTAGAAATTATTTTAGTTATGGGTGTGTAGGAAGGAAGAGATATCTTTTGTCTCCAATTGGTCATACATGAGTCTTCAAGATTTATCCTCATGCAAGTTCATTGAAAGATCTTGCAAGATGAGACTTAGTCCTCTATAACAGGGTGGTGATGGTGGTGGTGATGTTCTATTTAGAGAATATGGGAATTCAGTCTTATTATGTTTGTCTACTCACATATTACCATGACAGGTGCCAGATTTCCATTTCTCTTCTATCAGAATTCCTGTCACTTCAAAATGACACACACACACAAAAAAAATCTCCATCCAATCTTCAATGCAGAGTTTCCTGAAAGCCCTCTGTAGAGGCATTTGTGGCTGTCACAACTCACTCTTGGTTGACAGTTGGCTTACTGTAGCCTACTATTTTCTTTTCTTCATGTCTCTAATGCACCTAATAGAAGTCAGCCTTATGATTGTCACAGTCATCTATTCAGTGTGAGAATGCACATTACCCCAGGTTCGCTTTCCACCTGTCTGTCATTCCAATTCAACTCAGATGGTAATGTTCATAGTGATATTACAGATGTTACAGAATGACTATTTTTATTACTGTCCCATGGGTTACCAGCCATTGGCAAGTGATTCAGGTCTTAGACTAGGTTCTATCAAACAATTAATTGCTTCTACCTCTAAAAGAAAATATTGTAAAGCTGAAAACAAAGGCTCGTGATCCTCAGCAGGTACTTCAGGGTGTATTGTGATCCCCCTTGCAGTAGGGAGAGTTTACTGGGAGGAAAAATCATGCAATATGAGAAGATCATTATGAATTGGGTGCTACCGTGGAAAACTGTGTTCAGTACTCCAAGGATTGTCCTCAGTTGTGATATATCTCATGAAACTGAATCTAAGCGTAGCCAGCAAAGACTTTTCATGGATTTCCTATTCTCAGATATGTCAAGCATAGACCCAGTGATGTAACCTGTATTATATAGCCATACTTGGGTTGTACTATATAAGTCCCTACTTCAGGCCAGAATATGACACTAAAGAAATGAATGAGTCAGTTAAGAAGTGTGTGATTTCTCAAAATGCAAAGTAGAAACTGAGACAAAACCCCATGATAAAGTTTGTGGCAGTAGAGATATAAAATAAGGGACAAGAAATATGTGATTCAAGATTCAGACTGGGTAATTTGACTTCACAGCCTAGACAATTGATTATGGCAGGTGATGTCTTTAATGACCCACAGCAGAAATTTGACCCTCAAAACTATGGTGCTATTAATTCTCTACATTCGTTTGGGTGAATTTGAAACCATAATATTTATAACATCACCAAATGTGTGATAGATTAACAAGGTTTTGTAGAGAGAAATCCAGGATATTTTCCAAGAACCTTTCTTTAAGCTTCTATGTGGTGAAATCCAGTATAAAACAACTTTAAAAATAACTGGTAATTAGCACACAGTAAGGGTCACACAAATATACTGACATAAAAACCCATGCTTTCTAAGGCTTTTATGAGAACATAATTCTTTCAAAACCTTTCACAGCCAGAGTTAATTTATAAGCATTATTCCCTTGGGCTTGGAGACATGGCCTATGGACCTGAAGAATAATGTGGCAGAACTAATGTTTGTGTTTTGGCAAGACTTTATTTATTTATTTTTCCAGAAATGCTAAATGTGAATCACCCCTTTCAAGCTCAGAGGGATGTAATTAATGAGTGCAGAGAGGATGGAAAAACCTTCCCCAGTCTCAGAATTGAGTAACATTGGTTAGGACAAAACAGCCCTTATACAGCAGGAAAATGCCAGCCTTACATTGATACTGAAAGTCTGCGCACTGCAGTTGAAGTTTTATCCCGGTAATCTGAAGGATTTATGACGAGAACATCAGCCTTTACCTCTTAGCTCATGAAGTTAAGCCCCCACTTGTCTCGAGCTTTAGCGTCTTCCTCTGCAATACCAGAAATAATTAAGATAGCCCTTTCAACATGGCTGCTGTAGGCATATGTCTCCAGTGGTCAGAAGGCCCTGTGCAAATATTTGTTGTTGTGATTGTGGTGCCTGTGAGACCTGCTCGAGTTTAACTGTGGCTTGACTTCTTGCCTTCACATTCATTGTTTTTGGTTCCCTCCATAATTTTCCTGTCTGGCTGATAGGCAGCTTTTCAGGTTCTGTGCTTCAGGGCCAGCATGTTCCTATTATTATTTTCTCTCCTGTGCAACTGTCTCTTACAAATGGAACTGATGAACAAACTCAGATGCAAATAACTGATTCTCATTTTTCAAACATTGCTTCTGTTTTCCAAGGAATATTTAATCTAAAACATTTGACTCTTAAGACTGAAAGGAGCCTTTAAGATCATATAATTGTCCCTGTTTATTAGTAGGGAACATCTAGACTGAGAGTCCAAAGGATTTACTTATAAGTAACAGGAATGGTACTAAAAAGGGACTATTTTCAAAGCAATATTTTGGATTTAATCTTCAGGGGGCTTTTACCTGTAGCATTGGAGCATTTAGGAAGATGTCTTAGGGTATATCTTATCTCCAAAACACTATGCACTGGAATAGCATACAGAATGGAAATCTTAAAGCTTCACAAAAGTAATACAGGGTGGGTGTTCAGTGTTAGCACTGTAAGCATTTTCATTGGATAATTCCTTGTTGAGAGGTGCAGATGAATGAATATGAGATGCTTACTTCATAGGATGATACCAGACCTCTACTCTTTTCTGTTTTTGACTATCTATGCAATGTTAGAAGCTTGCCTCATGCCCTTTTGTCATGTCTTCACCATGATGGACCCGCAAGCCAAAATAAGCCTTTCTCCCTTAAATTGCTTTTGTAAGAGTATTTATCACACAAGCACAAAGAGAAAGAATACACTGGTCTAGTCAATTAATCTGTCAAATCATGTAGTCAATAAGCACAGATAGGAGCTAAGGACACAAGGAAAGGTACACTAGCTGGCATAACAAAAGAGATGGTGATTATCACTCATGGCCTAAAGTTGTAGTTTAGCTGCACAACTATATTTTGCCTTGCTACTTCTCATAACCTACCCAGAAATTGTTCCCAATTAGAATCTGTAGAAGCTGCCTTTCCTCACCCACCTGGGATACGCACAATCCAGCCAGGACACACTGCGCCCTAGGTAAGCACCCCCTGTTTACCCCCCAAACCCCAGGAAACCCACTAGTCCTAGCTCCTCCCATCAGCCAGCAAGAGCAGGTGCTGCTCAGGGCCGGGAAGGACCCCTGGGCCATGCCCCAGCTCCCCAAGTTAATTGTGCCCACCACTAGCACCTCCCTCCTTTCCCTACCGGCCTGGGATACGCACGATAAAGCCAAGATGTGCTGTGACCTAAGTAAGCACCCACTGCTCAGTCCCAAACCCCAGACAACCCACTAGTCCCAGCTCATCCCACCAGCCAGTTGGAGCAGGAGCTGCTCCAGGCCAACTAATTCAGGTTCAGTGAAAAATACACAGAAATTAAAAGGAGGTCTTAAGAGTTGAAACGACAATGCCCAAGTCAAAGTGCAAATCGATGAGAAACAAACCCGAAGAAAACAAATCTTCCACTGAAGGAATCAATCCCATAATGATAGACTCCAACCAGAACAAACCCATGGAAAATAGCCAAGAAAGCTTGCCCCAAGATAACGATTTTCAAAACATGATCATTACCATGATCAATACTATGAAAGAGGAAATCCAGGAGGAATTAAATAACTGCATCAACCACTTTGAAGAGGAACACAACAGACACTTAGAGAAGTTGAGGTAAACAGTTCAAGAAACAAAAAAAGGCATAGCAGTTAAAACAGACTCAAGCAGAGTTTAAAACTGAACTAAGGGCTGGAGAGGTGGCTCAGGGGTTAAGCCTCTGCCTTACAGGTGGAAAATCCTGAGTTTGGATCCTAGACCCCGTTTCCGGTTCTGGTAGCACGAAGCCTGTGAATCCCCGGGCAGAGTAAACAAGGAGGAAGTGGAGGCGTCCATGGTAGTTCCCCAATTCGTCTGTGGTTCTACATACACACATACATACATACATGTGCACACACGCATACACGCACAATTGAATAAATTTTAAAAAATTAAAAAAAAAAAACTGAACTAAAAGACAAGCTATCTTCAACCCAGAACTCAACAGAGAGTCATATCAACAGAACTAACAAAGCAGAAAATAGAATTTCAGACCTTGAAGACAAAGTGGGAGTATTAAACCGCTCAATGAAAGAGGTTGTTAAAGCCAAAAAGATGCTCCAGAGAAATATTCAAGAATTATGGGACACCCTGAAGAAGCCTAATATGCATATTCATGGAACACCAGAGCAAGAATCCCAAAACACCACACCTGAGGAAATTTTTCAAACTATCATCAAGGAACACTTTCCTCATCTAAAAAAAGAGAGCCCCATCCATATGCAAGAGGCATTCCACACCCCAAACAGATATGACCAAAATAGAAACTTGCCATAGCAAATAATAGTTAAAACACTCCACATTCAAGACAAAGAAATGGTACTGAGAGCTTCAAGGGAAAAAAAAAAAAACAAGTCACTTTTAAAGGTAAACCTATTAAAATAACAAATGACTTCTCAGTCGAAACAGTAAAAGCAAGAAGAGCTTGGAGAGACATACTTCAAGTATTGAATGAGCAAAAATGTCAACCCAAGCTGATATACCCCGCAAAACTATCTGTCATGATCAAGGGAGAAAGAAAAATTTTCCAGCACAAAGACAACTTGAAGTAATATGTGTCCACCAAACCAGGGCTTCAAAAAATGCTAGAAATGATAATCAAGCTTGAAGAAAAAAACAAGCACATCCAAGAAGACAGAAGGGAAGTATAATACCATCAAAACCTAAAAGTGAAACAATACACTTACAAAAGCCACTAAACACAATAAATGTCCAGAATTAAAAATAATTTCTCCATTATAACATTATATGTTAATGGAATTAACTCACGGATCAAGAGACACAGATTACAAACTTGGATTAAAAATCACAACCTTTCAATTTGCTGCCTGCAGGAAACCCATCTCACCAAAAAAGATAGGCACATCCTAAAAATAAAAGGCTGGTCCAAAATTCTGTAAGCTAATGGAACCAGGAAACGGGCAGGGGTAGCCATTATGCTATTGGACAAAGTGAACTTCAAGCCAAAAAAAATCATAAGAGACACAGATGGAAACTACATTTTAGTCACAGGTACAATTCACCAGGAAGACTTCACAATACTGAATATATATGCACCCAATATGGCCTCCCCCCCACATTCATTAAGCAAACCCTACAACATCTAATGCAAGAAATCAACCCCAATACGATAATTCTTGGGGATTTTAATACCGCCCTCTCAACATGGGATAGATCAACAGGTAAAAAAAACTTAACAGAGACACTTTGAAACTTAATCAAACCCTTACTGAAATGGACCTTACAGATCTCTATCGAGCTTTTCATCCACGAATCAAAGAATACACATTTTTCTCAGCAGCACACGGGACTTTCTCCAAAATAGATCACATATTGGGCCACAAAGTGAATCTCCACATATACAGGAAAGTTGAAATTCTAGCCTGTACCCTATCAGACCACCACGGCCTAAAGCTTGACATCCGCAACGTAACAAATAACAGAAAATACACCTAACTCCTGGAAACTTGACACTGTGATGCTGAACGAGAACTGGATTCAGAAAGAAATTACAAAGGAAATTCAATATTTCCTGAAAATGAACAATAATGAAAATACAACTTACCAAAATCTTTGGGACACAATGAAAGTTGTCCTAAGAGGTAAGTTCATAGCTCTTAATGCCTGCATCAAAAAAATGGAAGCATCAGAAGTAAATAACTTAACAATGCAGCTTAAAGCTTTAGAGACACTAGATCAATCTGATCTCAAAAGCAGAAGAGAGTAGATTAGCAAAATAAGAGGAGAAATATCCAAAGTCAAGATTAGGAAAACAATACAGAAAATCAACCAGTTAAAAGCTGTTTTTTTGAAAATATCAATAAGGTTGATACACTCCCAGCTAAATTAACCAAAAGCAAGAGAGAGAAATCCCAAATTAACAAAATTAGAAATGAAAATGGAGTTATCACTACTGATACCCAAGAAACCCAGAGAATTATAACGTCATATTTCAAAAACTTATACTCTGGGAAATTTGACAACACAAAAGAGATGGATGAATTCCTAAGTAAACACAATTTACCTAAATTGAATCAGGAAGTTGTGAATTATGTAAATATTCTTATATGAGGAAATTGATGAAGTAATCTTGAATCTTCCCACCCAAAAATGTCTTGGACCAGATGGATTTAGTAAGAGTTCTACCAGACATTTAAGGAGCTAATAACACCAATACTCCTTAAACTTTTCCATCAAATAGCAAATTAAGGAACACTACCAAATCCCTTCTTTGAAGCTAATATCATCTTAATCCCAAAACTTAATAAAGATACACTTTAAAAAGAAAACTATAGGCCAATCTCTGTGATGAACACAGATGCAAAGATTCTCAACAAAGTCTTAGCAAATCGGATTCAACACCATATCAAA
Organism: Typhlomys cinereus; assembly: GCA_023101885.1. NCBI lineage: Eukaryota > Metazoa > Chordata > Mammalia > Rodentia > Platacanthomyidae > Typhlomys > Typhlomys cinereus. The sequence goes on along the minus strand of JALPQD010000098.1, from coordinate 4,006,506 downwards.
AAGATCATTCACAGGGATCAAGTAGGCTTTATCCCAGGCACACAAGGTTGGTTCAACATACACAAATCAATAAATGTAATTTACCATATAAACCAGTCCAAAGTCCAAGACCAGATGATACTGTCAATAGATGCAGAAAAAACTTTTTTAAAATTTATTATTATTATTATTATTATTATTATTATTATTATTTATTCAACTGTGTGCATGTGCGTGTGTATGTGCGCGTGTGTGTGTGTGCCCGTGCATGTGCAGAACCACGGACGAACTCGCGAACCACCATGGACGCCTCCACCTCCTTCTGCCCCGGGATTAACAGGCTCTGCCCTACCAGGACCAGAAGCACAGGCCGCCCCCGCTTCTGCCTGGCGTCTATACGTGGGATCTGGGATCACGAACTCAGGACCTTCTGCCGCAAGGCGGAGGCTTAACCCCTGAGCCACCTCTCCAGCCCCCAGAAAAAACTTTTGACAAGATCTAACACCCCTTTATGATCAAACTCCTAGAGACAGTAGGAATGGAAGGAACCTTTATCAATATAATAAAAGATGTATAAAACAAGCCCACAGCAAGGATTATACTCAATGGGGAAAAACTTGAAGCATTCCCACTTGCATCAGGAACTAGACAAGGCTATCCACTTTCACCACTTCTATTCAATGTCGTACTTGAAGTCTTAGCTGAAGCCATAAGACAAGAAAGGGACATAAAGGGGATTCAAATCAGCAAGGAAGAAGTCAAGTTATCTCTATTTGCAGATGACATGATCTTATACCTGAGTGATCCCAAAACCTTCACCAGGAAGCTCCTGGAACTGATTGAGAAGTTCAGTAGGTTGGCAGGATACAAAATAAATGTACAAAAATCAGTGGCCTTCCTATATGCCCAGAATGAAAGAGGTGAAAAAGCCCTGAGAGAAACAATCCCATTTACTATAGCCCCTAAAAAAATGAAATACCTTGGTATAAACCTAAACAAGGAAGTAAGAGACCTTTACAATGAAAACTTCTAAACCCTAAAGAAAAAATTGCAGAAGGTGGAAAGACCTCCCATGTTCCTGGATTGGCAGAATCAACATCGTAAAATATCCACCTACCAAAGACAATATACGGATTCAATGTTATACCAATTAAAATCCCAAAGCAATTCTTTAAAGAAGTTGCAGGAGATTAAAACTGGACCCGTACTTGCCACCATGTACTAGACTTAATTCCAAATTGATCAAGGACCTCGTTATAAGGCCAGAGACTATAAAAACCATAGTTGAAAGGGTAGGGAATTCCCTGGAGCTGATTGGTCTAGGCCAACAGTTCCTAAATGGACATCCAATAGCACAGTCACTACAAACAACACTCAACAGATGGGATCTTTTGAAATTAAAGAGCTTCTGTTTAGATAAAGAGGTTGTAACTTGAACACAAAAGCAACCTACAGAATGGGGTTGCTTAGCACAACCCCACTAACCACATATCTGATAGAGTTCTATTATCCAGAGTGCACAAAGAACTTAGAAAAGGAAACACCAAGGAAACAAATGGGTCTATTCAAAAATGGGCCTTGGAACTTAAAAGAAACTTTACCAAGGACGAAATTAAAATGTCTAACAAATATCATTAAAAAATGCTTCACATCTTTAGCCATCAGGGAAATGCAGATCAAAACTTCCCTGAGATATCATCTCACCCCTGTCAGGATGGCAAAACTCCACAATGCAAACAACACCAAATGCTGGAGAGGATGTGGAGAGAGGGGAACTCTCCCACATTGCTGGTGTGAATGTAGGCTCATACAACCACTCTGGCGAGTCATCTGGCGACTCTTAAAGAAGTTAAAAATTGAAATGCCATATGACCCTGCTATTCTACTTTTGGGAATAACCCTCCCAAACAGCAAAAATTCACCTCGATAGCACAAGCACAACCATGTTCATAGCAGCACTGTTTACATTAGCAAAGTCATGGAATCAACCTGAATGTCCAACAGTTGATGAGTGGATAAGGAAAATATGGTACATTTATACAATGGAATACTAATCAGCCATCAAAAATGATGAATTATTGAAATCTGCTGGGAAATGGATGGAATTAGAAACAATTATATTGAGTGAAGTATCCCAGACACAGAAAATTAAGTGCTGAATGTAATCCCTAATGGCTGGATCCTAGTACCAAACCCACTTAGAGACATTGAAAGATAAATCTCTATAATACCTACAGTAATTGCAAAGATTATAAACAGGAGGAAGGGGGAAGGAGGACCCTACCAGAAACAAGGAGAGAGGGGATCATGTTACAGCAGAGAAAATAGGCCACCATCAAGTACTACAAGTAAATAAAGAGACATTTGGTTAAGTTCACAAGACTTTCCTTCCTGATCATTTGCAACTGATGGAGTATGATCTCACCAGAAGGGGAGAGCTTATAGTCTGGTAGATAGAAGGTAACTATTTTGTAAATGGGAGACTGACCTCTCCCCCACCGCGGTCTCCTACTTTTATTCCAGCTGCCTTTGAATATACTCTTATAACAAGACTCTAATTTAACACGGTTTTTATCTCTGGCCATGGGGTGGCATCCAATACCCATCAGGATGGAGCCAAGGGCATTGCAAGAGAAGCAAAACTGAAAGAAAATCAACAAACCATAATTCAGAACATCAGAGACTCTATATCAACCACCTGGACCTAGGCCAGCCTAATCTCTCCCTATCCTGAAGCTCAGGGAAGTTTGTGGAAGAGGGGGCGTTAAGATTGTAAGAGCACAAGGATGCGAGGAGTAATGATGTGCAAGATACTCCACCAAGTTAGGGCCAAAGCAATCATAATAGGACTTTGCATGACCTGTGCCATGTCCAACACACTATTTACCCCTCAAAGTCTAGCATGGACTAAATGCACTGGGATCCTTAGAAACTAGGGATTAACAGCCACAATAGTGTTCCTATACTTAAGGGGAACACAAGAACAAGTTCTAAGAAATGCCAGTGAGTCCTTACACCTCATCAGAGAGGAGGACTCAGAGGTAGCTTGACATACACATTAAAGGATGCTCCAGGGATGAGGGGAGGAGGCACTGTCAGATAGGGAGGGAGGGAGGGAAAGGAAGAAGAAAAGGGGAGAGGGAGCAAAGGGGTCCAGGGAAGGGTGGAGGGAGGGAGGGAACTAGTGTGCCTATTAAGTTTATATGAAGAGAAATAAAAAAAATGAAAAAAAATCTGTAGAATCCCTGATTGTATGGAACAAACCTAATGGGGAAGGAAGTCTTTCTGTATAGCACAAGTAGCTGAGGACATTGCTCAGGTTGATGCTTCACATTGATGATTTCCTGTTCTGGTTAATATCTGTCTCTCACCTGTTGTGATAAATTGCTAACTATTTCATGCTGTTAGGGAACTGCTTTCAGCAATTTCCAGGGAAAGAACACTCACAAACCTCTCACTTTTGGGCAGATATTGGCCAACACCCCGGTGTCCTGAGTACAAAAGTCCAGCTCCCTGTTGCTTCAAGGTCACGCAGATAATAAGTGTTTGCGTGCTGAGCCAGATCAACCCTGTAAACTCACACTGAAGCCAGTATCCACAGAGGTGACTTTGTTCTTTAGCCATTTCCTAAACTATATCCTGAGTTTTCAGCTCATTTTTTTTGAGAACACACTCCAAAAAACATTGGTTGAACACAAATGCTTATTTCAGGCTAAACTTCTAGGGAATCTGACATTAAATACTGCTGGCATCAGAAAATGAGCTTGGAATTTTTCCTTTTTCTCATTCTTAAAAAATGTTTGCAACTGTTATGACCTTTTAAATATTTGATGAAATTCACTGGTGAGAAAATTTAGGCTCAGCATTTATCATGCAATTACACATACAACACTAGATAAATTCCTACTCATATATCTACAAACTCTGTGACTTTTATATAAATTTCATAATTTGTCAGGATTTTGTATTTTTCACTTATCTTTCTTGTGATAGTTTGTATCTGCAGCATGTATTTGTGGTAACTATTTTCGGTCTTTACATTAGCCATGTGTGCACTCCTTTTTCTTGTTAAAGTTCTATAAATTTTAATCATCATTTCAAATACTAAAATTTTTATGGTTTATGATTTACTTTGCTACTCCTTGAAATATTTTGAGATGGATATTTAGCTCATTGGTTTGCAATCTTTCTTTTTTATAATAAACAACAGATTATATGTAAGTAAACTTTTTGGAATTGAACAATGCAGAACCTTATAATTTTATTCTTTAGAAGAATCTTGATTCAATTGTGATCAGATTTATACAAATTTTATGAATTCCATATTTTGACATTGATTTTATATTTGAATTTGTTCAGTTATGGTAAAGTCCATATTCAATTTAGATAAAATTTTCATGTGCATTTCAAGATAATAAACAGTCCATAGTTGATTAGTATGATAGCTCAAAGGAGATTGATCATTATGTTAAACAAATCTGCTGTGTATTTTCAGGTCTTTTTCATCTTTACTAATATTTCATATACTTCTGTCAGTTATGTACACTGGATTCTTGCATTTCCCTTCAGTTCTGCTTTGTTGATTGTATATTGTTGATTGAACTGCATATATTGAACATGAATGATTGTGCTTACACATACATACACATAATAAATATTCTCACTGCAACAACTCATTACTTTATTAAAATATAAACTTTTAAATCTAATACAGTCTTCAATTCTACTACAAAGATTATTATAGTTTAGTTGTTTTACCTGCATTACCATTTAACTATTATGCAATCACAGAAATGTGAGGAGGATGGGAAAAAGAAAAAAACCCAAACTGTATTACTTCATCTATGGAGCATGAAGAAATACATATTCGCCCCAGACAGGATAATGACAACTGTTCAAAGGAAAGTATCCTTCCAAATTTAGCTTAGTTAGCTAATGAGTATATGCAAGGAACTGACAGGTAATGGGTGAAAGACAGTAACACGAACATGGGTAACTCTGAGACAGGCATATCTACAAAATGTGCCACTGCAAGGCTTGGTGGAGACTCACAGAAGTTTCATGACTATAGGCAGATCGAAAGCACCCTCCTACTCTGTTGCAACTATGTACTGCTCATATAATCTTAGGATGGGTTGTAACTTTCAGACTTCTGTCATATTTTATTAGTGTATGAGCTGTCCTCCCATTTTCCTTCAGGAAAAATGTCTATACAACAGTCTATGACTTCCACTGATTGTTCTGAAATGCTCCATGAACTTCAAAGGAACAATATGTCTGATTAGTTTATTCACTTATGTATGAACACTTGGTCATTCTGCTACAGCAATAGTTACTTCAGGTTGACTAGTCATAAGTTTTTTTTTTTTTTTTTTGGTAATAGCTCCTATTTCTTCATAATCAAATTTCTTCATAACCCAGTCTGATAGCAGCAGAATGCTATGTGCTGAGAGTAACACAAATATTTTAAAAGTAATTCAGCAGGCATATCACATGTTTTAAACAAAACATAGCAGCAATAGTAATGCTTGTCTACTGTGGTCTATGACCTTCCCACCTGTACTCCTCCACTGACTTACATAACCAAACATGAGTCCCTCCTGTAAAATAGGTCTTAAGTTCAATATAAATTAGTTGGTTGTACCTATAACAGCCATGCTATGATTTCAGCAGTAGGTGCACCTTACTTGGTATATTGCTAATGTAATGCTTAGGGTGTACAAAAAAGCAGAGATGTTGGCAATAGTTCTTCCTCAATGATCTCTGTAGTGCCTTCTGGAACTAAAAAAATCATCCACCACAAAGGGAACTTCCATTCAAGTTCCAACCTGATTTTTCCAATGTCTTTTGTAATGTAAAATGCAATCCATTTCTAGAATTCAACCAACAGCTGTGGCAATTGTTTCATGGGGCCTCAGGGACTTCCATAGCCATGAAGTCATAGAGAAGCAGCACACCACTTACACTGGGATTATTAGCCAACAACTTCATATCTCCTGTGAAACACTTGCATGTCCTTTCCCTCTGTCTTTCAGAACAGAAACTTCTAAATGTAGAAATGGTAGAAAAAGTTTATCACTTCACAAGCACATGAAAAAGCAGAAAGCAAAAATAAATTATAAACCATTAGATGAAATCTCACCAGTAGGTAGGGCATTACCATTTCTAACTATTTACCGCAGATTATTATTATTAATTGTGGAATGTATACGTATCCCCACAGTGTAGGAATCCAGTGGGTATCATTCTGAAACAAACAGGCAAATTTAGCACTATTTATAATTTTACAAAAGTCCTGTCTGTGTTATGTCTATTCATGTACACAATAGTCACTCTGTCAACTATTATGGGGAGAAAACAAATATGGGTAAAAGTAAAAATGTACTTAAGGCATGACATCATCCTGTTCTTTGAACTTTCTAGGTATGTTGACATACTTTACAAATTTAAAAATAGCACAAAATTAAGATATAGAAACTGGAAAGAGTTTGGTACTAGGAGCCAAACTCACCCAGCCCACATTGAGACACTCAAAGGGAAACCTATGTAATACAGTAATTGCAAGGATTATGAACAGGAGGTATGGGATTGGAGGGCCACACCAGACACAAGGAGAGAGGGGACCATGTTACAGTAGAGAAAATAGAACGCCACCAAGGACTGCAAGTAAGTAACGTGACACCTAGTTAAGTTCACAGACATTCGTTTCTGATCATTTACAACTGAGGAGGTATGATCTCACCAGAAGAGGAGGGCATATAGTCTGGCAGATAAAAAGTAATCATTTTGCAAATGGGTAATTGACCCCTCCCTCACTGAGGTTTCCTACTTTTATTACATCTACCCTTGAATGTGCTATTATAACAAGACTCCAGTTTTAACAGCTTTTTTGTCTCTGACTAGGGGGTGACATACAGTGCCCATCAGGATGGAGTGAAGGGCATTGCAGGAGCAGCAAAACTGAAAAAGAAAATCAACAAATCACAATCCAGAACTTCAGAGACCCTAAATCAACCACATAGAACTAGGCCAGCCTAATCTCCCCCCATCCTGAAGCTCAGGGACATTTGCGGAAGAGGGGGCAGTAAGATTGTAAGAGCAAAAGGATGGGAGGAGCAATGGTTCTCCACACTAGTTAGGGCCGAAGCAAACATAATAGGACTTTGCATGCCCTGCGCAATGTCCAACACACTATTGACCTCACAAAGTTTAGCATCAGCTAAAGGCACCAAGATCCTTGGAGGCAAGGGATTGACAGCCACAGTAGTGTTCTTATGCTTAAGGGGAACACGGGAAAGGGGTCAGGGAAATGCCACTGGGTCCTTGTACGTCATTGGAGAGGAGGACCCAGAGGAGAGTTAGGCATACACAATAAAGGACTCTCTGGGAATTGGGGGGGAGGCACTGGGGGATGGGGAGGGAGGGAGGGGGAGCAGGGGGTTCAGGGGGAGGAGGAGGGAGGGAGGGAACTGGTCTACCTATTAAGTTTGTATGAGCAGAAATAATAAAAAATGTATTAAAAATAAAAAGCAGAAAGATCTTCAAAAAAAAAAAGAAACTGGAAAGATCACTATTATCTGTTGCCAATGTGCTATGTCATCCTGTGACATAATATACATTAATGAAGCTAAAACACCAACAAAGGAACCAACATGAAAAGACACAAAGTAAGTACAGAATTAATCTGCCAATGTAAATTTCAAGTACGAGTATGCTATGTCATGTATTCAATAATTTTATTCGGTGAAATTAGAGAAATAAGTCAGTGATGAATGGAGGGATTGGAAGGCGGTCACGTGGGCGGTCCTACCTGTTCTTAGTAGTGTTAGAAAAGAAACAGGGTAAAGAAACTACCTTTTTTCACATAAATTCTTTGATACATTACCATGGATAAACATTCCTTTTTATTGGCTATCTTTCCCACTCATTCATTTACAGTCTTTTCTGCCTTTTCCTATCAATCCCACTGCTGATTTATATAGCAGCTTTTGCTTGTTCTATACATGACATGGAGGGAGCCATGCAACTTGATTAATATCATAAGATCCTTGGGTTTTGCTTCAAAATGTCACTAAATCTTCTTTTAGTTTTTATCGATTAACACTTTCCACAGTTAAATTATTTACAGTAGAAAAGATTCTGCATGAAGGAAATATTACAGAAAATTTTTCTTTTGTTAATCTTTATTTAGACTAGAAAATTAAAAATAAAGCAGCATTAAAAAGTGAAGTCATTTCATATTAATGCATTCAAGTTTTTATATGAAATTTAAAAGATCTAAAGGAAGATTAACTTTGGGGATTTGCTCAGATCTGTAAGGTGTTCTGCATTATTAAAGGTAGCTTCTCTTGCTTATCTAAGGATGGACTTCAGTTTGCTTTCACTTGAAGATATGAAAGCATACCTTAGCTCAATTCAGTGCTGCTGGATTCTATCAGAGGTGGATTGAAGAGGACGTTAGTAAAATGTATATTTATTTTTTGGAACACAAAGATCTTTCCTGAGCAGCTGTTCTTGGCTCCATTAATGCAGTTCCTAAGAAAGGATTCTCTGGCACATATTATTCCCGCATTGACATACTTACAGATGGTTCCCCCATCCCTGCTTTGGGGAGGTCTCCTTTAGTTTAATCAAGAATGCTTATTCTACACTTTTAAAAGCATATCAAATTGAAGGAGTAATCATTAAGCCTTTTATTTTCATGAAACCGTCAGAGATTTGTGGGGAAAGGCAACATGCAGTACTCTGTAAATGTCAAATCTCTTTACAGAAATCCGAAGGAGGTATTGCAGGCTGTCATCTGTTCTTCCTGCTGCCTACTGACCCTCATTGGAAGCCACCAATTCCCAAAGATTCTGTGCCCACTAAAATAAATAGCTATCTCAGGCACGAAGCAAACACTAGGCAACATACAGGAGAGCAGCACCCACTTCAGTTACACCAAGAAGAGGGAATCACAAGGGTCAGACACAGAAGGGCAGTTCCAGCTGGCAGGCAATGGAGAAGAAGGCTTTCAAGTCAATTGTTGGAAATGACATAAAACTCTTTTGGATGAAGTGTTGCATCTCAGGAATGTAAAGGCAGAAAACATTCAATGCAATTTTTATAAAGAAATAGGACAGATGCATTTGATTTTAAAAATTAAAAGTAAGAATGTCTTAAGTCCAAATACAGTCGAGCTTTCTAAAAATTGGGCTTCATGGAAGAGTGACATGTGGTTTTATTTCCTCCAGCATCTGTTTCACTCCCCTGGATTTCCTTATGAGGACCCATAGTCCTAAATTCAAACTTCCCACAGTTTCCTCAAGCATCTTATTAACAGTAACTCATTTCACTTAATAATTTCTATGATTGACAAAAATGTATATGTTCACATGAGATATAAACAGACATCTTCATTGAAGAAATTGACACCTGGCAGAATAGTTGCAATCTCACACAGCCCAGTTGTAAGCACACACTTACTTACTCACTATGTCTCATTTGCCTAGATATGCAATGGACTCCAATGCTAATTATTAGACTACTCAAATATTTTAACATTCAATGCCAGATTTTAAGCATTCTGTCTTCTACTAGCTTTGCAGGTCATTGTATCTTTGTGTATTAGTCACATTTCTTGACATTGTTCTTGCTAATTGAATGATTGACTTTGAAAACTCTAAATGTCACTTTAACCTCCAGCTTTCTTCCTTGATTTAGAGGCATTTCTTGATTTAATCGATTTTTCATCATTATTTAACTGTAACAACTTCAAACCAGCATTCTCAGCTAATGCTTCCGGGGACCAAACTCCATTGGCAAACTATTCTTCATGATCTGTATCTAATAATTTTATCTGATTTAAATTTGTAGATTTTTTTAGGATTCAGTTTCAGACGGAGACAAAGTTAGTCTCTACTACAGTGAAAAAAAATTACCCCTGCATGAACATGGAATTTGCAATCTTTTCTATTTTGTAAAGATGGAAAGGCTAGAATGTAGACACTGTTATAATGATCCAAAGAGAAAGCATGAAGAAAGTTTTGCCAGTACTTTACACAGAAATGGAACAATTGGTGAGTCATTTATAAATGCATAATGGGAAGATATACTCAATCATTATGAATGTAATTTTTGACTGCAATTTAAATTTTTGAAAATATTTTTCAAAGTCTATGTTTGGAATATTTATTCCTGTAGTTTTCAAAGTGTGGTCCATGTACTGTAGGTCAGCAACAACTAGGAATTATTTTAAAATAAGCAGTTTTCACCAACAGTTACTGAAACAATTTTTTGGGATGAAGTCCAAAAATCTGTTTCTCATAAAGTCTTCAGGTACTTTAATGTGCACTAACATTGAGGACTAGTGCCTCAGTGACTACAGAATAAGTTCAGAGGATTAAAACCACCATTAAAAAATAAACACTACAGAATAATAAAAAAATGGCAAAAACTTACCCACTGTGAAATTACAAAATGTGTTCCAAGTATTATATAAAATGGAAAAGCAGCTAAAAATAGAAGGCTCAGAAACTTTGTAATAGAAAAATATGATTATGCATTTTAAATTATCTAATTAATCTACTTTAAACAAATTAATAGATAAATATTCTAAAAATAGATTTTGAAACAGTTATACTCTCTATTTGAGAAATAATATACAATACATAAAAAAGTCTTACAATTTGGCATCACCTTCAAGGAAAAAATGTGATAAAGGAATGAATAAACTAAATATTAAGTGGGACTTTGAAGTAAACATTAAGAAAAATCTGAAAAAATCTTAATAAGCTATAGACTTAAATAATGTATCTTTTGTTATTCGTTAGCAGCAAATATTGTCAAACTAAAATGTTAATGGCATATATTGTGTGACTGGTTTTATAGAATACTTTGAACTAATCTTGTAATAGTCCTTTAAATTAAAAATGAGCATTTATTTAAAAAGTTATCCAAAGATGAGTTAAAACAAAGCACAAGACCTCAGTGATTAAAAATTGCATAGCATGTATTTTATTTTTGTTGCTGCAATTACCAGAAGCTACAAAACAGTTCTTGTTTGTAGTTTATATGCTATAGTCATAAATTACCAATATTTCTCTGTTCCATCTTAACAAGCTGCAGACTATAAGCTCTGCTGTATTATCCATGTTTTATTGAGTAGTTTCATTAAATCCCTCTTGAATACCAGAAGAATTAGCTTTTCCTTTTATAATAGCCACACCACTTACATACAGCATATACATACAGAGTATAACGGTTTCACTGGTTTGATTCTCTCCACTGATTTTCCATGTCCCACTATGTATTCATGTTTCAATATTCCTTTTGCTAACCTGAAATTCTTAATGATATTCTGCAAATAAATAATATTGCATCTATTTGAAAATATTTAAAATATGTATTTGATTTTAGTTGACAGATGATCATATATATTAATGCGGTAGAATATAACATTTAAATACATGTGTGACATGTGTAAGGATATGGTTAGAGTGCTAGGCATATCTGCTATTGGTTTCTGTATTCTTGAGGACTATGAATATTTTCTGTCTCACATTCTCAATGATTTTTGAGTAATATTCCATAGTTCCTTTACAAAATTTTCAAGCTCAAAATTTGTTTATTTAATTTTTGGTCTAAGGATGTCTGTCTCTATAGGAAAATGCTAGTCATGTTCTGTGTATTTTCCCTTTGCCATTAGCTCTACATTTTCTTTACATTTGCATTAGGCTTTCATGTTTTGTCCAAATTTTCCTGTGAAAGTTTTATTGCTCATCTTAGACACTATTCTAGCTTTCAGCCTGCCTTCTTCAGCTTCCCTAGGCCTGTCTTTAATTTGTGTCTAATCTAATTAAGGTTTCCCTTCTCTCTTTTTTAATCTGTCAGTCAAATAGCAGAAATCTGCTTTATACTCTATCTTTGGGCCACAGGGCTGACTTCTGATTATGATTGTTTCCTGTATTGATATTGTCCTCATAGTGAGAGACCTTGTCAGGGTGAAATGACTCAAACTGTAAAATGGCATTGTTTTAAACCACCTATCCTCAAGTATTCTGTTTCATTGGTTTTGTTTTTATAATAAATACCCTCAAAGATGGAAATTGGAATTCTGTCCTGAGAGAATGCATACATACAGTTTCCCAAATGGAAAATAAAGATATTTTCCTCAGAGGCAAAGTCTGTAAAAGGTTGCTTGGATCATCTTCTAAAATTGGAAGTTCCCTAAATTCAGGATTTCTTACTATGACCAGTTCCCAGCATTCACATGGGTCCATGGCCCCTTAGGTTCAGGCTACTTGGGAAACAACTGGATCACTCAGAACATTTATGTCACTCACTTAGAACTTTCAGACTTATAGCCTACGAAGTTAACTGATATTCTAATTCCATGTACACATACATAACACTTAGTTTTTCCTAGTGATTCTTGAAAATTTAGACCTAACAGACAAAAGTAAGTTTATGCTACTACCTTACTTTGACATTAAATTATTTTCCCTACATGTTGAATTTCATTCTCTTTTTTCTATTTCTTTCCTTCTCCATCCCTTGTTCCATGTAGATTTTGTTATCTTTTTCCACTTGAAGTTAAAAAGTTCTGGCAACTCTCATGTCATGGTGACTCATTCCTTCACCCTTAGCTACTTATAAGTTTAAGTCAGAAGTATAAGATGATGAAGGCCTGGGGATATTTAGGGAGACCTGCTCCAAAATAAATTTCAAAAATAGGTCTAAAGTTTGTTTTTAATTGATAGAATACTCTCTGCTGTGCTCCAAGTACACAACATACACAGACCACAGACAAACACACTTTCTTTTTTTGTGTTTGAGGAAAAATAATGGTCTTATCAATTTGATCTCTAATGATGGTTATTGATATGTTTCTTTTGGTGTTAATGTAGTGGTTAATTTTAGTTTTCTTTACAGTTATTACTAAGAGGATGAATAATCTTGAATAATTTCTTCCTTTAAATTTCTTGAAGGCTGACACCATGGCTTGCCACTAAACCTGATAACTGACTTCTGGAACCACATGACAGAGGTTGAGAACCAACTTAGGCTAGTTACCTCCTGACCTCCATGTATGCGCCATGGCATATGAACACACATATACGCACATGTGCACATGCACACACTAAATAAATGAGCAAATAAATACGAAATAGGAAAAATACAATTTCTCTAGGATATGCATATATAGTATATATAAATTTTTTTCTTTAAATCAAGGACAGGGATTTAAATTAAGGACCTTGCATTTCCCCCTATGCTTATAAAATATCTTCATGAAAAGTTGTAGAGAGGCATTATTCCTTTTCATAGAAGCAGAAAATGAATTCACCATATGAGGCAGGTTTGCAGGTTTCATCAGCTTAATGGATTTTCAGGAAGAGGGTCATACATTGAACTTTCCTTCAGGCCAACATTTTCCTTCATGAGTGTTTCTGAGATTTCTTCATTTAGCTTAAGAGAGGAAATGCACAGAATAGCATCTTTCTTTAAGAAACACATCAACTCAAAAACTTCTTTTCTATTAGTGTTTGGCATTCTTTTAATATATGGACTGGAGGATAAAGGATAAGGGTTATGGAAATCCGTTTTTTATCTCATGAGTCCTGTAAATGTGTCTAACACCTGGGTAACTGCTATTATTCTCAATTAGGAGGCTTCTGTAAAAATGGAAAAGTCCTCAATTAACACATACTATTATATGAAGAGTGTTCAACATGTTTAGGCAAAGAAAAAGACTAAAGACTCATTCCCAACTTGGACACTATTTTTTATGGTGCCATCTACCTCTAAGTCTCCAGGCATCGGTCTGTGCTTGTTAGGTCTCGATAATTTTTCTCCTGGCACCAAATTTAAAATTTTCAGACACGTTTTCAGATGAGTTAAAATTTACTTGATGCTTTGCTATTTGTAAAATAATACTTTCGGCAATTATCTGGGTAGTGTGAATTCTTCCAGCTTTGCTAAATGTTGGCTTTGGGCTGTGTTAGGTTCTCCTTTGTGGAAGTTTTATGTCCATTCTGTTATTTGAAAATTTTCATCAGGCAGTATTTACACAGACTGGTGCTAATACATGAACACCACTGACATTCTCTACTTTTATAGAACCTTCAGTATTGTGAGAAATGTAGACTCAAAAGAGCTAATTTTGCATTTAATTAATATTATGATAACTATCAGAAAGAAAATGAAAGAGCACAAGAAAAGCATATAACTAAAATACGACAGAAGGCCATGCTTGAACTCTGAGAAGAGGACATGAGATAATGTCAAGACTGAAGAACAAAAAGAAAATGAAGAATGAACAACTGCAGTATAGAATTAAATCATCTTCCAATAGAAATACTTTTAACTTCTTCCTTTCCTGTTTTTCTCATCTTTCTCTGTGTCTCTCTCTGTCTGTCTGTCTGTCTATCTGGCTGGCTGGTTCTCTCTCTTTCCCATCTTACTGCTCTAGTCATAACTTGGAGCATGGTGTTAAACAGCAATGGTCAACATTGTGTTGCTCCAGATTTAAATTGGAAGGTTTCTAGATATTCATCATTTAGAATCTCCAGAAATTAATTACTACTATAATACTGTAATAAATCTAGATGTTAATGGATAAAAATTGACATATAAATAGTGCTCAAAATTACATTTCAATGATGTAGCATATCACAATTTTCAATGCTTTAATTTGCTTTCATTGATATTTTATAGATTTATTATATAAGTTTCATACATACATTACATATATCTGTAAGCACTCCATTTTTGAGCATGATTATGAGAGGTGATTAAATTTGATCCACTAATTGAGACTTGTTCTGATACTGCCTGAGCAAATACTCTGGAGAGATTATTTAAACTAACTCAAGCACAGTTAAACTTAGAGACCTATGCTTGCTTTGTACCATGTTCTAGTCATGACTCTCATAGATTCAAAATTACAAAATTACAAATTACAAAAATCTAACTCAGCAATTTAAGAACAAAATAAATGGAACATCCTAACAGTACATCTATCTTCTGGCCAAATGGTGTTTTCAGACCCTACTGTCTGCTCACTCCCCAAATTTATTCAGTAGGTTCACTTCTACATTATGTTCAATATACTCTCAGAGGCTCCAGGAGAACACATTCTTTAAAAAGGAGTATGGCTTTCCTGATTTTTGTAATGTAAGTTAAAAGAAAGATGCATATACCAAAGGGGCACAGTGCTCAGACCCTTCGTCTTGGAACCAGCGGATACATTTAGTCTCACTTAAAATCCAAACACACGGTTCTCCAAAAGAAGATGCAGTTAGTGCCTTCAAATGAAAAGGGAAATGATTCTGGAACACAGTAGCAAAAGTAGATGAATAATTTGCTGTAACAAAGTAAGGTACCACTAAACTGTCAGTATGCCAGGTAACATATATATGATCTGAGAATCTATGTAAGAATTTATAGCATTCTTTTACATTACCTGCACTATATCTAACAAATCACCATGAAATGTGGTACGTTCTATGTTCTTAATAGGATTAAATTTAACATTTGATGTAAGAAGCAAAATGTTCCAGGATTTCTTATCTTTCCCTTTCACTTTTACAACAAAATGTGAGAGTCTCTGAACATCTCGTTCCACTAATCCTTTACAGACTTAAGTATTTTCTGTCTGCCATGCCACTTATGCATAGGTTCAGGCTCTTTCTTGAGTTACTGCTACAAAGGAATCATTTTTTAATCATAATGTATTTTTGCTGAGGTCAATGAAAAAATTATTTTCTCTTCCTAATTCCAATTATCAGTATCTCTTCCTCCACAATGCTGACAAGATTTCAAAAATATCAATTGTGGCAATAAAAAAACATAGCTACAAGTGTTTCTCTGTATGAAGTATGCAGGAACATATCTGTTACATCATGTCCCTTGCATTATGAAATGTAGCCAAACAAAGTAATTGAATAAACATTTATCAGTCAAGTCCATATATTGAGTATTTTAGAGATAGGTGATAATAGGGACTCACAATTGTAGAACAGATCATTTTTCAAGCTGCAGGAAGCATACTCAAGCTGGGCCATACAGCCATCCTAGATATTCTATAAAAGAAACATTCACAATTTATTAACAGTAGAAACAGCACTCAGAAGCACTGTGTATGCCATGCATTGCATGCAAAAGCAACTACACAGTTCTTAGTTCCATTATAAGATTAGGCACTTACAACAAATTGTTTGTGAGCTCCCGAAAGCTTTGAGCTAGAATTTTTTCTTGATGTTGATATATACACACGTGTGCATTTACATCAGCTTTGAGTATCACAGCAGAAAGGTTAGTGTTCTAACATTGACTGGGAATTCAGTGTAATTTCAATATTCTCTTTGAGTTTCTTCTGAGCTATAGCTGAAGCTTCATTTTTTAAAAAAATATGCTTGTAAGGAGTTGTTCTAATTTATTCTTGAAGTAGAAAGGTCAACCTTCATGGCTAACAACAATAGTGGGTAAAGTGAGGCATATCACCTTGCTTTGTTTGATCAGAATTTCCTTCCTGTGATCACTTTTCTCAAAAAAGTAATTTAAAACAGAGTGAAATGAAAATAAAAGTGGTCACAGAATTATCACTCCAAAAAGTCTGGTCAACCCAAATCTAGATTCTTTAGCTGACCTTATTTCTAAGAGGACATGTGCACTAGCCTATAGTTCTTAACCAAAGACATGTCTTTACTTCTAATCTTATGATGACAAAATGAGGTATTTCTGTCACCTTGAATGAATCCTGACCTTTACCATAAAGTTTCAAAAAAAGGGGAAAGATCATAACTGAGAAATTATTTGAAGGCTATTGAATTATTTATCCTTATAATATTAGTTGGTATTTATTATTATAATATTAGTTGCATATTTATTAAAAATAATCATTTCATGACTGTCTGATCTCTTTTTAAATGATCTAAACTTTATTTTAAGGCATTGTATCTCTTTTTTTAATTTATTATTTATTATTTTAATTTATTTCTGCTCATAAAAACTGAACAGGTCCCTCCCTCCCTCTATTTCCTACCCCCCTCCCTCCCCATCCCCCAGTGCCCCTCCCATCTCTGGAGCATCCTTTAATGTGCATGCCAAACTCTCCTCTCGGCCCTCCTCTCTTATGAGGTGCAAGGACCCAGTGGCATTTTCCAGAACCCTTTCTTGTGTTCCCCTTAAGCATAGGAACACTACTGTGGCTGTCAATCCCTAAACTCCAAGGATCCTAGTGCCTTTAGTCCATGCTAGACTTTGAGGGGTCAATAATGTGTTGGACATTTGCAGGTCATGCAAAGTCCTATTATGATTGCTTTGGCCCTAACTTGTGTGGAGTATCTTGCATTTCATTACTTCTCCCATCCTTGTACTCTTACAATCTTAACGCCCCCTCTTCTGCAAACTTCCCTGAGCTTCAGGATGGGGAGAGATTAGGCTGGCCTAGGTCCAGGTGGTTGATATACAGTCTCTGATGTTCTGAATTATGGTTTGTTGATTTTTTTTTTCAGTTTTGCTGCTCCTGCAATGCTCTTGGCTCCATCCTGATGGGTATTAGATGTCACCCCCTGGCCAGAGATAAAAACCTGTTAAAGTAGTGTCTTGTTATAAGAGTACATTCAAAGGTAGATACAATAAAAGTAGGAGACTGCAGTGAGGGAGGGTGAATCACCCATTTGCAAAATGGTTACTTTTTTTCTGCCAGACTATATGCCTCCCCTTCTGGTGAGATCATACCCCATCAGTTGCAAATGATCAGGAAGGAAAATCTTGTGAACTTAACCAGATATCTCACTACTTACTTGCAGTCCTTGATGGTGGCCAATTTTCTCTGCTGTAACATGGTCCCCTCTCTCTTTGTTCCTGGTGGGGTCCTCCTTCCCCATCCTTCCTGTTTATAATCTTTGCAATTACTGTAAGTATTACAGAGATTTATCTTTGAGTGTCTCTAAGTGGGTTTGGTACTAGGATCCATCTATTAGGGAGTACATACAGCACTTAATTTTCTGTGTCTAGGATACTTCACCCAATATAATTGTTTCTAATTCCATCCATTTCCCAGCAGATTTCATTAATTCATCATTTTTGATGGCTGAGTAGTATTCCATTGTATAAATGTAGGACATTTTCCTATCCACTTGTTAACTGTTGGACGTTTGGGTTGATTCCATGACTTTGCTATTTTAAACAGTGCTACTATGAACATAGTCATGGTTGTGCTATTGAGGTGAATTTTTGCTGTATGGGGGAGTTATTCTCAAAGATGGAATAGCAGGGTCATATGGCATTTCAATCTTTAATTTCTTTAAGAATTGCCAGATGGCTTGCCAGAGTAGTTGTATGAACCTGCATTTCCCCTGCAATGTAGGAGAGTTGCCTTCTCTCCACATCCTCTCCAGCATTTGGTGTTGTCTGCATTGTGGATTTTTGTCATCCTGTCTGGGGTGAGATGATATCTCAGGAAAGTTTTGATTTGCATTTCCCTGATGGCTAAGGATGTGGACCATTTTTAGAGATATTTGTTAGACATTTTAATTTCATCCCTGGTAGTTCCAAGGCCCATTTTTTTAATTGGGCCATTTGTTCCCTTGCTGTTTAGTTTTCTAAGTTCTTTGGGCACTCTGGATAATGGAGCTCTATCAGATATGTGGTTAGTGAAGATTGTCTCCCATTCTGTGGGTTGCCTTTGTGTTCCAGTTACAATCTCTTTATCTGAACAGAAGCTCTTTAATTTCACAAGATCCCATCTGTTGAGTGTTGGTTGTAGTGACTGTGCTATTAGATATCCATTTAGAAACTGTTGGCCTAGCCCAATCAGCTCGAGGGAGTTCTCCTTTCAATTATGGTTTTTATAGTCTCTGGCCTTATGTCGAGGTCCTTGATCCATTTGGAATTAAGTCTTGTACATGGGACCAGTTTTAATCTTCTGCATATGGAGATCCATTTTTGCCAGCACCATTTGTTGAAGATGCTGTTATTTTTTCCATTGGATTTTTTGGGCCCTTTTGTCAAAGATCAAATGGCTGTAGTTGTGTGGGCTTATATATGGGTCTTCAACCCTTATCCATTGATTTGTGTGTCTATTTTGGACTCAGTATCAGGCTGTTTTTACAACTATGGATTTGTAGTATAGACTAAGGTTTGGTATGGTGTTACCTCCAGCAGTGTTTTTGTTACTCAGGATTGTTTTTGCTATCCTGGGTCTTTTGTGCTTCCATATGAATTTTGAGATTGTTTGGTCAACTTCTTTAAAGAATTGTTTTGGGAATTTAATTGGTATAGGATTGAATCTGTATATTGCCTTTGGTAGGATGGTCATTTTTACTATATTGATTCTGCCAAAACCCTAGAGACAGTTGGAATGGAAGGAACCTTTATCAATATAATTAAAGCTGTATACATCAAGCTAACAGCAAGGATTATACTCAATGGGGGAAAAACTTGAAGCATTCCCGCTTTAATCAGGAACTAGACAAGGCTGTCCACTTTCACCACTTCTATTCAATATTGTACTTGAAGTCTTAGCTGAAGCCATAAGACAAGAAAGGGACATAAAGGGGATTCAAATCAGCAAGGAAGAAGTCAAGTTATCTCTATTTGCAGATTACATGATCTTATACCTGAGTGATCCCCAAAACTCCACCAGGAAGCTCCTGGAACTGATACAGAAGTTCAGCAGGGTGATAGGATAAAAAATAAATGTACAAAAAATCAGTGGCCTTCCTATATGCCCAGAATGAAAGAAGTGAAAAAGCCCTGAGAGAAACAATACCATTTACTATATCTAAAAAAATGAAATACTTTGGTATAAACCTAAACAAGGAAGTAAACTAAGGCATTGTACCTCTGTGTGGTACAGAAATTCTAGAGGATTACTTTTCCTTCAGTATGAGCTAAAGATTCAGGAACTCAAGTATATTCCTTATGAGAATGCATTCAACAGTTTGTAAAATAATCCTTCTCTCCAGCATCACTTAATTAATAGATCTAGTTTTTCTCTTATTTTTTATGAATTCAGTCTTTGCATAGCATTTTCATAAATCAAATACATTATTTTTAAATTAAAATTGGAAAGATGTCTAAAATCCTTGAAAATCAGACATCTAAGGATTTTTTCTCAATGTGTGAAATCGAAATACAGAGGTATTTTGACTCACTAATAAGTTTGTAAAACAAATGCATTGTAAAGTGTTTGTTTGAAACTCTGCTTTGCTTCAGAAACCAGTGCATAAAATTATCTTTAACCTTTATTCATCTGAAATACATTATGAGTAAAGAATGTTTCTCTGAGCAAAAAAATCCTTAGAATCTATTTTGAATGTCAGAAGAATATCTCCATTTCACAGGTTATATCTCCTTCCCAGTTTCTAATTACCCATTTAGTGGGTAGTGGGATTGGAAAACCCTTTACTGGGAAATTATGATCTGTTTTCACGAGTCTAGTGAATGTTAAAATAGAAGAGAAAAGGGCAATATTCTCTGGGAATCTCTATATGTTTCCTTTAAATCTGCTGTCTGGCTCTTGTTTTGAAAGCGTTGACCTAGCTGGAAGTTAGAGGCAGATAAATCTATGCCTGTAGTAGTACTGAAATAACCCCATCTAACTTTTTATATACTTCTGCTTTTTAGTATCTTTAACATTTATGGAAAGAAATTTACAATGTTTTCCACAATTCTCACCTTAGTACCAATTACCTGGAAATGTAAAATAAGTATTGGTTAATCAATGAGCTGTGAATGGGGCTGAACAAAGGAATGATGCTGAGAATGATAGAATCTGGTGAAATTTAGGAATTGGGTATATGAGACCTCTTAAGAAATTCTTTCCCTCTTATATCTCTTCCTGTTTGTAACTTCTTTCTTTTGTGAATATATCAAATATATAGTGACTGCGGTACCATCACAACTTCTGTGTCTGAAGCTATTATAATTTACATTTTAAAATGCTTTTCCTAACAGTGACAACCTAGAAGTACATATGAGAACTAGAGCTCCCTCACATGTATGGGAATTCCATAAGGTTTAGATACAGCCCATGAACCTCTTTTTCACATCCATGGTAAATGTCTCTTCACACTAAAGATTCGTGGAGGATTTAATACTTTTGATAAAAACTCTTTAACGAAATTTCTTGATCTCCTCACTGCTTGCAGCAGAGACTGGTCGTGAGATCAAGGTAAAATCTATAGGGAAATGGAAAGTGACTTTAGGATCCAGATTCAATTGAACAGTGATTCTGTTGTCCAAGTCACAGGATGTATACATGTGTACATGTGTGTGTTTGTGTGTATGAATGCACATGCATATGTGTGTATGTGTATAGGCTGTGTATGAGTTTGCTTTAATGTGTATAAATTTATGTGTGATTGTATGTGTAACTCTGTGTGTTTATTGTATGTATATTAGCACATGTACTGTGGTTGTGTATGTATACTTGTTTGCATTTGGTTATGTGTATTTGTGTGTGCATATGTGTGAGTGTACATGTGTGCTTGTGTATATGAGGGGAGTGGATGTATGTGAGTAGGCAAAGACTATAGAAGAAGAAACATGCTGATTGACCCTTCTATAGTCCCCACTGCTTACTCTTCTGTTCTTGCTCTCTGAGATACCATGTTGGAATCACTTGCACTACATGCTTGTAAAACTGAGTCCATGGACAAAGAGGAAGCAAAAACTATGTAAGCTGTATGAGAAAAAAGGAGCAAGGGTTTGCAGGAGAGATGTCACATTACAAAGGATACAAGTGTAACACAATAGCACCCATCTTCTAAGGAAAGTTCTTTCAGTGTATGTGGAGTCATCCCTGAAAAGTCACCCCTCCCTGTCCTTGTGCATTCTTCTTGATCCCCATATTACCAGGTTAATTACCCTGATGGGCTTAGTTACACCTTTCCATAAAGGAATGATTTTCCATTCAAAGCATTGCCTGACAAGGAGGAAAAGAGGGAAGTATCTGCTCCCTTTATGCTTCATCTAACTAAAACTCTCAAAAAAATTCCTTTTTAGATTATAAAAAGCCCCATGTCTTAAATTGGGAGTTTAATGTATTTGTTTATAAAAATATCTTCATTGGTATTTTTTCCAAAGCTAAAGAAAAAATAAGAGGTTGGTTGTGGTATATGGAAAAATATAATCTGGTTATTATCAATACATGAACAGAAGAATCATGGCTAGTACAAAATTTAGAGTGACTTATTAGTTGATGAATTATAATTATAATCCTGAGACTTAAGTCACAGGAAAATAACAATTACAGTTAAAAACAGATCTCATTTTATGTCACACTTTCCCTTTCACAATGCCTGGGATTTTCTTTGTGCTGTAGGTGTTTTAAACATAGAGTAAATAACATGGATTCTTGATGCAACACTGATGCAAAGTGTAAGAAGAAAGAAATGGGAACCAGGGAAGATTCACATACTTAAACTGGAGCAATATGAGCAGAGAAAGGGATCAGTAGAGTTGGGTAAGATATCATTCAGGGGAAAAAATCTACTTGGTCATGGGAGGGATCCTGAAAAGACTTGCTATGGTGGTATCTGGTAATGGATGTTGCAATGGTGGGGAGATAACTTTCTTCCAGATTATTGTAGTAAACTACATTAGCATCCCTTATTAGCATAGCTCCCTCTTTTATAAGGGAAAGTTGGCAGTTGTGCTTCTCAAAATATGTTTTCAGTGGTTGTTTATGGAACTGGCTCAGAGCACATCATATAGTTAATCTACTGGCAAGTATTTACCATAGAAGGCATCAATATCTTCAATCACGATAAAAATTCTACAAAGACAAGTTCAGTGCTTATCTTAATTGGCCAGCAGATAATCAGGCTCTCAGTGCTGTGTAATCTATTAAAATTAACAAGATAGAGGGGTAGGTTTTATCAATACAGATACTTGTCTAGTCCATGGAAAGTAAGAGTTTGTAATCACAACCAACACTTTATTACCAGCAGCAACTCATTCTAATTGCTTCATCTTAAATGGTGTTAAATTAGTTAAGTCACACTGAAACTAGTGTCTACTCCTTTGATTTTTATAGTCTAGCATCTCGTCTCCCATTGCGTGTGGAGACAGAAGCAACCATGCTATCTAGCGACTCATTAGCAAGGCAGCTAAGCAGATCTCACTCCTGGAAATTGAATTGGCATAATTTTCAGATGATTCTTTAGGGCATTAAAACTTGAGACTAACTTTGATAAGATGTTAGTTTGGCTAAACATCAGAATTATGTAGGGAATTTCCAGAGAATATTGAACCAGAATAATACTCTTGTGGAAAATTATGACAGACTTTAGGAAAGATATTTTAAGGCATTGTAAAATGATGAATGAAAGAGAGATTCTAGAGTGCTCAGATACTAGAATGAAGACTCCACACAGAGACAGCTTTGCTCTGAAGATAATATTCAGTCAACAATATGTGCTGCCAGGTAATGCTTAAGCTTTAAATCAAAATCCTGCTGACCTATGGAGTCAGAGTTGGAGTTAAGAGATGCTAATATGGCTAGAAAGTAAGAAAAGGCCATCTATTAGATAATCTTGGAAAGGGTGCCCTAAGTGTTCACATAAACCATCTTATATCCTTGGCTAATTTCTAAATGTGTCAATAAAGATTAAAACTTCAAGTAGAATCCAGGAAAGAAGTGAGAGGCTACAGAAACTTGATGTAGGTTCAGTCTACAGAAGTGAACACAGGAGCAGTACATTTAAGGATTTTTATTTTGTTTTTCACTTTCTTAATTATTTGAGCTATGTCTGTAATTGCCTTATTTTACTCTCCTCTTTTACCTTCTTTAAATAGAAACTTGTGACACTGATTTTATATCATTATGTATTTTCTAATTATATAGGCAATATAGTCACTAAAGATTAGTAACTTCTTCAAAACTAAGTTTTCTGCAAATTTTGATATGTTATAATTGAGTAATCCATCTTGAAATATTTTCTAGCTTACTCTGATGTTGATTATTTGGCCTTCAGACTGTTTAGGAATAAATCATTCAGTTTCTGATGAGTTTTAATAGACTGTTATTGTTGGAAATTTCTAATTCAATTCCAATGTGGTAGTGGAGCATAGTTTTATATTATTGGTTCATTTAAATTAACAGAGAACTGTGCCATGATTCATTTTAATAAACATATCACTTTAACCAGAAAAAGGAAGCATATTCTAAAGTTATTGATTGCCCAGAGATCAATGTAGTCAAAATGGCAGCCAGTTGTGTTCATAGATTGTATGATTTAACTGATTTATTGTAGCAGTTCCTCAGTTGATAAGATAATAGTATCATAATCTCCATTTATTGTTGTGGGAATAACTAGTTTTCCATTTACACATTCAGTTTTTGTTTCCTAAATTGGAAGCTATTTTGCACAACATCTTCATGACTACTGCTTTTTTTTTTATGGAAAAACTGCCTTATCAGTTATTCACTTAATTTTCTATATATGTGATAGTCTTCTATTTCTGGTAACCCTTGTAGTCTGATGGGAAGCTTTAAACCTAATGTTACTTTTAACCTTTCAGTGGCTTGTCTTTTAAGTGGGCCTTGAGCAGCCAGCATAGTGCTAGAATTTTCCCTATCAATTATGATAACTTCTGCATTCAGAACAGAATGTTTTAACTGTGAATATTTAATAAAATTACTTGATGATACTGAATTTAATTCAACCACTTTTATTTGTTATTGTTCATGTCCTATTTTTCCCTCTGATCATCTTTTCTTGCAATTTCTTGAATGAGTGGGATAGATTTAATATGCATTGTTGTATGTATTACGTGCTGGGAGAGTTTTGTGCCCCTGCTTCATGGGGGCAAAAGCACTGGAGTTTAAGTTCTTAGTACCATCTTCCTGTGTTTTTCTCCATCTGGCTGTTCACATTGTATTCTTTACAATAAGCTAGTAAATATGAGTGACTTCCTGCACTGCATGACTTTTAGCTTCTGTCTGATATTCAGAAACATGGACAACCTGGTACTTCACCTGTCATCTAAGAAGAGGGCAGTTTTATGGGTCTGGAATCTTTTATCTATAGAGTCTCACCAGTAACTCTGGGTCATTTAGTGTCTGAACTAAATTGGATTATTGACATCCAGGTGGTATCTGCAAAGTATGAAAAACTGTGGTTTGTGACATGTATTTTTGCATTATATCTCAAGCTGAAAGATGAAGAGATATGTTCACACAAATAAATGCCTTATGTTATATTTACCACTAAAATATAAGGAATTACACAGAATATCTTCTAGATAGAGGCAGAATCTACAACTAAAATCAAGATCAAAATAAGCATTTATGTTAAAGAACTGAAGACCTCAGCAACGAAAAAAATAGATGAATGGGTATGTCTTAGTTTCATATTTCCATGAAAATTTGACTCAAACAATTAGGGGGAATAAAGGGACTTTATTCCATGTTAAGGTGTCATGTAGATCATTCCAGTAATCACAACAGAGTTACCAGAAAGAGGACATACCCAAGCAAGAGTGGGGAGCAGACAGAGCCCAGAGGTACAAGCTTGATTTTAAGCACACCAGTTTGCAAGGCTGCCAAGTCAACCAGTTCTGTTTCCACCTTAATCACCTGAACGTGAATTGACCCGCCTGCTATGGGTCAGGTCTTCCTATATCAATCTGAAATGTCCTATAGGCTTTGGAGACTTGCCTTAATAACATAAGTCCTCATACGTGTGCCTTATAGCTCAGTTCTCTCTTGTGAAGTTGATAACGAAAAATAACCAAGTATGAAATATTTTCTTTCTCCCTTTAAAATCTTGAAAAATAGAGTTATTTCAGGACAATTAAAGTATTAAATACACAAAGAGGTCACAATCATTTTCATTTAATACCCTATTTGAAATGTGCATTAAGTAAAAATTGATAGCACTTAGAACAAGAGAATTCTTAAAATATGCCAGAGTAGAAAACACATAAAAATTGTGGTAGCAGAATCGTCCTAACTATTTTAGGATCTAGTGAAAACTTGCAGCTCCCAAAAAGAATATATGCAATGACTGTTGTTTCCAGCTCTCTGAAAATACTTTCCCAGCTCCATCATGATCACCATTGTGGGAGGCTAGTGACACATTTGTGAGTACTTTGAAGATGTGAGCAGGACATATTCTAATCAGGAGGATACTATAAACTTCCTAGATCAATTTAGTATTTTATAAGTGACAAAAATTTCTTTGTCACTATTCTTATTTTGGGAAGTTTGAAATCAAGACAGATTGATATCTACTGCTAAGAGACTAGTTTCTGAGTGATAGATGGCATCTTCTTGCTGTGTTCTCCCATGATAGAAGGCAAAAGAAGATCTGTGGGGCCTCTTTCTAAGAGGTTTTCTCCCTTACAGGGCAGTCATCTTATAAAAAACTCATACTTTGAAGAATTCATCTTGCAGATTATCATTTTAGCACAAGGATTTAGAGGCACACCATATTCAGAATATAGCATTTTGCTTCCAGATCTACAAAATTATTGTAAGTTACATACTTGCTCCCTCCAGGGGGCCTCAGTCATCTTATCCAATTTTAGTATTAACTCAAATACAAAGTCTCTATATCTAAATCAAGCTATGGACTAAGATTGTCATTCACCCTGGAGTAGATATGAACCCATGAATGTAAATTGGTTATTAATCCCAATGAAGACATAGAGTATATAAAAAGGAGAAGCTATTTCATTAAAAATCAACTAAGTAGAAAATACTTGTGAAATAAGAACCAAAAGTTTTTGGAATATAGTAAAATTATTGTAGTCCGTTATTTTTAGTCTGTAGTTACTGCAAATTTGAATGCAGTTAAATCTTCAATTAAAATATAGGAATTAGCAGAATATCTGATTCTGACATACAAGATGAGTACATCCAGAGCTCATATATTTCCATTATAAACAGAAGACAAGAAAGAGGAGTATATTCCTCCCTTTCTGCCCACCCAGGAGCTCAGGGTCCAGGGAGGACACCCTGCTCCCCAGATAAATCTCCCCAGCCAACCCACTCCCAGGCCCCAGGCCACCAGCTCCACCCAGCTCCTCCCCTCAGCCATTCCAAGCAGCACTCAGCCTGCTCCAGGCTAGGGAGGATCACTAGGCCACACCCCAGGTCCCCAGGTTAACTGCGCCTTCACAAGTACCTCTGCCCTTTCTGTCTGCCTGGGACCCTTGCAGTCCAGGGAGGACACACTGCTCATCAGAATTCAACAGAATCCAAAGAAAACCCAAGCAAAGCTCTAGGGGACAAAAGCCACATATACAACTTCAGAGACTATACCACTCACCCTCACATATCACCAAGGTACTAAATCATAAAAGTACACTACCATACTAATATTCACCCCCTGTCCACTAAACCTGACTTAATTGATGCACTAACAGTCTAATAGCCTCATCTAGGAAATAACAATAAAAGCAGACAATGTATCCAACTCCAAGACAAACACTGATAATAACTGCTCGAGAGTAGTGATACCAACTAATTCAGTTCAGTCAAAAACACACAGAAACTGAAAGAATTTCTTAACAGATAAAACAATAATGCCCAAGTCAAAGTGCAAATCCATGAGAAACAAAACCCAAGAAAACAAATCTACCACCGAAAGAATTAACCCCATAATGATAGACTCCAACCAGAACAAATTTACAGAAAATAAGCAAGGAAGCCAGACCCAAGATAACGACTTTCAAAGCATGATCATTACCGTGATCAATACTATGAAAGAGGAAATCCAGGAGGAGTTAAATAACTACATCAACCATTTTGAACAGGAACACAACAGACACTTGGAGGAGTTGAGAAAAACAGTTCAAGAAACAAAAATAGGCATAGAACAGTTAAAACAGTCTCAAGCAGGTTTACAATTAAACTAAAAGACAAGTTATCTTCAGCCCAGAATTCAACAAAGAGTCTTATCAGCAGAACTAAGGAAGCAGAAAATAGAATTTCAGACTTTGAGGACAAAGTGGGAGTATTAACCAGCTCAATGAAAGAGGTTGTTAAAGCCAAAAAGATACTCGAAAGAAATATTTAAGAGCTATGGGACACGCTGAAGAAACCTAACATGCACATTCATAGAATACCAGAATAAGAATCCCAAAATACCACACATGAGGAAATTTTTCAAATTATCATGAAGGAAAACTTTCCTCACCTAAAGGAAGAGAGGCCCATCCAAATACAATAGGCATTTTGCACCCCAAACAGATATGATCAAAATAGAAACTTGTCATGGCAAATAATAGTCAAAATGCTCCACATTCAAGAAAAAGAACTGGTGCTGAGAGTTTCAAGGGAAAAAAAGTTGCTTTTAATGGTAAACCTATTAAAATAACAAAGAAAGAGGAGTATATTCCAAAAAGTACAAAACATTACAGTTTGGCTTTAGTTCAATATTCAACACTTACAACTATTGGGATAGAATTTCCTTTTAGTCTCATTTGGGTTCCAACTTGTCCTCACAGCTTTAAACAGTTCTATGCTGACAATGAGTCTTTACTTTGTCTTCAACTCCACCATGCAGGTGTACATGACATGGGTGTCTATTACTAAGTAACAAACTTACGGTTTCCCTAATTTAGAATTACATGCTTCTTACTTTGCTGGTCTGGCATTGAAGAAGAAAGCACTGTTCTACACTTGTTAGACATTGTCTTACTGGTGACTCCCTGTGGTGTCTTCACCTTCATGATAATTCCCTGTGTGGCCCCAAGAATCAACAGGGCATCATTTAAAGTCTTAGTGGAGGAAGTTGCAATTCATAGACTTACTGAGCATAGTGTGTCCTGTCCACTGAATCTGTAGTAGAAAAGCTCAAAACAGGGACCTCTGCTTTGCTAGTGTCCATTTCTTTAACTCTGACATTATGGACATGATGGGAGAGGGCTGATGGTGATGAGATGACTTTGGGTCATTCTTCCATTATCAGACACACTCATTCCTGACTTCTTAGATGACTGGTTAAGTTCATTTTTCATATTCTTTTTTTCCTGAGTTACTATATTTTAAGGTTTCATTGTAGGTATTAATTCCACATATTGTACCGCATGAAGACATTTTTATGGAGATCATAATTTCATTATTTTCTTGATGCATGGAACTTTGCTCCTATGAAGCTGGCAATTCCATGCCATGTCTTTATCAGACAGTAATGTGGTCACATCTTCATTCTCTTTAAACTTTAGATGGGTGAACCAAGAATATTCCAGATTTTTAAGGCTTTGTTTCCTTGTGATGAAAAATGACTGCTTTACATTATTTCTCTCTTTATGTGTCTTTGTTTCAAAAGTCAAGATGAGCCAGGCCAAGTTTCAACACTAATTTAGGAATTTCTTAGCAAAATAACCAATATAATCATCACTTCCAAGCTTTTTTTCTTATTTTTTATTTATTATTTATTCAGTTGTGCGTGTATGTGTGTGTGTGTGTGTGCATGTGTGCGTGTGTGTGTGTGTGTGTGTGTGTGTGTGTGTGTGTCTTCCATAAAATCCAAGCAAGAGAGGAAAACCAGACACTAGTGTTAGTTTTTAAAACAGTGATGGTCTTCTCTCTATTGTCCAATAGCATGGCCTTCTTTTCCTCCCAATACTTTTTTAGGATAGCCTTCAGATTATCATGCTTTATGTGACCACTGAAGTGTTCTTTAACAGGCTTTCACTATATTTGCCAAGGTATACTTCTGAGTTTTTACTGCTAAGTATGCCCCTTTCCAGGCCTCATAGGTTTCCTGGCAAACACCCAGCACTCTTCTTGCTTCTGTCTGTGAACCTGTTCCAAAGCAGCTCTTATATTTCTAGGTATTTGTTAAATATAAGCTAATCTGTAGCATTAATTTTATGACTTATAAATGCCATAAATTATGTACCTTATAAAATATATCTTTATTTTTTCAGAGACTGGGAAGTGCAAGTTTAAAGAAGATTTTGTCTGGTGACTTTATGGCAACAGGACTCTAAATACCGAGTATTGAGGATCATTTCTCTGCTCCAAGTTATTGGAGGTATGGAAAAAAAAAGATGCATTTGTTGTTACTTTACCTTTCCTCCGGCTCCTTCAGTTGAAATGACTTATGGAAAACTAACAGATTCTGAGAAATTCTTCCCTCTGTTTCATTTTTCTATTTTCTTAATTACTCTCTTATGTCCCTTATGGGTTGAAAATGCTTGGAATTATCATGTTTGAAAGCAACCACATGTAAGCAAATATGAAAAATGGACATATATGACACGGAGAAGCACAAAGTCAAGAAAGACCTAAACAGCCATCATTGCTACATAGAGATAAGCCTAAAACTGAGAAGGCATATTGAAAAAAATTGAAACAATAATGAAAACTGTAAACACCAAAGAAGGAGAATCTGATTGCCAAGATTAATATACATCTACATTCAAAAGTTGACTTTGCCAGAACAACAAAGATGTAGAGAGTTTTTAAAAAGGTATGGACACTAAGAAAAAAGCCCCAACTGACTTAACCATCCATGAGAAAGACCAAGTAGCAAATCTAACTAGACATGCACTTAAAATGCCTGTCTGAAAGATGCTTAAAGAGCTTAAATATGAGAAAAATCTGCAAAATTACAAGTTAGAAACTTCAATAAAAAGAAAACTTACAAAAAAACTGGAAAGTAATTATGGATAATTCAGTATAATAACTGAAGCGAAAAATTCCCCAGAGGATGTCATGGCAGACTTGAGTGGCAGAAGAAACAATCAGAGAAGAAAGGAGAAAGGATGTCATTAAACTGAGAACAGACAGGAAAAGAACTGAAGAAAAGTGAGCAAAGCCTGAGAGCATTTTGGTCCAGCATGTAGGGCATCTCTGTGCACACTGTGGGAGCACCACGTAGAGGAGAGAGACAGGAGAAAGAGAATTTGGAAGCCATGATTACAGTCACCTTAAAATTTATGAAAGACGTGACATAAACATGTAAGAAGCTTAATGAGGCCCAGGTACGATGCACCCAGAGTCGCCCACACTGGGGCATATTACAATCACACTTTCAACCCACAGAGCCAAATGGAGAGCTTGAAGCAGCAAAAGGGAATGAACACATCACATGTGAGGCCAGCAGGATGGTCAGCAGGGGTCCCATCAGAAGACAGTGGCCCAGTGTATCTGCAGCACTTAAAAAAACCTGTCAAATAAGAATCCTGTGTCTGGTAAAGCTGTCTTTTAAAAGTGAAAGAAAATTAAGACATCTGAAGAAAAAGTGAAATGGAAGGAATGTTTTAGCACTACACTGTTGCATTAGAGGTGTCCCCAGAAATCCTGCAGGGGAGAAGGAAAGGACACTAGAGTACAACACAACAATGTAGAAAAGAAAACAAATGTCTGAGTGAAATATCCCAAACTGGACATTTTTGCAATTTTGCTTTGTATGTAGATTTGACTGCCTACCACACATGAAGGATCATCTTCTAAATAACTACTCCATGGTTTGGGCACAAAATACATACAATTGCAATTTTATAGATCTACAAATGAAAGACATAGAAGAGCAAAGTCATCAGGCTTTTGTTATTGGAGTTAAATATTTTACAAAGTCAGAATGGAACATTATTACTTCCATATGCTCTATGTAATCCCATATTAATAATAAGGAAGATATCTCAGTAGAGTATATTAAAAAGGAAAGAGATTTAGATATTTTTCTAAAATTCAACTAAACGGAAAATAGACTGTAGGAAATGAAAGACAACAGGCCTTAGAATATTGTAGAATTCAGTTAGTGTAAATATGAATAGACTAAACTTTTCAATTAAAATATAAGAATTGGCAGAATAGATTTGTTTTATTTTAAAGGTCAATATTTTGCTAAATTTAGTTCTTGTAGATTAAAATAAAAGGTTAGAAAATGTCTGCACATATAATAACCTGAGAAAAGCAAAGATAACAAAACTAATACCAGACATCTTAAACAATTAATGAAATATTAAAGACATTATGCATCTATTAAGGGTCAACTATAGCAAGAAAGAACAGTTGCAAACATTTAAACAATGCAAAGGCCCCTGAAATATATAAAACAAGACCCAACACATTTGAGGGGAAAGCAGTTGTAACAATATTTAGTGTGTTAAAATCTCATTTTCAGTAATGTTTAGACAGTCAGAAAGAAATAAAGGAAGAGAGTTCTCAAAAACTAGTCAGTTCTAAAAACATAAAGAGAATCCAAGAACAAACAAATAAGAAAACAAAAAAATTAAAATCCAACCTCCTTGAAAAAAAATTCATGCAAGTTTTCTCAGTAAAGGTGCAACATCGGAAAACAAAATATGTAAAGACAAAGTGTGAGAATTATTCTTTGAGTATAAGAATTATCCAATGTAGATTATAAATCACCTTATTATGCTACATTCAAGGTGTGTATGGAAAAATATATCATAATCATGAAGAAAAAAACACTTAACATCCAATGCCCTTAATTATATATAATTATATATATGCATATATACACACATATCTGTATATTTATATACATGTATATATTATATGCATATTTGTATATTTAGATATATGTATATATTTTAGATATATGTATATCTAAAAAATTGCTGAAAAATATAAAAGAAGGTAATGAATATGTATTTGATGTTACTGAATCAGAAAAATAAATATTCAAATGCCAGTGCTGCCCAAAGCAATTTAAAGATTCCGTGTCATTCTGTAAATATACCTGTATATTTAGCGAATGTAGAAAACCACCTTAATATAGCAGGAACCATCCATAAAATGACCACCAAAAGCATTATACACAATGGTGAAGCACTTAGAACATACTTCTTAAGATGAGGAAGCAGACACCATTTCTATTCAATATAATACTAGAAGTTGTAACCTGTACATAATTAGGTGAAAAACACATTTTAATGTTTATTATTTTTAACAGGAAATATGATTGTGATGCATATAAATATATAATATGTATTACATATATAATATTATATATGTATAATAATAAATACCAAATAAATGAATTATAAAGTAGCAGGGCACAAAGTTTGTACATGAATAAGAGCTGTATTACTATGCATTGACAATGAAAAAATTGAGCAAGAAATAAAAGTCAATGCTGTTATCATCCATAAAAGAATTAAAACTTTAGGAAATGACTTACTGTAGGAAACAAAATGTAAAAAATTGCTGAAAAATATAAAAGAAGGTAATGAATATGTATTTGATGTTACTGAATCAGAAAAATAAATATTCAAATGCCAGTGCTGCCCAAAGCAATTTAAAGATTCAGTGTCATTTCTGTAAAATCTCTAGTGATATTGTTTTGTTTGTTTCTGTAAAATAGAAAAAATATAATATCCATATGAAATCTCAAAAAAATTAAGTAATCATTAATAAAACTTATGAAAGAAGAACAAATCTTAAATAATAATATTTTCTCATTTCCATACTTAAGGAATGAAGTACAGAGTCCACAAAGATACACTAAAATATGTGGTCAGATTATAGGAATACTACTCTGGAGAATAATGATCAACATCCCAACAAATAGTACAGGAAAAACTGAATATTCATGTTTAGGAAAATGAATTTTAACTTCAACTGACCTACATAAAAGGATTGACTGAAAATGTATTAAATTTAAAAGCTTGAAAATCTAACATGCTTCCAAAAAGAGTAAATAGAAAGTTCAATCACTGGACTTGGCAATGATCCATAGGATATAATCTCAAAGACGGACTATAAAAGTGGACAGCTGGACTTCATAAAATTAAAACTTTGCCATGTTAGAGGACACCAGCAACAGACTAATATATCAACCTCAGAAAGAGAAAATAATGGAAAATCATATACCTAATAAGATATTAATATGCAGATTACACTGAAACTCATAAAAACATGATGATATCACTACCACACTAATCCGAAGGAAGATATCTCCAAAGAGGAACATATTTCATGTAACTAATCACTTAGAAAACTCAAATACAAAATTGATGCATTATGTGTAGTTCAAGTGGTGGAATGCCTAAGTATATGCAAAACCTTGAGCTCATCTCCAGTATTGCATAAAGTAGGAGTCAAGAAGCTGATCTGCAATCCCAGCATCGTGATGGTGGTGGCCAGGAGGATCAGAAGTAGAAGATTATACCCAGCTATATAAAAATTGCAAGGCCAGCCTGGGTTACATGTAACCTTGTTTCAAAATAGCAAAGTTGAAAGAGTTAAAATCCTCATATATGCTTGTATGGCTACTATAAAGCATTTTCTCTGTGTGAATTGTGTCTTCTATTGAGATATCAATAGCACTTAGATATATCTGACAAATGAAACATAGCTGTAACAATTCCTTCCTTCCATAGTCATTTTGAGGGAATATTTATTGTTATAACACTGCTGTGGTTTCTGGTAGCTTATTATGCAACCTTGGTAATCTAATATTAATAGCTGCACTAGCAAGATACAGAATTCTCATTCAAGTAATGACATATTCATTTTTAGAAAATGTAAAACAATGATTACTTAAAAACGAATGAAGTGAAAGTGATAGATAGCATAAATTAGTTAACACATTATCAAAAGCAATAAAAATTTACATCAATGGAACTAAAAGTTTGTTCTTTCAGATCAATATAAATAAGAATTAAAAAATATGTTAGCCAAATTATAAAACAAAAAAAGGAAAGATATACATCCTGTGGACTAAAATTCCCATAGATATTTTAGCCATTCAAATGGTAGTAATATTTTAATCAATGAATCCAACAACTTAAGTTGGATGGAATTATTTGAAAACACAAGCTACCAAACATCACAAAATACTGGAACAAATGACAGGATGTTTCTCTAACCATTATTTTTTTATAATGAGTTTTATATAATTCATTTAACCTTATTTGAAAACATTCCAAGATGGAAAACTTCAGCACATTAAATTTTCACTGATTCTATAAATATTTAAGAAACAAATGACATATTCCTGCAAAACGCCTTCCAAAAAATAGTAAAGTCTCAGTTATTTCAGAGTCAACATTTCCTCCACATCAAAACAGCCAAAATGACACAGGAAGGAAAGCTATACAACAATATTCCTTATGTGCATAGCTACACAAATTAACAGCATGTTTCCAATAAGAAAAAAACACAAGCAATTTATGACACAGATAATACTTATAGGCAAGTGACAGTAACTCAAGAAATTCGAAGTTCATTTAGCACTTGAAAATGAGTCAAATAATTTATCTCATAAAAAGGTAAAGACATATCTCAATAGGTGATTAAAATCAGAATATGAAAATATGGTCTAAGGTTGTGGTTCAGTTGGTGGACTACATGCTAGCAAGCATGAAGCCCTGAATTCAACCCCTGGTAACACACAAACTGAGCATGATGGCACACAGCTGGCATAATACTGGAATAGGCCTGGAGAGGTAGAGGTGAGCCATCTTTGCTACACATAGGGTTTGAGGCCAGCCTGAGCCACATAAAATCTTCTGTCTATTAAAAAAATCAAAGAATTTGATGTGCATTTATTATAAACATCTGTATCAAGCTGGACATAAGAACTTTCTTCACAATAGTCAATAGACTCTACTAAGAAAAACCATGGAACTATAAATACACTTGATGTGAATGACTGCATATTTTTCCTCCAAAATAAGAATAAAGAAAAAGAAAGCATTTTACCAATTTCTATGCAGCATTGCAAGAAAAACTCTAATCAGAGAAATGAGATAAGAGAAAGTCATAATGGGCATCCCCATTCAAAAGAAAGTCATACAGTTTTTTTTTTCTTGCAGGTAACAAGTTCATCTGGTATAAATTATAAAGTAATCTCTTAGGAAGAAACCAGAACAATTATAAGTGGCTTTTACACTTGTGTTTTTATACTCTTTTTTATTTTATTTTTTTAAAATTATTTATTTATTTATTTATTTCCGCTCATACAAACTTAATAGGTACATCTGTCCCCTCCCTCCCTCTACCCCTTCCTGGACCCCCTAGCTCCCTTCCCACTTTTCCCCTTCCTTACCCCCTCCCTCCCTATTTCCCAGTGCCTCCTCTGGAGCATCCTTTAATGTGTATGTCAAACTTTCCTCTGGGCCCTCCTCTCTTAGGATCAGGAGACATCATCATAAATCACTGTTTGCATTGGCTTCAAGATATAAACTGCATGAGAATAAACCTTATAAACTACACTTAAAGCCATGGATTCTGTAAAGACAAAATGGCTAAATATATGGAAATATGCTCAGTGTTAATTGGTCAGAATACTCAATACTGTTTCATAGGATATTTAGATTAAGAACTATAAAATTGATACAAATTCATAATTAAAATTCCAGCAGATCTGAGTATTTCTAAGTTATCTGTATGCTATGAAGTTCACCCAATTTCAAGTGTATAACCAGTTTGAAGCATGTACTTCAAAGAATTTCCATGTGTTCCAAGAGTTGTTCACCTACCATCATGATAGATTAGAGTAAGTTAATCATTACATATGCGTATTTCCTTAGTATTCCTGCTATTTCCAGTCCTACACCATCATGACAATGATGCCTTTCTCTACTCTAAACGTTTCATAGAAATAGAGATGCATCTCTGTAGTCTTTCTTACTGGCCTCGTTCATGCTTGCATCATAAAGCATATGCATATTAGTACTTCTTTTTATTGTGTAAACACATTGTGTGGTGTGGAGAAATCATGTTGTATTAATTCATCCTTTAGTCAACGGACATTTGGGCTTTTTCCACTTTCTGTCTAGTATGTATAATGCTGCTATGAGCATTCATGTAAAGTTTTAGCCTAGTATTATGCTTCATTTCTTTAGGGAGCATCCCTTTATGTGTCTTGGAGTATTTTCAATGGATTGGAGCGTAATGATATATTGAATATTAAATGTCACAAAGGAAGCATATGGTTTCACTTTATTTTTGCATGTGTAAGTGTGGGTGTACAAGTATACACGGGAGTGTCTAGGGTGTTTGTAGGTGTGTGTGTGGGTATGTGCAGACAGTTCACTCTGCATGCCATTGACTTTAGGAAAAAAACTTGTATTGCTCTAACTGCTTATTGCTTTGTTCTGGGGTTTACATATTTCTAGAGCCAGAAGTAAAGGCCATTGTTTTGGTGTTTTTACCTGGTATCTGGAATCCAAATGCAGGTCCTTTTACTTGAGAGACAAACCTTAACCTCTGGGCAAGCCTCCAGTCTGTATGTGTTTGTGTGTGTGTGTGTGTGTGTGTGTGTGTGTGTGTGTAAATATATTTTGACCAGATTACCAGTGTGATTCAGGAAAGACAGACTTTCTAATATTGGTTATTCATACACAAAAAATAATTAAAATAGAAGAAAACATCCAATACAGAGGAGTCTATCTAAATACAAAACCTAAAACAACAAAATTTGAAAGAAAAATATATGGACAAAAACTTTTTTATCTAGGTTTAAGGAAGTATATCTTGTATAAATCACTCTAAACACAATAAAATATATTGATTCATTGAACTCAATCGAAAAATAGAAACATTGTTCTTGGTATTAACATTAAAATAATGAAAAATTATTTTCATACTCAGAGAAAAATTGTGTTCATACATGTATGCATAATGTCTATGTATGCAGACAAAAACACTTATCTAATTAAACATTAGTTGCACAGTGGAGGAGTTCATCATGCTAATAACTGGAATGGTCTATGCATTTATTGCTAGCAATGGTAATAAGTATGTAGTGGCATGACAATAAACGTCTCATCCATCAATGAAATTTTTGTCCAAATTAGCTTATGCTTTAAATTTCCAATTAAATCTTTTAGTTTTGAGAGAACATTAAATACACAATTTAATATTTAATATTAAAATCTCTCTTAATTTCAAAAGACACATCCATTTTCACCAACAGATTGCAGGATATTTTTTAAAGTTAAATATATACCTATTGTATGATCTAGCTACTTCACTTTATGGTATTTATCCAAGAGAAATAAAACCATATGTCCATACATAGTCTTGCACATGAATATTCATAGCAGTTTTACTTTTAATAGTCTAAAACGGGAGTAGAAAAAGTGCTCACTAGCAGATGAATAGACATGATGGTATTCTAAAATCAAAGTAAAATATTATTGATATGTATAACAAGATAGAACAGCTAGACCAAAGTTGTATATTGCTGTAGAACAGTGTTCATTGAGGAAAACAACCATTGTCTTTGGCAAAGCACATGTGACTACTGGGGAGACACTCTGAGCTGTTGATTGTTGACATTTGTCTTGGACGGAGCAAGTGGGAAGGTCACTAGATCTTCATCTGAGATCGTAGCTGCTCATCCCTGCATCTTCTGACTAGTTGTTTGTGATTTGCCCTAAGTGCATATAGCCTCATAGTCTAAAGAGGTGAACATGGAGGGTTAACTGAGGGTGGACTCCATCCATGCAGCTATAAAAAAATCATCATTGTACTGAAAGGACAGTTTCACCATCAGTCACCCTTTCATCACCTGTGTTTCTATGAGCTACTTCTCATGTATGCTCTGTATTTGAGCCCAATAAATTCATTGGTTCCCTAAGTAGACCTTTAGTATAATCATACTTGGCTTTTCATTAAAGCTGTATAAGGAAGGAAGGCATTAACATATTTTTATGTCTCCTCCAGGAAAGAGTTCTTGTAACATATATACTCTTTGTTATTAGTGATATAAAATTTAGCCAATTCAAACTCATCTACATGAAACAAAGGAATGCTTGCTTAATAGTTAGAGTGAGTAGAAAGTGGGTGGATAGAGTTAAAGTAGATTAATTACAGAAGCTGAGGAAAGTTTGGGCAGTGATGTATCTGTTCATTACCTTAATTGTTGTGATTGTTTCATTGGAGTAAATGTACATTAGAATTTGACAGTGTGTATACCTCCAATATGTACATTTGTTATAAATCAAATTTACTTTTAATAAAGGTGCTAAAATAATTGTGGTAATTTGTACAATTTAATTACAGATTTTCAAGACATGTAATCAACCATTATCCCTCAGTAATAAACAATGGACAGTGTCATTCTTCATCATTGAAATGATGGCTAGAGAAACAAAAAGGACGTCCAAATGCTTCAGTAACACTGGGATTATTGAGAAAGCAAAAGTGGAAACATTTGTTTCTCTTTCAAACACTAATAAGTCTCTGTGTATTGTTTTCAAAGTGAGAGTAAATAAGACATAGAAGCAGTATTTATTCCAGTAATTCTACCAAATCTCAGGAAGGAAGAACAGTGAGGATCTGTGGTATTTTAGCCATAAACTGCTTCCCCCACTTGCAGCTGTGAACAAGAATATCACTGTGTCTGAGCTTCCTCAGCTCTCTGCTCACAAGGAAGGCTCACAGTGCCTTCCTAAAGGGAGATGGTGGACAGCGTATCTCATGCTGACCAGCTCCATCTGAAAAGAATCAGTTTCCAGTGAAGATGTCCAAGAAGACATGTCCTGGCTCCTTTCACTCTGACCCTAGTTTTAAGGCAAAGATTCTAGACTAGACATAAGAAGGGAAAAGTCTATGACCACAAAGGCTTTTGTCCAAGAAATTTCATGTGGAGGTTTTATGAAGCAGTTGTCAGTTAAGAAGACCAGAAGGTGTTAAAAAATTATGGTGCAGTGTTTATAACTTAGCAATGCCTCTAGGCAGAAAATGGGTTAAAAGTCCATATCAAGCCTTAGGGAATATCCAGAGATTTGGTTCAGAAGAAGTCAGTCTTTACAGAAGAAACCCTGAAGTGCCCCTCCAAAGAATAATTTTTTCCTGTTGAGCAAGATGCAAACATGCTTAAAGTTAAAAGATGTTCTCAAAAGCAATGGAAGTTCTTATGGTAAACAAACTATGGGAAGCTAACTCCACAAGAGTCATAGCTACATTGTAGGCCAGTTAGATGATGAGAGAGAATAAAGGAAAGACAGAACAAAGAGTAAAGGCTCAAAACATACCCAAAACATTGATGGAAGACTCAAACATTCTTCTGTGAAGGGATCTCAATATGAGATCAGAATGAACAGCAGTTAGTGCTCCAGGACATTGTTAAAAACAATAGGAGAGTCAGACATAGACTAGTTGGTACTAGCATTTGGATGTGACATAAAGAAGCAGATAGATCAGTGAAGACCTTTATGAAAAAATACAAAGAGAAGCTAGGCTACATGATTATCACCCTCGGTTGATGGCAAAAAACTCTGCGGCTATTTGTTCGAAAAGTGATACCCGAGATGTGACACTGCAGGAGACAGTACCAGTGTAACACAGACAAGTCACTGAGCTCAAAAATCAGACAAGCAAAACATACTAAGGGAATCAGATCCAGAGTAGATACAATATATCATCTAAACTCATCAGATTTCACTGAGAATTACAAATACAAGTAAAAACTCAGAGAATGGAAAGATAAACCAAAAATACCTTTGTTTTCAGTTGAAAATATGGGAAGCAGTTTTGTGATTTAAATGCCATACGAGGAGAATAGAAGTGGAGACTAGGAACTGCCTTTTGAGATTAACCAAACAATTAAAGCAACCATTATCACACATTTGAAATGATGTGGGTCTTAACCTCTCAGACATCATGGACTGAAGGTTCATATCCATCTTTGGACACTAAAGGGAGTCGTGAGGAGGTGGGAGTGGCTGGAGCATGGTAGGACCCCTACGTGCACCCTTTCTCTCTTGGTGTCCTGGCTATCATGAGGTGCCTGTCTGTCCACTTTGCTGTCTTCCTCATCACAAGCCTCAAATCAATGATGTCAACTGTCACGAACCAAAACTGAGGGACCATGAGTCAAAATAAATATTTTCTCTTTGGGTTGTTTTCAGATACTTTTCCATGGCGATAAAAAGTTGACAAAAACACCATGCTTGAAAAAGTAGAGGAATATTGGACAAAATTCTTTTTTGGTATATATTTGTGTGTATGCATGTGTCTGTGAGTGTGCATGTGCATATGTGGTGTGTACAAGAGCATGTATTTGTGGTGGCTTTACCTGGTTTTGCTTTGCTTTAGGGTTTCCCAGGCTCCTCATCCAGGGCCAGAGATTTAGGCGGCCACCATGTCTGCCCACCGTATTTTATAAGGGATCTGGGGATCTGAGATTAGGTGCCTTTGTTTACCAGGCAAAGTCTTTAGGCCGTGACATAGCCATCTCCCCAGCCCATCTGGTTAAAATTCTGTGTCGAATAAAAGGTGTCCACAAGAGGACAGAAAATTAGAATCTTTAATAATAAATGAAAAATCTAAACTTGGACATTAAAGTAATTAATATGAAGAATATATTGTAAGAATACTTCATATAAAGTAGTCTTAGAAGAAGAAAAGGATTTGAGGATAGATCAATAGAAATTAATTATTTGTAATAAAAAATTAAAAAAAAAGAAATTATTTATTTTATATATCTGAAAGAAAAAGGCACACTGACCTTCAAACTCATGTGGGTTAACAGCAATTAACCAATCAATTACATAATATTATCATATAGAAAAGATAGGAAGAAACAGAGAAAGTAAAAATGTCTGCTGATTCCCTGAGTTCAATTATTAATATAATTTTACCATACTAGAAGTTCATTAAATGAGAGAAAATATTTAAAAAATTGAAAGATCAACACGTAGACACTTTAGAGAACTTTAGAACTTTCAACTTTAGGGAAAAATTGAAAGCAGTGAAAGAAGATTGGTCATGTAAAGGAAAGGCTAAGAGAGAAGCAGATTTCTGATCTGAAGCCTAGAAGAGTCGATGAGAGGAACGGTTTAAATCACCGAGAGTGGGAAAAGTGAAAATGACACTGTAACATCAAAAATCTCACGGAGTGCTTCTTCATCAGTAATCTTACCTCCAGCAACCTTGCTTTCTAAACCAAAGGTAAAATTAGAATATTATCAGGTAAAATAATCTGAGAATAAATTTCCAGCAGCTCAAACTTACAGGAAATACATAAGAAGTTATCTCAGAAGAAGGTAGACAAGTGACTCCAGACATTAATTTATACAAAAGTATCAGGACCATTGATAAATTAAAGAATATAGGTATAATACCTTTGTTGATTTATTAAAAAGTATTTTTGGTAATAAATGGGAACATGCCACTGTCTCAGTTCCTTGTATCTGAGCACTCCAAATCTTTAGATCCAATCATTAGCAGATGGAAATATGTTTTAACAATTTCATGTGAATGAAGTATTT
The DNA here is from genome assembly GCA_023101885.1 of Typhlomys cinereus. Classification (NCBI taxonomy): domain Eukaryota; kingdom Metazoa; phylum Chordata; class Mammalia; order Rodentia; family Platacanthomyidae; genus Typhlomys; species Typhlomys cinereus. The sequence continues at coordinate 3,964,377 of JALPQD010000098.1, read as the reverse complement.
TCTTGTAATTGTTCCCTTAGCAATAAAGTATAATGGCTATTTACATAGCATTTATATGGACAGGCATGTATGTTATCATAAGTGACAATTTAAATTATATAGGATGATGTCTACAGGATATATGTAAATACTGCACTAATGTATAAACAGTCGATGAAGCTCCAGATTATTTGGGTGTTTCCAAGCAGCTCTGGAACCAGTTCCTCAATGATACTGAGGGGTAATTACACATATATTTCTGAACCTATGTCATATATAAGGGTATTTGGTTTTTATAGAACAACGGAGGTGGGTGTGAACAGAACTGCACTAGAAGAGAGGAAAGCAGATGGCTACTAAAAACCCTAGAAACAAATGAAGAAAACCAGACATGTTAGCTTAGCATAACAAACATTGCAAGTATATACTTGCCCTTCTATTTCCTTCTTTAAAATACATAGACATGCACAGTGATAATTATAACAACGTGTGGTCGTTTTACTAACATATGGACATAATACAGCAATAATAGCACTAAAGGAGAGAAAGAGTTATCATATATAGCTAGCATTTTTACACGGAACATTCTAGATGTTTAAAAAGTTTTAAGTCATTAGCTTAGATTATTTTGGAAGATTATCAGAAAGAATTAATTTCTTTGACTAGATAAAGCTACATCCTAAACTAACTGTTGCTAAAGAAATTGCATGAGAATAGCAGAGCTATGTTCTTATCCTCTTTGGTTGTAGAGTTTTCCACCACAGTCTCTTGTCTAAGGGAGACTATTTTATGTTTTTCCTCTGAAGTTGGCTCAGCCTTAGAAATTGTGGAGAACTATGTCATGCTTTTATTTTTATTTTTTAAAGAAATTCTTGCTTCAGCAGTTTAGTCAACTAAATGATTGAGAGAAAACAAAGCCTGAAGATAGTGTTTAATGTCAGGGGACAAGCCAGAGGAGCTGTGATCTCAGATGAGGAAAAGCAGAATTCCTCCAGGCGTTTTAGGCTCCAAGTCAAATCAGCGAGGATGTACATCACAAATTTCAGACCAAGACAAACCAGAATCCAAGAATCAAAGAAATGGTCTGAGGGGAAGGGTGGTTGGGATGTGTTGTATAAGTGTATGACAGTTTCAGATATATAACTAAATTTAAAACTTCAAATATGAAAGAGGAAAGTGAATATAGGTCTATCTGATAGGGCATGGTTTACAAGGCTATGTGTTATAATCGAGAATTAGGTGCTTTAAATATTTCTCAAATTTTAAGAAAAAGTGTGTTCAAATGACCAAATAAGTATTTGTGACAAACCAGGCACTTCCAGTAACAACTAGCAAATAATGAGCTCTCAGTATGTATTTGAGGGAACAAACATAGTGATTGAGGGATCAGTACAATGGGTGATCAAAGAGCTGTGTTGAGACAGAAGGCCATTTAAATACTTGCTCAGAGAAGATTTTGTATAAATGCATATTTAATGCTATTGGTCTTTGTCCCAACATAGTTGTGGTTTATAATGTAGAAGTTCCTCTCCTATGTGTCTGGAGCAGAGGGGGAATACTTGCACTCATTTTGTGCTTAGTGTGAGAGCATGCATCTCTTTATTTCTTATGATTAATTATTTGTAAACATTGTTTTCTTTGATGTTGTTTGTTTAATGTCCTGTTTATTGTCTTTGGAGTGGAGTAAATCTTTTTCCTGGGTTCTAGATCTGGCTCTGCCAATTGCTTGTCATGTCACCTTGATTGAATAACTTCATCTTTCTGAGCTTCATTTTCTTCATCTATACAGGAAACAACAATAAAATCCTCCAAGTCCTGAAGAAAATAATAAAATACTGCTCTAAAAGATTGTTTTAAGGTTTGTTGAACATCACTCATGTTCAATCATTTTTATAATAGAAGCTGTATTTGAACCTTGTCGGTTTTGGCAACACATGACCACAAAGTTGTGTATTGATGCTGTGCCTGGTAAGCATCTCTCTTAAGGAAACACTAACACTCTTATTCAACATGCTGTCAAGCACCGGAGAGTGAAAATGCAGACTATTCAATAGAAATTGTGATCATCATGCTAATTCTTAGCACTGAAACCAGAGGTACAACTTTATTCCTGGACTGTAAGATGTCATTTTTATTTATGCCTGCCGGTTATCAGAGTTTGTGAAAGATCTCTATTTTTCCAAACATTACATAATTTCATGCTATTGGTATTTTGTTTCCATTTTGATTTTTGTTTTTGTTTTATGAAGCAAAGGTGGTTTATTGGGAAACTGCTAGAGAATCTGAAATTCCAGTTAAGTTGAGCATGAGGGCAAAATTCACCTGAACATTGCCATGGAAGATAAGAAGTGATTGAATAAAGTGAGGAGAGATTTTCATAAAATATATGGTTTTTTTATTGTTTTATCTTTGGTGATTTATACTCTCATTGCAATTCATTAAGAGTTTTAGTTTAATAACTCATTCATGTAATAATACAAGACTAGATGATTTTGAAGGGAATTTGTTCAGAAAGGCTATTGTTCAGGCTTCATACATTTTAGAGGCTGATAGTTCCTTTGGATATCATTTATCTCGAAATTAGCTGACAATTTCCATCCTCAAAACAGAGGCATAAAGTTTTCAAGAAAGTGTTTTCTAGTTGAGTTGCATCATTAATAGCTTATTGTCAGCATGTGAGATGAATATTAATAATGTTTGTAAGTGAATCTTCAAACAAAGAGCAATAATTAGTAAGTGTGATTTACCCAGTGGAAAACTAATTTTAAAAGACTTTAGTTTTCTTTCCTTATGACATGGGCATTGAAGCAGTGATTCTCTCAATTTTTGGCAAAGAATAGAATGACTTTCAAATATACATATTTAGAATTCCCTTAGGTTCATCAATTAAAATTCAAACTGTACCTGTCTCGTGCTATCTTGCTGGAGCTTGGGATCAGATATCACTTCAAGGAAGAAGATTATTTAAAGCACAGATGTAGTTGCACATCATTCAAGGCTCTGTTGACTTCTGTATCTGGGGTTCCAAAAAGTTCTTTAGCATTGTACGCCTGTTTACTCTACTCTCCAGATGTAGTAATACTGACCTCATATAATTTTGAGGTATGAGTGAGACTAATATATATTCACCATGTCATATATTTCATATTATTATTTTCTATTCTGAGAAGGTTATATGCAACTTTTAGCATTTTTTTTCATCCTATGAGTGTGACTGTCCTTTATTTTTTTATTTTTTTTAACTTCCACTCATACAAACTTAACAAATACACCGGTCTCCCCCCTCCCTCCAACCCCCTATCTCCCTGTGCCCCCCTCCCATCCCCGGAGCATCCTTTAATATGCATGCCAAACTCTACTCTGGATCCTCCTCTCAGATGAGATGCAAGGACTCAGTAGCATTTCCCAGAATCCTTCCCTGTGTTCCAGTTAAGCATAGGAACACTACTGTGGCTGTAAATCCCTTACCTCCCAGGATCCTAGTGCCTTTATCAAATGCTAAACTTTGTGAAATCAATAATGTGTTGGACATTGCACAGGGCATGTAAAGTCCAAATATGATTGCTTTGGCCCTAACTTGTGTGGAGTATCTTGCATATCATTGCTCCTCCCATCCTTGTGCTCTTACAATCTTACCGCCCCCTCTTCCGCAAATTTCCCTGAGCTTCAGGATGGGGAGAGATTAGGCTGGCATAGTTCCAGGTGATTGATATAGAGTCTCTGATGTTCTGGATTACGGTTTGCTGATTTTCTTTTGCAGTTTTGCTGCTCCTGCAATGCCCTTGGCTCCATTCTGATGGGTATTGGATGTCACCCCCTGGCCAGAGATAAAAAGCTGTTAAATTAGAGTCTTGTTATGAGAGTATATTCAAAGGTAGATGTAAAAAAAGTAGGAAACCGCGGTGTGGGAGGGGTCAATCACACATCTGCGAAATGGTTACTTTCTATTTGCCAGACTATACGCTTCCCCTTCTGGTAAGATCATACCCCATCAGTTGTAAATGATCAGGAAGGAAAGTCTGTGAACTTAACCAGATGTCTCATTACTTACTTGCAGTCCTTGATGGTGGCCGATTTTCTCTGCTGTAACATGGTTACCTCTCTCCTTGTTATTGGTGTGACCTTCCTTCCCCATGCCTCCTGTTCATAATCTTCACAATTACTGTAGTTATTACAGAGATTTATCCTTGAATGTCTCTAAGTGGGTTTCGTACTAGGAGCCACCTATTAATGAGTATATACGGCACTTAATTTTCTGTGTCTGGGATACTTCACTCAATATAATTCCATCCATTTCCTGGCACATTCCATTAATTCAACATTTTTGATGGCTGAGTAGTACTCCATTGTATAGATGTACCACTGTTTCCTTATCCACTCATCAACTGTTGGACATTTGGGTTGATTCCATGACTTTGCTATTGTAAACAGTGCTGCTATGAACATGGTCATGCTTGTGCTATTGAAGTGAATTTTTGCTGTATGAGGGGTTATTCCCAAAAGTGGAATCGCAGGGTCATATGGCATTTCAATCTTTACTTTCTTTAAGAATTTCCAGACATCTCACCAGAATGGCTGTATGAGCCTGCATTCCCACCAGCAATATAGGAGAGTTCCCCTCTCTCCACATCCTCTCCAGCATTTGTTGTTGTTTGTATTGTGGATTTTTGCCATCCTGACCGGGGTAAGATGATATTTCAGGGAAGTTTTGATTTGCATTTCCCTGATGGCTAAGGATGTGGACCATTGTTTAAGATATTTGTTAGACATTTTAATTTCATCCCTGATAAAGTTTCTTTTAAGTTTCAGGGTCCATTTTTTAATTGGGCCATTTATTTCCTTAGTGTTTAGTTTTCTAAGTTCTTTGTGCACTCTGGATATTAGAACTCTATCAGATATGTGGTTAGTGAAGATTTTCTCCCATTCTGTGGGTTGCCTTTGAGCTCGTGTTACAATCTCTTTATCTGAACAGAAGCTCTTTAATTTCACCAGATCCCAACTGGTGAGAGTTGATATCAGTGACTGTGCCATTGGATGTCTGTTTAGGAACTATTGGCCTAGCCCAATCAGCTCGAGGGAGTTCCCTACCCTTTCACCTGTGGTTTTTATAGTCTCTTGCCTGATATCGAGGTCCTTGATCCATTTGGAATTAAGTCTTGTACATGGTGACAAGTACGGGTCCAGTTTTAATCTTCTGCATGTGGAGATCCAGTTTTGCCAGCACCATTTGTTGAAGATACTGTTCTTTTTCCACTGGATTTTTTGGGCCCCTTTGTCAAATATTAAATGGTTGTAATTTTGTGGGCTTATATCTGGGTCTTCAACCCTTATCCATTGATCTGTGTGTCTATTTTAGAGCCAATACCAGGCTGTTTTTATAACTATGGATTTGTAGTACAGACTAAGGTTTGGTATGGTGATACCTCCAGCAGTGTTTTTGTTACTCAGGATTGTCTTTGCTATCCTGGGTCTTTTGTGCCTCCATATGAATTTTGAGATTGTTTGGTCAACTTCTTTAAAGAATTGCTTTGGGATTTTAATTGGTATAGCATTGAATTTGTACATTGCCTTTGGTAGGATGGTCATTTTACGATGTTGATTCTGCCAGTCCAGGAACATGGGAGGTCTTTCCACTTTCTGGTGCTTCTGCAATTTCTTTCTTTAGGGTTTTAAAGTTTCCATTGTAAAGGTCTTTTACTTCCTTGGTTAGGTTTATACCAAGGTATTTCATTTTTTAGGGGCTATAGCAAATGGCATTGCTTCTCAGGCTTTTTCACTTCTTTTATTCTGAGCATATAGGAACACCACTGATTTTTGTACATTTATTTTGTATCTTGCCACCCTGCTGAACTTCTGTATTAGTTCCAGGAGGTTCCTGGTGGAGTTTTTGGGATCACTCAGGTATAGGATTATGTCATCTGCTGCATAAAGCTTGACATCCACAACACAACAAGCAACAGAAAATACACTAACTCCTGAAAACTTAACACTATGATGCTGAATGAGAATTGGATTCAGGAAGAAATTACAAAGGAAATTCAAGATTTCCTGAAAATACAACTTACCAAAATCTCTGAGACACAATGAAAGCTGTACTAATAGATAAGTTCATAGCTCTTAATGCCTACATCAAATAAATGGAAACATCAGAAATAAATAACTTAACAATGCACCTAAAAGCTTTAGAGACACTAGAGCAATCTGATCCCAAAAGCAGTAGAAGGGAGGAGATTAGCAAAATAAGGGGAGAAATATCTGAAATCGAGACTAGGAAAATGATACAGAAAATCAACCAGTCAAAAAGCTGGTGTTTTGAAAAATATCAATAAGATTGATACACCCCTAGTTAAATTAATCAAAAGCAAGAGAGAGAAAACCCAAATTAAAAACCCAAATTAACAAAATTAGAAATGAACATGGAGTTATCACTACTGATACCCAAGAAATCCAGAGAATTATTATGTCATATTTCAAAAACCTATACTCTGGAAAATTTGACAACACAAAAGAGATGGATGAATTCTTAAGTAAACACAACTTACCTAAATTGAATCAGGAAGTTGTTAATTATTCAAATAGTCCTATAGCATATAACATATGCAAGTAATCTCAAATCTTCCCACCAAAAAATGTCCTGGACCAGATGGACTCAGCACAGAGTTCTACCAGACATTTAAGGAGCTAATAACACCAATACTCCTTAAACTGTTCCATCAAAGAGCAAAGGAAGGAACACTACCAAATTCCTTCTATGAAACTAATATCGTCTTAATCCTAAAACCTAATAAAGATACACTTAAAAAAGAAAACTATAGGCCAATCTCTCTGATGAATACAGATGCAAAGATTCTCAATAAAGTCTTAGCAAATCAGATTCAAAAACATATCAAAAAGATCATCCACGGGGATCAAGGAAGCTTTATCCCAGGCACACAAGGTTGGTTCAACATACGCAAATCAATAAATGTAATTCACCATATAAACCAGTCCAAAGTTCAAGACCACATGATACTCTCGATAGATGCAAAAAAAAACTTTTGACACGATCCAACATCCCTTTATGATCAAAACCCTAGAGAAGATTGGAATGGAAGGAACCTTTATCAATATAATAAAAGCTGTATACAATAAGCCAACAGCAAGGATTATACTCACTGGGGAAAAACTTGAAGCATTCCCACTTCAATCAGGAACTAGACAAGGATGTCCACTCTCACTATTTCTTTTCAATATTGTACTTGAATTCTTAGGTGAAGCCATAAGAAAAGAAAGGGACATAAAAGGGATTCAAATCAGCAAGGAAGTAGTCAACTTTTAGCATTATATATTGAAAAATTATAGCAAAATGTCAAACATTCACCTTGTTCATACATAAAATATAAATAGTATTGCAAACTGTTCTGAAAACTTTTAATTAGACAGTTTGTATGTGGGTATGTGCATGCATACTCACATATGTATATGTGTACATGTGCACACGTGGGTGTATTTGTACATGTATATTTGGATGCATGAGTTTGTGTGTGGGTTCACATACCATGTATACATATGTGTGTAGGCCAGATACCAGAATACATTGTTTTCATCTATCACTCTCCATCAATGATTTTGAGAAAGAATTTCTCACTGAACCAGAACTTGCAGATACCAGTCTCAGAAATCCCATTCTTTCCTCTACTCAGCCCTAACACTATAGATAATTGTAGCACCTGGCTTTTTAAGTGGGCGCTTGGGACCAAAATCAGGTCCTTTCCTTAATCATGTTCATATATGTGTTTGTGTGTGTGTATGTATGTGTGTGTGTGTGTGTGTGTGTGTGCATATCACATATTTTTGCCTAGTTATACAAGCTCAGTAAGTACCTCCCTTCTTCTCCCTTCTCTCTCCCCTTCTCCCTGTTGTCCTCCATTCCATTCTTCTCCCCTTCTCTTGTTTTCCCCCTTCCTTTTAACCCCTTTTCTTTCTCTCTTCCTCTCTTGGTGCTTCCTGCTTTCTTCCTCCCATCTCCAGAACATCTGTTCATGTGGTGAAGGTTCAGGACTCACTGGCATAACTTGGGATCCCTTGGGCTGCCCAGTAGTATGGGAACTCTATTATGACTGTTTCACCCTCTTAAGTTCTTAATTAAGTTCTTAATTAGCCATTTATTACTCCCCTCAATATTTTAGTATAACGCAAAAATAAGAGAAAGAACTTTACGTATTCTGGAGGTGTCTCAATATGCCTTCACAATTACAATTATGATATTTAGTAAGTGCTCATTTAGATTTGTACATGATTTTAAGTGCTTTATGCATTTTAATTCAATTAGCTTTTACAATAATATATGGATAAGTTGAGTGTTAAATTTATTTACCTATATCTTTAACCCAATTTCACCAATCAAGAAATCAATCCATGGAAAATTGACATAGCTAGCGGAAAGAAGTCAGTTAAAATGATATCTGTCTCTAAGCTCAGAAAATATATCAGATTCCAAGAGAAAACCTGTTCTATAAAGCATCAAAAATACTGAAGAACTCAATTTCATCTTCAAATAGATCAAGTGGAAGAAAGAAAAAATGAATAGCAAAGAGAACAGAAGGATCAATTCACTGTGAATGAGGGAAACACGAACTGCAGTATGTGTTGTGGGATCATTTGTTTCCAAATTTGCATTATTAGTAAGAGAATTAAATATATTGCTATTTTTCTGAGGTGGCTAAAAAGACAAGTTTAAAGATAATGAAGCAATTAGGGATATAAAACATATATAATTAAATATAATTGTATATGCAACTATGGATGAACAAGCTAAATCTTTGCTACATTCTCTTTGTATTTTGAAGATTCCCTCTGCAAAGAGCTAGCAGAAAAGAAGCCATACCAAACATCAAGACTCTCAAGAGGCCCAAGATGGTTCCTCAGACAATCCAAGATTTGTCCCAGTGACAGATTGCTGTGAGGCACTGGACAGAGGTTCGATAGTACACCAGCTTTGAAAAAAATGTATGCTTAATGTAATATTTTAGGGGAAAGATAAGCCTCTTTCTAAAGTGTTTGTCAACAATGAATGAAATGAATGCTTCTTCATAATTATCTCACCTTTATATGCTATTTGATCTTTTTCTTTTTAATCTTTTTTCGTCTTTCTTTCTTTTTAAATGATATATTAGATGCCTAGTCAAATTTAAGCCCGTTTATTTCATAATGTATCTACAGCAATGACTCTTAAGGTAGGGCTCACATTATCCAAGTCATAGGAGAACTTGTTCAAAAATGTTAATTGTTGTTCATAATTTTAGTTTTCTTGAACCATCTTAATTTCTGCTAGCAACATTCGAGAGCCTATATTATGGTTCCCATGGAATTTTACCAAAATAAATTTATGTGTATTGGAAATTGATATCTTAAAATTGATATTTTATTGGAGATGATTGAAACAAAATATTAACCCATTTCATTTAGAAAAATATCTGTTATGAAGGACTTAGTGAAGGAGCATACCAAGACTCTTGTCACCTCTGGCGGATGAAATGAGCCACAAGATTGTAAACCAGTGGACTTAGAGCATCAAAGACAGGTAATCAGGAGAGTGATAAAAAATCAGGTAAGTGAGAAAAGCAAAATACCTTTTCTAAGCTTGTTTGAATCCAAATGTCAGTTATCATTATTTGTGTTTGGACAAGAATCAAAGGAGGTAGAGAAGTGAAGATATTGTACACTGTAAGTCACGAGAATGTTTTCTCCTGTTTGTAGGGATTTGCATAAGGAACAGAACACTTAATGTATCTTTTATGGAATTTTATTTGTTTTCAGTATTTGGTTCATATGTGCAAGTGAGGACAAGTATGAAGAAAGACAGTTGTTAATTATATATAATGTTTAGGCCATTTGGGAGCAAGAGTCTGGGGCCATTTTTGAATGACTCTCTAAGTTGTTGCTCAAAAGAACATTTAGTTTCCCGGCAATTCTGGCTTAGAGTTATTGCTGCTCACCCTGGTTTAGTTCTACTGGTGACACGGTTTAATGTTCTGGACAGGATGTTGTAGATTGTTGGTCTATGTTTTGTTTTTTAAGGTATTGTATTTACTTATTAAAGACAGAGACAGGCATGCCTGAGCCATGATGAACTTTTAGAGATCTGAGGATAACTTTAGAAGTCAGTGTTCTACTTCTACAATATGGGGATTGGCAATTGAACTCAGGTTGCTAAGTTTGTGTGCAAGTTTCTTTACCTGATGGTCCATCTTGCGAGTCCATCAATTTTTTTTGTGTGTGAAGGTATCATTGTTGATTTTTATATACAGTTTCACAGTAGATTTGAAACAATGTAAGATTTTCTTACCTACAGGAAAAAAAATCCAGACAATCTAATCGAGATGAGCAGTAAACTAGAAATGACAATTGAAATAACAAATGCAAGAATGTGTTTATAGTCTTATGAAAGATATAATAAATTATCAGTATACTTGTAAACATATCAACAGAGAAAAAAATCACCTTACTAGAAAATATTCACAAAATAAGAGAATACATTTAACTTCAATAAGATGCAAACAAATTGAGATTCAATTTTTAGTTTGTATCATTGGGAAATATTAAAATGACTGACAAGCATAAATGACAGCATGAGTTGGAAGGAACAGATACTCTGATGTGCTACTAATGGGACTCTAAATTGGTCCAACTTTCCTGAAAGGCAATTTGGCAAGTATATCAAATGCCTGAAATGTATGTCTTCCTTTTGGGCCAACAATGCTCTTCTAGGACTTGATCCTAAGAGACAATGAAACGAATGAGACAAAAATAAATTTAAGCCTCTTATGGGTCCAGCAAAAAATGTATTAAGTAAATAATGACTCATGCACAGTCCTTAAAAGAGTGGTAAAGAACCAAGTGATGTGGAAAATTGCAAATTAAGTTAGCACTATCTACAAGAAAATAATTTTGAAGAATCTAAATACCAACAGTCACCAACTCTGCTGGATCATGAGGTTGTAAAATTTTATTAATATCACTATTTCACAATAACCTCTAATTTTCAACAATAAATCAGTATTGCTCAATTATAGCTTAGTGTTAGCACAAAAGCTGTAAGTCAGAAATGTATAGTTTGCAATCACTCCATGTAGAAAATCCCTATTGACATTTCAAAAACTAATCCCTGTGAATTACCAGAATGTTCAAATAATTGCCCAAAAGTTTCATAATGAGAATTGGCACTTCCTTTCCTTCCCTGGTCCTTTTTTAAAGATAATTGTTGCTCCTGGAATTTCATGTATTTTTGGCAAGTTTTAAAGGGGCAAAAAAAAAGTCTATCCATCAAAACATAAGAGAAAATTAACAAGCAATTCCAACCTGATGCCACTTGGCACAAGAAATCAATCTAGTAAACCCTGCCTTCTGTTCCTCTTTAGATCTTGTTCTAATTTCCAGTTTTGTTTCCCATTGACATCATACTAGCAGCATCCAAACCACACCTTACAAGCTATAATAGAGTATTTAGTTTTCTGTAAGCATATGGGTTTAAAACCCCAACTTTTTTGTCTAAATTAAAAGTCCCTTGCAGAGGTAGATTGACTACATGATTATATTCACTTCATTGTTGCTCTCTGAACAATCCCATCACCCAATAAATTATACAGGGCTCTAAAACTTCTCCCGACCCTTTTGGTTGACACAGGAATTGAAATGGAAAGCTGAAGTAATTTAAATAAATAGCTGCAATTTTTGTACTTTTCTCTCAAGAGACATGATAATCTCATGTCTGAGTCACAGACTTTACACCAAGAGAATTTGGATTGTGCTCTTGTTTTCATGATGAAAACATTCAGATTTATACTACTTCATCAAAAGAAGATGGCCACTCATGATTACTTCAACAAACAGCACGCAGAGAAATATAGGGAAATTTTAAGAAGGAAATTACTTCTCTTTATATATGAGACCTCTTGCATCCATATTTAATTCTTCACAGGAAATTTACTGATTCTACAACCTGGTAAGTAGTTGTTGTTTTGTTTTGTTTCATTTTATTGTGATTAAGCTCCTGCAGAAAACCTTGATATTGATTGCTTCGCTTCTGGAATCTTGGCACTTAATTAAAGAAACTATTCTTGATTCAATGGTAACTTTTTTCAGTAAAGTTTCCTGAAACACTTATCATAAAATACTAGATCTAAGCAAAGTCCCAAGGCATCAGGTTTTCAAGAGAGAAGCCATGGACCTCAGGACATGTATACAGATTTGGGAGTTTGGATTTTGTGCTGCTTTATAAGGAGGCACCATTGCATTAATTAAATGCTCAGAGACTCATATGTAACTGACTGAGGTATATCAATGTCCTTGACTTTGATTGAAAGACATAAATTTCAGCTTATGGTGGTATCTCCACAATATATACCTATGTTTGTCACTTCTATGCACTAGATTCTGAAAACAAGTTGTTCAGAATGAAGGGTTTTCAACAAGTGAGCCAATGTCTTCTCTAGAGCACAAGTATCCTGAATAGTTCACAAATAAAGTGATTAAGCAAGGCTTATGAAGAATTTCTGCCTCATCTCTTTTGATATAACCTCTGTCGGAATTGTTCAGGCTTTAAAGATATTATCTCTGATTACTACTCCCATTTCTGCTGATATTCTGAGGTTCATTAAAGCACTCATTAAGAAAAATCAATTCCTCAAGGCCTAAAACCTCAAAACTATCTAGAAGATATTTTATCTGCCACCACTAATACTTAGATCCTGAATAACAAGGACACTGTGGTCTAGCACCAGACTGTGTTTTTTATGTTGGAAAACATGTCTACCATAATTTATATCAGTCATAATAACTCACTAACTATTCTTTTAGAATATGTCTTTGCAAAATCACTGTGATTAACTTGTAGTATCTGGGATGCCCTGAGTTTATACTGAGCAACCTATGAGACATTAAGCATAGTACTGTGAGTGCAGTTCTTCAAATTGTGAAGCACTGTGTCTTTGCTGAACACATACAAGGGTCATATCTGATCTAAATATAGATGGTCACAACTTGGTATTCTGAAATAATATTTCAAATTGTTTATTGTAATCCTGCCATCTAAATATGCATCCACTTCTATATTCCAGGTATTTGATAGCTTTAAATAATAACATGTGCTGGGAAAAGTAAAACTAAAATTTTATAGATTTGGGGGAAAAGATGAGACAAGGATATTTTACTAAAATGAATATAAGCTAATAATAGATTAGCAAAGGATGGTTAATGAAAATATATAGAAGATTTCTCTGCTAAGAGAAAGTGACCTCTGACTGAGGCATTTTGAGGAGATGGCCTCAATACACTATATTCAAGGATGACCCTGAGTTGCTTATGCATCTTCTGCTTCCCTAATACTCGGATCACAGATGTGTCTCACTATAGCCAATGGTGATAGTATTTCCAGTGCCGAAAGTAAAATAATTGATTAAACAAACTTGAATTGTTCATTATTTTTTATTATACATAATGTTTAATATTATCACAAAGATTAGAAGAAAGGGCAAAATTTTATACTAATAAGAATACAGACATTCAGTCATCTGCAATAATTAAGAAATAAAACCAGAGACCACAAATCAAATTTCATAGTAAAGATATTAGAAATAAATTGAAATATATCAACTTTATTTCATGCCACTGAACAAAGGGCTCTAAGAAAAATAATCAAGAATTGGGAGTTGGTTCAGGGGTTAAAGCTTTTGTCTCACAAGCAATGAGTAAGGATCCCCAGGTAACAAATAAAAGTGTCAGGTGGATATAATAGTGATCTATAATGTGGCCCTGGAAGTCAGAGCATGGGAATACTCAGAGCAAAACAATTAGGAGGTAGAAAAATCCAGAATGATTCCTATGTCATTGATTGATCTCCACAGACACAGACATACTCACTCACTCATGACATACATATATGTACAAAAAAGAAAGAACAATAATCTGAGTGGGAAAACAATATTGACTATACAGGAATGTATCTGAAGTACATGGGATTGCAAGAGTTAACTGAGCACAGGCCATTAGAATCTTACAGAAAATTGCTACAGCTATGTTAATATGTAGTCAAAAATAATTTAAGTTCATACTAACAGAATTAAAAGAAATCATTTACAATGATAAAATGATTTAATGAGTAGGACAACATCAAAATTTAAAATCTGCTGCATATATTAGAATATCTTCAAATTATTCAAAGCGAAAATTGACAGAAGCACAATGAGAAATTGATAAAAGTCCAGAGTGAGAAGGTTAAACACTCCTCTCTCAGAAATTGATAGTCAAATACTCACAAAAAAAGACAGGATATAAAATATTTGAAAAACATAATTACCACAATTGACTCATCTCCTGTAGAATATACATTAATTTCTACCGTGCACAGATTATTTATAAATATTTAAAGCATGCCAGGTTGTAAAATATGTCAAATGAAAGTGCATCCAGAAAATTGAAGAGCCTCCTTCTTAGCACATTTTATGAGTACAGTATCACCGTGATAGCAAAATCAGACAAGGAAGTATGCTAAATCAGTTTCAATAATAATGTCCTTCCATAGTCCATACAAAGGTATTTTAAACCAAACTTTAGGATAAATATCCAGAAACATAAAAACACTATTATATTTAGCAATTAATTTTAATAATATTAGCTGGTACTTAATTGTCAATGCATACAATTTATCTTATTAACCAGTCAAAAACATGGACATACTTTCCCTGAACAAATATGGTCATCTAAATAAATTCAGGATAACATCTTAAAAAACCCAATATACTTTTAAAAATTCTGAAAAAAAACAAGACATAGAGGTTATAGGCATCAAAGTTAAATTTTATTGGATAAAAATATAAAATAATAAATAAGAAAAAAACTTTTAAGGGAAAGCATTCGGTTCACATCATTTTTATTTTTTTAAAATGGTTTCCTTATTTATTTATTTATTATTTATTTATTTATTTATTTATTTATTTATTTATTTATTTATTTATTTCAGCTCATACAAATTTAATAAGTACCCCGGTCCCCTCCCTCCCTCCACCCCTTCCTGGACCCCCTTGCTCCCTCCCTCCTTTTCCCCTTCCTTCCCCTCCTCCTTCCCTATCTCCCAGTGCTTCCTCCCCCCATCCCTGGAGCATTCTTTAATGTGTATGTCAAACTTTCCTCTGGGTCCTCCTCTCTGATGAGGTGGAAGGACTCAGTGGCATTTCCTAGAACTCTTTCTTGTGTTCCCCTCTAAGTATAGGAACACTATTATGGCTGTTAATCCCTAGCTTCTAAGGATCTTAGTGCCTTTACTCCATGCTAGACTTGAGGGGTCAATAATGTGTTGGTCATGTGCAGGTCATGCAAAGTCCTATTATGATTGCTTTGGCCCTAACTTGTGCGTAGTATCTTGCATATCGTTGTTTCTCCTCAATAGCACAAGCACAACCATGTTCATAGCAAAGTCATGGAACCAACCCAAATGTCCGACAGTTGATGAGTGGATAAGGAAAATGTAGTACATTTATACAATGGAATATAACTCAGCCATCAAAAATGATGAATTTGAAATTTGACAGGAAATGTATGGAATTAGAAACAATTATATTGAATGAAGTATACCAGACACACAAAATTAAGTGTCGTATGTACTCCCTAATAGGTGGATCCTAGTACCAAACCCACTTAGAGACACTCAAAGACAAATCTCTGTAATACCTACAGTAATTGCAAAGATTATAAACAGGAGGGATGGGGAAGGAGAGCCCCACCAGAAACAAGGGGAGAGGGGATCATGTTACAGCAGAGAAACTAGGCCACCATCAAGGACTGCAAGTAATGAGACAACTGGTTAAGTTCACAGACTTTCCTTCCTGATCATTTGCAACTGATGGGGTATGATCTCACCAGAAGAGGAGGGCATATAGTCTGGCAGATAGAAAGTAACTTTTTTGTAATGGGAGACTCACCCCCCGCCACCGTGGTCTCCTACTTTTGTTCCATCTAACTTTGGATATACTCTTATAATAAGACTCTATTTTAACAGGTTTTTATCTCTGGCCATGGGGTGACATCCAATACCCATCAGGATCGAGCCAAGGGCATTGCAAGAGCAGCAAAATTGAAAAAAATTCAACAAACCATAATTCAGAACATCAGAGACCCCATATCAACTACCTGGAATTAGGCCGGCTTAATCTCTCCCCATCCTGAAGCTCAGGGAAATTTGCGGAAGAGGGGGTGTTAAGATTGTAAGAGCACATCATTTTTTATAGTTAAAAAGTTGATATGTCTGCAAGCAACATTCTTAGCTCATGAGTAGCTCTGAATTAATAAGAAATTCTCTGAACCCTATAAAATTCTGAATATATGTAAGCTACTACAGTTCTGAAAGGGTGAACAAAAATATCTAGTAGTGTTCACGCTTGATGATCCTACCAGGTTCCAGTAAAATAAGTGAATCTCAAAACAACAAAGGAAGCCCTGGTGGAACATGGCATACGTACAAATAAAATTAAAGCACTTGAATTCTGGAAGGAAGACTGAAAGGGATTGAGAAGAGAACAGAGTAAATGAAGTTTTACACAAATGTATGATAATGACAAATAGCAAATCTTATCAATAAATAAAAGTAAAACCAAATTGATAGGTTATTCTAAGAATAAGAACAAAGGACATTGGTGCTGGAGAGATGGCTTATTGCTTTAAGCTTTTGCCTCACAAAAGTACCTAAGTTCAGAACCCAGATCTCATGGGAAAACTCTGGGCAAAAATCACAACAGCCTGTGATAACACAACAGCAAAAACAATAAGGAATTAGAGCATTGCAGGGTGTGATTCCTCAATTCATAATCGGGCCTCTAAAGGCACACACACTCAAGTGACCTCTTTTATACACAGACACACAAACACACACATACACACGCACATGCACACATGTACACTCCTTTCCAAAAAGAACAAAGGAAATTTATTCATTTATCTATGTACTTGAGGTTCCAATGAAGAAGATTAACTGGAGCATTATGAGAAGGGAATAACGATTGTTTGCAACTATGGGAAACAAAATTGTTTATCTAAAATACATTATGAATTCTAAAAAAGAATATAAGTTATATAAACCTAATAAGTAAGCAAGACTTCCAGAAATGAATATACAAAAATCAATTAGATTTTTATATATGGGTAACACAAAATAAAATTGAAAATTAAAAATACCTTTATGAATAATTCTTAACTAATAAATGTAAGATAGATCTGACAAATGATGCATAAAGTAGAATATAAAATATAAAAGAAAACTATAAAATACTGATAGAAATTAAATTCAAATAAATGAAGATACTAGTGATCAAAGACTGGTGTAAAATATTAATATGTTAATTCTCTCTAAATAAATCTATAGGTATAGACTAATATCAGTTACAAATTCAAACAGAACTATTTTTTAAATTTTTTTATTATTATTTATTCAATTGTGCATGTATGCATGTGTGTGTGTATGTATGTCTCTGTGTGCGTGTGTGTGTATGTGTGTGTAGAACCACAGACGAATTTGGGAACCACCATGGATGCCTCCACCTCCTCATTGTTTACTCTGCTCTGGGATTCACAGGCTCTGCCCTACCAGGACCGGAAACGCCCGGCGTCTATACATGGGGTCTAGGATCCGAACTCAGGACCTTCTGCCTGCAAGGCGGAGGCTTAACCCCTGAGCTATCTCTCCAGCCCCTCAAACAGAACTATTTTTAAATTAATTGTGAATATGAAAAATCTGCAATAAGTTGAGAGTAGTGAGTCACTCTTATAAAAACCATACCTTGGAAGGCTGAGGCAGGAGGATTGTCATGAGTTAAAGGTCAGATGTGCTATGAAGCGAGATTTAATCACAAAATACCTAGAGACAGAAAAAAATGAATATGGAATTGCAAATGTAGCATTAAATATAAAGTTGAATGAGGTTGGAGGACTTAATACTCCCTGATATCAAAATTTATTTTAAAGCCATAGCAATAAAGAAAAGATGACATCAGCATAAAAATACTTCAATTCACTTTCAATGTGTAATTCACACAAGACAGCAAAAGTAATTCTAGAATAGATAACACAGCTAAATATAAAAATATATTTTTATTTATTTTCCAAAGCAATGTGGGAATAAAACTTGATGACCTCTAGTTAAACCAAAATTCCTTGCATGTGTTGTAGAAGAAAAATGATTTGCAAGATACTCCACACAAGTTAGGGCGGAAGCAATCATAATTGAACTTTGCATGCCCGGCGCAACGTCCAACACATTATTGACCTCACAAAGTCTAGCATCTGCTAAAGGCATCAAGATCCTTGGAGTCAAGGGATTGACAGCCACAGTAGTGGAATGGGGACGGGAGGCACTGGGGGAGGGGGAGGGAGAGGGGTGGGGAGGGGGAGCAGGGGGTTCGGGGGGAGGAGGAGGGAGGGAGGGAACTGGTGTACCTATTAAGTTTGTATGAGTGGAAATAATAATAAAAAATGTATAGAAAAAAGAAAAAGAAAAAACTAGCTCTTGGCAATCAGGTCATCTCGTTTTTGGAATTCATCACTAATAGAATGAGAAAGATATTTGTTTGACATTAAATTTCTTTTTGAGTGAAGTCCCTATTCAATTTCAGGGCCCATTTTTTAAAAAATGGAATGTTTACTGAGTTAGTGTTTAGTTTTTTGGGGCTCTTTGTATACTCTGGAGATTAATCTTTGATTCATAGCTAGTAAAGATTTTCTCCCATGTTGTGTGTTGTCTTTTTACACAATTAACAGTTTCTTCTACAGAATAAAAGCTTTTTAATTTCATTAAGTCCCGATTATTGATTATTGGTCTTAGTTCTTAGGGATTTGCAGTTCTGTTTAGGAAATCTTTACCTAGGCCTAGCAACTCAAGTATACTCCCTATTCTTTCTTCTAAAAATTTTAATGTTTTGGGTTTAATATCAAGGTTTCTGATCCATTTGGAGTTTTTTTTTTCAAGAAGAGAGGCAACAAGTTTCTACAAGTAGATGTCCAATTTTCCCAGTGCCACTTTTTGAAGATGCTGTCTTTTCACCATCATGGGTGTTTTTGTCACCTTTGTCAAAAATCAAGTGGCTATATGTATGGGAGCTTTATCTACTCCACTGGCCAATGTCTCTGTTTTTATGAGAGTACCAAGGTGTTTTTATTATTATAGATCTGTAGTATAGTTTAAAATCTAGTATGGTAATATCTCCAGCAGTCTTTTTGTTACTCAAAACTGTTTCAGCTAATTGTGGCCTTTTGTTTTTTCATATAAGTTTTGGGATTTTGATGGGAATTTCATTTGAATCTGTATATTGCCTTGGATATGATGGTCCTTTTCACAATATTGATCCTACCAATCCAAGAACAAAGAAGGTCTTTCTACTTTCTAATAGTCTCTTTAATTTCTTTCAGTAGTGTTTTGTAGTTTCCATCATACAAATCTTTCACTCCCTTGATTAAATTTATTCCAAGGTATTTTACTGACTTTGTTGCTATAGTGAATGGGATTATTTCTCTCATTTCTTTCTCAGCTTGTTTGTCTCTGATATACAGAAAGGCTACCGATTTTTGTATGTTGAGTAGTTTCTTAGTGAAATCATGTGGATCTCTCAGGTATAGAATTATATTAACTGAAAACAGGGATACTTTGCTCAACTTCCCTGCTCATCACAGAAATGCAAATTGAAACTACTCTGTAATACCACCTTGCCCCAGGCAGAATGGCAAAGATAAAAAACATAACAAACAGAGAAAGCTGGCGAGGATGTGTAGACAAGGGGATACTTATTCATTGCTGGTGGGAGTTAGTACAGAGCCTCTTTGGAGAGCAGTATGGCTGTTCCTCAGAAAATTAAAAATGGAACTGCCATAAGACCCAGTTGTAACACTCCAAGGAATATTACCAAAATCTTGACATTTTATTACAAACACACTTGTTCATTGCAGCCCTATTCATGATAACAAGAAAGTGGAATCAGCCAACATGCCCATCAACAGAGTAATGGGTAAAGAAAATATGGTACATATACACAATGGAATACTATTGAGCCATCAGAAAGGATGTAATTATGGAATTTTCTGGTAAATGGATGAAACCGGAAAATTTAATATTGAGCAAAGCATCTCAGTGAAGGATAAGCGCCACATATTCTCTCTTATATGTGGACGCTAATACTGATATGCTTGTCAATTTATTTGGTTTAGAATTATTGTAAAAGCCAGAATATTCAAAAGAGACCAATGGATGGGAAAGTGAGAATGAATGGTTAGGATGAAATCTTTTAAAATGGGATATTTAGGATATCAAGGCAACTTGGGTGAGAGAAGTAATAATTAGGAAAAATACCTAGGGTGGCATAAGGGGATGGGATATAGCAGGGACAGAGGAACTTATAGAAAAACACTAAGATTGTGGAAGAAAACTCATATGAACCTCGTATGCTAATAATATGTCCAAACATGTCTTATAAAGACGAGAACAAGAATGGAAAGCCCCTATGTAGAGAGGAAAACACAAAGTGAGGAAAACATGGCAAAACAAAACTAAAGCCCAGAGCTGATCCACTTAGTTTCATTGACAATTAGAGATATACTATAAGTAACAGGAGCATGGCACTTCCTGATAAAATGTTTGTGAGAGAGGTTTCAAAGGCCCTTAAACAATATAGGCTTTGCTATTGCTCTTGGTTGTTCTCAAAAAAAAAAAAAAAAAAAAAAAAAAACAACTGTGAGTAGGACCCTATTAATAAAGAGGCAAAACACATGGATCACAGAACTTAGGCAAAATACATCAAATGGAACTTTTCTAAGAACATTCTCCTTGTTTGATAGTTTGTATAGTGCCAAGAAATACTGTAGAAGCTACTGAGGGAGAGAAATAATCACAGGCCTCATCAATTCATGAGATCTGCATGTTGCAATAAAAATCACCATGGCAATAGGCTTCCAGTGTAATAGTGGCATGAGTTTCAAAGAGACAACCAGCGGCTTTCTGATGGAACTCAAGACCCACTTGTCAGAGTGGAACACATTCTTGTTATTGTTAATTAGAAAAAGAACCCAAAAAGTGGAGGAAATAGATCAATAGAGAAAAACAGCCAATGAATATACAGTTAGGAGGACAGTACACCAAATTACTCTGTAAATATTTGAAGAGCGCTTAGCACTCAGCTTAGATATCTTCTTCTACAAGAAAGGTAGAGGTAGAGAATCTCAACACCGTGACAGGATAGAGGTTAGACCAGTAGAAGACTAGTAAAGTGGAGAACAGTGGCCAACAATAATGAAGATTATTGTCAACTCAGAAATACTGTCCTAACATCATGCCATTTAAATCTATTCCCACCATAAGTTTTGAGGAACTTCACAGAAAAGGGAGAGATAAGACTGTAAAAACCTAAAAATGGGAAGGTCCACCATTGGACAAGACATTACATGCAAGGCAGGACTGCTGCATAGTTACTGAAATACAAACATGCCTCCTATAGCTTTGGAGGAAATGTAGAGAGATAAGAACACACAGTGGAAACCTTAGGGACTACAGTTGGATGAGTGAAGGGAAATCCTTATATCTGTGGGGTGGCCCAAGGAGGGTCAACTTGATATGCCACAGAGGCCTGAACCCCAACAAGTGTAGACAAGCCAGAGGGAACCTTGTTGTCCATAGAAGCAGCCAGGTAGGATGGTGTGAAGGAGAGGAATAGAATGTTGAGGGGAAGGGCGGGAATGGGAAGGAGGAGAAATGGAAGGAAATAGGGATTAGTACTTAATATGCTTATAAAACTAAAAAATAAATTAAAAAAATAGAGAAAACACCTGTATAACATTCATTCAAATATTTGTAACAGACATGTCTGAAAAGAGAATTGAATCTAGGAATGTGCATAATTCTAATAATTAATAATGAAACCAGAAACCATATAAAAAAGCAGGTATGCAATTTGAAAAGATACTTTCCAATGTGAAATATGTATTGAAAATAAGAACACCAGAAGGAAACCAGACTCATCAGTCATTAAAGAAAAATTAATACAACACTGATCTGCTTCTGCTTCCACACTTCTATTAAAATAGCTGTGTTGAAAAGAAAAATACCAAATTAGCAAGGATATCAATTTGGACTCCAACATATTCTGGTGGGAATATAAAATTGAACAAAACATTTTTCAAATTCATTTCATGATTTCTTAAATATTTAAATGCATGCCTATGCTCTTCTAAGTATTTGACATAGGAAAAAGTTCACACAAATATAAAACATTGTTGTGAGCAGCATTATTTATGCTGCTAAAACTATATGTAACCCAAACACTGAACAAGGGGTGAATGAAATATGAATTGCTTAGTATGTATATAGATAAGTTGCAAAGGAATAATATTATTGGAAAGTAACTAGCTCTAAAAGGGTGTGTAGTATAAATATTTTGATGAAAACAACTTTTTCATAAAGAGTATGTAGCATTTTTTAAGTTTAGGAAGAACACACGATTTCCCCCTGTGATCACAGTCTTTTAGAGTAAGCTAGCACAATAACCAAAAGGGAAAAAATAGAATTTGATTAACAGATTAAAAAATCTAATTTTCATAGGTAATTTTATTATATCAAATACTAAGCAATGTCAAATAATATGTAGCTGCAGAAAGTAGCTAAATGGTCAACAATAGAAAGAATGCAAGAATAGGACGAATAAGCAAGGAAACAAAGAGACAAAAAGAAATTTCTGGGTGTAATAGGTCAGTCCAATATCTTGCTTCCACACTTAAAGAGGTTTACAAAGTATATAAAGAGGGTTACAATGAATAATCTACATTGATCAAATGTACTTTATTTTAAATGCAAGATTGACCACTGCAGAATAAAAGATAATTACAATACCTAAAATTAAAACAAGTCAGTATTTGAAGTGTCCAAATCTATGAAGGATAAAAGTGGAAAAGTGCATGTAAGCCTTGGAAATGTCAACAGAAGATCTGGCTGAAAGTTTGGTAAGATCCTTCACAAGAAGGGTATCTATCTCACTAATAATCTAAAATTAGCTCAAAAACTTACTGATATTCAAGGAAAGTAACACTAATGATGCACAGGTGCCATGTTGTTAGACTATATACTTTACCATAGCATGTGTTAACAAGGAATTGGAACAAATGCTGAACTAGAATCGCATGATGGAAACTATAGTCTCTAGTTTGAGTATCGGTAGAAAATCAGCATCATCCTCCTTGCTAAGTTTGCACCCTGTAATTAAAATGCTTGCAGGCAAGAAGAGACACAAATAAAAATTTACAACAGTACTCTCAAAATTTTTAAATTTGAAAACAGCCCTTCAAAAGTTACAATGGATCAACACATTATGATAACCATTCATTACAAAATACCATTCAGTAAATAATGTGTTAAATTGTTTTACATAAAATGGACATGAGTCAAATTTGTAATACTAAGTGAAAACTATTAAGCTGTAGAAAATTCTTAGAATCTGATTCTATGAATGTAGTGTCCAAGAGTCAATACTAGAGCTGGAGAGATGACCATTGGATTAAGTGCTTGCTGCACAAGGACCTAACTTTATCTGGGTGCAGGGGCTTGCACTTGTTTGAATGGGTGTCGGTGTCAGAAGATCTCAAAATTTCATTGCTTAACCAGTCTACCAGAAACATCAAGCCCCGGGTTCAGTCACAGAGACCCTATCCTAAAATTAATATTGAAGTGACAGAGGAAGCATCTTACATCAGATTCTATTCTCATGACATGAAAAGCATGTTCATCAGCACATACAAATGAGCATGCCAGCATACTCCCAGACACACACATACACACACACACACACACACACACACACACACACACACACACACACACATAACTGCACACACGCAGAGAAAGAAAGAAAAGAGAGAGAGAGAAGACATTAAAATGTTTTCTTTAGGTTTGCATAAATAGCTAATATTATATAAAATGAAAATGAATTGATGTTAGGATGGGTCTTACACAAAAGGATTGAACTGTTGAAAAGATAACATGTCTTTTAAAAATTCTGACATTCTTGGGTTTGGCCTATGCAATGATTACAAAGTATTGTTTATATATATTCATTAAGATGAACCTATACTGTAGACATTTCTATATCTACTTCACACTAAAGGAGTTTAAAATCCAAAGGTACAAGTCTTTGGAAAGTTCCATGAGAGATGCCCTGACTCCTTTCATGGTTTCCATCCCTTTCTCAGCATTGAAGTCCCAGAGCCAGTCCCTGGTGAGGCATCAGAGGACCTTACAGCAGAAGGATTGCTTGCAGATGGTATGTATGTTTTCCCCACCAACTCATCTGCACTGCCCAGGAGTGTAAAATAAGATCCCTGAAAATCTTTAATCCTGTTTCTTCTACTCACCTCAAACTACGATTTAAAAGCTAAGGTCTCTAGACTGCAGGTTTGTGCTGTAGGAGAAAATACAGAGCTGCTTTGTGATGAAGGTAAAGCCACACAACTTGAGTATATAACTAGTTATGATGGAGTACTTCACACAGTCAGCAAAGGCTGCAAATTGTCCTTTCATGTGAACTGACAGCACCTCAGAACACTGGAAGTTTTAGCAGCAAAGTAGAGAAAACTGTGTCAAAAAGAAAATAACATGCTACATGAAAATGTTCTAAACCGTGGCAATGGTGGAGAAATGTTATGGTTGATGCCAAAGCAAGTCATTATTGGAGGCAAATGACTGAACTAAAGAAATGTGATTTCCTTTGGATTTTAACTTCATGGGTGGCTGCCTCCCAGAAAACTCAATATATCTTTCAGACTTTTGCCTCTTTGTCAATTTGACTGAAATCAACCTATAAAATCCAAATGATTTCATTCCACATAAAATTGGGAAAGCATTGGAAGGTTAGATTTTTAATCAGAATTCAGAATTTTTTCAAGACTGTAGTTCTTTGTCAAATTGATTTATGAGAGCACAAACATTTCAAATTTTTATATGTAGAAATGGCAGAATGTTATTTCAAGCTGTTCAGGTTACTCTGAAATACAGTTTAGAGGGTAAGTTGTTGCTAGATTGCAATGTGACAGGGGAGCATACCTGGTCATTTGCAAATATTGGTTTGAGGAACTAGCAAAATAAGATACAAAATACACCAAGGGAAATGGAGCCAGATTCCAGTGCCCATTAAGGCTTTTATTTCAGTTCTTGTGGAAAGATTATACCTAGAAAAGATGGATCATGGATGAAGACCATGAGTTACCTACTTCTGAACAGCTTGGTTTACTATTATAAAGGCAAATAGGTAGACTTTTAGGTTTAGGTGCTGACTTACCATCTTATCTTTCCTCCTGTTGGGAAGTTGTAATGAAATGTATGGGGAATTTGCTCAACTAAGTAGTGAACTATAGGTACAAGTGTTAAAATATATTTGAATATTCTATAATCACATGTAGGTAGAACCTTAGGAACTAGAGCTACACAGGTTAAGGACAGTGTCCCTATCTACCCAAGGAAGAGACACATATTCTCCTACAGAGCCAAAGTCCATACCAATGCAGACAACCTGAAAGGAATCCTGGGGCTCACATAAGCAGACAGGCAGGAAGGTGGGAGGGAGAAGATTGAAGGGAAGAGAGGGGGAAGAATGAAGGGGATAAGGAGGAGGATTAGGGACAACCACTCACTGTAAAACTAGAAAAAATAAAATAAAATTCTGACTTTTAAAAAATGATAAACTGGAAATGTAATGGATATGATAATTAGCTTGATATTTGGATCTTCCATGTTTACATACATAAAGGTATTGCATCCATAAATATATATATATATATTTGAGTGTATATATATATACTCAGTATGTACTCCATATATATATTGCACCCCATCAATTAAGAAAGGGTAAATAATTGGGGTCATAAGCACATATTTCTTTGATTCTCTGTATTCTTCAAACCAAATTCACCTTCTTAACAATGAATTGATTGTTTTAGCAGAAGCACAGCTTGCTTATTGTGGGGTCACTGAGAAAGAAACGCAAGTCTTTCTTCTGGTAGTCGTCATGTCAGTTAGCCTCACCTGATCCTAGAAGCTCTTATCACAAGAGCATTTGTGTTTCTCTTGGGATACATCTGATTCTAGTAGACATTCATGAAGCATAATAAGCAAAGCTGTTTCAGATCCTCATAAGTACTGAATACATTCCTTTAAGAAATGGTCTAGACTTCAGAGAGGCAGCAAAGAAATGGCAAATTTGGATCCATTGAATACTTTAGTTTCCTTGAATCCCAACTGATTTAAATGAACTTTCACGGGCATCTAACAGGAGTTTCAGGAGGATTGTATGTTTTTTTCTATAGTTTCTCTGGCTGGAGCATGTTCGAAGTAATGACTGGTCACAAGCCCAACCTGCTTCTTTCATGAAGAACAATCCCAGTGGGTCTGGATTCACATCTCTAAAGCACAATGTCCTAAGGAATAAAGAACATGTTCTTATCATGGAATTCTAAGCCACTGCTCTGAAAGGACCTCTGACTAGGCAGGTTTGTATTGCTTGCTCATTCCTGACCAAAGCCTGTAGGCAGTGGCAAAGAATGGACAGATGAATCCAGGCAAAAAGTCTTATTTTTAAAATCTGGAGGAACTATTTTATTTAGTTTTCTACATGATGTAAGAAGTATCAAAATTCATGTGCTAAATGTTTAGTATCACAAAAAAGAGAGAACTTATTTTTGGTAGGTAGTCCCAAATTAAGAGTATGGGCGGGAGAAAAGAAAAACCTGTGCCCATGATCTTTGGCTTTGACTTTTTACTAAAATAACTGGGGAGTAGAAACAAATCCTATTGGGCAGGTATATTCTAAGGTAAATCAATTCAATACCTTGAGAGCAGGAGAAGGGAAATCCTCAAATGACTGCAACACGTGCAGCATGAGATCCTAGCATTATAAGGGAAGATTTTGGTCAACCTCTCACCCCATTTATGAGAATGCTGAGAAGAAATGAGTTGGTTTAAGTTTTCAAGCTCTGATAGCTGAAAGCCACCTGAGATGACAGCAACATTGCTCTGTACAGACAGCTGAAGTGTAAGGGAACTACTCTTTCAGAACCTCACAATGAACAACACAAGGCTACAACAGTGGCTAAATCCCATGTGAGATGCAAAGCAAAGCCATTGTGAAGGCAGCTTTTTCCAGAACAATAGCAAACAGAGGATTACAACCAAGCTTAAAATACCATGTCTCCTTCCTTCCACCATCAATGCCATTTTACAGTGGACAATCTGGCATGGCCAACTGCAGCAGATTCTTTTTTTTTTTTTCAGTCTTATCACTAGCCTTTCATCCATTTACAACTCATTTTCTCAAGGTTTGCTGCTTTGGATTCTGTAATTATCATCCAGGGAATTTAGCAGATGAATCTAGCCCAAAAACCAAATTAAAACCCAGAGAAACCACACCATGCTTTATACCAGTAACTTCCCCTTTTGCCTTCTATCTCCTTTCCTACTATCATTGTCCTCCTCTTCCTCCTCTGTCTCCTGGCTCTTCTTCATTGTTCGGTGACTGAAAAAAATTGAAATATACAGACAGGTTTTCCTGCCACGTTGGATCTTTATCTAGAAATGGGAACTTTCTCGAAAGTCATCTTTCTTTTATCATTTCATTTATTTTTAGTTTTACAAGCACATTGAGTATTAATCTCTGCTTCCCTCTATCCACCCTCCCACTCATCCCATTTCCTCCTCCTCCTCAGTCTATTCCACTCCCTTCCCATCCTCTTGCCTGGCCACTTCTATAGACCCAGGGCTCCCTCTGGCTTGTCTACTATTGTTGGGGTTCAGGCCTCTGTGGCATACCAAGTTACCCCTCCTTGGGCCTCCCAATTGATGGGGATATTTCCCTTCACTCATTAAACTCTAGTCCCTAAGGTTTTCATTATGTGTTCTTATCTCCCTTCAGTTCCTCTATATAAGCATGTTCTTATGTCAGTCATTATGCAGGTCTGGTAAGGACAAATCTCACTACAGTGACTTCCTGAATGCATCACCCCTGCCTGGAATGGAATGCCATGTCCAATGACAAACCTTCCCATATTTAGGTGTCACTGTCCCTCAGCAACTGTGAACCAAATCTGAGGGGAGGTGTGAGGATTGAGATTCAGACACACGTGTCTTTACACAGGAGGGCATGCCTTGCAAGTAGACAACAGGCAGCCCCGAATCTTTATTTCCTACAGTATTTATACAGATAGAGAATATGTAAAAAAAACAGAGTGAGGGAATAAATGCAGTTGAAAATACAGCTCTGTAAACCAGCTCATTATTTCCCTTCTTTATCTACAGATTCAAGAAATAGCCATAGCACTTCTTTGAAGCCCAAACAATTAATGAGCAAAACACACTCTTGGCAGAATATTCACTTCTTTCAAGGTTAATAAGCAAGATTGTCTTTTTGACCTCACTACTCAGGGCCCCAAAATCTTCAAATGCTCAGGCTCCCACAATTATGGGAACATTTCCTTATGTCCCACAGAAAACAGAAGATCTGCCAAGCATATTCATGACACAATCAAAATGCACCAGCACTCAGAGTTTATGTCCCAGCCATGTGATTTATAACAGTCATCAGTAAATATGCTCCCTACATTTAGGTTCTTACAGTCTCACTGACTCTTCTTTAGTTCCCTAAGCCTTATGATGTAGAAAGATTAGGACAGCCTGATTCTGGTACTGGGCATTATGACTGGCCATCACTGTCCACTTTGGTACTCTTCTATTGGCCTATACTCCATCTGGTCAAGATGTTGAGATTCTTTACCTCTATTGTAGAAGAACATTTCTAGGCTGAGTGATAAGTGCTCTGCAAATATATGAGTATAATAGTAGTTATTTACAGAGCAGTTTGGTCTATTGTCTTTTTACCTATAGGTTTATTGGTTGTTTTTACCTATTGATTTATTTCCTTCCCCTTTCATGTTCTTATTCTAGTTAACAGTAACAAGAATGTGTTCATTTTGACAAGCAGGTCTTGAAGTCAAGCAGAAAACTGTTGTTGTCCCTTTGATACTCATGCCATTATTACATGGTGATTTTTTATTACAATTTGCAGATCTTGTGAATCAGTGAGGCCTGGGATTATTTCTCTTCCTCAGTCATTTTTACAGAGCTCCTTGATATTGCATAAGCTATCCAGGAAGGAGGAAGCTCTCAGACCAGTTCCAGTTGATGTATTTTGCTTATGTTCTGTGATCCATTTATGTTGCTTCTTCTTTAATAGGGTCTTACTGACCTTTTTTTTTTTTTTGAAAGCAAACAAGAGCAATGGCAAAAGCCTATATTGTTTGGAGGCCTTTGAAAACTGTCCGACTATATTTCATCAGGAAGTGCCATATTCCTGTTACTTCTAATATATTTCTAGTTGTCATTGGGTACTAAGTGGATCAGCTCTGGGTTGTTTTTCCCTGTTTTACTCACTCTGTGCTCCTTTGCATAGGGACTTCCCATATGTGCTCATTTCTTTAAAAGACATTTTTGACATAGTATTAGCATATGTGGTTCCTTTGGGGTTACCTCCCACAATCTTAGGTTTTTCTATAAGTCCCTTTGTCCCTCTAATATCCCATTCCTTCATGCGCCCCCTAGGTATTTTCTTTCATGATTCATTTTATGCTTAGACAAAAACATTCACAATTTTTCTTTTCTCCAAACTCTTTCTTTGAAGACTTTCCTAATCCAACAATGGCACTACTTGTCACCTATGTAAATAAAAATAAAAAACTCAGGATGTCCCTGATACCTCTTTATCTCACAAATGCTGAATCACTAGTCCCTTAAGGCTATTAACTGAATCCTTATTGCTCTCCCCTCTTCAAAGACATACCCTCCTAATTCCCCCATCCATGTTCTATTCAACTTTTCAAACAAGAGTCAATCATGGCTAGGAGAACTGAGTGTGATCATATAAATCATCATGCAAATAATTCAATATTTCTGTGTCTCCCAGTAGCCAAAATCTTTGCTATGCACATTAAGGAATTGCATGTTCTCACTGAATGGTTGCTGACTGCCCAGTCTCCATATACATTAAAAATTTCTAGTTACACATACAGCCCACATACATGCATACATTCACATATGTGAACACATATGAAGAATCATATCTCAGCATATAGTTTAAAAGTCAAAATTCAGAGAAGTCCGAGGATACAGAATAAGAAAATATTAAAATGGAACAAGATGGAGCAAAAAGAAAGGGTCAGTTTAGGAAGTCCAATATTTGACCTAAAATATTTTCTTCTGATAAAAATGTGATTCAGTGAATAGAAGTGCTTATAGTACAAATCTGGTAACCTGAGTTCAATCCTTGGAACCTATATAAAGGTGAAAGGAGAAAACTGTGTCCTCAAAGAGGTCCAACTTCATGATTTCCATGAAGTTGCTGTAGAATATGCATCCACACACACTATGCATATACACACAAGCACAATAATAAATAGCAAATGATCAATATTTTCTTAAATTAGACTCAGAAATGATAAAAATTATTCAGTTGCCAAAACAATAAACAGACATCCATTACAAAATAAAACATTTTTATAATGAATACAATTACTTAGACAATAATTTCATTAGCATTATTTATTTATTTACTGTGTGTGTACATGTGAGCATGTGCATGTGCACATGTGTATGCATGTGCACATGTGTATGCATGTGCACATGTGTATGCATGTGCATGCTTAGTACAGCATTCATATGGAACTTAGAGGACAACTTATGAAAGCTAACACTGTCTCCAACATGAGAGATCTGTGGATCGTGTTCATCACCTTTACCAGCTGAGCTATCTCAGGCACTAGACAAGGACTTTTTATCTCCTTCATTTTTTACCTAATCATACAAACTCAATAGGTACCCCTGGCCTCTCCCTTCTCCATCCCCTCCTCCATTGTCCCCCATTGCACTCTCCTCCTTTCCTTTCACTTCCCTCCCTTCCTCCCCCTCTTAAGGCGCGTTCCCCTTTTGCCCTCCCATCCCCTGTAACATCCTTTGCGTGAATGCCAAACCTTCTTCTGAGTCCACCACCCTAGTGAGGGTTCAGGACTCAGTGGCATAGCTCTGAGCTCCTTCTTGGGCTCCCTGTTATTATGGGAACTCTACTATGACTATTTAAGCCCTTGCCTCTAAGGATCCTACTGCTTGGAGCTTTCTCCCTTGTGATTCATGCTAGACTTTGAGGGATCATTGACATTTCAGCCATTGTGCAGGTCAGGTAAAGTCCAATTCTGGCTGCTGCAGCCCTATCTTATGTGGAGTATCTTGCATATCATTGGTCCTCTCCATCTTTAGGTTCTTACAATCTTTCAGCCCCCTCTTCAGGATGGGGAGATATTTGGCTAGTCTTGTTTCAGGTGAATAATATAGGGCCTTTGGTGTTCTGAATTGTGATTTGTTGATATTTTCTGTTTTGCTTTCCCTGCACTGCCCTTGACTGCATCACAATTGGTATTGAAGGTCATCTCCTAACCAAAGATAAAAAACTGTTTAAATGAAGATCTTAATATAAGAGGAGACTCAAAGGTAGATGGAAGGAAAGGAGTAGAACACAGCAGTTGGGGGAATCAGTGTCCCATTTGCTGGATGGGTACAATCTATCTGCCAATCCCTATATCCTCCCTGATTTGTGAGATCAAACCTAGTCAGTCTCAAGTGACCAGGAAGGGAAGTAAAGATGAGCTGAACCAGATGTCTTACTACTTACATGCAATACATGACTGTGGCCTATTTTCTCTATTAAAGCATGATCCACTATCTCCTTTCTTTTGAGGTCCTTCTTCTTCTTCCCTCCTGTTTATAATCATTTGTGATTACAGTGCGTATTATGGAGTTTTTTTTTTTAATAAGGGCAAGAACTTTTAAAATACAGACCAAAACACTATATTAGAGTTCTAGGAATAACAGCATTTCCTTAAAACATGAAAGTTAAATAACCAATATGCCTGGATTTATATACAACTCTGAAAGTAGAGAGGCAAAAGTCTTCAAAATACCATTGTACTTGATAATTTCTATAGTTGCAAAATAATTAATAAACGTAACAAGAAGATAATAGAAAGACTTCCAATGAAAAGAAGGAAAAAATGAACTTTAACAGAAATATCCTAATAAGTGTGAAGAGCAGCTCAGAGTAGCTCCAGGAATTCTAGAAAATAAAGATTTTTCAGTCTAGTACTTATGTAACAATTTGATAGTAGCTTCCTATATTTTCCTACTTTGTCTCCTCTTCTGATTATCTAATTTCACAACTTTCTTTATATATTCTGGTTTTAAGTTTCCATTTTGTTTTGGTACCAACTAGCTGTAAGCATGGCCTATCTAGCATTCTTGAGAGATACAACTTGTTTTCCTCCTCATTTTTACCGGGACACACTATAGCTTGTAAGTGCCCACACTTATCAGATCAAGATGAAGTTTATGAGAGAGATTGGTTTGTCAGAAAGGATCTCAGTCCCCTCATTGGACACCACCTTTAAGTGTGGTGAACATGAAGTCTAGGAGGTGGACCAGAGGGAATTAAACCAGGCCGGAGTTGGAAAAATCTCAGTCTTGCTGGCCTGGTTTAGTTCCCAATCCTGTCCTAGTGTATTTCTCTCTAATGCCTTTCATAGACTTCACATTGATCTGATGAGTGTGGACAATTATAACAGGTCAATTAACAAACTGGGAATTCCTTTTAAGGATTTGTAGAGTAATCATCCCTTGAGGTTGGATGGATGTTATTTATTCAGCAAGGACTACAAATAAAACATTTGATGAAGATCAGTGTTTCCTCAGCAATACCTTTCAGAGTTTTGGGGTTCCACTCCAAATCGCCTCACTGACACCCTCCAGGGACAGACTACTTGTACCCAAGCTTCAGCACTCCTGCTCAGTCATTCTGCTGCTCACTTAGGTTTGGGAACCACTGCCTCTATGGGACTGAAGAAGGAGTACTCAGTACTTAATTCATATAATCTATCTTTCCTGAAGTTTTTTTTGCTACCATAAACAAGGACATTATTCCCTTCAATTTTTTTCTGAACATGATGGATGGGTATG
The DNA here is from genome assembly GCA_023101885.1 of Typhlomys cinereus. NCBI lineage: Eukaryota > Metazoa > Chordata > Mammalia > Rodentia > Platacanthomyidae > Typhlomys > Typhlomys cinereus. The sequence continues at coordinate 3,931,304 of JALPQD010000098.1, read as the reverse complement.
GTTGAAAGGCAGGTTTAATGAGATGAGTAGGTTTATACTCTGTCCAAAAGACAATGCCACTACACGCAAAACTCTTGTTAAAAATAATTGTCGGTTTTCCTCAATATTTCTAAGTCCAGGGAATTCATTCATAAAATTTCCATAAGTGCATACATTTTTATCAATTTGAGGATATGTGAGTTGAATTAGGTTTATTTTTGTCATTTACTGAAAATCTGATATGTGCCATATTATTTTTTTAATTTTTCATCGGATTAATTTTGTGATGTTTATGTTTGTGTATCAGACTGGGCATGCATGTAGTGTGCCATTCTGCATAGGTAAAAGTCAGAAGACTATCTCACCATCCACCTCATGTGAGACAGAGTCTCTTGTTTAACTACTGCATACACCAGGTCAGATTGCTGTTATATGACATGTCCCTCCAAGCAAAATAATTGACATCTTTTTCTGATCAGTTATAACTACTTGCAAGGAACCATCAACATTGGAATTTCTGAGTCTTGACATTTTCTCACATACAGAGAGTCCAGTTGTTTTATCAGACATTCCCCTGGGATTCTGGCTGTATTATTGGACATTCCCCTGGGATTTTGGCTGACCTACCTTCCAGTTATTCTCTCCTATTGCACTTTCCCTCTAGGCTGTGAAGTCTCTGGAGCGTGCCAGAGTATATAGGTTAGGAAAGATTATATGAATGGGGGATTCCATCTATGTGACCAAAAGGAAGCCTTCATCTATGCAGAGGTGAGGCTTACTGGTATGTTTGCTTTCGGGACACCCGTATTCCTCTAGGTAAACTTGACCCATAATCCTGCAAATAACCAAATAAAGTTTTGGTTTCACCAAGTTAAACATTGGTGGTAATGTTTACTTTGGTCCGTCATTTAAACCTTATTGGCATAGATGAATGTTTGTGTGGCATCTCCCCAGAAAAAGTTCGCACAATACTGTCAATAAGATTTCAGGAATTCTCCTATTTCTGACTCCCATCTTGTCATATAAGAGCACTGGAATACCGATATATGCTATAGTAAGCAGTCTCATTGTGGGTTCTGGGCAACTGAAATCGGGCCCCCACTCTTTCATCACAACACTTTTACACATTGAATCATCTGCCCAGTCTCATGTTATTTCTTTTAGAAGTTCAGTGATTTTATGAATTGCATTTTTATGTATTTTCCCATGAAAGACCTTGAAACATTTCTAGAAACCTCTTTGTGCATTTCTTGTCTTCTCTTTCCAAAGAAACCTATATCTGCTACCTGGTTCTCAAAAACTCTGAATTTTATTTCTGATCATAACTCAGCTTCATAGTCTGGACCTGAGTCTTCACATTTCAATGTTCAAAAGATGTATGTCAGTAATGGGATGACACATGAAGCTAGTTACCTCCCAAAGAAAAATGAAATTACTCTGTACTCCACTGATATGATTTTTTAAACTTAAGTGTGGTTTAATTTAAACATTTGTTCATATCACATATCATTTTGGTTGTTTTCCTCGTATCTCCACTCTGTCATTATTTCTTTGAACAATGAATCTTTCTTTTTCCCATTAGGTATTTCTTCCATATATGTGTCATGTGCAAAAGCTTAGTCTAACTTTTAGCTCTGTCTTTAAGTTCATAAAAATACCTGGTGAAAGAGATAGCCACAATAGTGCACATGATACTAATATTTTATAATGGTGCTCAAGTATTTGCAAAGCATAATTGTATTCATCTATTCATTTGATATTGTAGTTCTAAGAGCTAAAAATGCAGCCCCTAGTCTTTCACTTTTCCATCACCAATGAAGTCACTGATGATAAGACAAGTTGTTTCAATTCTGATAGAGTTAGTATTTTGTTAAAAGTGGATTTTTGTTTTATTTGTAATCAAAATTATTTGAATCTTCATATACATTCACCATTCATTAATCTACAATTATTTAATGGGTTCACTACACCTTTCTGAAAGAAACAGGAATAAACAAGGTAGGGCAGACTGAAGAGGAAAGTGGTGGTGAAAAACATGAAATCCAGAAGGCCTCTGAGAAATTAGCTGGGCAGTGAGTGAAGAACTGTGTAGAATACCCTGCACTGCAGCTACTCATCTTTATTTTGAAGTCTCAGTTTGGGTTCTAGGAATGTACTTGATGAAAATCTTGTTGAAAAATCAATTGTTAGTATCCAAGGCCAGAACTGGGCAAACATCCTTCTCTTAACATGAAGTTGATACAATCTGTTCCCTCTTCTGTGAGGACTCCCCACAACAGAAGAACATCAGTGAGGAACTTAAATTTCCAGGAGCATAATGATACCCTCCCCTGAAAACAGGAAGAACGCAATATTCTGGAATCATGAAGCAGAACTTCACCTCTACCACATTGATATCATTGTGATAAATACTGATAAGCAGACCATTGGCAGAATACACAACTACCATGTTGAATTTATGAAATTATCAATATTTGATCCCTTTTTTATATTGAGAGAAAACTGTTATTCATATATATATATACATACATATTTACAAAATATTACCAATAGTAAGAGCTAATAGTTCCAAAGTCATGGGTTATTTCAAGATTCTTTCTTTTTTTAATTTTTATTTTTATTTTATTTCTACTCATACAACTTTAACAGGTACACTGGTCCCCTCCCTCCCTCCAACCTCCCACTGCTCTTTGCCCCTCTCCCCACCCCCATCCTCCCTCCCTCCCGCCATCCCACAGTAACTCCCCCTCCCATCCCCGGAGCATCCTTTAATGTGCATGCCAGACTCTCCTCTGGGTCCTCCTCTCCGATGACGTGCAAGGACCCAGTGGCATTTCCCAGAACCCTTTCCTGTGTTCCCCTTAAGCATAGGAACACTACTGTAGCTGTCAATTCCTTGCCTCCAAAGATCTTACTGCCTTTATCAAATGCTAGAATTTGAGGTTGACCCCTTTAAATAAGGAAAATTTCACGGGCTTCCCCCAAATCCTTTTAACTTTGTTCTGCCAGACTTTAAAAGAACTAAATATCTCATGTTTTCCTTCCTTAAAGTTATTTACCTAAATTTCATTTTAAGGCACTGGACATCTGAAGTAAATTGGTTGTTTGTTAATTAACAGATTGAAAAGTTATTATATTATCTCATTGCTCAAGTTATGCTTTCAGCTGCTATGAGACAACACTCCCAGTCAATCAATTTAAGAGGAGAAAGGGAGACTTCACTTACAGAGATACAGCCCACTTGAGAGAAAAGCTACGACAGCATCACAAGTTGGAGGAGACTTAGATGAAGATTCAGAGAGCAAGCAGCAGACTTTAAAGCATACTACTAGAGGAAGCATGGAAATGCTAAGGAACCTCATGTCCTGCCCAATATGATATCACTTCCTCTGATAAGGCTCCATTTCCTATGTGTGCTGCCACCTTCTGAAACATTAGCATCAGTTAAAGATACAAGCACATGAGTCTGTGGAGAGCAGCTTACATTCAAGCCATGATACTAATCCATGAAAAAACAAATAAATCCAATCAAACATATGTGTGTGTATACATACATACATACACACACACACACACACACACACACACACATATGTGAGTTTCTATACATTAGTCATTTTGGTAGGTGCTGAGAGAAAATGAGCAAGTCAAAATGCTTAATATCAAGAGATCCTAAACATCTGTGAAATAAGACATAAACTAATAAATTGTGGTTAATAAATCAATTCTAAGCCATGGCAACAAGCCTGAGGGATTGCTCTCAATGAAGATCTTGTGACATGCAGTTTAGGAAATCCCATATTGTTTGACAGTAGTGTAGAAAACTTCAATTTGAGGCTCAATAAAAAGTCTTAAAAGATCATTTTAATCATGAGCAAGCAATTACCCATTCAGGGAAAATCTGTTCTTAACTTCTTAAACTCAGCCACTAATTTGGGGGATGCCAAGTGGTCCCATCAGAGCTTCAAGTATTTACCACTTTGAACACCTCCATCTCCTGTGATACCTACAGGATGGGGCCTAGTCACCAAAATGCCTTCCCTTTCAGTTAGGGAACCAAAATTCCCTAAGTGGATCTGCATTTTATATCAGGAGCAAATCATTCTTATTGTAAATCTCATGCAATATTTATAAAATTATATTTTTCTCCATTCTTCACCTAAGCTTCAAATGGAAGAGGGTGGCCTCTGTTTTGGTTGGAAATCTTATTTTAGAAGTGAGAGTAGACAAAGATTAGGCCAAGGCCAGCTTAAACATTTTAGCCAAGTGTGAGGTTCTGCATGAATATCAACAAAATTATGGAAAAGAATTGTGCCAAGTATGGGGATGCCAAAAAATTTCCATGTCAGGAGAATACTCACACAATCTCTCTCTGTATCTCTCTGTCTCTCTCTCTGTCTCTCTCTCTCTCTTTCACACTGTTTTCTGTCACTGGGGATTTGCTAGGGGAAGGCAGTCACAGGTGGTGGGCCTTGCGGTATATTAGTCCCATCCTACTTCTGGAGAAGTCTACTTTTGCAGCTAGCAGTCTTGGAGCTCTCAGTTTTGTGATGGGTGTGAATTAGCCTGTCTCCACCTTCAGCCAGCCAGCCATGCCATATCCACTATGAAAGACATCTCCTCTCTGGAACCATAAACTAAATAACTCTCCCTTTCTCCTTTAAAAAAGAAAATTCCTTCTAGATGGAAAATGAAAGACAGAAAACATTGTTGTTAGGCAGTTAGGAAAAAGAAGGGTTTCCAGTGAACATAGAGGCAGTTCAGATCTCTGTTGAATGGATAGAAACTAACCCACAGAAAAGAGGGATAAAGGACATTCTATACTGGAAACTTAAAATGTCATGTAAGACCAGAAACATGGGAATGGTGAAAAAGTGGAGAGAGGAAAGTAAATCAGATAGAGGTATCTTATCAATGGTGCCATTTCCATCAAAATCATCACATCTTTTCAAAAATGCTAATTAGCAATTTCTGGATGACATTATCAAAGACTTTAAATTTAAAATTGCATCAATTCATAAATGTTTTCTTATGTCTTTTATAGTTAATTTCCTTGGCTTTGGATTTAAGAAAGTAAGGTGTTCAATTTCTTCCAAAAATCTTATGCCTCGACTGGGTTACCTAACTGTATTTGCATAACTATGTTCATTTTAAAATAGAGCACAATATCAAAACAAACAGCAATATTGCTGTCATGTTATGCAGAGGTATGATTATACACTTTAAAACTCAATTTTAGTGTGCATATATGAAGACTGGCTTTTGATTGCTCAGGTTATTTTTTTCTGAATGCATAACAGTTTCATTCTTCATCTTAAAGATCTGAGGTTCAACTATATTTGAATTATCCATAAAAATCATAAGTATTTTTTCTTTATGAAAATTTCCCCATGCTTCATAACTGGAAAATGACTAAAGCAATTTGTGTGTAAAGAGTGGGGGGAGGCTCTTTGTTCTCAGACTGGAGTAATAGGACTTGAGTATCAAAGGATAATTTCTTGAAAGGCAAGGGTGAAGAGGGCAAGGCAGAAGGTAATGTTGGAGGTTGTTTTGAAAAGCTAACAATGGCATGCTTTCCTATTTGCCTTTCCAGTGATTCTGTCTGAAATAATACTGTCAGAAGCCAGCACCCCAGGGTCTCTGCAGACCCTTTCAAATGCCCCAAAGATTTAGTGTTCTCCACCTACTCTCTTCTATTTAGAGTGAGAGAAACACATGAGATTGAAAAGAAGGTTAAAATCTAAGCTATACAACAAGGAGATTGCTGAAAGAGCTTGTTCGCCCTGCCGTGTAATGAAAGCTACTGGTTTCTGAGGTGGATGTTAGGCTTTGTTGGAGACTTCTGGTTGCCTGGAAGTTACCCATCAAAGAGTAGTCAGAGTCTGATGTGGTTAAGAGCAAGTGGTAGTGACTGTGTTGCCTTGTTCAGCTATGATTCCGAGGTGATACACAGGCATATGTATTGAAATAGGAGTCCCTGCCAAGTTCCCAGTAGAAGACTTCCAGTTGCGCTCTTCCAAAGAAAAGCAAGTGAAAACGGACCTGGAGTTCCTACTACAAAGACAGTATGAGGCACTCTGGCCTTTCTGCTACTTCTGGTGTTCCTACCCATTGTATTGTACCCCCATGAGCTAAAGTGGTGAATGTGGGTTGTTTTACAACATGGCTAAGAAGTTTGAAAACCTATTTTTTGTAGTGGTTTAGTTAAATGTATGCAGAGCCCCATGTTACAGCATATGACTTGGCATACATTTAGGCTGAAGACCAATAATCCATTTTCAAATGTGATCACTGACAGGGGCAATGTGCTAAAAAAATACCATGTTATGAAGATATGCACAGGATTTAACATTGGATGCTGGACACTAATTACTGACAGATGCAAATACAGTGACTAATATACTGAAGGCTAAAATGGTCATAGAAGAGGACTTACTAAACGAGAGTCAGCTTATGCAATCACTGGGCTCAAAGCTCAGCACTCCTTAGTTGTAGAATTGCTGCTGATCAGCACAAGTTCAACATCCAGGGAAATGAAGCGGTTCTTAAGTGAGGTGGCTTATTGTCGGTTAATGCCATGAGTTATTGGTACAGAGCTATGTTAAATTATCATTGCTAATCCATGGGCCTAACACTGTTAGTTCAGCTTTATTATACATCAAACCACCTACCTATGCTAAGCTTGAGAGTTGTGGGGATACTAGGAGCTGGGATGTGACAGAGCTAAGAACATTATTACATCCATTAAACATACTGCAGAAAAGTAGAGAGTACAGCTGTCTTAAGTGAGAAACTCCTCTGGCCTATCACTCTTTATTTGTTCTGCTGGAGGAAGAACCCAAACACAGACCTCGCAGATGAGCCAAACTGAAGACTGGCACTTTAACCGAGTGCTCCACAAAAATAGGACTCAAGGACACAAGAGGGCCATCAAAGAGTTCCTTTATAAATTTTCCTAGTGTCAGAATTTGTTCTGTTTTCTCTACTGCAGACTATTGCAGAAGTTCCCGGACATTTGAACACTCTCTAAAAAACCTTCCTGTTCATTAGAAGAGATACACTTCTGCTCTTCCCATTCTTTCCATTTTACTTGCACCTCAAGTCCAGGGAAGCCAAGCAGACAGTCTCCTTTCTGATATCCTAAGGTAGTTCTGTAGAGTCCCTGAGTGGCCACAGTATTGTGGGCTATTTCCTGAGCTTCTTTTCTTGCTCCCATGCACAAAGTTCAATTATTAAAAGGCTCTCTGCTCTGTGTGTCCTGTTTCCACACCTTCTGCCTCCTTTGAGGATTTCCTTTCCCGAAGTTCCATATGCTACCACTGTATTCACCCTCAGTCCACACAAACTTCTCTTCACAGGCTGCCCTCTTACTTGGAAGCAAACCTACCCTAGTTCCATTAATATTTAATCAATCCTCATTCAGTCCATGTTTCTGACCTAGTACCAGATTATTCCCTCTTCTCCTGGAAGCTGTGAATTTGCATTTTATCACACCCACCCCAGCCCATATGGGGTCGCCCTACAATCCTCTGATATTTTTAGAGAAGGAGGATTTTTCTATAAGTGTTAGTCTGATATTCCTGGCTTTTTAACTAAAAGTTTGACTTTCTAGTGACAGGCAGCATCGGAGACTGAGAAGGAGGTCGTAACACTATGAAGAAGAGAAAATATTGTTCAGGGTTCTGGAAAGCTGTGTTCTGGCTTCCTCCTGTGCATCAGCATGACAGATAAAGTTACCCAGTGGTGGACATAAGCAAGAGAAGGCAAAGCATGTGAAAGAAGGGGTCAGGTGCTGTTTGGGTTAGAACCTTCTGAACACTACTAACTTTCTAATCGATAAAATTCTAGGTAACAATTAATGGAATTCAGAGTACTAGTAACTTTTCTGAAAGCAACATTTTTAACTTGGATTCCAGATTCTTAATGACACACTGAAAACTGGAGAACAAGTTATAACATGCAGGCAATAATCTATGCCCCTCTTTGAATAGTACTTCACATTTAGGGGACTATCTGGCCATTAATTTACTGTCTAACAAGGAATATCAATATTAGATTTGATTATCTTCCAGTTCCACCTAACTAGTTTCTATTAGTGTAGGACCACTGCAAGTAGACTCAATTCCCTCTACCCACAATTATTAAATTATAATGAAGAGAAGAAATTTTCTATTTCACACCAAAATGTTTATAGGTACTACTGCTTGTGATAAGAAATTGGATAAAATAATTTCTGTGCATTGTACTTTGTTTTCTTGTCATGAAGTTTGATTGAGAAAACATAAAGAGAAGACCATCATATCTTCTGCAGCTCATTTGAGTATTTTATAGGAATATCACAATATTGATTGATGTAGTCTACTTCTGCATATTTGAGCCTACAACAACATTTCCTAGACTGAGTTTATGGCAGAGTGCCATGTTGCTGTGCATACTAAAGTGAAAAACTATCATTAGATTATATCAACAGTGTGCCTCATAAGTCCACATGTAGAGGCTTAGTCACCAAAGCAGAACTACTGATAGGTGGTGGAACCTTTGAAAAATGGGGCCTAATCAAGATCTTTAGGTTCACAAGTCATGCACTTGAAGATGACTCTGGGATGCCAGATTCTCAACCCTGCTTTACTTCTCAGCTTGAGATGTAAGTATACTGTGCTATCTGCTCCAAGCAAGACAGACTACACTGGCCAGAGTTCAAAGAGAAAAGGGCTGCTTGATTTTGGACTAAAACCTTTAGGATTGAGACTTTATTATTTGATAGTTCATTATCTCTGTTATTTTGTTCTAGGGATGTAAAGCTGATACAGGGTGTATCATTTTTGGGAAGGCTAGGACAAAAAATTAAGGAAAGTGGAAAAACAGGAAGACCTGAGAGGGAAACTAGAAAGATAGGGCAGCAGAAACATGAGTCCAGTTTGAATGGTGGTTGTATCAGCAGTCAGGAAACAGAAAAAAAAAATAGGAAGTGGGATTGGGTTATAGAACCTCAAGACCAGTAACCAGTGATGTGCATCCTCTAGCACGACTTCATCAGGTTTCCAGCAGCCAGGGACCAATGCATGAGTCTGTAGCCAACATTTTATATTCAGTGTCATTGGAAAACAACTCAAGAAGAGATTGATTCAAAAAAAATCAAGAAGATCATTAGAAATTTAGGATAATAGAATTCAGGCATGTCTTATGTACTTAATTGTCTCTGATTTTAAAGGCAAATGTGACTCAGAGATATATATTTGCATTGTAGTACTTACTCCAAGTTTATACAGTGTAGTTTATATGGCAAGGCTTCAAAACTGTTGGTGTTTTTTGAAACATTCCCAATCTCTTGGAAACTTGAAAAACAATTAGGGTGATGATCACTATTAAATGACTAAATTTGTCACTCATCTGTTTGTTTTTATTCTTTTAGAGTTTCATATGCAAATTAATTAAATTTGTGTCACTTCCTACATTAATCCCCAACCTACTCCTTTCCTTTTCCCATGACACTCCTCTTTCTCCTCCTCTTCCTCCCGTCCTCCTCTTCCTCCTTTTCCTCCCCTCCTCCTCTTCCTCCTCTTCTTCCTTCTTCGTCCATATTTGGACCACTGAGTTTCATCTGTGTTACCTCTGAGAGCATGCACCTGAACACTTGGTGGATATGTACCAGTGGGTATATCATTGAGGAAAACATCTTCCCTTCTCTTCTCCACCTAACATTAATCTTAAAGAGGTAGAGATTTAGTCAATGATCAATTATCTGTTGAGGAGAAAACATTTATTCAAAAAAGTGATAATTTTTATAAACCTAGCATATAGCAATTGTCCAATATACATATTAGTATTGTTAATATTGCTTTATTTTTATTATTTAATACCAAATATAATTTTTAGTAGTAATCTCATTAAAGTAAACAAAAGTATTACAAAGTTAATTCTCTTGTTCTAATTTCATAGGAACTCAAAAGAACAAAGTATCATATACTTGTCTAAATTTTAATAACAGTAAATTATCAAGTTGCTGATCAAATCCAAAGTATATTTTCTTTCTTTCAGCCTTTTTATTACTTTGATTTCTTTACCACCAGAGGTAATACAATTGTGAAGGATACCTAAACATTAAAAACATTAAATAAGTATACACAATTTTAATGTATGCAGGAATGCTGATAACCAGAAATGACAAATTTTGATTAGAACAGTGACTATAAAGATATTCTCAGAATATGTTACAGTAAAAAATTAATGATTGTAGAAGCTTATAAACCTAGCATCAGGAGCCCAAGGCAGAAGGACTGTTAGTTTGCGAATACCCTGGGTGATATAACAGACACAGACACACAGACACACACACACACACACAGACACACACACACACACACACACACACACACACACACACTCTAATTAATTCACTGACTCACTAACTAAATATACAAAATTTACCTTTAAAAATCCACCTCATAAAATATAAAGTAATAATAATACATCTCTGATAAAAGTACCAGAAAAAGACTTGAAAATCTAAGTTTAGAAAACTTTGAATGGGCAACCTTTGATGGACTTCTGAAATTTTTTTTCAGATACTCTCTGATGACTTGTGGACTAGATGAATCCATTCACTTACAGACCATCTTACATGAACACATCACTTAAAATATCCACAACATTGTCAATGCCAAAAATATGTTACAAATCATTGTGAAATCCTCCCCATCAATAGCATCAACAACCACTTACATGGAAATGATCAGCTTTCTAATGACAAGAAATCCATGGGGTTCTACTAAGTTCTGATAAACAACAGGCTATTCATAGGGTTGGCCGAATGGAGGATTACATATAGAGGGAACCACTAGGTTCAAAGAAAACATTCTAACACCAGAATCACCCAAGAGTGTGATTCAACCCAGTATATGTAAAACCAAACCAAACCAAATCAAACAAACAAAACAAAAAAACTTGAGTAGTAACAGAAGACTAGATGGAAGAGGGAAGAAATGGGGGGGAATATAGAAGATAACAATGGATAATTTTGTATGCATGTCTGATAACATAAAAGAGAAAAATTCATGAATAAATCATTATTTAAAAAGTTGTAACTTCCTTTCTGCTTAATCATTATGGGTCTTTCCAGAACTGGCTACATTTTCTTTCTTCCCTTGTTCCAAATTGCAGTTTGTTGTAAAGCTTCCTGTAGCTATGATGCATCATCCTTATCTTAGATAAAAAACAAATTTTTATCCAAGCTTGCCTGTACCTCACCTCATTACTAGTGTCAGACATCTGACAGTGATTGCTGTCTTGAGCCTGAGGGGTTGTAAGTTTTCCTAATGTCGAATTTACTTAGATGTTTACTCTCAGAGATTCCTTATGTTTTATCAGCATGTTTTCCCACACTTTTTCTTTCTTTTTGTCATCCAGAAATAAAATCCTTCTGAATGACCCCTAAAGATTCACAGAAACTTGGATTAATATAGCCACCTCTTTGATGTAGGCCAGACCTAACTTACATTGAAAGAGGGGAATCTGACTAATGGGGATTCCAAGACCACGTTAAAAAAAAAAAAAAGATTGTTCCTGTTTCCTTTACTCTTCTCCTTTTTTGCTTCTCCACTTGAAAACTATCATTAAGCACAGAAGTACTTTAGAAAATTCCCTGGGAAGCAACCAGGGATACCCCAAAGTCCCCACATCACTGAAGCTCTCAGTTCCTCACCCACAGAAAATAGAATCCTGATAGTAGCCATTTGATTATTCTTGGCATAGACGCTCAAATATTGGAGCCAAAGCCAGTGCCCTGACTGAAGCCTAGTGGAGGACCTAAAGCAAAAGACTCATCTGAGAAGATTTCTGGCTGTTGCAATTGGTGATGGAAACCAGGAGACCGTTACTCAAGTTGAGGTATTTTAGACACTCTGGAACCAAAGTCAGGTATGCAAAGCACAAGACTACAAGATGGTCCTTACCTTTTAGCCCTAACGCAGGCAGAAACATGGCACTTCTTCACTGACTGTGGTTAAACCTTACAGCTTGAGAACCAATTGACTAATGAGGAAATGCAGGTAGAAAAAGGGCACAGAACAATAGAGGAAGGGAAGCTGTCACTAGCTATTTGGGTGGTTGAAGCAATGAATTAAGACTTTAGGTATGTGAACAGTGGCCTTTCTAACAAAGGCAGGAGTGGGGGAATGTGAAATGAAGCAGGAAAGCAGTTGCCTAACAAGATAGGTTCACCATCGAAAGAAAGGATAAAGCTTGTTTTCATAGGTTTTGACAGAAAGAAAGTGGCCTCATATTTCTAACCTGGCCTACAGAACTTGTGAGAAAATAAATGTTTCATGTTAACATGCGTGTAGTTAACTTGCTAAGCTACCTAGATTGTAGAAAACTTGCTCAATTATTATTGAAATTACTCTTTCTGGTGCCGTGAGACACCACTTATACACAAGTTAAAGGAAGAAATTGAGATTTATTTGGCTTACAGTTACAGAGCAGATATAGCCGGCCTATTGTGGCAGGAATAATATAGCAGAAGGCAAGACTTGAAGGCAGAAGCAGGAGACTGGTTGAGGTTACTGTAAACAGTCATGAAAGCAGAGAGAACAAGGCAAACTGAAAGGAAGCACAGCTGACCACTGAACCTCAAGTCCCACTATGGTATTACTTCTTCCAGCGAGACTCCACTTTCTAAAGTTGCCACAACCTTCCCAAATACTAACATGAGCTAACAATGTAAAATAATGATCCTGAGGGGACAACACATTCAAACCATGACATTTACCAAGCTTGCAGATAACTTGCTTAACTGGTCACCTTGTTTATTTTTATAGAAATTTATTCAATCCTATAATTCTATAATTTCTTTTTTTTAAGTTTAGTACATGCAGGTGTGTGTGTGTGTGTGTGTGTGTGTGTGTGTGTGTGTGTGTGTGCGTGTGTGTGTACTATGTCCCTGTGAAGGACAAAGGGTGACTCCAGAATGATCCTGGATGGATTCTACCTTCATTTTGCTTTCCTCTGAGATTTTCCATGTTCCACCCACCAGGACCTGAAGCACAGCTACTACACTTCTACCTGACATTTTTTATATGGGATCTAGGATCTAAACTCAGAACCTTTTGCTTGCGAGGCAGAATTTAACCCCTGAGGCACCTCTCCAGCCACAAATTAGAGTTTTTAAAAGGACTACAAATTGACCCCTTCATGTACACATGGATGTGAGTTTCTCACTGCAGGAGAATTTTCTAATACCTGAATTTCACTAATTTTCAACTTCCTGCATGTTGATCCATTCCTTTTTTCCTCCCTCCTACCTCAATCATTCTGATAGATACTTTGGGTATATTTTCTTTCACATTTAGTTGCAAAGTTTTCAGTCACGTCTTTGTGACTTCTATATGCCATTCTTCTACTGAGCAATTTCCTACAGGACTCCTTGTTGCCTGTGAAACTGCAGCATACTTTCCTGCAACTTTCTTCAGTATGAAATAATTCAAGAGTTTCACTGCAAGAATCACTGCATGCCCTGGGACCTGAAGGACATTCTGCTCCCTCCAAGTGTTTGGGAGAGCATGAAAGTCTCTGGGACTTTGATGAGTTGAAGTAAGGAGGAAGAACTCATGATTTTCCATTTCTTTTCCTTTATCTTTGATCATAATAAATTGAGATTACAGCACTTTTTCTAAGCATTGCTTTCACTGTAACCCATGAACTATGTCATATTTGTCACTATATTTAACTTTGACATCCAGTATTCTTCAAGATTCTTTCACTATGGTGTTTCCATTACTGTTGTGTTGGTGAGATGAATATATGAACAGAAAAGGCAGGAAAACAAAAGGTTGAATTTATGTTCTTGATTCTTTCTTGTCAATCAATGTAGAGAGTTCACAGACACATTAGGTATAAGGAAACTGGCTATAACCACATGAAGAGCTGAAATGTTCATAGTTTTTAACTTGCTAGTTTTCCAAATGCCAATCAAATGTTTTCTCTCCATCTTACTTACATTAGGGATTATGAAAAATAAAGTGTGAACTAGGATCCATACATTTTACAATGGAAAAATATGCACATTATGTAAGAACTCAATAACATCACTAATCTCTAGAAAATCAAGTCATGATGAACATATTCTGTGTTAGTAAGAATATTATAGCTCAACAGGTGTAGGTGTTTGCCTTACAGATCTAGTGAACAGAGTTTGATATCTGGAACCCACAAAGTAGAAAGACAGAACTGCACATGCACTATGCAATGTGCATTCTTGCCTGAGTGCACATGTTGTGCGTGTGCACACACACACACACACACACACAAAATAAATAAATAAATAAATAAATAAATAAATAAATAAATAAATAAATGAGTAAATTACAAATATGTGAATGAAATTTTTCTTGAATGGTAACAGGCTTTTAAAGGTTCCTATGCAGGTAGTCTTTATATTTCTGCAATCAAATAAAACCTGACACCTAACTAACCCATCAAGTTTCTGTATCTGATGAGAAATTTATTTTCTATCATTAATTGATATTCTTCCTTGAAAACACATGAAATGATTCTAAGACATTTATTCAAAGCTGACTTTTACAGGGGAGAGGTCTCAGGATTTTCATGCACATATGTTTTCATCTTTCGAGACTTCATTGTCCCTGAAGGGAGGGATCTGCTGTTTTGTGCTACTTAAGGACAGACATCAGGCATTTATGGTCCAGCTTCTGGATATGTTTCATACAATTGACCCTTTGTCCAGATTTTATACTTCTTTAGACTCCACCAGTGAATAGGGTGAATTCCTACAGGTTTTGCTAATCTTACTCTCTTAACTTGGACAGTTTTCCCAGTCTCCATTCACTTTCTTCAATTTTTTTTCTTCTCTGGGAACTTGTTTTTCTTTTCAAAGGCATTGGGTTATTTTCCTTCTTCCTCAGGAATAAGTGCTCAGTGGACTCTACCCATCTCCTGTGCCACTATCAGCTCCCAGACAAAAGAGCATTTATTCCTATGTTTCTTCTCAAAACATAGAAGAGCCATTTATAAAAATGATCATAGTCATTCCCTCATACAAATGGGTAACAAAATAATTCACCCTGCTGCATAAAATTTTTGTCTAAGTTTAGTCGACTTTTTTTTTGAGGGGGTCTCTTAAATGGGTACTGGCTTTATCTTCTAAATAATTTCAACCGTTTTTAATGTCTAGTACTTGTTATTTGAAGTCTATACTACTTTAACTTTTGCAATATGCATGTTTATAGCTTGTTGCACTTCTTGAGAAAACTGAATTCCATTTACTCTATGGGAACAGAGCCTTGAGGAGAAAGATAGACGGGGTAATTTTGTGAGAAATTGAAATGTATCCCTCTGATGATTTTGGCAAAAGAGCTGGAAGATCTCCTAATGTGGCAAGATTTTTATTTCAGAAAATATGAATTGAGTGTCTACTATGGGTGCGATACATAGCAGGCTATTTTCGGTATTGTAGGTGGATTTAAGATGGTCTTTACCCTTCAGAAGCTTGTATCCTGACAGACTGTTACACTGTGCTATGTTCCTCCCACTCTCCTCTCCAACTTTAAACTCTTCTCGTTCCCTCACGCCCTCACCCTGTGTTTCTGTGTCTCCCCACGCTGGGCTCATTTGGTCTTTCTTCTGGTACCTCTGCTTCATTCCACCTGCTCAATTATTCCCTGGTTTAAAACTTTTGTTCTACCTTAGCTTTTCCCTTATAATGATTCACAACAAACAAGGTATTCATCTGTTCCTTTCTACTAACTTCTCCTATTCACATTCCTCATAGCTTCCATTATGCAGATGTATTATACATAAGTAACATCAAGATGCACAGATTCATGGACTTATTACATATGTGTTTTGATATAGTCTGGACAATCATTATTATTTATTATACATCATTAATGTGTAAAAAGCAATGTTTATGGACCTAACTTAACCAAGAGAAGTGAAGAATTTAACAAGGTCTCTCTCATCATGAAGTTCTTTTCTTTTCTTTTTAAAATTTATTTATTTTTATTTACTTCTGCTCATACAAACTTAATAGGTACACCGGTCCCCTCCCTCCCTCCACTCCTTCCTGGACATCCTTGTTCCTTCCCCCCTTTTCCCCTTCCTTCCCCCCCCCAGCATCAGTATCTTTTAACAATTTCTCATCTAAGTGCCAGGGACTATACTAATGTTCTAAGGAATGAATAGCTACTTCATAAATACCTGGTGATAATAATTGCCAATCACAAGGTGACAGAAGTTAGTGCAGGCAAAAAAAAAAAAATAACAGGACAGCACTCAGTGAAGGGCACATTATCTGTACAAACCCACCAGCAGGGTTGGCACATATTGCACATTTCTGGCCTGGTAGGATATGGCAAATGCAGCAACTGATAAGCTAATATTTTATCTCTCTTATGTGATTACTATAGAGTTTGTGTTCTTCGTTCAAAGAACATAGAAAGGAACTTTCAAATATGGAAGAAAATATTGGCATTTCTTCTCAAGACATTGATTTGGCTTTTCCCACGGATCAGCAAAAATATGGAGAATCTTGCCCAACACACTGAGCTGCCATTTGATTCTGGGAAAAGACTGAATCTCTTCACCATCAGTGCTTTGTCATGCGGCCTTGCTTGTGTTGGTGTAATATACTACAGATAACATTAGTTTGAAAGGAATGCTGTGCCTCACCATGTCAGCAAAGTGGCCATAAGTTTTATGCTTGGTTTGCCTTAACTGTACTTACTACTTCTGAAAGTAGTCTCCTTATGTAGCCTCATGACAATGTCCCTGCTTTCAGAAAGATGTGTTTGAGATTGATGTTCATAAGGATTGAACTCCTTGAGTTGGTTGCCACCAGCTCTCTTTCAGACTTATGACATATTCTAAGTTTATATTTAACAAATGCAAAGTTATCAAAGCAAGAAAAAATAGATAAATGACCTCTAATCAAACAGTGAATAATTTAAAACAGTTCCTGTATCAGGAGAAGGGTTTTTATTTTTTTGTGTGGTGGCTTAAGATTAATGATGAACTGGAACATTCTATCTGCATGTATCTGTCATGTGCATAATTTTGTTTCATATAAATTACTGTTCTACAGTATCTTCAAACAAATGGTGCTGGCAAACTGGATCTCCACATGCAGAAGATTAAAACTGGACCCGTACTTGTCACCATGTACAAGACTTAATTCCAAATGGATCAAGGACCTTGATATAAGGCCAGAGACTATAAAACCTAGTTGAAAGAGTAGGGAACTCCCTAGAGCTGATTGGAATAGGCTAACAATTCCTAAACAGACATTAAATGGCATAGTCACTGCTACCAACACTCAACAGTTGGGATCTTGTGAAATTAAAGAGCTTCTTCTGTTCAGATAAAGAGATTGCAACAGGAGCTCAAAGGCAACCAACAGAATGGGAGAAAATCTTCACTAACCACATATCTGATAGAGCTCTATTATCCAGAATGCACAAAGAACTTAGAAAACTTAACGCCAAGGAACTAATGGCCCAATTAAAAAATGGGCCCAATTAAAAAATGGGCCCTAGGGCTGGAGAGGTGGCTCAGGGGTTAAGCCTCCGCCTTGCAGGTGGAAGGTCCTGAGTTCGGATCCCAGATCCCACGTATAGACGCCAGGCGGAAGTGGGAGCGGCCTGCGCTTCTGGTCCTGGTAGGGCGGAGCCTGTGAATCCCGGGGCAGAAGGAGGTGGAGGCGTCCATGGTGGTTCGCGAATTCGTCCGTGGTTCTACACATGCACAGACACAGACACACACACAAGCAGCCACGCACGCGCACATACACACGCATATGCACACAGTTGAATAAGTAATAATAATAATAAAAAATTTAAAAAAAAAAAAAAAAAAAAAAAAAAATGGGCCCTGGAACTTAAAAGAAACTTTACCAGGGATGAAATTAAAATGTCTAACAAATATCTTAAAAAATTCTCCATTTCCTTAGCCATCAGGGAAATAAATGCAAATCAAAACTTCCCTGAGATATCATCTCACCCCTATCAGGTTGGCAAAAATCCACAATACAAACAACACCAAATGCTGGAGAAGATGTGGTGAGAAGGGAACTTTCCTACATTGCTGGTTGGAATGCAGGCTCATACAAACACTCTGGTGAGCCGTCGGGAAATTCTTAAAGAGATTAAAGATTGAAATGCTGTATGACCCTGCGATTCCACTTTTGGGAATAACCCCACATACAGCAAAAATTCACCTCCATAGCACAAGCATGACCATGTTTATGGCAGCACTGTTTACAATAGCAAAGTCATGGAATCAACCCAAATGTCCAACAGTTGACGAGTGCATAAGGAAACTGTGGTACATCTATACAATGGAATACTACTCAGCCGTCAAAAATGATGAATTAATGGAATTTGCTGGTTAATGGATTTCATTAGAAACAATTATATTAAGTGAAGTATCCCAAACCCAGAAAATTAAGCGTCATATGTACTCCCTAGTAGGTAGGTGGCTCCTAGTACCAAACCCACCCAGTCCACCTAGAGACACTCAAAGATAAATCTCTGTAATACCTACAATAATTGCAAGGATTATGAACAGGAGGGATGGGGTAGGAGGGCCACACCAGAAACAAGGAGAGAGGGGACCATGTTACAGCAGAGAAAATAGGCCTCCATCAAGTACTGCAAGTAAGTAATGAGACATCTGGTTAAGTTCACAGACTTTCCTTCTTGATCATTTACAACTGAGGGGGTATGATCTCACCCGAAGGGGAAGGCATATAGTCTGGCAGATAATAAGTAACCATTTTGCAAATGGGTGATTGACCCCTCCCTCACTGTGGTTTCCTACTTTTATTACATCTACCTTTGAATATACTCTTATAACAAGACTCTAGTTTAACAGCTTTTTATCTCTGGCCAGGGGGTGATATACAAAACCCATCAGGATGGAGACAAGGGCATTACAGGAGCAGCAAAACTGCAAAAGAAAATCAACAAACCATAATCCAGAACTTCAGAGACTCTATATCAACCACCTAGAACTAGGCCAGCCTAATCTCTCCCCATCCTGAAGCTCAGGGAAATTTGCGGAAGAGGGGGCGGTAAGACTGTAAGAGCACAAGGATGGAGGAGCAATGATATGCAAGATACTCCACACAAGTTAGGGCCGAAGCAATCATAATTGGGCTTTGCATGCCCTGCGCAATGTCCAACACACTATTGATCCCACAAAATCTAGCATTTGCTAAAGGCACCAAGATCCTTGGAGGAAAGGGATTGACAGCCATAGTAGTGTTCCTATGCTTAAGGGGAACACAGGAAAGGGTTCAGAGAAATGCTGCTGGGTTCTTGTACATATCGGGGAGGAGGGCCCAGAGGAGAGTCTGGCATGCACATTAAAGGATTCTCTGGGGATTTGGGGGGTGGCACTGGGGGATGGGGAGGGAGGATTGAGGGGAGAGGGAGCAAGGTGGTCGGGGAGAGAGGAGGGAGGGAGGGAACTGGTGTGCCTTTTAAGTTTGTATGAGCTGAAATAATAAAAAAATGTTAAAAAATTAAAAAAATAGGGCTGGAGAGGTGGCTCAGGGGTTAAGCCTCCGCTTTGCAGGCGAAGGGTCCTGAGTTCGGTTCCCAGATCCCGCGTATAGACGCCAGGCGGAAGCAGGGGTGGCCTGCGCTTCTGGTCCTGGTAGGGCTGAACCTGTGAATCCCAGGGCAGAAGGAGGTGGAGGCGTCCATGGTGGTTCGCGAATTCGTCCGTGGTTCCACACACACACACACACACACACACACACACACACACACACAGACACACACGCGCGCGTACATACACACGCACATGCGCACAGTTGAATAAATAATAATAATAAAAATTTTTTTTAAAAAATTAAAAAAAATAAAAAAATAAAAATAAATTACTGTTCTAAATTTTCTTCTCCCAGATTGTTCTCACTTCTTCTGATTCTGAAGATGCTGCAGGATGAGGAAATATAAAGGATCAGAGCCTCAGAATGGCCACAATAGTAAACAACTCTGTGTTCTGGTTTAAAAATCAGCAATGTAAGGATAATGAAACACTAGCCATTTATTAGAAAGTCTTATAACAAATTAGTAAAAGGCAGGGGAGGTATTTTTAAATTAGAGGGGACTGTATAATTTGGTTATTATTTTTATTATCCTTTCCTGGTCTGTAGCTTCTGGCTGGCCTTTCTCTAGTACTCCATTTCCACTATATTAATGTGTCCATTTGCAAATTGTTTTCTAACCCTTTCCCAAGCCCTTTTCATGACTTATAAACCTTCAAGGACAGGGCTGTATGGTCCATTTCCTGTCTGTATAGGATCTCCCTCTCTCAAACTCGTGCACATACAACGGATAACACCTTGAATATAAAGTGCCCGGGAACCAACTGGAGAAAATGACTTAGTATCATCCACAGACTATGCCAACAGCAAACTAGGATGCATGTTAGCATCAAGGACTCTCATCCTGAATTGCTCCACCTCCTTATTGCTTTGCTCTGGGGTTTCCCAGGCTCTGTCTTCTAAGTGATTAACATTTTTACATGTTTCCTCCCAATGTTTTTTTTTTTTAGCATGGGATCTGTGGATCTGATCTCAGGTCCCTTTGCTTTCAAAGCAAAGTCTTTAATCCCTGAGCCATCTCCTCCAGCACCTCTCCTGTAGATTTTTAAATAGTTGAATCTCCAGCCCTATGCACATTTCCTCCAAACACACTAATTGAGCAGGCAGAGAGAGATGGGGCACTGATGTTCACCACACATCTTCACGGCACATTTGGAAATGTGCAAATTTATAAACCACTGTGGACATGTTTGTGTTTTCACTTTCAAATGAAAGAGCTGACACTCAGAGAGGGCTCATGACTCCCTCTGAGATAGTTTAATGACAGACATTGTGCCAAAGAAAAGGGGAAAAAAATTGCAGTCTGGAGCTTGGTAGAACAGGCTTGGCAGATGTGGTGGCTGCGGGCCAGACCTTGACCAATGGATTGTCCTGTTTTCTTGAAGGTGCAATTGTCAAGCTAATTGCTTAGTTTTGAGCATATAAACACCCAACTGCGAGACTCGATGTTCTGGGGTAAGTGAACTTTATAGTATTAGATTGAGAACAGAAGAGCTCGTGAGGAAGATGCAGAAACTTTATATTTTCACTATGGGTCAAAAGAGGACACTTAGCCCAAGGTGGCTAAGCCAGGCAAGCAGGCAGCCCAGATGGCTCCCCACAGGGGGACGAAAGTGATTGAGCTCATGTGGTTCATCCATGTAACAAATGCTTCACTGTGGGCATGCGGGAATCCTCCGTACTTTCTGCTCAGTTTTGCTATGGACCTACGAGTGCTCTAAAATGTAAAGTATAGTTAAAATGAGGCGAATAGAAATTTAAAAAGTGAGCTCAAATACCAAACCATCCACTGTGTCTTCTTTCTCTGCAGGCTAGAATATGGATACGCTGCCAGATAATGTACTTCTTTGTCTTTTATTCTCCCAATTTTCCTTCCTAATGAAATAATTCTAGGCACTGAAAGCCTCAAAGAGCAAGAAATGGAACCTAAAAAAAAAAAAAGAGAAAGAGGAGGAAAATAAAAAGAAGAAGCTTAAGGAAACTCAAATAGCATGTTATTAAAAAAATAAAACACTGGTTGCATGTACAGTTTGCAGAAATAGCATGCTTCATTTTCCAGAAGAGTTTTAGTAAGGAAGAGGTGCATTAGTCATTGGAATTTCTCACCTCTATCATGCCTGTTTCTCTTCTCTAAAACTGGGATAACGATGCCTTCCACATATGGTTATGCCAAGGATTGATTACATAATGAACACTTCGATCAAAAGGCTATATCTATTCATTACAATCTTGTATTAGACGGCTAACATGTACTAAATACTAAGAACTCAGTGGTGAGCAGAAGAGATGCCTACTGCCTCACTGAGATTATAACCTAAGAAAGACAGGTGCCAAGCAAGGAAATACATGTCCTTTAATTTTAGAGACAGAGAGAAGAAGTGTGTGTGGGCGGGTGCAGGCATGTAATAACACACATGAGGAGGTCAGTGGACTACTTGGAAATGGTTCATTCATTCTACTATGTGGGTTCCATGGACTGACTTCAAGTTGGCAGGCTTGTACACAGGCACTTTTATGTCTTAGCTATTTTACCACCCCCAAAACTTTAATAATAAATTGTAATGTTATAAAGAGTTCGATAAAAAATTGCAGGAGATATGAGAAGATGATTAATACATAGTAGGTACTCGAACACAATATTTCTTTGCAACTATGACCAATTAATTTATATCAAGTAAACTTTCCCCCAAAAAAACAATGAGGAGAAATGCATATAATGTGTTTCTAAAGCAAATCTGTTTGAAGGAGTATAAGGACACAAGGACATTGGAAAACAGAATTCCAGATAGAAGATAAATATTCAATAATACAGTAAAAAAAAAAACCACTACTTTCTCTTGGAAACATTTGAGCATTAATAGAAGAAAGTTTCAAGCCTTATGAGACAAAATTGGGATCCATGGACTGATAACAGGAAGGAACACTAAAAAATATCCTAGGTTTCCAATTTGGAAGTCTAAGGAGCAATACTACAAATAAGGCAAACAGAGCTTAGATCAACACCATGATTTGCCTAGCTTATCTGCCTGGAATATTTGCCCTCTATAAAGACAACATCATTCAGGGCTCAAATAATTTCTAACTTCTTCTGGAATAAGAGCCAGCATTCAATGAGAAAAATTCTAGTTTACCAAGAGGAGAAAAATGACCAAAAGTCATTTTAAGAGCATAGAAACAGATCCATCAATGATACAGGTGGAATGTAGGTACAGCAATTAGATACCAACTTTACACACTATATTAAATATGTCAAAATCAACAAGTTGAAGAATTTGGATAGAAAATGAAAACCCATAAAAACAATAAGAAAGAAATTCTAAAACTAAAATGCGTAACAAATGAAATTTAGGCTTCAGTAAATGAATTAAGAACAGGTTGTACATAGCTGAAAAGAAAAAAAATGAATATAGGCCAACTGAAGCAACCAGAAGTAACCAGTGTGTGTGTGTGTGTGTGTGTGTGTGTGTGTGACTGTGTGTGAAAAATAAATGTCCCTTGGTCACTTGATCCAAGGATTATTTATATAATATAATATTAAGTGTCATATATGTACAGTTTCAGAAAGAGGAGAGAAGCATAAATGGGCAGAAGCAATATTTGAGAGATATTTTACCCAAAACTGATGAAAGACATTAAGCTATAGATTAAAAAAAAAAGAACAATGACTTCAGTGGTAAAGAAGACCAAGCAAACTTCAGAAAGGTGTGTTGTGATAAAATTACAATTGTAAGTTGAAAGCTAAGGGCAAAGACAGAACCAAGCCTTTCCACTACTCAGAAGGTAAGGCAGGAGGTTCCCAAGTTTGGGACGTGAGCTAACAAAGTGTCGAAAAGTTGATAATGACAAAGCAATAAATGAGCAGCTTAGAGGTAAGTCCACATTATCTTCAGAGAACCTCACAGCCAGTAGCTGAGTTTTTAAACAAAGTTATGGGCCTCAATGGAGGTGCTATGACATCCTAAGGTGAACATATCCCTGCCACACCGAACTGCAAAAAGCCCTTCAATATTAAAGGCAGCATTTGCTCCTTTTCAATTTGCTTATAGTCTGAATATTTTATCATAAAACACAGACACGAAAATTACCTAAAAGAAACATGTAGCTAAATAAAGTACATTAAAGCAAATGTTCACAAAGCTACCAAAGAAATGCAACACTTTTCAGACACTCAGAAATCTTTTCTTGACTGCAATCTTGATCACAATACACTCTCCTCTCTACAAATAACCTTTCCCCTTTTATTGAATACTGGAGATAATTTCTTTATGTTTACTGTTTGTTGCTCAATTGCATCCCAAGATATTATAGTCTAAGCCCATTAAAATATGTCCATATGCTACATGTGTCTCTCTGCAACTCTTATAACTCTCTCTATTCCTTTCTGCTCCTCAGACCTTCCATTGAAGATCTTGAGCTATTTGATCCGTAGAACTCCCGAAGTCTGGATTATCTTCATCTCCTATTCACGATGCAGTTCAGCAAGTCTCTGCTTCCCAGTGCTTGCTGAAAAATTTTCAGCTGAATTGAGAACCTCAGACAATTTTGCTCTCTGAAGAATTGATCATCAGTATTCAGCAAGTGAAATCCATAAGGGAGGTCTTCAGGCAGAAGGACAATGATGTTAAATGACAGCAAAAAAAGTGTGGAAAAGAATGAGCTGTGAAAGACAGACACATGTATGTGTAAGTAAATCTAAATTAATATTGATTATATGAATCAATATTGCTGTGGCATTTTATAGAGAGAGAATTGAAATGCGGGATGATGCTGTAGAGTCAGAAAGAAGTAAATCAAAATGTTCAAATGTCTTTTCATTCTGAAAGTGTAGATAAAAATTTTGTTTATATTATATTACAATACATCCAAGATGCACACTGAATGTCTATAACACCAAACGATTATGTAATTGTCATAATATGATAAAACGGAATAAGATGCATACTTGTTAATTCAACATAAGGTAAGAAAAATTTTCTCCAAACATCAGTTATTTTTACAGTAAAGTATGAACATTTTTTAAGTTTTAGGTTTCCAGACTATTACAACATACAAGACATACAACACTCTACAATGTTTATTCACAATACGGTGCTTAGAGAAGTGTCTTAAATACAAGGATACTGAAAGAATGGAGACATATGTATCATGTCAGTCCCACCCTGGAGAAAGCTGTTTGTCATGCTGTAAGATAACTCAGTGATAAAGTATGCATGCAATTAATAGGCAAGAGAAAAGGAAGTGTGGACGAAAGAGCATGGAGACTTTGTGAATCAAGAACATCATCAGAACATCAGATCCAGTGGTATGGAGAACCATATGTCTGAGGAATTTGAAGGAGGCCCAAGAGATGCAAGCCAACGTATAAAATAACTGAAAACCAAGCCTGAGAGGTGGGCAAGGCCAGAACGTTCAGATTTGTGCAAGCTATGCCAGAGATCTTGGATTTGGTCAGAGAGCAATGAAAAGTTAACACAAAGTAATAAAGCAGGCATATATTATTGCTGAATTTATGTTTGGAAAAAGCTTATTTTTATGTTAGCATGAAAATGTATCACGGAAAGTCAGAATCAACAGAGGAGGCTCAACAACTATCATGACCATTATGGTCTGGATCTAAAATGTTCCCCACACGCCAT